>VDFB02353493.1:122763265-123422925 GCA_007258455.2 Sequoia sempervirens
TTGTCAGATTGATGCGAATTTCATCTTCTTTAAGTATGGCGCCATCTTCATTTATTATTCACAAAGTTAAAGAGAAATTCGTTTTTCTTAAGGGAAATTCATAATTTTGAAGCAAAATTCGTTTTTCTTCAAGGCAAAGGCGTATTTTCAAGCAAAATTCGTTTTTCTTCATTCACAAGGCTTATTTTCAAGGGAGATTCGTATTTCTCAAACAAAGGCAAATTTCTCATCTATTTGCAAAGGCGATTTCTCCAATCACATTCTTTTGCAGGTTAAAGTTCACAGTTCTCAGCAATTCAAAGAAATCTTGAGCGATTTTCACAGAAGAAGACATACAAAAAACGTCTTTTTCCTCCTTGGTTCTCAGATTTCTCTCAGTTTTCAATTCGCATGTTCCTGAAATTGGCAAAATTCAACAAGTCTCAGCATCTGGATCATTTTCATATAGCTTCCTCGAATTAAAATCGTGCGTTTGATTTTTCAGGAATTTTTAACTTCAGAACATTCGTTCTTGAGTTTCTAAATTTCTCAACTGAAAAGTCTTTGCATGGTCGAGTAGAAGTCATATTTTCGCATTTCTGACGTTCTGGGTTGTCTTAGAATGTTTTTCTGGACAAAACCCATATCTCATATTTTTCGCTGAAAATTGCGCTTCGATAGGCTATTTTTACCCTCAGCAGGCTATTTTTAGCTTTCCAGAAAAGTTGTCAGAATATAGCCGTGTTCACAGTCAACAGGCGAGTTTTTCAGAGTACAATACACACAGATTGAGTTCAAGACCAAATCGGTTTTAATTCATGACTTCATCAGAAAAGCTGAGACCGATTTGTATCAAGCTGCAGAAGAGATGTTGGCTAACACTTCAGTTACGGAGCCGCCAAAGTTGCCAGTCAGTGAAATGCTGGTTGAGTGTGCAAAGATTGCAAAGATTGCTCAAGTTGCTGACATTCAGATACTGATGCAGTTGACAGCCTCGTTGAGGGATTGGTTGCTCGAGATCACGACTAGTAAACTTCAGTTCCCACTTCTCAGGATGGACATTACACACACGAGTTGAACTGGGTGTTACCCTTACCAGTTAACTCGAAGTTGTCATCACATGCATATCTATTCTGAGATTCGCCCTTCACACTTGGAGTTTTATTTAGGGTTTTACGTTAACTGATGGTAGTCTTCCAGTTAACTTGCTTTCAATAAGGACGTGCATGCTCACACAATTGTCCATTTTAGATTAGATGCTCTCAAGCTCAAACCGAGGGTAGTTTCCTCAGCTTGGATCAGAGGTTTACTTAATTAGGGTTGGCTTATCGCTTGCATGCATTGCAAGACTGTAGTTGACTCAAAGTGATTTTAGGGTTCCCTACACCTTTTGATGTCTATAAATAAGAGTTTTGCCATTTGTAAATAACTTTTGCTTGAGAGAGTAGAACATATGTCAGGCCCACCTTGCCCCTCATTGGCTGCTCTCTTCGTGATTTTGTTCATGTAAGGTTCACTCATTGCAATTGGATTGTTATACCCATAGGCTTCAAAGATTGTGATGCTGAATTCTTTCCATAGATTAGATATATCTGTTTGAACATCTTTATCATTGAAATCAATTGTTATACCACCTAGGGTTCCAAAAGATTAAGGTGATAAGGCTGTTTTGTGTTACTTTACCATTGTGATCGATCGTTATACCACCTAGGGTTTCGAGAAGTTGCAGCGATAAATCTGTTTTGTGGATCTTTATCAATATAATTGAAGGTTATACCACCTAGGGTTTCGTGAGATTATAAAGATAAAGGCTGTTCTGTGAAGGCTTTGCTGATTCGATCAAGTGTTATACCACCTAGGGTTTCGTAAGATCGTCTTAGTAAATTCTTAAATCTGTTTTGTGCCCAATAAGCTTGTTTAGATTGAGATGATAGTTGCGCCACCTTGCCTTCAAGTAGAGAATCTAAACACGTTTATCGTCTATAATCATCCCTGCTCCATTTCCTCATGCTCTGTTTTCTTGAGGAAACCGGATAGATTTAAAGTAGTTATCTTAGTTGTAGTTAATGATCTCACAAAACCGTAAAAATCCTTAGTCATAACGTTTTGGTTTTCTTTAACCTTGTGCCTCTTCCTTCCAAATGAACAAAAAGATAGGACTTAGATTTTCATTTTTCTTTTTCCATGCATTCCAGCACAACGCAGGGAGCTTCCTCCCAATTTGAAGAGCACTTCATTGGCGTAGTGTACATAGCTGTCCTGCATAAACCCCGCACCCGTGTAGGTTAGGATTTGACGCCAACAAGAAGGCTGCTATTTCGCCTAGTGTTCTTGGCCTCATTGTAAAGAGAATTGTTGTCTATCATTCAATATATAAGTGATATATTGTTGCTGGATTTTTCTCCCTCAAGTTGGAGGGTTTTCCCAGGGTATACGCTGTGTCTACTTGTTTGAATTTAAAATTAGAATCTGCTTTTCATATCTGATCATAAATCTAACAGTTGCAACATTTGGAAGCCAATAGTTAAATTTCTGAGTATTTTATTGCTGCAAGTTATTGTTATTTCTGCCCTTTATTTCCATTGCAAACTATCAAAACCATTGCAAAAACACAATCCAAAAACACAAAAAAAACAAGGCAAAACAGGGCAGCATATTACAATACTTGCCTAAAGTTAGAGATATAATAAAATGTGTTGTGAGGGTCATTATTTATATAAAAAATCTAGTGACCTTAAAAAAACTGATTATATACCTCAAATATAAAACCCCACAAACTTACACACATTAATAAGGCTTTGTCTTACACACTATATCAACTAAATTTAATGTAATGTCTATATTAAGTACACTTTTCAACCAATAATCCAAATTTAATTTGATTTAATTTAAAGGATACATTCATTCACACTTTCCACACCAACCAAATTAAATTAAATAAAGTACACCAAGAAATGAAGGCTCTTACTATATGTCCCATCTTGATCACCTAAACCATTGTCGAAAAACAAAAAATCTTTTTGAGTGCCACCTACAAATCAGTTGATCCATTGCTATTTTTAATTGATCAATTGTACAAAATAATGCAAAGCTATTAACACGAACAAAGAAAAATTTAAAACTTGCATCAAGAAAATGAAGATACCATATATTTATTACGCTTTAATTGTAAACTAAGAAACTCTGCCTATGATTTCCAACAAATTAACTAAAACAAGCGATATTAATTGAAGAAAGAAGGAACAAAACTATATTAATGTTCACATGTGACCAAAATTGATTGACAGGACTCGAAAATATAACTACAGACAATAGCAAGAGGAAGTCAAAAAGAAGCTCCAACAAAACTACAAACTAAAGATATTATTAAGCTTTAATTGTAAACTAAAAAACTCTGCCTATGATTTCCACGAATTAACTAAAACAAGCGATATTAATTGAAGAAAGAACTAACAAAACTATATTAATGTTCACATGTGACCAAAATTGATTGACAAGACTCAAAATATAACTACAGACAATAGCAAGAGGAAGTCAAAAAGAAGCTCCAACAAAACTATAAACCAAAGATAATTATAGAAAAAAAAAAAAAAAACCTGAAATTTGTTCTATCAACAAAAAAAGGAGGGATCAACCCAAAGTGGAGAATCCCTAATCCTTGAGGCATACAAACAACTTCTAAAGATAATTGATACCACTACAAATACCAACAACTATGTTTAGTAATTTTGTTGTTGAGAAGGTTTGAAACATGAAAGTACAATGTACTTGGTTATCCAAGCTTGTCCAAAACATATATTTTATATACTCCCTTATAGCTTGCATTTAGGGGATTGATGTTCATCTTTACACTTTTGCTTTCCCTCAATTTACATTTACTTGAATTGAACCTAGGTCAAACGACATTTATTTATATTCCAAAAGAAAATTGCTTTTTATACAATGCTACTATTCCATGATTGTTGGTAGGGCTTTAAGATGGTTAAACCCTCAACAAAGTGTGCCTCCTTCCTTTAACTATTGTATTCCTTCCTTAGGCATGCTTGAGTAAAGTTCTTGCCAATATATCTAATGTTCTATGCACAAATCTGATTTCTTACTTCCCAGGCAGAGATCTAATAATGTCCACTGGGAGGAGAAATTGATGGTTCAACCATATAAAAAGTGCACTTGAAATCTGCACTTTAAACACCAGAATTTTTAAGTCTCTCCTTCCAAACTAAATGCATTTCACTCAAGTCTTGCCCATTTTTAATTGGCAGAATTTTTATGTGGCAAAACCACTCAAAAGGTGTACATAATTTCTTTCAAACTTTCTTGATTTAGCCTTGAGCTCAGATCACTTAGCTGTTTCCCTTTGTTCTTTGAAGAAAATTTAATAGTTATGCCGAGCATAAAGTGCACCTGTCTGCCTGAGTTTATTTCACTGTTCCAAAGATACTAGAATTCATTAACAGCCCTGCCCCTCATATTTGTGTGTAGCTGCTGTTTGCTGCTCTTGCATTCTGGGGTTTGTCCTCAACTTCTGCCCTTTTTCTCTGCTCTGCAGTTTGGAGGATTTCTCCACATCAGCTCTCTGTAAATTGTAAGAGGGAAATAAGTGACAAATTTTCCTGACATAAATACACTTTAACATTTTCATTAATTTTCTCAAAAATACGCCAGTCATTCTTGATTTCAGTGGTAGGGTCGGCCCTAATCTGAGGAAAACATCAAAATTTTGTTTTTCACATGAAAACTTTCATGGGTGTACATTGTAACATTATCCAAATCTGCAGTCAATATCTCGCAGCCCATGCTGATTGATTTTGGGAAATTTTCTTTCTAATTTGTGATATTTCAGATTTCTAATTTCAAGTATATACATTCTAACTCAGCATTGTATGACGGTTAACAATCAGCCAATGGACTGTTGGTAATTTATTTTGTTGCTGAACCGTATCAGACAATATTGCAGAAATTTTGATTATTTTTTTCAAATCTGCTTCTGTCATTGTTTACAAGAAGTTGGAAATTTGTTCTGACCTTGTTGATTGAACTCTCGAAATTGTAACTCTAAGATATAACCCTAGGCATATATCTCAATGAAAATTTACAACACTTGTATACCTTAGACCAATATGATGTCTGATGGGTTTCTTGTTTCCCAGACACACACAACAGGTGGAGATTCAACAATGGGAGGAATAATAGGTATTGTATTCATGATGGGTTTTGGAACACATTTTTGATTTAGACCAAGCATTGTTTTGAAGCATGAGAGGGCTCAACACTGCTTGAAGAAGGAACATGAACATTTTTCTTCCTTTCTTTGACACAACAGAGGGCTTATCACTTTTCTTCAAGGAAGTTTTATCTTTACCAGCCTTTTGAGCTGAGCTACCTGAAGAAGGAATATCAACATTGACATTTTTCTTCTCTAGTGAGGCATTGAGTGTCTCATCTTGTAGTTAATTTTGAAACCTACTGATTTCCTGCTGCAACATTTTGTTGCAAAACTGCATGAATAGAGACTTGTAGAAACACCAACATTTAGAGATTATCTCTCCTTGTTTATTCTTGACATTAATTTGGAAAGATAACATGCCATTGGTTATAATGTGGACATGATTACACTTATAAGTCGAAGTTCCATCAATAAGACTCAAAGACAATACATTCACAATCGATGAGCACACAGTGATACTGGCTGGGTGGGGAGAGGGGGGGAAGGAATCAGTATCTATCAATCTTTTACTTTTCAAAATTCAATTAATTACATCAATTACACATATGCAAGAACTAGAAATTAAGTACACAATGAGAACACATGATTTACATTGAAACCCTTTCGGGAAAAAACCATAGCTGCGACTTACTAAAGACTCCAACCTCCACTTGACAAAATTATAGGCTCCAACCTATTGGAGGCTTCAACCCCTACACAAACTAAGCTCCAACCCACCAAGAGGCTCCAACATCTATTTGATAGGCTCCAACCCCCACACAAACTGAGCTGCAACCCAGCAAGAGGCTCCAACCTCTATTAAACCTTCAATTACTGCTATAGTTTACTTCTCCACATGATCTTCCTCTTATAAAACTGTTTACACCTTTCACAAATCTAATCACACTTCCTTCCCTTCAAATCTGATCACACACTTCCTTCCCTTCAAATTTGATCACACATTTCACACAATCCTTTCTTCACAAATCTGATCACACTCTTTTCACAATGCTCTTTTCTGATCTAACTTATGCACCAATTCCCTTCACAAATCTCATTATAATCATGCACAATCCTCCTTCAACATATGATCATAAGTATGGCTATGTCTTCATTCAAATATTTTGCTCTCTAATGATGTATCATTTGTTCTTCTTTCACCATATTAACATCCCTTTATCTATTTAATATAAGTCTGATTTGCACTTCATTTTTCTGCTTTTTCTCTTTTCAATCTGCTCTTCACATTAGATATATTTCATTTATTTCTTTCGTTTAACCTCTACCTTATGTTCCTTATATATCATTTAACATTTTTCTTTTGAAGAGATACATCCTTTGGAAGATTTATGTCTTTTCAAAACAATCATGACTCTTCCTTAAACTGCTGTCCCTTCAAATTGATCGCAGCTTTTCATAATTTAATTTCTTCCTTTAGTAGTTATCGCTGCCTATTAGTTAGATTATCACTGCTTTATTTTTCACATGTTAGAATCGCTACATATATTCTTCTTTTCGGGAGATTAATATACTTTAATATAAATGTGTCTTTGGCGGAGGTGGTCGGCCAGAGTTATGAAGTTAAAATGTTTCTTTAATTTCATTTCTCATAGTGCAAAGAGAGTCGGTTGTCTTTCAATAATAATTGATGTTCTCTTTTGCTTTACATCTGCTCCATGTATTAATCGCTCCTTAATGATCCATTGCCAATCACTACATTTGAATATAATCTTCTTTGTAAATGATTTGTCTTGCAAATATAATCATTAATCGCTACCATAATGGGCTTGGGTGATGAATCATTTATATGAGCCTTGAATATGCTCGCTGTCTTCTTCTTTCATATATGAGGTCAGCCAGCATAAGATAAAGAGTTAGTCAGCCAGCTATACAAACTTTGGGTGTCAGCAAGGTTTTGTTGGCATTTCTACTCCACACCAGCTGCCGCTGTACTGTCCTAGGCTGCCATATAGGTTCCACAGCTCACTTTGAGTGTGTCGTACACTTTTTAGTATATTTTTTGGCTGTTATTAGTCATTTCCAGCCTCTGGGACCTAATGCAGAATGTACAGAATCACTAAGGATCATTTTTACAAGGATTATGCCTACCATACAGGTTGTACAACAAATTGTAAGTGGGTTTTTAGTTACTTGTAACTAAACTGAATTATTATTGCTCTATCTTATGCTGTTCAAGAGTTTAATACTAGTGATTTTAGCTGTCATTTCTAATTATTATTATCAGCAATCAAATCTGAAGGTTTCCATGATAAAGTTGGCATTGTTTATCATTGGATCTGCTGATTAATCATTGTTATTTTGATGAACGAATGCATCAATTAAATTTTGAAAATTACTATTGCTGCTCATAATTAGTGTAGGGTTTAGTTACATATTTTTAGCATTCATTTTCAGTTTTCATAATCATAGAATACAAATATATATATATATATATATATATACACACACACACTTTCCCAAGGTTCCTGATTGGGTACATTACAACGACACTGCTCCAAAACCCCACAGGCAGTTGTTACCCCCAAATTCCTGCCTTAGTTTTAAAAATGCAAAAATAAAAGATTGTTTTGAGCCCATGTTTTCCCTAGATGAAATTTGTATAAATATTAATATAGATATATAATTTATAATCATGTGATATTGTAGTGTGAATTGAACTTGTTTTTTAATCTATAAATTAAGCAAAAAACTACTGACCTTTGAAGTTTTAGTTTTATGCATGTTTTTTAACATTATGCTACAAATTTATATATTTGTTATGTTTTTAAATATTTTATTACAAATTTATGCATTTTTAAATGTTTTTTAATGCAAGTGTTGAACAATCAGCATAAACAAGTCTATGTCAGAAAAGGTTGCTACAAAAGAGGAAGAAAAGTCGCTAATGAAAGAAGAAGAATTGTTATCAAAGGATCATGTTCCCACTCTGGCTCTTGTATCTATGCACCCCATTATTTGTCCTTCATACTTCTATGGAGACATAAAGTGCTGATTAAAATTTGCGTTTGACTGAGACACTCGTAGGTAGGCCTCAAGGAGAAATAAGGAGTTGTTTTTTATCTGAAGTTGGTAGGAACTAGGCTCTGTCAAGTGGTCCCCAAAAAATGAGTAATAAACAAGCTGGTCTAAGATTGGTATCCAATATACAAATTCCAGAAGAAGCACTCGGAAATGCACAAGATCTCTTGTAATACAGAAACCATAAATTGCAGCCACAAAAGATAATCAAGAAAGTAAAACTAGTAGCCAATAGTGGCATGGTGTGATGGTTGAGTTGTTGTGTTGTTATTCTTGCCATCAAGGTTCAAACCCCATTGGGGTGGAAATTGTTGAGAATTTATCTTGGGGATGAGGTCCCCCCATTTGTGACCTCACCGGTTCATAGCTCCGGGTCAAAAGCGCTTACCCCTCTTTGAAAAAAAAAAGAAAGTAAGACTAGTAAGTAAAAGGTTGAAAGTTGAAGAGAAGATTTGAAGTGAGACATTAAAATGCCAAAAGGAAACTTGAACCTCTTTGCAGAATTAACCTCTTCGTAGAATTAGTCACATACACACATAGAAGAAATTGAAGACAGTTATGTGAAAGAACAAACAGAAAGCTCAAATTTCCTTATTCAAACAGAGGAATTACATGAACATCTCACAATAAGTAACCTATGAACAAATCTTCTATAGAATCCTGAAAATCCTAAGAGTTTCTCATTTCAGAAAGCATTTAACTAAATCGACTTCCTCAGAATCTCGTTAATGCTAAAAATATGTTCAGAGATGCTAATTGACAATGTGGGGCCTGTAGGGAACGCACAGGGTCTCTCATTAAGGACAAGAGGAAACTAGATACTGAGCCTATGATTTGTTTTGGTTGTGCCTGGATCTTCAGAAAAAAAGGCACGATGGTTACCCATATGGGCCAAAATTTGACTCCACTTCAGAGTTCTTGGGTGGAATTTGGTTTCAAACCTTCATGATTGTTGTTTTGGCTGTCCCTTTGCTGCAAGTTAGCTGTTTGTTTCTTGGGGACCTATTCAACACCTGTTTTATTGTAGGTTCTAGTCTCAAGTTGCTTTAACCTCTTTCTTGTTGTACAAGGTTTTGGGGTCCTTTCAACTCTTCTGATTCATAGCTCCATGTCAAAAGCATTTATCTTATCAAAAACATTGCAGTTAGTACACTGGCTCAGCAGTTCACAAAAATGGAAACAATTACACTTCATTGAACCATTTACTTGAGAAAAGTGACTAGTTTGTATCATTTGTTTATTATTCACAAAAGTAGTTCAGAACACAAAAGTAAAATTATAGTTTCTCCTATACTTTTCTTCACCTACAAAGGTGGTTCCAGCTCTGAAAAAGAGATTGCACCGCCTCAAAGCACAAAGAACATTTGAAATACACAGGCAGGTAATCAAGATAAAAGGAACTTACTTGCTTATATATTTTGGATCATATGTTCCATAAACTATGTCATTGTGTCCATCTATGCGCTCAACCAACTCCAGGTCACTAGTCAACATGTCCCATCTGCAAAAATATATGTTTTCAAATACTTACTAATATACTAACTATGAATAGGGCAGGCATCATGCATTCCTAGAGGGAATTTTCTTGTAAGAAACAAACTTACTCATATCTTTTTGACTTATCAAGACTGATGACCATCTCAAACACTGCATCTGGACTAGCATCCACAACACCAACAGATTTCATAAGAAGAAGTTTATCCCCCTGCAGTCATAGATCTTTGCATTAACAAATACTAAAATTGCAACCTATCTTCGCATAGATGCTCCGGAATGCCAAACTATTTTAATAAGATCATAAACTATTATTCACACACAGACCCAAAGAGCAAGATCATATTGGCTATGACATTTAAATCTGGGGAAATTTATAACTGTAATTTTTTAAACTACATGTGGAATTTGCTTCTACTTGGAATAAATAAAACTATAGGTGGATGGCTTCATAGTGAACAAAAATTCCTCTATTGCACTCTCCAGCAACTTATGTGACCAGATCAGAATTGGGTCATGAAAAGTTGAGTTCAGTTCTACGAGTCCACTAATCTAACTTATAAATCAAAATGACTAAGGTAATTTGAAACACTGTTAAATCTTCCTTATATGACAAATTCCAGCAAGAACAGGCTCGAAAGGATTATATAAAGTTCTACAAAGGTTGTAAAAGGGTTATACTCAACGCCTCAGGGTCATAAAACAACTGAAGAAGGCTATTGAAACAGCTCATAAAGGGTGGAGAATATGTCCATTGAAAGAGCCACACAATATAGCAAGTTGGCAGTTGCATTGCTGTTGTGGCAGTTCCATTTCTGTGACAGCAGTTACAGATATGACATTGACGGTTTCATCCTGATGTCCATGGCAATTTTATCCAAGGCAAACGAAAAAAATGAGTAAGAGCTAGAAACATTGTCTGTTTATGTTCTTTGCATTTGAACTGATTGTTCAGAATCCAGATCAATCTTTCAGAGTTTCTATATGTGCAACCTCTATGGATCATATAACTTCTTCGTTGAGATTTTTGTTGGTAGTTATAGCATGTTAAGTGTGGTACAGAAGAGTGTGCATTGGAGCAATTTGCAAAGCATAGCAAGCGGTAAAAATGTTGCTGATATCATGTTCATTCTATGGAGATCACTAGAAGCCTAGAAGGCAATAAAGCTGCCATATTGTAACGAGATAATGACAAGAAAAGGCAAGGCCTTATACTTAAGAAGCTTTCCAACATTTGGATTATCTAGAGGAAAATTCCTGCATTAAACTCTACTTTTGCAAGTTTTTCAATTTGCTTGTCTTATTCCTTGCATGCAAACACCCAACAATTAATCACAGCATTCAAACAACTCCTATCTAAGCACAATTTATTGTTTTCTTAAGCAACCACTAAGGGAACAGCATTCAAAATCAACAATGTTGTTTGCATTTAGATAAGTTTCATGATTGCGAATCGCCTATGGAATATTCATCCTAATTATGAGACAAATTGGCATTAGAGAAGGTTGTTTTTCTTGTTTGTATGGTTTTCATGTAGTGTGACTATTTTTGTAGATTTAAACTTGTTGCTGGAACAGATTATGCAATAGGCATAGGTTATTTACATCTTTTGTAATGTCCCCACTTTCGGTCACTTCAATATTATAGTTGGCTTCGGCTTTCTCGGTGATCATTAGCATTGTTTGAGAGGATGTTTGATGTTAGCAATGAGCTCAGTTGGTCTAGAGGACTACTATGCCACTTTCCAAAGTGGATTCCAGCTTTTGGTGGGTTCTCCAAGATTTTTGGAGAGAGCGTCTATTTATAGTCACCTAGTCAGGCCCAATTTTCATTATTAATCATCGGTATCATTCTAGTGCAATCAGATTTCGATTATGATGCTTTTTGACTGTTTTTGCAACTCGAGTGTATTATTGGCTTTAATTTAATTATTTTACCAAGGTTGTTTAATTTTATTAAAATAATTTAATGGGCATCTTAGTATAAGAGCTCATCAAAAAGAGGATGAAAAGTTTTAAATCACGGACGCATAATATAGGGACCTTGCATATCAAAAATTATTATTATTTTGATAAAAGGGTCTTTCAGAGCAAAAAGGAGTTTTTAATTAAAAAGTGAATTTTAAGTTGTATCTTTCAGAAAGTTTGGTGAGTAAAGTATATAAGGATGTTTTGTGAGCTCATTTGCATTATGCAAATTATTTTATTTCCTCTTGTGAAAGCCTCATGGTTCAATGCGATTGAACCTAGTTCAACTCAGCCTTTTTGAGAATGAAAACCCTCTTAGAGAAGATTAGCCTCAGTGGTGAAAGATCCTCCTTGGTTAATAATGTTCGATTCATTCAGAGTCACAGTTTGTGCAAGAGAAGTTTGCTGGTAGATTTACTTCAAAATCTACACTTGGGCTGACTGTTAAAGGTTTGGTGCAATTTCATACAAAGATTGCATGTGTGATGAATGTTGTCTTTTAGAGGGTTTGATGGTAAAATTCCCTTGTCACAACTAAAACAAATATAATGAGATTTGTCCCCAATATTATATTTGAAATGATAATTGATATTTGATATTCATTATTTTGTATTTACAAAAGGAGAGAAATACTCCTTATATAGAAAATTACAAGATGGTGTTTCTAAAAAGAAACAATCGTTAACTGAAGCAAACTAAAGCTAATAACAGAAAGATGTTAAACAGAAGTTACTAAAAGCAAACTATCGACTAGCTAAAGCTAATATGACCATTAAATATTACAATTAATACTTTAATACCCTCTCTTAATGGTCATTCTACAAACATAAACTAAGCCTACCCATATTCTGATGAAGTTCTAGCCATGAATGCATAATATACAAAATCCTTCTGCTCAGTATACTTTGCCACTTAGCACTTTGCTAAGACTCTTCCTGGTTGGACTTCTCCTTAGCCAACCGATTTCTGCAATACTTCTGAATATGACCAAGCTTCCCACAATAATGGAAAGTAATCGACTTCTTGGAGCTCTCCTCTGAATTGCCTCGTCCTTTTTTTTAAGTGGACTTGCCTTTGCCAATGTCCTTGGCAGTAAAAGCTTGTTCAACACTGGCAGACTCACTACTGCTCCCAAACTACTTCCTCCAGCTATCCTATTGCAAGAGCTTGTTGCACAGATCATCAAACTTCAAGTCAACACTAGTGAATGCAATGTTGAGCATTTCACTGAACTAGTCGTAGGAACGTAGCAAACTTTTCAACATGATCACCACCATATCCTCCTCTTCCATCTTGCAACCTGTAATGAGCCTTGCTCATTTAGACTCAAAACCCTTGGCATGAAAAGTCTGAACTTTCTGATATGAGATTTCAGTTTGTTTTGTTTTGGTTTTGGTTTGATGCCAATGATGTAAATTGCTTGGAAAAGATTGCAAAGATCACTAGACAAGTATCTAAAATGAAATGTAGCTCTTTTTGTATTTTTCATATGCATCTACATGAATTTCTGAAAGCAAATGCACACCTACAGCCAAGAGACATTTTCACAAACACTTGGCATGCAAACTAATTCAAAGTAATGCAAGTACATATGAGAGACCTTTCTACAAATAGATGTCAAACAAACTCCTTATAACTCCAATATTTTATTGCAATGATAAGAGTGCTTACAAACTGAAAATGAGATGCAACTTACATTCAACTTCTCATATGATTATAACTGAAACTAAATGCATTACCAGCTGTATGAGAACAGCATTACATATGCAAGATGAAATTGTTTCTATGACTGAAATTACATGAATGAGATGCTAATGGAATCAGCACTTGAATACTATATGAATTTGGAACTCTAAATGCAATGCAACCAAAATAAGGAATCTGGAGTATAATCGCAGCCAGCATGAAACTATTTGAATCTCCTTGGAATCATTGCTTTTGCCCTCCTAAGTGTCGTGCCATGTCTTCATGATAACCCACAAGACTCCTCAAATATTCTCAGAATATTTATATGCTGCTTTCTCAAAATCGCACGGCATGGAGTGCGCCCAGCATGAAGAAAAATGACGAATTTCTACCCAGCCATAAACATGAAATGAAGTCACAATCAAATCGTTCCTTTGCTGCAAAAACTCGTCCCTCTCTAAGTCTGAAATTCCTCCACAAAATCTGCAACTTATTTTCTTGAATCGATTTCTCCACAAGCCTCGAAATTTGGCCAATGGCCACTAAATTTTGCACAATGTGAAAGACTGAAATTATCTCCCACTCCTTCCAACTAGGGTTGATATTGCACAACCGAAACCGGTACCTCGGAGTCTTCAAACCCTCAGGCAAATTGCTAAGCATTCAAGCTCACCAATGTAGTAGAAAAGATGTCAACAACCAAGATGCCCAAATGCAAAGACAAAAGCTTCTTTTATAGAATTTTCATCAAGTCTCCAAGAAGCTTCTAGAATAAAATATTATTTTATTAACTTAAGTGACCTTCTGATTTATTATTTTGTTTAGTCACTTAATATTAAATTAATTAAATATAAAATCACCTTTTGCTATTATAATTTGGAAATGACTTTATAAATAATTAATTTAATAATTTATTCCCTTATTTCTCCAATTTTAGCTTTGAGAATAAATAAAGGCTAAAATAATCAATCTCCTGGTGGTGACTAGAAAGGGGACATTACATGACCAATGGCCTCCAGTTGATCGCAAATATCTTTGATTTTCATCAAGTGCTCCTGCAAAGACACTTGGTCATTCATCAAAATGGAAAACAACATATTTTTTAGGAAGAAAGCCCTCGCCCTTGTCTAAGGTCTCATGGAGATCTTTCAAATGCTTCCAGATCTCTGCAGCAAACTTACCAGATGGTATTTCTGGTAACATCTCATCGATGATAGATAATTTTAGAAGCATAACTGCCTCCCTATTACCTCTATCATATTTGTCTTAATCCTTCCCCACAGTTGTGGGATGAACTTCTATACCTAGAACAAGTGCATCCAAACACCGGTACTCAAAGATGGTAAGCATCCTCTGCTTCCACGTGTTGTAATTCTTTCCATTGAACCTCTGCATACTTTCCAACATTACACTGGTCAAAGGAGCCATCCCTCATGTTTTCCAAAAGCACGAAAAAATAAGGTAAACTCTGTGATCAGCTGGCACAAACACTGGACAATCAACTGGCACAACTCCCTCGATTTTTTCAAAAATCGTCTAAAAAGAGGCTCAAAAACAGCAAGATTTTTCAAAACAACCTTCAAAACTCAAAAGCAAGATTTTTCGATCCGCGAAACCAGATAAAACTCACCTGCAACGTATAAGTTCTTTTCAAGAAAGTCTTGTGCCTCTACAAATTGAAACAAAAAGACAGGATTTAGTTTAGTTTATTTCCTTGCAAATACTTTGTCAAGCACAACGAGGGAGCTTCCCTCCTAATTTGAAGAGCACTCATTGCGTAGTGTGCATAGGCTGTGGTATCAACTCTTACTCCGTGAGGTGCTAGTTCTTACGCCAACAAGTGTTGGTGGATAGTTTCCAGGATATGGATGATATCACATGTTCCCATTTTTCTAGAAAGGTTACCATTCTTGAAACATATGCAAAACTCAGATTGGGAAATATCATGTTAGATTTGGGATTGAATGATTTGATTCACCAAATGTTTCACCATTTCTTTGCTACAATCAAAAATATCATGCTGATAATCTTATTGCAGCTATGCAGACCATTATGATTTTGGTTATTAATGAAAGTGATGATGTGCCACAATCACTTTTTTCTATCCTATCGGCTAACATGAGGAAGGGTAATCAAGGAATCTTATCAGTTGAGCAGGTCTTAGCTGAAATGATGATTGCTTGGTGAGAGAAGAAGCTGACACCTCTCTTGGAAAATGAGGAGCATGAGGAAGAAGAAGGATTCAAATCAGAAATGTTTAATGAAGAAAATGTCTTATCACATGAGGAATTATGATAAAGCCCCAGGATGATCTCTTAGTCGTGCATGCAACTATTGTTGATGAGATTGTGCCGAGGGAAAAAACAAGACAACCACCTTGGCTACAAGTTCAAACCAATCCAAGCAGATTTTTTGTGACTACCAGGTTCCTTGATGATACTAGTGGAGTAGATGCAAATGATGACATTGTTGAGATCACTAATGTAGAAGAGTATACTCAAAGGTGTGATGCCACTTTTCCCCCTAAAGTTATTTAAGTATTAGCAATGGATTTAATAGATTAAATGTTAGAGAAGATAATTTACAAGATGTAATGTTACTAAAATGATTTGAATAACTAATATAAAATAACCAATGTAAACTATAATATGCAATAATTAGACAATGATTTTTAAGTAAATAATTAGCATAGTAAATTGAATACACATCCATCAAATTCAATCAAATTAACATCAAAATCATATACACAATATTCCCAATATATAGTTTAGAATCAATGGTTTTCAATACTTATCTGAATCTCAACACTTGGAAAAGCCACTCACTCTAGAAAGATGTTGGTGGCATTGGCTCTTGCTATGGAACAATCTAGGAGGAACAATGTGTACTAAAGCACTCTACACAAGTGTTGGTTCAACAGAACAATGCTCAACACAAGTGCAAATACCCAAGCCTTGGCCAACATAGTCCCGAGTGTACTCTGTACCCCAGGTTGGACACACTCTATGTGCCCCCTTCTCCAATACCCATAGCTCACCAAACCACTTCCTTCTTCCTTGAATGTTCTCCATGCCTTTCCAAGTCTCACATAAATGATTATATAAGCCTTAAGGGGTGGTTTACAAACCTAATGAGCACACGGACTGAGAGGAGGGGGAGGAGGGTGAATCAATATAATGCAACTTTACCACTCGCAATAACATCATTTACTCAACATCAATAATTATGCACATGAGAAGAACACAATAACACACGATATTTATATGGAAACACTTACGAGAGAAAACTACGGCAAAATATTGCTTTTATTAAACTTCTTTTTACAAATTCTAGAGGAACCAACCCCCCATTCAATTTGTGAGCACCAACCCCTCATTCAATTTGTGAACGCCAGCCAACCCACTGTAAGCACCAACTCCCACAACTAAATATCTAGGATGATCCAACTATTGTCATACACTTCCCTTCTCAAATATTGCTATAAATATGATTACAAGTCTGCTATTATCTTGCTCTAAGATTTTCTATAGCTATTCACAAAATCTGCCTTTGCTCAACCTCCCTCTTCTCACACAAATCTGCTAGTGTATGAATAATATATCTTTTTATCTTCCATACACAAGTCTGCTATGATATTCTATTGTATTTTCTTCATATAATTCTGCTGGTGTATTAAAGATATATTTCTTTATCTTCCACTCTCTCACCCTCTCAACATCCCACAAATTTCTTATGCCAATATATATATCTTCATATTCCTATGAAGAGATGCATCTCTTAAAATAGAGATGACTATTTAAAAGGACATCTCCTTTAGTTAATAACTCTATCTTCTATAAACTTGTATTACTATCTTTCATAAAGAATCGCTGCCTTCTTACAACTAATCGCACCTTTTTCTTGCATTAGATAAGACAAATTTTGTCTTATATAAGGGATGTTTTGTCTTATTCAATATTTGTCTTATTCACCTTTTGTCTTTTGTCTCTTATAAATTGTCGTATATAACTTTATTAAGTGCTAGTCACTGCCTTTGTCTAATATAATCACTGCCATATTACTGATGAAGTTGCCGCTTATTATAAAACACGATCGCTGCTCTTTATTAAAAATGCATTGATTCCTTTAAAGCCTTAGTTTATTACTTCATCAGCGCTGCCTTATAACTGGTTTTTAACATAATTGATGCCACTGTTGTATGATAATCATCCCTGCTATCTTCAACACAACCACTATTTTATCATTATATTTATTGATGCACATTAACCACTGACTTTGGATGATTTAACATGGATCGATTCTTATTAGTTATGATTAGCTTATGAGGATCGGTCAGCATAACAAATATGAAAAGATGACAGATAATCTACAATGTTACTTGGCAAGTTACAAAAAGAACTCCATCAATAATCTATATAAATTGGGCACCAATACTAAGGACCAGCATAATTTTTCTCTTCTCTTGATTACCTTCTCTCCTTTATGTTCTTGCAATGGCTTTGATATCATTGATAATAATCCTACTTACACTTGGCATCAATAATAATGATGGCAACTATTTCATCTATCAATCTTCACTTTATGAACTCTTTGACATCATTGATAACTTCAATCGTCTATATACCCTTCAGATCAATGACAACACTAATGATGTTATTCTAACAATCTTGATCAATGACAACACTAATGATGTTATTCTAACAATCTTGCTCATACACTTGACATCAATGACAATATTTCCAACAAAACCATCACACGCTCTCACAAAGGTTGCATTTAATAATTATTTAAATAAATAACTATTCTTCCACCTTTCTAGAAGAGTTTTTATACATATTCTTTATTAATATCTCTTCAAACCAAAGGATCATATGTCAAATCTGTGAGCCATCAAATATATGCACGTCCTCATACTCCAAAAAGCATAGTTGTTCCCATCGAACTTGGCTTGAGGAAAACCCTTCTTAACTCACCATGTGTGTTCTAAAGATCTTTCCTTCAAGTAGTTAGGCTTTTTCGAAGGAACCTATTCTAGTACCAATTGAAGGAAACACACACACTTATACTGAGAGGGGGGTGAATCTATATAGGGCCAACTTTTTCAATTTATAACTTTAGTAGTCATAAAGCAATAATCAAAGTATCCACACAAGCAAGATCTAACAATAGAGAACACAAGATGCAAACACGATTTTACGTGGAAACCATTGTAGGAGAAAACCATGCCAAAATATTGCTTTTATAGGAAATTTCTTACAACTTCATAGGCACCAACCCATAGGAGACACCAATCCCCTCCACTAAGCACCAACTCAACACGAGACACTGATCTCTTTGAGTGAGAGGCTCCAACATCCTAATCTTGCAAAGTAGAAGGCACCAACCTTTGAAATACAAAGTGATTATAATGTTGTTGGATCTTCCCTAGATCCTGTCAAGTACTTCAACAAAAATCTGCCCACTTCTTCACACAAATCTGCCTTAAACCTCTTCTCTCAAACCTCCACTCACATCTACAATATGATCTTCAAAATATGCTCACAAATCTGTAATATCTTCACATGAATTTAAACTATGGTCTTCAATGATGTTCCCTCATGAGTTCACTCCAATGTTACTTCGCAAAATAAGATCAAATAAGTTCCATAAATCTGCTCAAATAATTGATAAAGAATTTCTGCAATAACTATTTCTTTCTGCTCTTCAAACACCAGTAAATCTGCTCTAAATCATAATGATATTGCAATTGAATTGACAAATAAAATGTCCTCCAAAACTCCTTTATTTATTTATTTTTTCTTCTATTTTCCAAAGTGGGGCGCACCTCTCTAGGGGTGGGAGGGAAGGTTGGCCCCTTTTAAATAAAAAATTAATTTATTTTTAATTTTTAAAAAAACACCTCTAAATGAGGCGGCTTGAAGAGGGGATCATCCAATTTATTTAATTTTAATTTTGCAAAATAGAAACTCCAAGTCAGCCCTTTTACATCAATGACAATCAATTTTTCAACAAAATCGAACAAGGATGCAATGTAAACTAGCCTTTTGTTATCAATATGGTTTTTATAATATCTAACTCGATCACAAATAGTTTGAGCATAATGTTAATTATTCACAAGTAAGCAATAATGATAAGCATTCCAAGAATCTTAGTCCTATACAATAAGGCAAATATACAAGGTTATTGGGTTGATCAAATCCAATAACTATGTACAAATTAAAACAAAAGATGATACAATGCGTCTTAAATAGCAATACTAAATTATTACCACCTAGAGAGTACTTCACAAAAAAATACTAGTTTTAATCTTCCTTCAAGAAGCTAGGTTAATTAAATTTTCAATTTACTTCTAGGATGAAGATTTGTTCAATTATGTTTTTGGATAAAGTTTTGGCTATAACAATGAGGATACCTCACATTGACAACCATGTTGTAAACCTAATAGTAAAGTGGAACACAACTTTTATTGAGGATCTCATCATAAAATTAAATACTAAGTAAGGGTACATAACGAGAGGAAATATTATGTCATTCCATAAATATATCCCTAGGCTTCAATACCTATTGATATATGATATTATTAGATTGTATATGAAAAATGATTAGTATAAATTTAAAATTTTAATTTTTTTAGAGGTTGTCTCTCCCCTTGTAAAATTCAACATGTCCCTATGTCTCATCCTAAGGAAATTTATGTTATTGTGCAATTGATAAAGCATTATTTCATTCCAGCCAATGCCTTTAAACCTCTATTAACATAATTGGCAATTAATAGCCAAGTGGCTGATTAATCACCAAAATTTTGAGAAAATGAGTAATTTCTACTTGCGAATCACTGTAGCAGATTTAATCATCGATTTACGTGGGTTAATCGCACAAATATTTACTAGTTTTTTCATGCATGTTTTTCTGCATTTTCGAGCGAAAATTTCAGTGTTTTTAAACCAATCTCAGCGGTTCATCATTTTTTGCCATTTTTTTGGCTATTTTTCGCCCTTTATTGCTGTTTTCCACGCCGCTATTGGTTTCCACTCCTCTAAACTCTTCCTCACTGGTATTGACCTTTCACTTCTCCAATTTGGCGAGCTACTACCTAAAAGTCAGGTTTCAACGAGGGTTTTAGAGTATGTTTATTAAAATGAAAATTACGGCCAAGATCCTAATAATGAGCACATTTAGGTTTTAACATTATAGCATCAGTAGTTAAGTATATATTAGCATAATTAATATATAATGTATATTTTACATAATAAAAAATGAATTATATAAATAATATAATTATACTCATTATTATTCTATATTATATTCTTTAACAAAACTATTAAATACACATAAAATTATTGTAATTAATAGTTAATAATTATTATATTTTTTATATAATACAAATGAGCACATTTAGGTTTTAACATTACAACATCAGTAGTTAAGTATGTTAGCTTTATGATCAGATTAATGACACAGAAATTTAATTCAAAAATCAAACACATTAACATAGCAGATACCCTGGGAAAACCCTCCTCTTGAGGGAGAAAAACCCAGCAACAAGTATATATCTCTTATATATATGTAATGGCAACAATACACTTTACAATGTGGCCACACACAAGGCCAATATTCAGCACCAGCAATGGCTGTAACAACAGATAACAGTCTGCCCTTCCTTGAATACAATTCTGCACTTGTAAAGATTCACAATCTGCCTTCAAAGAAATTCGCACTAGAAGGAAGGATCTGCTCTTGATAGAAATCGCACTTGAGAGAAGGAATAATCGAACTTGCTTGATGATGAAATGGGTGAGAATGAACTTCTATATATACATTTTCTAGAGAGGTCACACCTCTACAAGAATTAGGTCGGCCATCAAAATAGAAAATATAATTACAAATAAATGCTGCATTGGCCACCAAGAAAATTACAAATAATAATAAATATGATTACAAAGAAGGTCGGCCATCTTAGAGATATGTTGCCATTAGATAATCTCAAATAAATAAGTCAGTATGAAGCCCAAAGCTGCAATAACATTAACAAAGTATATATTAGCATAATTAATATATAATGTATTTTTATATAAAAAAAAATAAATTATAAATAATGTAATTCTACTACTTATTATTATTATATATTATATTCTTTAACAAAACTATTAAATAAAGATATAAAATTATTATAATTAATAGTTAATAAATATTATAATTTTTATATAGTACAAAGAATTAATATATAAATATAATACAACATATAATTAATGTATTGTATGTATTTTATATAATTAATTGTAATTGCTTAGATATGAAATTTATGATGATGATTTTCAAATACAATCATCATAAATTCATTATAGTTATTAGCAGTTTCACTATGCGGCTTCATATAATGATGCCATTTCGTAATTCATCTGTATTCAACAATGAAATTTAATATAAAACACTCCCTCATGGTTTTAGACTCATTTGATGCATTTTGTAATTGAATTTTGCAACAAAAAAAGTGTTTTTATAAAAAAAATTGCTACTTTTTAAGTTGCCGAGTATTTGCCAAGTATTTCCCGAGTCAAAAATTTTGGTCTTGCCGAGTACTCTTCGATTCCAAGTATGTAAACTATGCTTTAAACAACACAATATTTTTTCAAGGTTTAAGATGTGAATAGCATGCACCTATGGATTTATATCCTATAATTATGTTATTCTCAACAATTTATTCCAAACATATTGTCATTTCTCTAAGTTTATGATGTGAATCCAAGGACCTGCAGGTTATCGGCCCACAATGTAAACTATATTAGACTTAAGTAACAAATCTAGGTGTCAGTTTCAGGTAGAAATAACAGGCATAGTAAAATCACTTTCTCAAATACACTCTTAACCAAATGAAAATTAGTATGGATAGACAAACCTCACCATTACAAATACTATTTTAGTAATTCTATTTCGAAGACAATTTCCTTGTATACAAGAGTACTAGAAATATGAACAAATTTGAATTCAACACTTCTAAATTGCTTTGAGATGTTGTGATGCATTAATTGGTCTAGAGCTTCGTGAATTATTAAACTATTGGACTTACATGAGTGAATCATCAAGGTTTCCCTTATAAGGAAGCTAAAGCTAAGTTGAATTATGAAAACATTCATGTAAAGGTAGCCATAATGGAGAATCGCTATACTGAAACATCTTATATGCATATGTGAGAATCCAAAAGAGCTTAAGGATTTTATATACAATCTTGAAGATAAAAAAAATGGCAACTAATTCTGCCCTACCACTTGGAACCTGCCAAAGTCAATGTGTAAGCTGCCACCCTCATTGATTTCATAAGTTCTAAAGTTCTAAACAACTGTGACCAGCTTCAAATCACCAAATGGAAGGGGGAATGTTTCAGTTTTATTGCAAACATACACAAAAACTACAAGGAAACAAAGTGCTACTACTACACATCAATATTATTTTTTTGATGATACAGGATTGTTTGTGGACCCAGATGCTCTTGCATCATGCAACCCAACAGATCCAAAATAAGTTGGTTATATAAATAATGAAACACTTCTGTCAGTGACTATTAATATTGCCCGAATTCATTGTACCATATTGAGTGTACGTCCAACATATGAAATCATCATATTATGAGTGTAGGTACAAAATAGATTCTGCAGTAAACCTTTAATCTTGCAACCTCCAGAATGAACTGTAAAGAGAACTAGTTTATTGGAGAGTCAAATGTGCATAAAATGAACTAAATTATTGGAGAGCCAAATGTGGATTAAATGATCAAATGAAGCTTCTAGTTTATCAGAACCAGTCAAGGATTGCATGATTACATATAACATTATAGCTTTCTAACAGCATAGTACTAATATATGCTTTAACTGATCCTCATAAATATATATGGAGTTGTTTTTTAAGATTTCAAGGAATATGTACAAGTTGTCAGTAGAAATTCTTTGACATATTAACAAAAGATAAAAAGGAATCCATGTCCCATCCACCACCTCCTTTTATTCCACAAATAAATGTTCCAGTAGGATTCCAAGTAAGCCCTGGGAGAGAAGTCCATGACCAAAGATTTGTTAATCCACCCATTGTTAACCAGGCTATATTTTCCTAATCCAATAAACCACATTTTATATCCCAGAAATCCTCTTGTAAAAGTCGGGTATTTTATGGGATTTATGTGCTCCTGTCAGTAGAGTTACCAACAATTTTAGCCTTCAAAAAAACCCAATCATCCCCATTTCTAGTCAAGTTGATAACTCATCGGAGAATGTCACAAAGTTTGTTTCTCCTATTGGTGGTGGGCATCAGATTTTCTAGGCTTTTAGAAGACCCCCTCATTCCAATCCCCAAAATCAATACACTGACTTCCTAATCAATCACAATAATCAATTTGAGAAATCACATAGTGACAAATCTACTAACTAAATAAAGTGCCATTTCTAAATGACAACATTTGGGGCCATGGAATCCAAAGCTCAGTTTTAAATAAGGTTTTTTGTTCTGCGGAAGAATTCATAGCTTTCCTTGGTGTCATTTTTTAGCAACAAAATAAGAGGATAGAGATGTAAAACTACAAACACTTTATATGGCAATGTGAAGGCACATTTTCACTTCCATCATGCTGAAAAATGTGGAGCTGTTCATAAAGACTACCAAAGTCAAATTTGCCATGCCCATGTTCAGAAACCCCAGCCATGACAAGCTCCCTCAAGAGGCCTTCTGCTGACATCTTCGCCAAGGACAACAAATGTAAACCATCTTCCACCAAAGGGGAGGTTCCTCAACAAGATGAGCACACCATGGACACTTCAGATATGCCCTTTCTATATTTTGTCCATCTTCACTATTTACTTGTTTTACTCCTAAAATACTTGCAGTCTCAAGCTGCCTTGCTATATTTATAACTGATTTTATTGTTTTCATTATGCTCATTGTTATTCCTAGGTTCAGTGTTCTCTTTTGCTAATTTGTTGGCTCTTCTCTCTTGCTTCGAGACTATAATCTGTTATCTCCAGCAATCTCTCTATTCCCATGGGCTTTCATGCTCTAGATTGTACATGATGTAATATTTTTGCCAAATCAAATACATAATAAATTGAAACTTTATCAAAAACAAGGAATGTATACAAGTGGATTCCAAGATACAATACAGTCATGTCAAGAGTAACTGGATTGAGATTCAACAAATCATGGAATTAATCTTCAGTAACTATCAAACTCTCCAGAAAATTATTTTTATTATACATTACCTATTTTGTTAGTGAATAAAGAGCACCTTTATACCGAAGTGAGAAAAGAGGTACAAGAAAGCTGAAGGAAAAGAGGACCATGTTTGTAATGCCCAGATCCAGTTCCCCGAAAGGAAAAAAAAACACAAAAGTGACAAGAAAGTGCTATAAGGTACACACTTGAAAACTTGTTCTTTTGGAGACAAAATAAAATAGTAGAAGTCTCTATACCTTGTCATCAGTGACATCCTCAAAAATGCGTATACCTGCAAATAATTTATCAACAGTGCAATAGAAGTAAATATGCTTTCAATCTAACAAATAGATATCTTCAAATAAATGAGACATAACACATACCAAAGTTAGTCATTAAACCAAGTGATAACCTTTTAATTTTTTAAAATAACCATAATTTATTGTGAAATCTTTGTAAGCTATAAAGAAGATTTCTATTGGTAATAGAAGTTGGTTCAACCAGTGTTCTAGGATTTAGTATGTTTCAAAATTCTGGACTGGGTAGAAGTAACACCTACATCAAAAATTTGAACATGGCATTTTCATAAATTATTACATGTTCTGATCAAAGTGCTCTGAAGTGAATGCTGCCTCATCTATAGGATTTTTTTATTGTTTACATGGTAACTGTAAAACAAAATAGTTGTAGCCAAAAACTTTTTTCTATGAGAGACAACAATGTGAATCATAAATAAGAAGCAGAAAAACCATTTGTCTCTACGACAACATTAATACTCAGGGATGATCACTATGTTAAAACTTAAGTTACCGGGTTCTTCAGTTTTGCCCCTTGTACCTATGTGGGTATGGTTCGGGTCCTGGTTCTTTGTTGGTTCACCTCAGGGTTCTACCAAGGCCCCTCCCGAGCACCCTAGGTTCCCTATGGATCCTTCACAAAAGGACCCACAATCAACTCAAGTGCCCGGGAGGGACCCTGGGCATACCCAGGCCAAACCCAAGCGAACCCGGGGGAACCCAATGGTCCCCCAGAAAAGCTTATCCTCTCTTGGTTTTTTAAATACTAATATTGCCTTAAGATCATGCATTCAAAAAAAGCATTAAGTGAAGGAATTGTGTCATTTGGCTTGATTGAATATTTCTGTATGTCAAAGGACTTACAAATTGTTCGATAAATAACAACAAACAGCTCCCCTCAACCCCTCGTTGTTCCACTCTTTGGCATAAAAACAAGTTTCCTAATTCTAACGATGAATGAACTGATTTAAAGGGGGTATGAGGAAGAAGATTATTCTTTCAAATGCAAGATAATGGATTTCATTTCAAGCTTGTCAACCGGATTTCAATGAGCCTGGTGGACAGCCATGGTGGTTCGGTGCAATTTCAACTCATTAGAAAGGATGACAAATTATGAATAACAGCATATAGATTTGATGACGCATTAAGAGCAATAGCCATATTATTAAATAAACTTGTAATAATTCCAGTTGACCACATAAGACGAATCATTCATCAAAAATGCTAGTGGTAATAATTTGTAGCGCAATGCTAAACAAATTGTTTTATTATCAACGTAAACATCTTGCATTAATAAAATATATGCTACATGGATCTAAAGGAAGAAGAGACCTTGCTAGCTATACATACAAAGACGAACATACCACAACAAAATTCCGTACCATAAAGTGTTACCAATATCACCCAAAATACCCAAAAACTTATTTCTTTCTAAAGGAATCGTGGCAGGATATGGTAAAGGGAATAAATAGTTCAACACTGATGGTAGGGATTTGATAATCAAGAAAGATATGGAGAGAAGGTAAAGGTTGTCATTTTCATACCATAATATAGGAATTACCAACAATGAAATAGAAGTGATGAAATGGCAGCTTCTTATAGTGTGGAAATTGTGGGTTAATATGGTACGGGAATAATGTAATTGACTTTTTCATGAGTAACTAACATTAAGTGATTTAGATTTGTAGATGAAACTATGCGCATAATGTTTATTAGGGGATCATATTTAATGTTAATGGTCCTAACTAACATTTATAAGGCTCTAACAATAAGATGTAGACCTTATAAAATACATATGCATATGGCATATTAGAAAGATAATTAATTAATAGAGAAAAAGAATTATCTTATAATAGTTAATTTTTAATTAAATAATAATATCTTATGAGACGTTTGACTTACCTTTTGCCCTATATTTTAGGGAATTCCTATTGTGGGTATTAATCATAATTGCACTTGACAGGTTTGTGTGAGGCCATTAGGAAGAAAGAATAGACTATAAATCTCAAGTTCTTGTGTCTGTAATTGTACAAATAAATTGTAAGTTTTCTCGTTAATGATGCTTCTAGGGTTTTTAATTTTATGGATTTCCCTGACATAAATTTGTGTTTTGGGTATTGTGTATCAATATAATTTTTTATTTATTTATGTTCAATTATTATACCTTTAATTAATTTACACACCTAAAGTATTTTAATTTCTAACATGCCAAAAACAAAGGCTCCATAACAACCATAAATTTCAAGTTATTATTTCAAATGTCTTGTATGTTTTGTTTATGCAATGTGGTATATCTTACAGCTGGAATTTTTGTCTCCTAAAATCTCTACCTCTTTGAATGCTATGATCAGGAAGAAAGGTAGCAGGAAGCGTGCATCTCCTTTATCACGCGCACCTATCCATTAATTTGGATGTCATCAAAAACTGAACTGAATCATGTTTGCCTTGTACAAGTGTGTCCACCATCTCAAGCACATGTCAAAGCTTTGAAAATCAGACATCTTTGTATAAGTGTGTCCAACAACTTAGACACATTCTCATGATCTCATCCATTAGATGGGAAGTTTAAATTTTAAAATTTCTTTACATTGGCTTGCACCAATGCTCAAGTGCGCACCTGAACACCAAGATTTTTCCTTAACAATTTTCCTTCCTTTTCATTAGCACGTGTAGAAGATCCACATGCACCTAAAGTCTTGATCTAACTTTTTTCTAAAACGTCTTCTTTGCATTTCTTCTATGTATTTTATCCAACATGAATGTGAACTACCTCAAAAATCATTGCAAAGCTTATAAATTGCAAGTACATATTGAAGAGCACTAAGTTATACTGAGAGGGGGGGTGAATCAATATAACGACAATCTTTTACTTTTCAAAACCTAATTAACCATAGCAATAGCACTCATGCAAGATCAAGCAATTAAGAACACAAGACGAACACACGTTTTTACGTGGAAACCCTTGTGAGAGAAAACCGTGGAAAAATATTGCTTATATGTAGATCTTCTTGTAGGCACCAACCTACACTTTTTATGGAACTTCTTCCAAAGGCACCAACCTACTAGAGATACCAATTCCCATGACTAAGCACCAACTCAGCAAGAGACACCAATCTCTTCTAATGAGAGATGCCAACCTTCGAATGAACAATATAATAATTTATTTGAAACTTCTTCTTAGATCTGCCCTAATTGACCTTCATAAATCTGCTCACTACTTCATCAAAAATCTAATGGATCTGCTCATATTCTCTCATAATTCTGCTCGTATGTCTTCAAAATTCTGCACTTATATGCCTTTTATGTCTGCTCCTTATATGAATGATATTCAATGAATTGTTTTCCTTCAAAATGCACTTCACAATCTCTTCAAATATCTTTACCAAGGGGGGGCAACTTCATGAAAACAACATGTCTTTTGTTAATGGATGCAACTCCTCCCTTTAAATGCACACTTTCATCTCTACCTTAGGCACTTCAATAGGGGTCAGCCCCTATATGAGACATTTTATTTAATTTATTTTTACTTTCAAGAAGGGGCACCACAATAAAAGGCTAAGGGTTGACCCTTAGAAATAAATAATAATTTATTGACCAATGTTCCACGCAGACGCATCCCCCCTCAAAAGACCTCGCATTCCCAAGATGAGGACGTCTTAGAGACTTGGGGACTTGGGGGGGACGTCCCTCCACCGCCCCACCACCAGCGCTGCCGTCTCCAAAATGCCACCAAGATGTTGAGGACATTGGGATGTCCCCAAGTCATTCAAGGGACTCCTAGGAGTCTCCTAACTGTCTCGGGAATGCCCAGAAGTCTCCTTTGGCCAAACGACCAAAAAGCAATTTAAAAAAAAAAATCAAAATTTTCTTTGAACTTCATGCCCAAGGTTGAATCCTAATGGCCTATGGGCTCCACCCAAACCCCACAAACTCTATAAAACTACCTTGTATCCTCATTTTAGTTCACAAAAACAAACAATAAGAAGCTAATAGTGTGAGTGTGAGAATGAGAGCTGCAAGTGTAAGGTGAAAGAGTGTGAATGAAGAGCAAGAGGGTTGAGAAGGAGCAAGAAGAAGAGTAAGAAGAGGAATGACACCAAGTTAATGTTCACTTCAAAACTAGTTTGACAAAGTTTCATTTGTAATTCTTATACATCTTTTTATAACTATTTTTTCAAGTACCATATGTATTTTAGCGCCACCACCCCACCATTGTCCCCCCGCCATCCCCAAACTTAGGTCCTTGGTCCCCCCATCCCCAAAACCCATCCCCATGTCAAGAAACTCTGTGGGACTATGATTTATTCTTTAATATTCATGTGGCAAAGGGGGTTAGCCAGCATAGGTATTAATTAAAAATTGTCTTGGGCACTGTGAAGAGCCCAACTGGCTCAACTCTATCTCAACTGCTAAAATTGTCTGTTTTTGTGTTTTGTTTGTTTTTGATGAATTTTAAGCAATAAATACAGAAGTGCGCCAAGCATAGAATGTACATAAAACTGAAATACAAGCAAATTAAAGGCAACTGCAATAATATTGCGGATCTGGCAAATCATACAAATAGATTGTATACAATCAACATACCCGGAAACCTCCAAAATAATTAAATAAAGTTGTTTTGTGCATGCCAGGCAAGATGTGCTGAAACTGAGAAATAGCAATGCCTAGGCTCTAGATCTGCTTTCTCCCACGCAAAAACTGGAGAAATGATGCTGAGAAGTAGAGGCGCCCACAATGGAGTCAAGAAATGACCCAAAAGGAAGGTGTTTTTTCCTTCTCCCTCACACGCCCCTTCCAGGTGAAGCACGCCTCCCAATGCAGGTGTACGGCCTCTAAAAGATGTTGAAGCTTCTTTATTGAAAGCTGGAATACAGATGAAGATGGTGTCCCAGATGTAAAAGCCCTCTTCCTTATTGTAAAGTGAAATCTACTAAACAGAATAACTCAGATGTAAGCACAAATGAACTCCTGTATGAAGCTCCCTCAGTAGCAGCCATTCAACTTGTATTTCACAGTCTCACAATCACAGATCAATGAAGAATTGTCGCTCTCCAATGAAGAATTTCCTGAAACCCTTGTCCTCAGACAAAAACGACAAAGAAGATATAAAGATGCAATGTTAAATGATCAAAAGTGAGGTCGACTTGCATCCTTTTTCCTTATATCTCCAAAAAGCACGACTTTCAAGAAAAGTACGGCTTTTGTCATTTAAATACATTTAAAATGTATTTAAGCCTTTCTTAATAGTCTCAATAGTTGCTTTAAATCCTTTGAGCGCACCTTTTCACTTAAGTGATCTATTTATCACTTTATAATATATTTAAGTGTCATTTACCTTTTTATAAAGTCAATTTGACTTTATAATAAATCAATAAGTTAAATAAATAACTTAACCACAAAAATACTGATAACTCCCTCCAAACTCAGTATTTTTCTGTGTTGTTAGAAGCTGGCAAACACTAAACTACAAAAGCCTATACTAAATCCAATACTGAAGTGAAGGAGTGGGAATAACAATACCCACCAAAACAGCCACTGACCCCCTAACCGGATCCGATCAGCCTACAAGGGTCCAAGAAATAGGCTAACTCAACTCCTCCTAAAACTGACTAGAGTGGGGACATTATAGTCCACCCTCCCTGAATTTGCTTGTCCTCGAGCAAACTCAAAGTTGGATGTTGTAGAATACTGTCACCCTCCCAAGTAGCATCCTCTACCGGTAGATCTCTCCACTTAACCAAATATTCCCTAATAACCCACCTTCGAAGATGATGCTCTCTGGAATCCAGAATGGCCTTAGGTACTGATATCAACTTCCCCTCATCATCGAGAGGTGGTAAGTCTGTAGAAGGAATCACATGTTGTCCCAATGCCTTCTTGAGGCGAGACACATGGAACACATTGTGAACCTTACTATCCACCAGTAAATCTAACTCATAAGCCACCTCACCAACACGCCTGACAATCCTGAACGGCCCATAGTAGCGTGGCTTGAGTTTCTCTACACCCCTCTTCCTAAGAGTGGACTGCCTATAAGGCTGCAGCATCAGATACACCATGTCATCGATCTCAAACGATCACTCAACTCTCCTTTGATCAGCATACTGCTTTTGTTGATTTTGAGCCTTCTGAATGTTCTCACGAAGGGCTCTCACGATGTCCTGGTTCTCCTGTAACAGATCCCCAACACTAGGTATTCTGCAATCACTCAATAGTAAATCGAGGAAACTAGGAACATCATAGCCATACAATGCTCTGAAAGGTGTCATCTGTATACTCATATGGTGAGTAGAATTGTAGCAATACTCACAAAGGTGTAACCACTTCACCCAAGCCTTCTGCTGCCCCAAAATGTAATTCCGTCGGTATCCCTCCACCCATTTGTTGACAATCTCAGTCTGCCCCATCTGTTTGTGGGTGGTAGCTAGTGCTAGGAGTAAGCTCTATCCCACATAGTCTGAATAACTCCTGCTAGAAATTACCCATGAACCTGTTGTCTCTATCGCTAACAATACTTCCAGGTAAACCAAGCAACCTGAATACCTCTCGAAAGAACAAATCCGCCACCTATGTAGTTGAGTAGGTAGTAGTGATCGGAAAGAAATGTGCATACTTCGTCAATCGATCTACTACCACATAAATGTTATCTTTCCCTTGAGCTTTCGGCAAGCCCGTAATGAAATCCATAGACAAGGATTCCCACTTCCTCTTAGGAATAGGAAGTGGCTGAAGCAACCCTGCAAGGTATGTATGCTCTTGCTTGTTCTACTGACAAACAGAGCACTCCCTGACATACTGAAGAACATATGATCTATTTATCACTTTATTATATATTTAAGTGTCGTTTACCTTTTTATAAAGTCAATTTGACTTTATAATAAATCAATAAGTTAAATAAATAACTTAACCACAAAAATACTGATAACTCCCTCCAAACTCAGTATTTTTCCGTGTCGTTAGAAGCTAACGAACACTGAACTACAAACACCTGTACTGAATCCAATACTGAAGTGAAGGAGTGGGAATGACAATACCCACCAAAACGGCCACTGACCCCCTAACCAGATCCTGTCAGCCTACAAGGGTCCAAGAAATAGGCTAGCTCAACTCCTCCTGAAACTAACTAGAGTGGGGACATTACAAGTACCAAGATGAAGGAGGTCGGCCAGCATTCTTCATAGAACATAAGCTGCCTTGAAAATGGTGCAATCTCCTTTTAAATCAGTGACAATAATTTTCCAGCACATATTGTCTAGTTTTAGATTTATTCCCTTCTAATTCAAAGTGTGATTCTACTATACATCTATTTCATTTTGTGTCGCACTCGAAGGTGCGAATTAAAATGGTAACACACAAGAGAAAAACCTATCTGAGCAATTGCTTCTAGGGTTTAAGGACTACAAGAAGTAATCCTATCATAGTTTGCAAACTCAAACTCAACTTGGACTTGGCAGACCAAAAATTTCCTACTCAACAAAAACTTGGCAACTTCAAAAACACTTAGATTTTTTAAAAAACATAAATTAATCCATGAAAAAATTGATAGCTTGTGCATTTCTTCTCATTGTAAATATGAATATATGTTCTGTCTTTATTAAGGTGGGCATTGGTGAAAGACTGAAAGTAGAAGAGAATGGACATATTTATTATGTGTACTTATTTCTTTAATATGTCTTTTTTTGTTTATGTGTGTATTCTTATTGTGAACATGTGTTAATCTATAGTAAAGCACATTGGTGAAGCTAATTGTCTGTAACCAGTACATGAGAGATTACAAGTAAAGGTGAACGCTGCAACTTGGAAGCTTTAAGTGTTAGATGAAGTCTATGCAGTGGAAAATTCGAAAAGGGAAAAATCCTTAAATCATGGCCTAAATTTGTTCGCAGCATCTAGAATTCGAATCATGCCATAAATCTGTTCACAACATCTAAAAAATCTTCGAATCATGCCCTAAATTAATTCACAGCAATTGGAAAATCTTTGAATCATGCCCTAGCCATTTGCAGCAACTGAAAAATCTTCAAATTGTGATTTAAAGTTTTAAACACTTGTCGAGTTTTTTGAAAAACATGAGTTTCCTGCGATTCAAGTGATTTTTTTGAAAAAACTTGCAACAATTTTTGTCTGAAACTTGGTCCCAAGTTATACATGTGACTACTCATTTGGGTTTTTCATTAGTGAGTACCCACAAGTCCAGCAAGTACTCGCCAATTTTTTAAACTATGCATAGAAGTAGACCAGGGATGATCAGCAAAGGATCAAATGTATTCCCTATATACAAGAATTGAATTTAAAGGGGTGCCAAATGTTGTCAGTTAAGAGCAAGCCATTAGGAACAGTTACAACTAATCATAACAACTAACCAATGCCAACAAGTAACAACCAAATAGTCAGCTACTAGCAAAATATTACAAGTTTAAGTCACCTATTTGCAACTTCTGATGTCTAGTACTTGTTCTTTGGGTTCCTCAAAAGAGTTGGTGCCTAAATGGCACTCCATATCTTAGGTCCTAATTCATCTACAAATGGCAATTTTAGAATCAATAAAGAATCTTTGTCTCCAATCAAAATTTGTGGGGTCATCAAGTAATCTCTCTTGTTTGTTCAACAAAACCAATCAAGAGGAGAATTTTGATGTCAAGTCAAATTTGTAGGCAGCATTATCAGGCATGCCCTTCAACAGCAGACACAAAGTTTCAAATAAAAGTGTGCAATCAGAGTATGAGGCCCGCTCGGTAGAAGAGCAGAACATTAGGAATCTTAAGCAGTTATCTTCACTTAAATTGCAGCATATCAGCAGAGTATCAATTATTCCAGCAGTGATCTATATCAGGATAAGAGGAGTTTAGCAGGTGCTTTCAATCATTTTGGCAGCCTTTGAAGAAGATTTGTGATCAAATTCAGTCATTCAGTGAATTACAGCAGTGTTCTTCACAAAATATCTATTCAAATGCCTGATTTGAGAAAATCTTTACCATTTTCTAAGCAGTTTCAGCCATTTTAGGGAGAGTGTCTACTTCCAAAAAGCTCAGATTTTCAAATTCATAAGCAGCATCTAGGGTTTTGAGGGTCGATTTTCAGTCTGTCACCTGCCAACCCCTTGGCTATTACCCTTTCAAAATTTGCATAAAGTTCAATTATAATTCCATCATGTTTGTAAGCAGGTATCAATCCCTGAAATCAAAAACATTCACTTTATGAGATGTATTTTCTTGTGTTTTGTGATGGATTTCTGAGGGTAAAGATTTGTTCATTCTCGTGTCATTCCTACAACAGTAAAGTGAAGGTTTGTTCAACAATTGAATCCATCAAAACACACAACAATGGTTTGCTATCAAATCCGAGGGAGTTTTCAGGCTATCCAAAGTTGTATATTTTCAGCCAGAGTTTGCTGAAAATCTAGGCTTTTTAGATTTTAGTCACTAAGATTGACTAGTGAATTATTGGAGTTTCAAACCATATTCAAAGGATTAATCGTGAGCAGAGTGGAATAAAGCTTAAGGAGCCAAGCTATTCTTAGACCATGCTATTTTTAGTTGTCACCATTTTCAAGGAAATAGTCATATTCTGATAAATCTATTTTTAGTAATCATTTACAGATTGGCTATTTTTAGATGATCTTCTAGAAGGTCTATTGTTAGTTGATAGTTATCCTTACTAGTAATCTATCTAAAGATTTCCTAAGTTAAGATTTGGTTGGAGGACAAAAAAATTATAACTAGCTTGTTTTGCATGAAGGCAAACTATTATTAGCGTAGAAGTTATAGTTAGCTTTTTTATTTATGTTTCATCCAATGTTTTTGTAAAGCCATAGAAGTGCTCTTGGCACATAGTTTGAAGAAATCAATAGGAATTATTCAATAGAAGTTGGACTTGGTATGCCCATTTTGCTAGTCAAATTAATGAAGTGTTTTGTATTCTTATATGTTATTGTACTTTTATGAATTGAATATTGCTTAACAATTACTGAAAGCTTTGTGTTGCATTAGATGTTAAATTGGCTGTTGTAGCTTTGAAAATAATTACTATGTTTACCCCATAACATCTAATGTATGTGTAGATGGAGTGAATTGAAGTGCTTTTACTGTTAACTACGATCTTTGTATTGCAAATCATAATGAAGTGGATCTTTTAGGTTTGTATGCTATTTCCCACTTTTGATTCACTGAGTCTTTTGTATCTTTTAAACAGAAGTATTGAATCAACTTATACCCTAGCTTGAGAACAAAAAGATGGGCTTTTATTTAAAGTTTGTTTGTATTGCATACTTAAAGAAACACACTTTGGTTTTGAATTAGTGAGCTGCTAGCAGACAACTGTAAAGATTTTTGCATCTATGTTTTGGATCACACTCGATCCATCATCAAAATGAGGAGAACAAGATCACAATTTAGTTTTGTTCACAATGCCTAAACAACTGCAGAAAAGACTCTTGTAAAGATTATAAACAGCAAGTACATATTGTTCAAATTAGACCTTTAGGTTAGCTTTTGTTATAGGGAGCTTCCCTTTGTAATTTGAAGAATGGTTCTACCCTGCATGTTGATCTATTTTGTGTTGCACTAAAAAGTGTGAATTGAAATGCTAACAAATCCTACAAATCAAACTTTTGTCAATAAGCACACAAAACTGCAATAAAACCAAGACAGAGAACAAGACAATAGATAAATTGACTAATTGCAAAACAAGATTTAAGGCTTCAAAGGAGCATCAGATTTGAGTCACATGTGAGAAACCATCAACTTTAATGATAAAGATGCTTAACCAGCGAAAACTATACACTCTCTTACGCCTTTAAATAAAATAATATGATTTCACAATGTGATGAAAACTCATAACATAGATAAGACAAGAATAAGCCGAAATCATAGAAGACAACCAAAATAAAATCATAAAGGTTAGAAATCTAAACTTAGTTCACAGGAATGGGAGTGAATAGTTTAAGACTCTAAACCTCTAGGAAAATGGTACAAATATTTGAAGAAAGAACACAGGGATGGTGAATAAATGACAAACAAAAAAGGAAAGTGGGAAATGCTCGAGCCAACAAAAAGAACCATAAAGAAAAAGTTCAAAAGGAAGCAGAAAGTGAAGATAGGGCAAAAAGTTGAATAGCCCAGGTCCTATTGGAGTAAAAGACAAAAGTTGAAACTTGAAAGAGAAACACTTCATAACTGTAGCTGTTGTCAATATAAGCAGAATTCACAATTTAGTGGTACATCCAACTCTAGAATGGCTGGTAGTTATTGCAAGCCAGAAATGGAGGAAACAGATATCAAGATGGAGGTGCAAGCAATCAGAAATCTGCCACGGAATGTATTGAATAATCAAGACGCAATGAGATCTTCAAACGACAACTTTGAGATGGCAAATCTATTTACTATGTCTTTATGCATGTAATTTCTCTTCGTTTTCTTTTATATGCTTGTGGAAACTGGAAAGTCAATGATAGGTTATATTACAACACAGAAACACACTGTAGTTTTTGCTTTTAAGTATCTTTGTGTTCATCATGCTTTCCAAAATAAAGTGAAGCTTTAGGCAATAACTTTACATTGATAGGAGGAATCTATGGACGGGCTGCGGGTCTGCATGAACACGGCGCTGCCTGTGCATAGCCACGCGGGCTAGGGTCTTCCCCTGCCACACTGCTCTTGTTCTATTTTCTGCTGCGCTGTATCTGAACAGGCGTGGGGTATTTTGGTTTGGCCAGGGGTGGGGCATTTTATCTTTGCTTGGTGTAGGGTTTGGTGGGCTGGTTTTACTTCTTTTCTAGCTCTTTTGCTTCTCATTCTCAGTTATGGCCTCAGTTGGAGGCATGTGTTTACGCATAATATGGCTTGTGGTATGGATAGTGCAGATCCATCTTCTCTCATGCATGCAAGGGATATGGAGATTTCTAAAAAGTCTTCAGCAGGTAACGGTTCTTTTTTGGAGAAGAGCCTTCCTAAGCTTAAAAAAGTGAATGGGTGCTTGGAGAGATGCCTTGAGCATCCAGTTTTGGTGATCCAACCAGAGTCTGTTGCAGATGATGTTGCATATTGGAGCAATCATGCGCTGATCTGTAAATTCATGGGGGTCTGCCTCTCATTGCCAGTCTTGGAATCTTGGGCTCAGAAGGTTTGGAATCCCGAGGGTGATATGGAGATAAAGGTGGCTGCCAGCATTATTTCATTATTGTGTTTTCCTGCATAACTGATCGAATGAAGGCTTTTGAGGGCGGACCCTATTTCTTCGACCAGGCTGGTCTCTTCATGAAACCCTAGCATGTGGGTTTTAATTTGGCAAAGGAGCTTCCTACACGGGTTCCTGTCTGGGTTCGTCTCCCGTTGGAGTTTTGGCGTCATGACATCCTGCATATGATTGCTCTACTTCTTGGCAAGCTAGTTGGCCCGGCTCAACAAACTCTGGATCAAAAGGTTCTTTCTTATGCCCGTGTTTGTGTTGAAATAGATTTGAATAACCCTTTGCCAAATTATTTGGAATTATGTCTTGGTTCAAGCTCTTGGGTCCAACAGCTACACTATGAAACTCTCTCATTCAGATGTCGTTTTTGTCATGAATATGGACACTTGCAAAGGAATTGCTCTCGACTCAATCAAGTGGCTAGGGCAACTAGTACTTCTCCCAACTCGGTTCCTAAGAATGATAAAAGGAAGGATCCTATGGTTGTTGATGTTGCGGACAAGGAGGGTTTCATCATGGTAAAGTCTCAAAATAAAGGGTGTGGCTTGAAAAGGACCCTAAAAGACAAGCAATATGACGGGGTCTTTAATCGGTTCGATGCTTTAGAGGACTTGGCCCATGAGGAGGGATTTCTGGTGGAGCCTTCAACTGGTACTAGGTCTTTGGGGGTAGACTTGTCAAGGGATAAAGAGTATGACTCTTTGCGCTCGCCTTTGGGGGCTGCACAAATTGAGCACATGACTATATATATGCCATCTCAGATTTTTGTTAAACCTGTACAAAGTGGGCCTTTGGTATTGCAAGGGATGGAATCCTTGGTGGACTCGGCTCCTCAAACAAGGGAGGCTCTAGATGTTGGTAAGAATAGTGGGTCCCCACAGGTTCTTGGTCTGCAGTCGAAATCTCTTAAAAAGTGGCCTTTGGAGAAAGCTTCCAAGGCGGGTTAGAAAAAAGATTTGGAGAAGGTTAAATTGACTAGGGGGAATTTGGTGGAATCAAGGTCAATGCGAACCACTGACTCCCACTTTTCTCACTCTCAGAAATGATTGTTATCTCATGGAATGTGAGGGGTATGAATAGCATCCCTTGACAAAAGGCTATTTGTCAAATAATCGGTGCTCAAATTCCTAATATTGCCTTCCTTCGAGAAACTAAGTTATCAGTGGAATGTATGTTGAATAGAACCCCTTACGTCTGGCCTCATGCTTTGTGTCAATGCATTGGGGCTTAGGGTATTTCTGGTGGTGTGGCTTGCTTCTGGGATTCAAGGAAGATTGTGCCTCTCTGGTGGGTTTTGTGCTGATCTTCTATGTCTGTGATTGCCTCTAGTCTGGATTCTGTGAAATTTGTTTTTTCACCAATGTTTATGCTCCTCCTAACCTTATTGGTAAAGCCCAGTTATGGGCTCATGTCAAATATATTCAGTCTTTGGTTCCCTTCCTCCCGTGGGTCATTGCTGGGGATTTCAATACGGTTGTTTGCCTTGAGGAAAATCTTGGTAGGAATGTCAAGCTTGATTCTTCTACTAACCTCCTCAGAGATAATATAGATTTTTTAAATTTAGTGGATGTGAAGCCAAGTAATGGGATTTTTTCTTGGAATAACAGGGGGTGTGGTGATAATGCTATCTCTGAGAGGTTGGATAGATTTCTTGTTTCTTGCTTTTGGGTTTGTGAAAGGTGAACCACCAATTCTAAGATCTTGGATTGGAAAGGGTCTGATCACTGGCCGATTAAGCTCTCTGTTGTATCTTTCAGAGCTTCTAGGAACTCATCCTTTAGGTTTCAGCTAATGTGGTTGAGGGACCCCTCTCTTTATGATCTAATGAGTGGTTGGTGGCTTCAAGGGAAGCCTGATCATGGTTGTAATGTCCCCATCTTAGTCAAAACGCTCTTTTGTGATTGATGGCTTATTTTTAGAAACCCGTAGGCTCATCAAAGGTAAAATTAGGGTTTCCTATCTTATTGGGGTTCTGAAGCATTTTTGAAGGTTTGCATGTATGAGTTTCTGATGCATGTCTAGTGGAGTTTTCTGGGTTTTTGAAGAGGTTCGGAATGGTGTGACATGCTTTTCCATCTGGCAAACTTTTCTGAAACTTGCTATTTTTAGCCAGTACATTGGAGTTTCGAGATTTGGATTACGGATTCTTTCTGCGTTTTCGGAAAGCTTCACAATGATATAACATGCAAAGTGAGTTGAGCAACTTTTCAAAATTTACTATTTTTAGTAAGTTCTATTTTTGGCAATATTCAGTTTGGCAACAGTTGAGTGAGCTTTCTTCTTCAGGCAGGACAGTTGAGCTTTTCTGAATTTGGCTTTCCGAGGTGCATTTTTAAAAGAAATGATTTATTTAAATCATTTAATTATTTTAATGTGTTTATGACCCCTTGGCCTAGCATAATAACTTCATGTTATTTTAAAAAGGGGACTTGGAGGGTGGACACCTCATCAGGAGGTAAATTAGATATTTCTAAAGTAAATATCTCTCTCTAAGCTTTGGATGCCACATTAAGAAAAGATTAAATATTTTATTGATTATTTCCGCAAGTCTTGGACGCCTTGGATGGAGGAATAGAGGTGATTTAAAAATTAAATAATTGCAAAAAGGAGTTGGGCGTCCCTTTGGAGGATAGATGGAAAGCCAACAGTCATCTTCAATTCTATAAAAGCAGGCCATTGCTCATTCATTTATCATCTTTGGTTAATTGTATTGAAATGTTGCTGAATTGATTTTAGAACCTGGCTAAGGAGAAACTTAGCATTTTTACACCATCCTTCGGGCCTAAAACTATGGTTCCCTAGATGGTCAATTGGGAGTGTGCTTCATTCAGAAGTGCATATTGAACTCATCGTTGGTGAAATTTGGTAATATTTTCCAGTTTTGAGTTGCTGGTTCAACAATGCTGAAGTAGAATTTCAATTACAGCTCTTTGAAAAAAAATTATTTGCTTGTGGGTATTTTACCTTTCTATCTCAATGCCCTAGGCGACCCTCTTGCTGCAATATCAGATTTTATAATGGAGTTGTTGATTTTATCTTGCAAGTTCGCCCTCTAGGGAGGCCGTACCTTGCTGGGATCATCTTGGAGTTCGTGCATAATTGATATTCAAGCTTTGATGCAGTTTCAGAGATGGAATTTGGGCGCCATCCAAAGCATTTGCAATTTGTTTCAGATCACTTGGAGGAGTTTTGATGATGTTATGAACATTTTGGTGATAGCATTGTTGCTGGTAATGTTTTTTCAGTTTGCTGTTTTTTCATATCAGCTTATCAATAGTTCAGATTTTGGCTTGTCCTTCAATAATTGAGAAGATTAGAAATTGGAAGAATCATCCTCCAAGTATTTGCATTGATTATGTTATTGTAACACTTGTAAATTGCAAATAAATTGCATTGTAAGGCTGTGAATTAGTAGTACTAATCCAATCATTAATATTCCTACATTTACTTGTGATTTTTTAATGCAAACACTATAACCCCTAGATAGTTTACTGCCAATGAGGAGAAAATTAATATTGTAACTTCATCATTCACCCACTGTTTAAGTGGTGAATCCGCACTGTTGAGGGATGCCCACTAAGCGAATGAATTGTTTTGTATTGCAATGTTTTTCCCCCCACTGAATAAGTGGTAGTGTGGAAATTCTTAATGGCTAGATCACCGCCTACTTGCATTTCAGTTTGTAATTCAATTTTTAGTTGTTGCTTAGTTTTCATCGCCATATGCTATCACCTCGCCTTCTAAAGGAACTTGGTGAACATTCTTGGTGTAGTTTACATTCAGTTTGATTATCCTTTGGAAGCTAACACTAATCATTGGCGTAGTGCTGGTTTGTGTTGTGAAATCTTGGAAAAAAATCAAAGGGCCTTATTTCAATGGTAGGGCTATGTATGCCTTTGCCAAAAGATTACAATATGTAAAGCATAGACTCAAGAGGTGGAATAGGCAATGTTTTGGCAACCTTCATTTCAATAAAACGTCGGCACAAGCTGGGCTTGACAATATTACCCGCCAAATACGAGACCATGGGCTTACAGATGATTTGCTTAAGAAGGAGGCTGTTGCAGTCAAGGAACTTGAAGAATGGGAGTTGCGGGAGATCTTCTAGAAGCAAAAGTCTCTTGTGGATTGGCTTCAGGAAGGATATCATAATGTTGCTTTTTTCCATAACTTTGTTAAGGCTAGAAGGACTAAGAGTATCATTCCCTCTTTGGTGTCTCCAGCAGGTGTGTTGCTTACATCTAGGGGGGATATTTCTAGGGAGGCCTCTCGATTATTTTCTGAGTTATTTACTGAGGATGTTATCTTTGTTGGTGGTGAGGAGAATCTTATTCAATAATGTATCCCCCCCTTAGTGTCTAATGAGATGAATGCGGACCTCATGCGCCCTATTTCACCATCTGAATTGGAAAAGGTGGTGTTTCAAATGAAAAACGAGAAAGTCCCAAGTCTAGATGGCTTTCTTATTGAATTCTTCTAGGAGTTTTGGGGAATTATTAATTTAGATCTTCTCGAGGTGGTTTATGAGTCGTATAGCAACAAGCAAATGTTGCATGCCTTGAATTCCGCCTTCTTGGCTCTTATTCCTAAGAAGGAAGGAGCCAACTGCTTGGATCACTTCAGACCTATTGCTCTTTATAATGTGGTTTACAAGATTATTACTAAATTGATTGTTGAGAGACTAAAGCCTTGGCTCCACTCTTTGATTTTTGAAGAACAAGGTGGCTTTGTTGCTAGAAGACAAATTCTGGATGAGGTTGTGTTTGCTATTGAGACTATTCACTCTATGGCGACCTCCAAGGAGAAAGTTATGTTTATCAAACTTGATATGGCTAAAGCTTATGACAGGGTTCGATGGGCCTTCTTGCAGAAAATTCTCCAAGCTTTTGGGTTCTATAGAGCGTGGATTGATTGGGTCATGAGTTGTGTTACCTCTTCCTCTTTTTCAAAGCTTATTAATGGTGAGTCGTCGGAGTTGTTTGGTGCTTCCAGGGGTCTTCACCAAGGGGACCCTCTTTCTCCTTACCTGCTTATTATTATGGTTGAAGGCCTAGGAAGGTTTATCAAGTCTCAGGTTAATCAAGGATTGCTCCAAGGTTGGAGCTGGGGTGGTAGAGCGCCTCCTCACTCCCACTTGCAATTTGTTGATGATACCGCTTTGCTAGGTATGGCTAGGATTTAGGAAGCTGTGATTTTGAGGCAGACTTTGGATGTCTACTTGGCTGCCTCTGGCCAGATGATCAATAAGAACATGTCTTCAATCTTCTTCTTCAATACTCATCTTATTCAAAATAGGATTGCTCGGATTCTTCAGTTTCAGATAGGCTCTCTCCCACTGTCTTATCTTAGGATTCCTATTTCGGTGAGGCCTCTTCTTTGCAATCTTTGGCAAGTGGTCTTGGATAAGTTTCAAGGGAAGGTTAATCATTGGACTTGTCGATGACTCTCGACTTTAGGACATGTGACTCTTTTGAAATCGGTTATCTGGGCTCTTCCTATTTATAGGTGTTTTGTGCAAGTTTCTCCCTCATGCTTTGTTAAGGAATTTGATACTCTTACTCGTCAATTTCTTTGGTCTAGTAATTTGTCTTCTTTGAAATGGAGCCTCGTGAAGTGGGACTTTGTGTGCAGTCTGAAACAAGAGGGTGGCCTCCAGCTCAAGCATGCGGGTTTGAGTGGTTAGGTCTTGGCTGCCAAGTTATACTAGCATTGGTGCGCTTGTCAAGACCAAGATTGGACCAAAATTCTCACTCTTAAGTATCTCCCAAGGGTGAGCTCTATTGAGGTCCCTTGGTATTGCCTTTCGGGGAAGGAGTCTATGGTTTGAGATACCCTCAAAATAGGGGCTCAACTCATCAAGGATTTTTTTTGGATTTGTAATAGAGGATCTGATGCCCTTATTTGGCATTATTCGTGGGATGGGCACCCCCCCCCCCCATCTAGTTGGATCCCCTCATTTACAACCCCTTTGTGACATTTTTCTTGCTACTAGTTGGAGTTGGGTGGAGGATTTTAAAAACGTTCATGCTCTGGGGTAGATGGAGGTGAGGCACTAGAAGGATCCACAAGATTGGTCACCGGGTGGTTCTGAGGAGGCTCATCAAAAGCTTGCTAGGATTTTGGCTAGTAGGCTTTGTAATTCCCTTTTGAGGAGGGATATCGGAAAATATTTTGTTGCCTCAAGCTATTTGGAGCTAGACAAACAGGGTTATGGGAGAGTTTGTGTGCCTTGGTGGAAGCAAGTTTGGAGCAAATTTTCTTGGCCCAAATGTTATTTCTTCTTATGGCTGGTTGTCTAAAATCGTTGCCTCACCTGGGACAATTTGCGGAAGAGAGGTTTTCAGGGCCCTTCTATCTATGTCCTTGCAGGAGTTGTGAGGAGGATTCCCCTCACTTGTTCTTCTAGTGTCCTTTCGCTCGAAGGATTTGGCATTTCTGGTGGGCAGCTTGGAAACATGCTTGCATTCATGCCACTTCTTTGGTGGAGGTCTGGGACAATATGGGTTGTTCTCCTGCTCAAACTTCTTTCCTTAAGATTGCTTGGATTATTGGCCCCAAATTTATTATCTGGAATTTGTGGCTAGAAAGGAATCAGAGGATTTTTTAGGGTGTGCAAATGGTGGAAGTTCAGTTACGGCAAAAGATTCTTAGTCGGCTTCAGGAGATTATTTCTGCAAAATGTGACAAGTCTGAGACTGTGATCGGTAGTGATAATGATATTATAAGGAACTTGACGTTGGAGTTGGTGGGATGGGGTCCCCTTTTGGTAGTAGGCATCGACATACCAAGCAAAAAATTCAACAAGAGGGTAAGTAGACTCCCCTGCCCACTTGGTTCTCGAAGGTGAATACTAATGGTTCCTCTAGGGGGAACCCTATGCATGCAAGGATTGGTGGCATTGGCAGAGATAGTGGCGGCGGTATGGTGTATATCTTTTCTGTGTATAAGGGGCAGCAGACCAATAATCTTATGGAGGCCCTTGCTATCTTCGTGCAGTGGAAAGAGGGCGCTCCCTTGGTTGGAGACAGATTATTTGTGAATTTGATTCATAGATTGTTGTGGATATGTTAAATGAGCAGAGACTGGAAGGAGCTAGTTGGCAACTAGTTGTGGTGGTTAGGCAGGTTTTGAGCGTGTGTAGTTCTTTCGAGATGGTCTCTTTTTGTCACATTCCTAGGGAGTGGAATAGAGCGGCGGATTGCTTGGCCAAGTGGGCTTCAGAGCATGAGGGATGGGATGTTAGGGATTGGGGCCTTTTGCCCCCGGATTATGGGGTGACTTTGGAAAAGATGATCTTGGAGGACAGGAATTTGTAGTGGATTTTTTTTGGGACTCCCTTGGTGGACCCTGGTTTTTTATGTACTACTTCTTGAATTTCTAATAAATTTTTACCCCTCTTTTTATCAAAAAAAACATTTCATGGATAGATGCAACTATTAACACAGCATCTCTTGTTTTCACAATGTCTCTAAAACAAATTCTAAACCTCCTTTTTGCCTACCACAAAAAAAGTCACACTCAAGACAACAATTTTCCCACATGATGAAAAATGGTACATATTTACAGAACCCTAAAAGATTGATACACAAACAATATGTGTTTCTCAAATTCTCACCATAGATGAATCAACACAAACAAGACACAATTGAAAATTCTTCACAGTCGACTTTTGGTTATGTCAAAAAAATCAAACTACATAAAAATTAAAATTATTCGTCACATTGTGCTGTTACCATGCAATTTGACAAAATTATCTGCCACATAACCTGACTGGAAACATGATAGTGAGCATCAAACTGCAGACCAGTTACAATTTACAAATTGAAGTACCAATCACCAATTACATAGAATTTTAATCACAGCAAATACAACAGTGCAAAGTTAGTGTGGCTACCATTAACAGCATGAATGCACTTCCATTTGTGAGTATCTACTGCATCTCCTTGATTCTTATCAAAGTACAATGTTCTATTTGAAGCCTTATCAAGTTCAGATGATTGCCTAAGGAGCGTCTCTGGACCTGCAAGCAAAAATTTAAATGATCAAACATTCCAGATTTCCAAAACACCAAACTTAAGATATCCAAAGCAATTATATCTTGCCTCATTAACTTATGTGCAAAAGGAAACATAAAAGAGAGGAAATTTATAGCAATCATGATTTTTAGAAAGGACTTCACATGAAAGCAATTTTTTAAAAATTGTAATAAATTTGGTTACATTATTAATTAGTACTAGTGTTCATGACTTCCGTAAGATAATCATTAGGCAAGCAACAATGATAAAACCTAAGCGTGTTAACAGCTGCACTCATCTTTAATAATACAAGGTAAAAGTTTACCACAAACATTAAGCATAAAGTCTCCACAACACTAAGATCCAAATGGATCACAGAAGGACCTATCTAAATTTTTTTGCTAGATTAGTTCATGGATAAAACATTTAAATTCAGTATATTGTATTATTGCACTAAATTGGATGGAATTATACTAAGTTACCAGTTCGGGTACGGGTACGGGTACGGTGGTACAGCAAATATTTTTTCCTTGGGTACAGGTACAGGAATATATGTATGCATGCATGCATGCATGCATGTATGTATGTATGTATTACAAAATTTAAAGTTAGGTCCACAAAGATTGGGTGATGTCCTGAAGCATCTTGTGGCATTGTGATATCTATATAATTTATTTAATATTAGTGGTTCTGCTTTAGAAAATGGAGACAAGTTGATTGGAGCCCCAAATTAGTAACAATGACGAACAACAAATGACATATGACTTCAAACATGGGTTTCGTGATGATCTCCTGTATTAAAATTAAAAACTATTGAGTTTCAACTTACTAACATGTGCAGGTGTATAGACTGAACAATCCACAATTTTATTTTGTTGTTATCCAAGTGAGACAATCTGCAACAAGTCCTCATTTTTAGCAACAAGTGTTGTAAAGAGTCAAAATGGAAATGATGAAACACACACTTATACTAAGAGGGGGGGTGAATCAGTATAAATTAAAACTTTGCTCCTTAACTTTATCAAGCATAGCAATATTACTTCAAGCCCTAATTACCATAGCAATATCATTCATGCAAGATGTAGCAAATAAGAACATGCACATGAGACACAATTTTTACATGGAAATCCTCACAGGAGAAAACCACGGCAAAATGTTGCTAGTATAAAACTTCTTACAAAATTCGTAAGCTCCAACCCACAAGAGACTCCAATCCCCTCCACTGAGCACCAACTCAGCAAGAGACTACAATCTCTTCAACATGAGGATCCAACCTCACGATCTCCCAAATAGGAGGCTCCAACCTCCACAAGAATGATATGAATAATTTTGACTTGCCACTCCTCAGATCTGCCCTAATGCCTTCTCACATCTGCAATATAGTCTTCACAATATTGGCAATAATGTCTTTTCAAATCCGGCAATAATATCTTCTCAAATCAGCAACAATGTCTTCTCAAAATTGGCAACAATGTCTTCACAAATTTGACAATAATGCCCTCTTCCAATCTGCAATAAAGTCTTCATAAGATCTGCTTAATAAATTGCCATGATCTCACTTATGTCACTTGCTCTCCTTTCACAAATTTCCTGCTATAAATCTGCTCAAATATACCTTGTAGATCTGCTAGAATAACCTTTTATTTCTGCTCTTCATACAAAGATATTTCTTGAAAATTGATTGCCTGTAACCCTCTCACAACCTCCTATTTATACTTGCCTAACATGCCTCTTCATCCAAGAGCGGTGACTCTTCAAGAGGGTCCGCCAATAGCAAAAAATAATAATTTTTTTATTTATTTTATTTTGCCTCCAATAATTTAGGCGCCCCATCCTAGAGGGGGTCGGCCCACTTTAAAAATTAAAATTAATTTATTTTGAATTTACAAATTCCCAATTTTGGGGTGGCTCCAAGGGGGGTCGACCTCATAAATAAAAGGACATTTCATTTGTTTTTATTTAATTTTCTTTAGCACTCCACAATAGTTAATTTTATTTGGGGCCGCTACAAACACCAAGATGCCTTTGACATCAATGACAACATTTTTCCAACAGGAAAGGCTTGTAGGATCAAAGAGCCCATGTCATGGCAAAATTTGAAATTTGTGCCATTATGCTTGCTAAAATTTAAAATTGCCGCTCTTTGTGCTGGATGCCTCCAATAACTACAACAAGAAATCACCAAAGATCTCAAATCATCTCTATGCACGTAAATTTAAGGCAAGAACTGCATACACAGTATCTGTGTCCCCCTGGGTTTGCCTGCAACATACTTTTTTTCTTGCTTTTTTTTGGGAAACTATTGGTTCCCCTTAGGTTCGCCTGGTTTCAGCCCAGGTTCACCCAGGGTGCCCAAGAGGGACCCTAGGAGAACCCTGAGGCAAACCAGCAAGGAACCAGGACCCGTAAGGGACCCACACAGGTACAGGGGCAAAAGTGAAGAACCAGATAAGGAATTATATGCATGTCAGACACAAGCCCAAGACTCACGTAACCAGTCTTGTTTTGCCTATGAAAACAAGCAGAGCTTTCAAAAACCTGAGACAAAACAAGAGAATTGCAATTACACAAGCAATCACAGTCTTAAGTGGCAAGCTTCCAAAAAATTTCAAAATCAACATAACAAAAAAAATCTAATATACCAGTTATTAATCAGCTCAAAAAAGCAGGAATTAGTATATCAATGTAAATACAACTTCCAAGAAGATGCGTGCATTTGAATTCCAAGGGCTTAAAGTGGTGCTTTCTATGATAAATATAAGTTGGACCTTTGCAAGAGATAACTTTCAGTAAAGAAATGGAAATATTAACATTCTATGGCTATTAACTCTGAATTACATGCAGGTGACATATTCCATAAAGTCCATACAATGCTTAACCCTCAAGCAAGATTCAAATCTGAAATAGGTTGTACTCATACTAAACTTTTATAATGAGCCAAATTACATGCTAAAAACCTTGTCTTTTCATCGAATCAAGCAGTCATGCTTTTCTCCTTTTTGTCTGTGTCGTTTTGTCATCCGGTATTTGTATCTTTGCATGGTCAATAATCAAAGCTTTCAAACAACGCCTCATGGTGAACACCAAAGGAAAATCAATGAAAAGGTAATTTGAATATTACTAATGGAAAATATGCAAGATCAGCCATATTGCACTTTGTATGCCAAGTATTTGGGAGAGTACGTTGTGAGGCTTCTTTTGTATGTTGATGATCTCATTTTGATTGCCAAGTCTGCTCAAGGGTTACAGAAGCACTTATATACCCTTGAGAACTTTTGCAAAGAGATGGGAATGCAAGTTAAACACCAGCAAGACCAAGATCATGGTCTTTCCAACAAAAAGAAAATAAAAGCTTAACTTTTATTCTGAAGGAGTATTCTAAAACAAGTAACAGAGTACAAATACCTTGAGATTGACTTCAACAACAAACTCAACTAGGAACCTTGCAGAAGGAAGAGAACTTTGGGAGGTCAGAGAGCACTTTCTGCTTTGCAAAATAGAAGCAGAGAGGCTAAGCCAGTCAATTTGGACAATCCTATGAGGAATCAAGGTACTCCCTCTAGACCTTCTACTACCACCAAGGGTAATGAACCTCGTGAAGTAGAGTTAAAAAACAATAATGTATGCATATCCTCGGGACCTAATTTATGGGAAAGGGGGACTAGAGACCCTAAATGCTTGGACAAAGCAATTTCATTGTGCTTAGAACGAGAGTGAGAAGATTGAAGCACCTTAACAATATAAGAAGGATAAATGAAATCTCACTGACTTGTCATGATTTGTGTGTGAATCAACAAAGTCCAAAAGAAAAACAACACCTCCAATGTCTTTGATGAGATGAAGATAAGTGGTAATCAATGTAGTTGCTCTTGGAATCCACGGTAATATTTTTTAATGACATTTTTAATTGAGACAGATTTGAATCAAAAATATGCAGTTTTGCGAGAACTGAAATAGCCTTATTAAGTTACTCATAATAGAACTGAACTCATTTGAAAGGAAAGAATAGTATACCTCAAGATCTACTCACATTGATTCAGAGTACATCATCGATTGTCTAGAATTAGTGCTCCCAAGTAATGGGAGACCTAATTCTCAATCTCAAACAAATTCTTGTGATTCATATGATAATCTGAAATCATTCAAATGGACTTTAGATTGAATAACCATGAAATATAAAGTTACAAGTATGACCAATTGTTTAGCTCAATAAAGCACCACAGCTATTGGCCACAATTTTTTGAGTTAAGAATTTTCCCTCCTTTTTGCAGTTGTGGATCAAGAACACACTTTTTGTAGTGTGTTTACTTTGATTTTTCCTAACCTTAGGTAAAAAAAAAAGTTGTTAGGTTACCTTTTGATATAGTGTTAGGAAATAGCATTAGGAAACAGGGAAATCAACTATCGAGAACACAAAAGGTCTAGCACCCAAAAAATAAACATTAATGAAAGAAATGTCAATGGAGTATGTTTTAATAAGAATGTTTACTAGAAATAATTCTGAATACTATAGTCAAATTCATTGAATTTATTTACATGTTTTATCTACACTCATAAGGAAGTCTGTGGCATAAGAAACAACAGGTAGAATTTCATAGCAGTGTTTAAATATCTTTGTCTCATCTTGATTGAACATCAATTTTACAACTGTAAGAAGTTATAAAGGATCAAAAACAAAGATATAGATTACATTCAATGACTCGTTCATAAGATACACCAAATGTACTAGGAGTTCAGCAAATTACAGGGATCTCTCTCACCCCCCGCAAGATTCACCTCACAGCCAAAGTTACCTTGGAACCAACCCTCCCTTCCAAGACTATGACATGGCAAGGATGAATGAATATTCATTTGGCTGAATAAGAAAGTATAGCAATACACTTCCCCCATAACACTGCTATCAAAGAACACACTGAAATTGGGCTCTTTCCAATAGCTCTAGCAGAACTCCCTGACCTCTGAGCTCTCAAGAGATCCCTCTCCTCAGTCCCTTAGACCATGCAACCTAAAGTTCTTACGAAAGTTTGGCATGTAGGTAAGCAATAGCTACTGGGAATTTCAAGAGGATGCAAGCTTTCTGCCGCAATTATTTTCCCTTTTTATTCCATGGCACCTGACTAATCTTCTCCTTCAAATGATAAATGATGCTAGCAAAGAGTATTTTATCATTTATTTACAAGACATGTAATGCATATGCACAAGGTTTTTCACATTAAGGACAAGTGACAGAATCCTGTTCTTTAACTCATTATGTCACAGTCCTGTGTTGAAATCTGACTTGGGGCATAGGATCTTTCCCTTTTAACTCACCATACAGTATTTGAATAATTATATCATAATATTTGTGTTAAGCTTTTTATAATATGATCATTCCTTACATCATAAATATTAATTTTTTTTAAGGATTGTTTTGACAAACAAAACCCAGTACTTCCCTGTTTATGCCAGTGCAAAATCTACCTGCACACTCTTTATGCATGCTTATATAGTATATACACATGTCAAAGGGTTCAAACCGGGGGTATTTGACCTTTCATTAGAGAATTATCTCAAAGATGTTTCATAAAATCTTAAAACAGACTGAAAACTAACCTTTTCCAATGGTAATAATCTTTCTTACTCCATGTGCATAACGCCTGATACGGGGCCGATGACTGTCAAGTGTGAACCTTGAAGTGGGACAGTGCCAAAAGAAGAGGATCAGAAGTATGTAGCTATAATTGTAGCACTAAAAACTAACCTATGAACATAAAAAGAATAATTTTAGGAAGTTCAAATGTTAACAAAATTTACAAAGGCAATTCTCAATCTTATTTCCACAATATAGGCATACTCGTCTTCATTATTCAATATTTTGCGGGTGCTAGACCTTCTCAAATCAAATGCAGCCTGTATACAAGATCAAGATGCCATGTCAGATCTTAAGATCCCAGAAACTAACTCGTCTGATAGTTTCAAAGAAGTATTAATGAAATTGATTCTATAACTAATACAACCAAACCATACATAAACAATATTGAAATCATTCAGCATGCCATTCCTGTTATGATACAAGCTCCTGAGACCTCAAGCTAAACCAAAGTACATGCAAAGTTACCACACATGGAAAGTAGAAGAGATGGTGAGCACATCAAATCTGTCAGTAGGTTCATTGTTATGAGCAAGTTCTCATAGGTACCATATTCTGCCCTTCAAACCAATACCCTCCTGGTACCTAGACAAAAGGCCAAGACGTAATGTTTAAACTCGGATGGATACAAGTAAACCTGATCTTAGTTAATCATGCCTTTTAAGGGCCTGCTGAGGTCAATCTTGGTTTACATGCCAAATCTGATTTAAATGAACACTCAGCCAATGAGACTGACCATTGTGTGTTTAAGGCAAACAATCAAATGTCGTAACTAATACAGTCATACCTTGGTATAATACATCAACTAGAACCTCTCAGTTTCTAATTTCACCAGCCACAAATAGACAGCATTGCCTTTTGAGAAGTCTGCTTTACGAGAGGTTTGACCACACCACGCAAACATATTTTTTACACCAGTTAAAAACTTTTGTAATGGTCTTGGCATTCCATATACAACTTTGAAGCATATGTACTGTTTCTTAAACCACTTTACTATTAAAATTCAGTGTTTGTGATCCTATATTGCACCATCCATTGGTCATTATTTCTACAATGTTAATAGTTTATCCTATTTAAAATGAATGAATGGTATGTTGTAGAGGCTTACACACCCAAATGGAGGTTGAAGAGGAGATGTAATAACCATAGCAGTAAAAATCGTTTGGGGAAAAAATCAGCAAACCAAAAGTTCGGGATTTTTTGAAAATATCGGATTTGAAAAAAACATAAAAATTTGTAAAAAAGGAGACAAAACCTACTCTTTTTTTAAATTTAAGGCCATTTCCATAGCATAGAGATATAGAGAGCAAATAAAATAGAGATTTTAACCCATGAATTGTAGAAAGCTTGCATGTTTTTTATCAAGTTTATGTTTGTTGAGCTTAAAGGCATCCATTTCTTGCTTAGGTTGTGAACTAAAGATCGGTTTGAGCACCTCATAAAATAGAGTAGTGTATATGTGAGAAATGGAATCAATTGTAATGTAAAATCTTTGCAAAAATGATATCTAAGAAAAGTGGCAAAGGCTAGTGTATGAAGGAGTCATAAATGATACAAGTGACCAAAAGCTTTGAGAAGGCAATGACATGAATGAAATAAAGTGGAGGATGAAAAAGTAAGTGTGATAAAATAAAGGATTGGCTGAGGGTTAAAATCTTAGGCAGATACTCTTTAAAGTTGTGCAAGCTTGAAATCGAAGACAATGCATTACCAGTCCAAGAGAATGGTTAAAATCTTAGGCAGATACTCTTTAAAGCTATGCAAGCTTGCAATTAGTGAAAAGATAATTGATATTCATAATTCTGTATTTACAAATAGAGAGAAGATCTCCTTGTAAAGAAAAATACAAGACGATGTTTCTAAAAGAAACAATCGTTAACTAAAGCAAACTAAAGCTAAAAAGCGGAAAGATGCTAAAAGCAGACTAAGTTAACTACAAGTAAACTTACGACTAACTAAAGACTAAATAAAGCTAAGATGACCATTAATATTACATTTAATATTTTAATACCCTCCCTTAATGGTCATCATACAAACATAAACTTAGTCTACCCAAATTCTTCTGGAAACATATCATCAGTGACTGATAACTAGAGAAGTATAACTGCCACACGATTACAGATCCTTTCTTGCAGAACAATTGTAATGTCCCCATTTTAGCCCTATGCTCTTCATTTGGATTTAGCCTATTTCCAAAAACTCGTAGACTAAGCAGAAATGGAAATTAGGGTTTCCACTTTTATAGGAGGTTTCAGATGCTTTTTTTTTTAGGCTTGCGCGTTGGAGTTTTACAGTTTGGATTATGTATTCCTTTTGGGTTTTCAGAGAGCTTCGCAGTGGTGTGGCATGCAACTAAAACAGGTAACTTTTCCGAACTTATTATTTTTAATAAGTTACAACAGTTGTCCAATTTGTGCTCAAAATGAGTTTGGAACAACTTACTATTTTTAGCAGTATGATATTTTTAGTAAGTGCTATTTTTTAGCAGCAGTTCAGTACAGTGGCTATTTCTGGCAGGGCAGTTTTAGCGGTTTGGTTTCTAGCACTTTTGGAGCTCCTTTTGGCAAAATCAATATTTTGGTGGAGTTTATATTTTAAGTGAAAATATTTCCTAGGAAAAAGTGGACGACTTCATAAGGGGAAAATATTTAAGTGATTTTAATGTTTATTTTCACTTATATCTTGGTGGATGCCTAGAAGGAGAGAAGTGTTTTTTATTAAAATATTTCACTTATTATTTGGGATGCCTAACTTATGTTTTATTGGCATTTTTAATAAAGTGATATTTCTCTCAAATGGAACAACTTGGAGAAGAGAGCTTAATGAAATTCAAAATGAAGGAAATGAAAGGCGAATTTGAATATCATGTGGGCTCCCTAATTGAAGGGAAACAGATTTGAACTGGTGGAGAAAACTTATAAATAAGAGTGTTGGCTTCATTCTTTTCATCCATGAAGAAATTATAACGAAGTGCTGCTGAAATGGTGACTGAATTGCTTCGAGGAATGCATACCTCCTAGCTTATACTTAGTTTCTTGCTTGAAAGATAGCAACTAGCTAAGTGAGAAGGTTGTTCTTTACAATGAAGAACAAATGGAGCTCATTGTAATGAAGTTGTTTGATGTTTTCTGATGTCTTTCGGGTGTTTTATCAGTTTACAGTTTGCTAGTTGGGGAGTTGCTATAGGTCGTTTTTGCTCATATCTCCTTGGGTGAATTTTTGTTGGTTCTGGGTGATGGCTTAATCTATTCTCCTATCCTAGGCATCCCTTTTTGCAAGTTATCAGATTTTATCTTGAGGATTTGGATTTTTATCTTGAGGTCGCCCTTCTTCTAGGCCGTACCATGCCTATGGCTTGTCTTGGGAAGTGTGCATAAATCATTTGTTGGAGTTTGTTGTAGTTTCTTTGTCTTGACTTGGTCGCCATCTCTCCTAGAGTCATTTGCATTTGATTTCATGATAATCCGTTGAGATTTTGGAGGAGTTAGGAGCATTTTAGTGAGTTTTCTAGTTGCTGGTTTGTGATTTCAATTTGTTGGTCTGTTATATCAGATTGTAGTAGTTGGAGTTTTTGGGCTTGTTTTTCATAGTTGTGAGTCTCTTGAAGTTTGGAAAACATTTGATATCATTTGCAGCTACTTGGACAGCAATAATACTTGGCTACTTGCAGATTAACACTTCCATTGTAACGTTGAATCAATAGTACTGATCAGCTCTTTTACTTTTTTGCAAATCATTATTGTATTCCCACTTTAGTGGAAGAGAGCAGGCCTCGCTGCTCTATTTACTTTCCATGCATAAGCATTTTCATTCCCACTGTTTGGTGGAAGAGACTGGCCTCGTCGTCTTACTTTTTGTACTTGCATTCCTCATCTGTTGATCAGTTGAGCTGTCAATCTACTCCCGCTAAATAAGTGGTCGAGTTGCATCTTTTGTATTTCCAACATTCAGTTTTCAAGCTAACGATCCCCAGCGCCATATGCTCACACCTCACCCGTCATTGGGATCTTGGTGTACATTCTTGGTGTAGGGTTACATTCCAGTGTTGGTTTATGATTTTTTAACGTTAACGGGTGAAACTAATAGTAAAAAATTGAAAAAATTGTAAGGGAGTCATTTCAGTGGTATCAGAGCCAAGATCCTGCCATCTTGTGAAAAGACAGAGCTCAGTTGTCAGTTGAGTGATAGAGAAATCAGATTCTACACTAAAGGTCAGAATTGAGTTCAGTTTCAACTTTCAAAAGTTCTGAAGATGTTGCATTTTCTATTCAAAAACTGTGAGAAGTCAGATTTGATTATGGCTTCTAAAGAAGAAAGAAGTTTAGCAAGTTCACTTTCCATTGCTGGTACAAAACTCAATGAAGAATGTCAGACAAGAGGTGAAGAAGTGAGTTTATTATCAGAGTTGGAACATTGTTTGAGCCAAGTCCAACAATCACCTACTAACTTGTTAAATAAGGCATTATCTCCTGCAATAACCTCTTTGATTCACCCTTATTGGATAGGGCATCCAGATGAAGAAATTAGTTTGTTGGTTACTTCATGCTTTAGTGAAGTTATGAGGATTCTAGCACCTTTGATGCCTTATAGTGATGAAACTATGAAGAAGATTCTTCATAGGATTGTAGAAAGTTTCCAAGATCTTGATGAAACCAGTAGCAATCAATTTCCCAAAAGAGTTGCTATCTTAAAGACATTTTCAGATCTTAGGACAAGTAACTTGCTATTAGACTTGGAAATGCAAGATCAAATTTATCACTTGTTTCACTACCTCTTTATATCCACTTGGAGCAAACAAGAAGAGAATGTTGTTGCAGCTATAAAGAAAATTCTTCTTCTCACTATTAAAGAGGCTGATGAAATTCCACCAAATGTCCAATCTCTCCTCTTCGACACATATGAACGAGAAGAAAAGGTTTCTCCTATTGCTGATATGCTGATCAAGGAATTGTTTAATCAATGTGAGGAGAAATTGAAGCCACTTTTGAAGAAGATAGAGCAAGATGAAGGAAATACTAGTGGTGTCTTGAAACCAATTTATGATCATTACCATAGTGATGTCGTTGATGGTGATTCCGATGTGTTTATACCTCCTCTTGTTGAAGATTTGGTGACGGATAATTCCCCTCTTGCTGTTGTCCAAACTTCTCAAGAGTTTTCACAAGACAAATTTATGACAAGTAGCCAAGAAGACCTCTTTGGTATGCATTGGGGTGCTAATGAAGAAATCAGTAACATACTTACTCGTGATGGTTTCATAGAAGATAAAAATGTTGAAGTTTCCAAAACAGCTAGCATTGAAGATTCTTCACTTCATCACGGTAGTGACACGGGTGATCTTGGGTTCGATCAACAAACCGAACCATTGGAAAGAAATGTTTTTGAAGATATCAGTTTAAGTGAATTGGGAGGTGACTTATACATCAAGTCAAGATTCCAAAGAGAGCACGATGAGCACTTTCCTGTTGATAATTACAATCAACCCTTTAGCATTTGGGATCCAGGTGTGATGGCATCAAGATATGATAAAGAACCATTATGGGATAAATTTCCTTTTGATCCTGATGAAGAACAAAAATCAGATTGCAGTAAGGCAGTGAACTGTTTGATAATAGTAAGCAAAGCATCAAACAAGTTATGGATGCTTGGAAAAAGTCTATCAAAGCATAATAATAAGCAATATCATAGACAAGGCAGCGAACTGTTTGACAAAATGCCTCAAAGTAATGTGGTCTCATGGTGATGGAATGCCATGACAAGCAAAACTTTTAGCCATAACAGCATGGCAGTGAACTGTTTGATAAAATGCTTTGGTAGGCATGTATGAAAAATGTGGTAGCATAGACAAGGCAAAGAACTGTTTGAAAAAATGCCCCAAAGAAATGTGTTCTCATGGAATGCCATGACAAGCAAATGCAATTGGCAGCTGCTCCTAGTTATTAGTTATGCAATGTGAAGTAATTAAATAACTGCTTAGGTTGACTTTGTAAAAACTATATTGTAATTGAAATTTTGTCATCTATCAGCGTCTAGTTTTTAGTTATGCAATGTGAAGTAATGCTTTGAGTTTGAAAGATGTGCAATGCAATGTAATCAGCAATATGAATATAAACTACAAAAATCTGTTTTTTACAATTCATTAGTTAAACTCTTTATTATATTTGCTCTCTATATCTCTATGCTATGGAAATGCCTTTCACTTTCAAAAATAGTTTTTATCTCTTGCTCTGCAATGTTTTACATTTTTTTTTAAATCCAATTTTTTCCCCATTTTTTCAAAAAATCTTATACTTTTTGGTTTGCTGATTTTTTCCCCAAAAGATTTTTTGCTATGATCTATATAATCCTAGGGTATCTGTAATAATAATATTTTATGTTATTATTACAAATATTAGTAAATCTTATGTGTCATCCTAGAGATGAACTAAACAGTCATTCTAAAGAAGAACTAAACAGTCATCCTAAAGATGAACCAAACTGTCATGGATTGTAGATAAATTCATGCATTGCTTCTCATTTGAATGAATACAATTTTGGGTTTGCACCTCCATTTTCATTTCATTTTTGCAGTCCATTTCCTAGCCTGAGATAGCAGTCATTGCTTTCTTCTCACTAAAAACCCACCAGGCACTGATATAGCAGTAAGTTTGCACCTATTACAACGACCACCAAGGTGCAAAATCAGGTGGGCTTGCCCTATGTCAATGCAATTATTGAAAGTGTAAAATGGAGCTTTCAACACATTTAGTCCTGAAAAGGGATTGTCCTATCGAAAATAAAACATAAATTAACATTCTCTTAAAGATGGTAGTCTATTACAATCCTAGAAGAAGAAGAAGAAGAGAACCTTGATTCTGAAGCTCTGCACTGGAGCATGACGGTATGCAAATGAAAATTATGATGTTGATAAAGTTGAGTACAAGATGTGTGCAGTCTTTACAAAGAAGCTTATGGATTGAAAGGTCGTGACTCATGACTAGAGAACCTGAAGGATAATAGCAGTGACCTCATCAGAAATAAATACACTAACTACTGAGGGGGCTGATTTAGAATTGACATTCAGATCATCTTACTTTCCTGAGCATACATTTTAAGATGATTAAGTTATTAACTAGTTCGGTTTCATCACAGCTTCAAAGTTTCTTGACATTGTGACACTTGTTGAAAACTATGAAGAGTTGAATGGGAAACACTAGCATTCATAAACCAAAGATTGGAATAATCAACAACTTTTCCTTCACTCAGAATAATGAAAACACCAAAAATGTGTAAAAACGCATACAAGACCATCAAAAGAACTACATGACAATAAAAAAAGCATCAGTAGCCAGGCAGCGGCTAAACATGTCACTTACCTCTTGCTTAGCATGCTCAAAAGCTTCCATCCATGTTTTTACTTCTCCTGCTGTCCGACATGCAATCTTTGCACACAAGATGAATTGCCTCAAAATCAGATATTTTAGTGTTTTTCGTTGTGCAAAAAAAGTACTAATAGAACTATTATGAAATGTAAATGTTGCGTAAGCAGACAACAAGTATCAATATGGATTTCAAAAACTACCATAGAAACATACATCAAAAAATAATAACATACAAAAGTGACTAGAGGAACCCTATAAAACAAACATCCTTTTCTGTAATGATCAGCAATTTCAAATCAACAATAACATGGCAAAAAAATTTCAGTACCATCTAATCAATAAACTCAACGTACACAAAGATGTGCTTGATGTTAATTTATCAATACTTTCTCCAATCAGTATGATAGGATGAAACATATAAAATATATTTAAAAAGCCGCCCTTAGCAGATGATGGTGTTTGAAAATACTCACTTCACCCTTCTTGCTGTCATCCAGGCGGCTGTATATTCTCAAAATGTAAAAATCCTGGACAGAAAGCACTTAGTCAAATCTGAAGGCATACAAAATTAGACATACAAGTAAACTAATATGATCTCCACTGAAAACACACATCAAAATATAAACTCCTAGGAAATGAGACAAATGTCAAATTTTCTATCCCTACTCAAACTGAAACTAATACCTTGTTAATTAAACTTGATTACTTAACTGTAGTATTTCAAAACTAATGATTCAATAGTCATAATATAAATAATGTCATACCCCATTATTAACCTTCCTGAGACCCAAATCTTCCAGCATCATATACTGACTAGCGACTCCTCTCCGTATAGGTTGCTGCTAGCAAAAAACAGAACATTACAAGTAAATAAGTACCAAAAAATGTATCAAATTTAGCATGAAATAGCAACTCAAACTGCACTAAATACAGGGGAAAAGAGCTACCTGATATTTTAATGAGTAAACGGAAAGATAACGGAACAAACACTAATACGTGCTACAGAATATGCAATATTAAAACTACAAAACAAAAGTATTTGAGTGGAATTCCTTAAATAGTCCCCTGAAGACATTAGGGTATGGGGATGGGGATAGGGATTGAGATAGGGACACCATTTTAAATCAGAATACCAGAGTATATGAATGGGATATGTCTATTATATATAAGCATAGTCGCCAAAATATGTGTTCCTGGGATGCGGTCCTCACCCTTATACTGGCAAGTATCGGTTCTTAAAAAACAAATATGACATGATATGCACTCTCTTAAGTATTATAAATCGATAACATATGAACTTCAGAATATAGATAACGTCATACAACAGAAATACAAATGTTCATATCAGTAATAACATTAAAATGTGGGGAATGAGACCTATGGTGTATGCACAATTTAAATGGTTCTGTGGAGAACCTTTCATGCATGCAGAAATTTCAACAGCACAGTACTTGAACTGGTGAGAAATTCTGGTTTGTAGCAAATACAATAAATCTTATAACGTATATTTAAACAAATCCATGTTATACAATTCACAAAGGTTGTCCCTGCCACTTCATCTTTGTTTAACTGTTACTGGGAATTTTGAATTATCCCTGGTCCCATAGTTGTAAGTATTATTGTCACCTCACCAAAACCAAAATTTATTATCTGGAGAAACATATATAGGGAACTGCAATAACGATGAGCTAACAATTCAGTCAACTTAGTGATTCAATCTCTGCTCAATTCACTATCAACAATCCTCGTTGGTTTTCTCAGAAAGAATATAGTTTAGGCACACCCGTTACTGTTATTGTGGGAAATTAGGGATTGTACTTTTTTATTCTTATTGGCCTATCTTTGATATGTTGACACTCAAAACTTGAAACAGATATTTAAGGAAGCAATTCACAAAACCAGCAGAGTAATGAGGTCGCCTCCAAAACTGCAAATTTTAGACACTTCATTAGTATGGAAAAAATAGATATAGAATGACAAGGATTTGTGTTTGATAAGGAAAGGCCCAATAGAAATGCCAAAAGCTAATTAAAAAAATAATGGAAATGAATCTCAGTATTTCCTTCCTGCTGAGAGTATGTTAAGTTGTAAACCCCAACTGCCTACATTAGATGAGGAAACTAGTTAGCCAATCAGTCTCGGAGAACCACTTAGACTATGTCAGTAGAAATCTTGGCTTGTATAAATTTTGTAAAAGGAAGAAATTCAACTAGGAGCATGATATTTAGGATATTGTGCAGTTCCTTTGCTTATAGCAGACCCTGGTTTCACTGGATGAAGGAGATAATGCATGATAATTTTGTAGAATCTTCTGGCTCAAGCTGTATAAATTTTTCCCAGAAAATTTCAATTAAAATGCAACACTGAAAGACGAACCTCAAAACTCAAATGCACGTTAGCTATTCTGATGCGGAAGCAGGGTAGATCCGACTTAAGAATAATGAATATAATGTTGTACATGTGATTGCAGTAAAACAAAAGGATCAACCATAATTCGAAAAAAAAATGTAAAGGAAGAAAGTAGATTGACCTGTCCCTGAGGAGTATTGGGATTGCGCTTATACATTTCCACATACTTGCCCTTAATCAGCAAATAACGAAGATGGCAGAATTGATGCCCAAAACTATTTGTACCCAGATGATAAATCCACCCACCGTAGTGAGCTCTCTCAAGCTCCCCTGAGCTGCTTTCTGAATTTTCATTGTCCGATATCTCTCTTCCGTTCATTTTAACTAAATTATTCCTATCGTCACAAAATCTCTATATAAACAGCTCACATTCAACGGAAAAGCAAGATTATATCGGCTTAAACTTCAGACAAATTAAAGGATGACGAACTTTTGAAACCCCATTTATCTTGTATCCCTCTTCCATTCATCTAAATGAAATAGCTAAAATTCAGCAGAAGAGCAAAATCAGATCGGCTTCTGGAAAAGTCAACAGGATGAAGAATTCGTTCTTCCCAGTATCCTTATATAAAATCTCAGAATTTAGCAGAATTGGAAAACTAAGGATGTCAAATTAAATTTGGTGAACTGTCCCACCGTTATACTGTTTTATCTGCTGTGATGCCATGTATTCTTTAATGTTGCAGGCTTTTACTGCATTTTTATTAAAAAAAAAAAAATGGCCCCACCATAAAATCGAAGGATGTAAATTAAATAGACACCATTTATTTAATTGGTAAATTCCATTTAAAGCCATCCGATTGGAAGGCTCGGTTTAGATTGCAAATAAATTATAATAAAGACGTTGCTTAAATTGGAAATCTTCAAATGCTACTGAAAAAAGTTATATGTGGGGGAAAACACAACTATTACCTAACCTTGGAGCTTTTGTTAGGTAGTCCATACAAGGTCGGTACTATAAGGAATTCAGACAATGATATAATTAGTACCGCTATTGTAATGAAATATTCAACTATTTTATTAATTAGTTAATGTAAATAATTGTTATTTTTTTATTAAAGAAATCTCACAAAAATCAATTAGTTTTTTTAATAGAGATTTGGATTTATATTATTAAAATAATAAAATAAAACTTAAATTAAAGTGGAATTAAAATAAAAATTTAATTCAAATTTTATTAACTTTAAAACATAGATAATTACAAATAAAAATTAAATAAAATAACTAAAATTATTATATAATTATTAATTAAATTATAATTCTCATCTCTTTGTTTTTTTTTTGATACTATAGAAGTGTTCTTTTGACCCAGCCAACGGCCCAACAACCCTTACCTTGGTACCTGAGGCAAGCTAAGGTGAGACTAGTCAAATTAAAAATAATGTAAAATTTATAGTTAAAACTATTCAAAAATTAAAAATTAAATATTACTAACAAAAATCATTAAAATATAGTTAATAATTATCTAATGCTCCAAAATTTTATTCATTTAATATCTTTATTTCAAATCTTATTCCCAATATTAATTCATAGATTTTTTGTAATGTCATTCTACAATTCTTTATTATTAGGTGGTTACAACCATAGTTATTATATTGTTACAACCATAATTAGAGTTAGAAGGTCTAGAATTAAGATTTAATGGTTTAAAATTTATTGTTAAGGTTAGGGTTAGGGTTAGGGTTAGAATTAAGGTGTGAGTTAGGGTTAGGGTTAAGTCATGCAAAGAACTAATTAACAATACTAAAACACTATAATTAACAAAACTTACATTTATTTTTTTTCAAATGTAGAAAACAATAACTACAATACTATAAAGGAAGTACTACCAATGACACTTGTTTTAAAAAGATTTATTTGTAAATTTATATTTTTTCATATTTTTTGATTTTTTTAAATTGTTGGAAAATAATATTATTATTAATTTATATTTAAAATATTTATGTGTAATTTAAGTTTTTTATAATTTTTATTTAATTTAAAAAAATTTAAAATTGATGTATGATAATTATATTATTTTATTTTTAAAATATTTATTTATAATTTAAGTTTTTTATAATTTCTATTTCACTTTAAACATTTTTTAAAATTGTTATAAAATATTTTGTGAAATGTTTTCACAAGAAATTTGAATCATTTTACACAATTTTATTATTTTTAAAAATTGTTTGAATATAACATGTCTAAGTTTATTAATGAATGTCAATGTTGAATATATATGAATAACTTATGAAGTTTTGTTAAAAGGAGTAAACAAATTATAGTTTTCTCTCTTTGCTATAATAAGAAATTTGGATTAAGAAAATTATCTAGTTTTTTGTGACTATTAGAATTTTGTCTATGATTCTACTATAGATTACAAGTCAAATTAGCCACCAACAAATTAACAAGTAAATTTCTCTTCCTTTCACACAACCTAATAATACTCACTCTTATGAAAAATAGTTAAATACATGTTTTTTATGATAAATCCACTAACATAGATATATAAAAAGTGTGGTTTTTGCCTTTTTTTCTAGATTATATCTCATTTTGTTTTCATTAATTTGAGTAAATAACATGCCTCATATTTTATTAATAGCTCAAACCTAACCTTGAATCCAAAATAAAAAACTACAAAACAATATTCTAAGAATTTGATTTCTATTAAATTGTAAACAAGTAGTAGGGCATTTGAAACAATGATTTTCATGGATTAATATTTTGTTGTAATGTGCAACTTTTATAGAAAATTGTGCATGCAATCTTTTTCAAAAAATCTAATATTTCCATATTTTGGAAAGCTCGTAGCCTAACACATGCACTCTTAAATGTATAGTAAATAACACATTACTTCAATAAAATAACAAGATGACTTAGTTTTATTTATTTTTGGCAAAAGGAGAGTTGTATTCTTCCTTGCTATAAACTTCAATAAATTTCACCTTCTTAATAAGGGAATTAAGCATGATCCCTCACCTATAATGATAAAAAAGGGATAGAAACTTTTAATGATAGTCTTGAAATTGCATTGTACAACATGCAATTCACATTGAGAATATAAGATTATTGTTATATATATATCCCTATATGGGAATCTTCACCTCCAACATTTACATACATGCCACATCCACTATGCTATAATCCTCATTTTCCCTTTCTTGCTTGCAATTATCTTGCATATCTTCTCTTATGAAGCCACCAATTAGGACACCCTACTCAACTACTTTCTCTCTACAATAGTCACCCACAATTCTTATGCCCAAGTGAAGGCCTTAAACCTCTCTCACCTAGTTCATGGAGAGAATAGAAGCAATCACCTATTCCCACAACAAGCCCCTCTTAGCCTTCAAGTAGGTCATGAATCATCTCAAACCAAACCTAACAAGCAAGGTCATAGACAACATCATCCTTGACCATCATGTCATTTGCATTTAATGCTCACCATGTGAATATAGTCCCCCATACCCACCACATTAATGTAGACAAAGACATAGGTGAAACTTCTATTGATGAGCATCTAGTTCTTTTAGAAATCAAAGGTAGATTTTTAAATGTAGAATAAAAATTAAGAAGAGCTAAGCAAATCTAGTAAACCCCTTCTTTAAAACCAATATTTGTTGACAAATTATTAGCACATGGATCTCAAGCATGGCAGCACACTACTTGAAAAAAGTACATGCCACAAAGCATTCATGTATATAATTTGAGGGTCATTACACTTACAACAACATTAGCACATGAAAGCTTGCTCTCCTACAACTATTCAAGTAACAAGCCATAGTTTTATTTATAAGTTTATAAAATAATTAAAAATTACAATGTAAAGGTCCCTAAAAATTAAAATAGTTGGTTGTCATTAAATTTAGTATATTTTTATTTCTATTGCATTACCTTATTTGGTGCTATCATTTTAGTTTTCATACTAATTTTATGCATCTTATTTGGTTAAATATGGACATATATACATGTATATGTGTATTCTTTTCCTTTCTTTTATTCTTTTAGTTTCCTTTGTTTGTTCTCTTGTTTATTCTCCTATTCTTTTTATCTTTTCCTTGTCTTTTTATTATTTTTCTAGTCTTTTAGTGTAATGTCTTTCTTTGTTTTCCTTCTTTTTGTTGGTCTCTTTTAATTTTGGTTTTTAGTTCATTTTCCTTTATTTTTTAATTTCCAATTGTCTTGTCTCCTTGGGTTGTGTAGCCTTCTCTCCTTCTCCCCCCTTCTTCCCTCTTTTTTCTATTTAAGTTTTTCTTGGTCTGCAACTAACATTCTTTCTCTCCTTGAGCTCTTTCATCCTAATGATGGATCATAGAGTGTGATCTGAAACATTGATGCAAAAACTCTCACACAATCTGATCCAGAAACTGCTGCAACATCAAATGATATTGATTGTGAAAACTTGATATCATTAATTTTTCAAAGGTGTTCACTAAAGGAGCTCAATTTTATAATTGTGTAAGGTGTAGATTTATTCCAAAGAAATTAGAGTGCATTCCATAGATCTTGGAGTGCATGTGTAATTCCTCGTACAATATATTTGATAGAAATTTTGAGCAACTCTATGTTACACCAAGAGTGGACTTTGAAAATTGAAATTAAGAATCAAAATCCAAACCCAACAAGACTAATTTTATTGAATGATGAAATGCACAACATAAATATATCGACAAAGGGACCTTTTAGTTCAACTATACGAGACTATTTAGTTCATCTTCTAGATGATTGTTCATATTATATAGAAAAACCCAAGGATTATTTACATAATACTACATCCCACTTAATGGACATAAGGATTCTAGAGAGACCAAGCATGCCTTGAAAATAAATAAATTTACCCCTTTCGAGTGCTTTTGTGAGCATGTTTTTTGCTTGACTTGCAATTGGACAAAGGATCAATATGACACTACCAACTTTCACGTAATGCGAAAACAAATGGAATTTCATGTTGATGTGATTGGTTCAATCATGAAAAATTGGATTCCTTGTCATCTTGATTGCATAAGTGTTATTGACCATGAGTGATGTTGATAAAACCTAGTTCTCTTGTAAATTTTAAAGAATCCTTCTAGGTCACAATATTTCTCTAGTCATTTTGAAAGATGTCATTTTTTTTTCTTCAACTACCGAAAAATTTGGCAATGGATACTTCTTTGAATTCCAACTAATGAATGTTGATCCTAAATTCATCAAGAGACCTAAATTATGTGTCCCATCTTCAAAATACCTTACATGAAAAAGTATGCTTGTCTTGGAAGTTGATGAGTGCTCTGTTAGGGTTTTTTTTAATTCTTAGGCCCCTCCTTTGTCATTTTGTGGCCTTAGTGCAAGAAATTTGAAGTCTCACCATATTTATTGTGGTCCTTTTAATTTTTTCTTTATAAGGCCTCAAATGACACCACTCTAGTAATTCTTCTTAGTGTCGATAATTCAATGACTCTACAACATGGCTCATCCAAGCACCCATCTCCAAAAAGTTTATTTCAAAGGTATTTCATTATGTATACATTTTGTAACCCTAGTGGATGTGGTTATACCCATCCTTGAATTTGAAAATTCTTGTATTTGGCTATAGAATTTTACTCTTATAGGATATTTTTTGGGAGATATCCCCTTGAAAGCATGCTTCAAGAATGGGTCAATAAGCAATGCACCCTACATGGGGTCTAGCTCAATGATGTTCAAAACCTAACTAAGGGATTTTTACTCTGTTGTTTCTCTATCAACCATGTTTAGGAAATCCTCAAACATGGCCCCTAGTATGTTCTCTCATCCTTGTTGGTGTTTCAACCCTGGTCACAAGACTTCATAGTCTCAGATGACTAGAAAATTCATCTACTTGGATGGCTTGAATTTATGGGTCTTCCCTTGCCTGGTTGGAATTTTCAGCACCTTGTTGCCTCCTCCTTGGCAAGTTTATTTGTGTGGAGCATGCTCATATTTATCAAGCTCATCCTCAAAAACTTATATGCATTGAGATTGATTTGTATAAATACTTGAAAGAGTCAATTGCTAATCAAATTGGCAATCTTCATCACACCCAACAAATGATCTACATTATTCTACCTAATACTTATTTTAGTTGTTAGTCTATAAAACATAAAATTAAGGATTTCTCTTTCACCACTCCCCATGTCAAATATCCCTCCTCAGTGTTCCAATCTTTCAATACTACAAAGGCTACCACCTTGAAATATGAAGAGAAATGGACTACAATGTCTCACTATAAAGGTAAAATTACCAACTCTGGTGGAACCTAAGTAAAATCTCAACCTTCTATAGATTCATATGTTGCTAAAGTGAAGCCATCTACTATCTTGAGCCCTTTAGAAAAGAGGAAAGAGGTTGTTATACTCTCAAGGGATGATATAGCCTTAGGCACGATGCACCTCCTAGGCTAAAGTTTTCTTGAACACCTCGGCCCACATTAGTTCTTTCCTCACCACCAAAGATGACTACTCATTTTCCCTTGCCACCAAAATTTTTGTGATAGCCTCACAACCTTCTTAAGTTCTTGGAGAAGGGTGAATATATATTAGATAAAAAATCATATTCATCACCCAACATTCAATTAGGCTCGTTTTCCCCAAAGTTTTTATAGAACCACTTCTCCATGCTCAAGGAGTTAGATAGTGATGACATGCTCGACTCCCATCCTTGATTTTTATTTCCTAGAATCTACAAGGTCTCACTGACCTCCACAAAAAGTGTTTTGTGTGGAATGCTAGGAAATGACAATCATGTTTAAACGTTCTTTGTTTACAAAAAGTGGATATTTGGTTTCATGCTTTCTATGGTAAGTCATGTTATTTGGCATACTAGTACCATGTTTTTTACCCCTTGTGATGCAAGTCATAGAGGGGTTGCCGCCTTTCTCTCTCCTAGATGACTCTCACATTTTGATCATGGTTATGACCCCACAAATCATTTAATTTGGATTCTCTTGAATTTTGATAATCATTATTTTCGGATCATAAATCTTTATACTTTCAATGATGTTGTTGAGAGATGTCTTCTTTAGCAATGAATTTTGGATACAATGTTGGATCTCACTTAGGTTTTGTACAGGGACTTTAATATGGTTGAGATGACATATGTAAAATATGGACATTTCCTTTTCATTAGATAGTCGGTGAGAGAGCGACATGGTATTACATGCATAATAAATTGGGCCTTTACAACCCTAATTTGGGTCATTGTCACACACAACCTTTTTGGCATATGTGGTGCAATTTTTTGGCTAGTTTTGATATATTCTTCAAACACCTTGATTGTGCACTGATATATACACAATATTTTTTCTCCTTTGCTAGTTTTTTCTCTTCCAAATGAGCCCTTATCAAATGTCACCTTTTCATATCACTTTCCCATTATATTCGAGATTGAGTGGCAAGTGGGCTTGCTTGAACCTTGTAAGACTCAATTTTTCTTAAATACTTGGACTTATTGAGTCATCAAACAACATTGTTTGGTATTAGGAAGATATGGAATTTGGAAATCCATCCCACTTAACCAATTGGTTGGATTACATGGTGGAACAAAGTCATTCAATGCATGTCTTGTTTTCTTTACATCTATGAGCACCAACTGGTCATCTTTAGGAGGCATGCATAAGAGGATTCCAACTTGAATATTTGTAGTACCATGAAGGTTATTAAATCCAAATCCTTCTCCATTGTCTTGCAAGTTTGAGTGGTACAGTCGAGGCAACTTAAGTAAATAGTAGACAACTATTATTCTATAGGTTCCCAAATTAAATATAGAATCCACTGGCTTAAGTTTGGTGATAGGACTTCCAAGGATTTTTTACAAGGTCTTAGAGCTTGTCATACCTCTCATGGAATCAAACAAAATAAAAATGGTCAAAAGGTACTTAAACAATTTTCAAACATTCTCCAAGCTTTCGTGAAGCACTATGATCAAGTCTTCATTACCCAAGCAAATTCTACTAAATGAGAGCATGAACTTGAAGAGTACCTTTGGGTTGTTCATTTTTTACTCTCATAATCATAATAAGCCTTTTTGTGATTAACTACTATGTATTGTTGATCTCAGGGAAGTTGTGCACACAATGGTTGATGACAAGGCCCTTGGGAGTGATGGATTTCCTTGTGAATTTTATAGGGCCCTCTATAACTATATGGGGGAAGACCTGCATAAATTATATCTAGAATCTTTCCATTCCAAATACTTAGGGAAGGTAATCAATAAAGGAATTATCAAATTCATACCTAGAGCTAGTGATCTTGAAGATATTTGTAATTGGAAGCGTATCGCCCTACTCAATGTGTCTTATTTAAGATCATTGGCAAATCTTTGGATTTGAAGGTGTGTCATCTTCTTCCTCAAATTATTCATCTTAAATAAATAGGCTTCATCAAATACAAATACATTATGGACAATATTGTTTTTTGTTTGGGAAGGTATGAAATAGTCTAGATGCTCCCAAAAGAAGGCCCTTTTTTTTTAATTGATTTTTCTAAAACTTATGATCACATTGAATGGTACTTTATTCCTTCCATGCTTCAACCTCTAGGATTTGAACCCTACTTCATTCAATTAGTCAACATCATTTTTACCAATGCTTCTACTTGTATTACCATTTATGATAACTATTCCAATTATTTTGGGTTCTTTCACTCCATTTGCCAGGGTTACCCTCTAGCTCCCATATTCTATGTGCTCATTGTTAAAGGACTTGAACATCTACTATCCTATTTCATCTCCCAAGGGTTAGTATAAGGCATTTCCTTGTTTGATTCATCAAGATAGCTTTTCCATGCCCACTTTGCTAATGACTCCTTTCTCTCCCTCATTAAAGAGGAGAAAAATATAAAGAATTCCCTCTAGTGTTTGGATATCTTTTTTCAAGCATTTGTCTTGACCATTCAATGACACAAGACTCAATGCTACAAACAATCAATCCTTCCTATGCCTATATAGCTTCAATATTTTGGTTGGAAGTGGATTGGTCGATGAAATCTTTAGATTTTTGGGATTTCCCTTTCCTTTCTAGGATTCTCAAGTTGCCTTATGGCATGTAGTCCTTTCCAAAATTGAAAATAAACTCGCTACTAGATCACAAAGCCCCTTTCCCTGACAAGAAAGTTTTTTTTCTTAAAAATCCTTTGGGATACTCATGTTTATTATTTCTCGTGTTGGGCTCCTTCAAAATCCTCTTACATGAATTTGGAGAAGCTTTTTCAATACTTTCTTTGGTATTCTTCCGACAATCACAAGGGTTTTCTATGAGTCTCCTAATACTTTTGTTGTCTCCTTCATGATTCTAGAGGGTTGGGGATGTTATCCACCCAACAAAATGTAGAAACCCTTGTTTCCCCGTTTTCTCTGTATCTGATTGTTTGTATGATTTTCTGAAGGTTTTTGATGTTTTTGACGTTTTTGGGTTTTTGCAAGAATAATGAAAGATGGCGATTTTTGCAAATAAATGATAATAAATTCAAATAAAATAATATATCTCTGGAAACTACAGAATCTATAACAAATGCTGATGCCTGACTATTATTCAATCTTCTGGAATGATTACAATTACGATCCAAGTACATGCAATGAAAAAAGCAATGATATTTATTGAAAACCTGATTGGCTGCAGCAATAAATGATCTCAAAAAAGATGGTACGGCTGTATGAGATCTGCTCTTCTCCTTCTGTCTGGCAATCTCAAATGACTTCTGATACCCTAGTGCCCCCAAAGGTGAGAACTGGAAACCAAAAGGATAGGCGTTTTCTCCAAGATCATGAACTCGCCCTTTTACAACAGTACGGCCAGGTACAGGTCTGGTACGGCCTGGTACAACAGCAAATTAAAATGTACGGCTCCTTCTCAAAGCCTCCAGAATATCAAAAGTTAGGCGCCTTGATGAACAGATGTTCTCTGGATGAAACCTTGACAAGATCTCTGATGCTGAATGAATCTGTGAAGTTCTATGATTTCCTCTGGATGAAGAAACCTCTGTGCTGGCAATAAATTAGGTGTTATTTCACACCCTCTGAACTGCTTCCAATGGAGATGGCTCGTTCCCCAAGGAATTCGAGACTGAAACCCTAAAGCTTCTTGCTCAGACCAAACTTGATCAATTTCCAAAATCAATAATCACATAATGGCTCAATTCCCAAGGCAAATGCACTATATCCCTCAAAAGTGCGAATTCCTTAAAGATAAGGAATTTTAAAAGAATTCGACTTTATTATTTTAATTCTTCAATAGTCTCCAGTCGAATATTTTATAATAAATTTAATTGTCAATTGGCCCCTTTCTGACGATGGGCGACCCCTTTATCAAAATCACTTAAGTTATAATTAAATATTATAACTTTATATTATAATCTCCAATTAATTAATATTTAATTAGTTTAATTAAATATTAATATCTCTCTCATTAATCATTCGATGCCTGATCCGTCTGAAGCTGACGAACACTGAAGTGATTCTGAACACTGCCAAATCCATACTGCTAAAAATAGCAGGGGTCCCACGCTGACTGCCAAGAACTGCTAAAAATAGCAACTTATGCAAGAAATGTCCGAATGAGCCCGAACGAAAGCCAAATGATCAAACTCTGCCAATCAGAAGCTGAGCCAAGCTCCAACGTGACCCTCTATCCATTCTATCAGCCTACGAGGGTCGTATGATAGGCTAATCCTGTGCTCCAAGAGGTGTCACTGAGAAGGGGACATGATAGTCTGCCCCTCCTGAAATTGCTTGTCCCCAAGCAATCTCAATGCCGGATGCTATAGAATATCCTCGCTCTCCCATGTAGCATCCTCAACAGGAAAATCTCTCCATTTCACCAGATATTCCTTGATAGCCCTCTGACGCAACTGTCTCTCCCTGTACTCCAGGATGGACTCAAGTACTAAGATCAACTTTCCCTCATCATCTAAGGGAGGTAGAACTGCAGATGGTACCACACGATGTCCCAACGCCTTCTTGAGGCGTGATACATGAAATACATTGTATACCCTGCTCTCTGCTGGAAGCTCAAGCTCGTAAGCCACCTCGCCAACTCTCCTCAGGATCCTGAAAGGACCGTAATACCATGGCTTAAGCTTCTCTGACCCACTCTTCCTAAGAGTGGACTGACGGTAGGGCTGCAGCATGAGGTAAACCATGTCACCAACCTCGAAATGTCTCTCTGTCCTCTTTTGATCCGCATACTGCTTCTGCTGATTTTGTGCCTTGGCTATATTTTCCTTGAGAGCCCTCATAGTATCCTGACTCTCCTGCAACCAACCTCCTGCACTCGGCACTCTACTGTCGCTCAGTAGCAAATCCAGAAAACTCGGCGCCTCATACCCGTACAACGCCATGAAAGGTGACATCTGAATGGTCATATGGAATGTCGAGTTGTAACAATACTCACACAAATGTATCCATTTGACCCATGCCTTCTGCTGCCCTGCAATATAGTTTCTGAGGTATCCTTCCACCCACTTATTTACAATCTCTGCTGCCCATCAGTCTGCGGGTGGTAACTAGTTTCCGGGTGAGCTCGGTCCCACAAAGTCACGAACACCTCACCGGTGACTCGGGGACGATTATCCACTGTTGTGACAATGCTCGAGGCAATCCATGTAGTCTGAACACCTCATGAAAGAATACCTCGCTGTAGTTGTGTAAATCGTGGTGATCGAAAGAAGTGGGCATACCGTAAAGCCGATCCACAACTACATATATGCAATCAAGCCCTTGGATTTAGGCAAACCCGTAATGAAGTCCATCGACAGGCATTCCCACTTCCTGTCAGGAATCGGAAGTGGCTGCAATAAACCTGTCGGGTACGTGTTCTCCTGCTTGTTCTGCTGACAAACAGGGCACTCACGCACGTACTGAAGAACATCAGCCTTGAGTCCTCTCCAGGTGAATCTCTCCCGAATCTGTTTGTAGGTCTTGAAGTACCCGGGGTGTCCTGCAGTCGGTACATCATGAAAGGCTCGCATGATTATGTTCTTCACTTCTGAACCTGGGATCAAATGTATCGTGTTCTTGTAAATGATCAAGTCATTCACAAGTGTATACCTGGTATCAACTGTCGATCCCTCAACAATGCTGGAGGCCCAAGTGTCCTTGGCATACTCTGCCACTATCATATGCCTCCAGTCCTCCGAAATGTGAACCATAGTGCTCAAATGTGGTCACGTGAAAGTGCATCAGCCACTACGTTCTGTGTACCTTTGATATATGAGATATCAAAGTCATAAGCCTGTAACTTACTAACCCACTTCTATAATCTATCATTGAGGATCTGCTGCCCCAAGAAGTGTCTCAAAGCTGTTATGATCGGTTTTAATGCAAAATTTGCTGCCAACAAGATCTTGTCAAAATTTTGCTAAGGCATACATAATGCGAGCATCTCCTTATCATATATGCTATATCGCCTCTCGGCCCTCGAGCTTGCGGCTCTCATACATAATCGGGTTGTCTGCATAAGCACCGCACCAATGCCCTCACCTGATGCATCGCATTGAAGCTCAACGGCTTCGTAAAGTTAGGTAGTGCCAAAATAGGGCATGTGGTCATCAACTCCTTGAACTTCATAAAACACTCCTGTGCCTCAGAAGTCCAAACAAATGCCCCCTTCTTCAATAAATCTGTCATCGGGGCTGCATGTCGTGAATAACCATTCACGAATCTGCGGTAGAACCCACATAAACCGAGAAACCCTCTCAACTGTGTCAGGTTTGCCGGTGTAGGCCAGTCCACAATGGCGCGGATCTTTTCAGGATCCATCCGCACTCCTCCTGCACTGATGATATGACCTAAATATAACAATTCGGTCATTCCCAAATCACATTTGGATTCCTTGGCGTACAAGGACTCCCTCTCCAAAATACTCAACACGGTCTCTAAGTGAGCCAGATGCTCCTGCCAAGTCCTGCTGTATATAAGGATGTCATCGAAAAAGACCAACACAAACCTCCTCAGCAATGAATGGAAAACCCTGTTCATCGTAGACTGAAAAGTGGCTGGCGCATTAGTGAGCCCAAATGGCATCACTACGAACTCGAAGTGCCCACAATGACATCGGAAGGCAGTCTTCTCTATGTCCTGCTCACGGACTCTGATCTGATGATACCCCGACCGTAAATCAATTTTGGTAAAATAACAGGCACCATGGAGCTCATCAATAAGCTCATCAATCCTCAGTATCGGATACCTATTCTTAATCGTCCTCTTATTCAGGACCCTGTAGTCAATGCACATGCGTAATGTTCCATCCTTCTTCTTAACCAAGACAACCGAAGAAGCGAATGGTGACTTGCTAGGTCGAATGTGACCCATAGCTAGTAACTCCTTTATTGTCTTCTCTATTTCATCCTTTAATCTTTTAGGATGCCTGAAAGGAGTTATCATAACGGGCTTAGCGCCCTCCTCGAGCTCAATAATGTGCTCTATGCCTCTGTCTGGAGGTCTACCTGGCGGAATATCACTGAACACCTTATCATGCTTGACTCTCAACTGCTAAATGTCCGGATGATATTCTGTCTTTTGCTGTCCCTCCTGTATAGGTGCCAAAGTGCACTCGGCAGCCCACTCTACCATGTCGTGACGCATGAGCCTCTCCATCTGACAAAAAGAAATTGTTTTGAGGTCGCTGTCCTGAATTGCTTTAAGTATGTGAGTTTTCCTGTCGACATCAAAATGGATCTCCATGTCCTTGAGACGAAGAGTGACTTCCTCCAATGAATGAAGCCACTTCATTCCCAAGACCAAATCAATGTCTCCCATGTTAACCACATAGTAATCAGCCTTGAACTCATAATTGTTCAGGCGTAAAGGGAGATCCTTTATCATGCGTTCACACCTCAAAGTGTATCCATCGGCCACCTTGACTCTAATGCCCTCGAACTCCTCAGTAATGAGTCTGTGTTTCTCAATGAATCTGGCATCTATGAAATTATGTGTGGCTCATGTATCAAGTAGGGTAATGACCCTCTGTCCTGCCAACACACCCCGAATCCTGAAAGAGCCCTCCTGCTGTATGCTAGATAAGCGTGCCTCCTGTAACTAAAGCTCTGGCTCTGTCTCAGCTCTAGGCTCTGGACCCTCTGACTCTGAATCTTCAGAACTCTCCTGCTGTTCAGACTTTTCTGATTCTGAGTCCTCATAGTACGCCCACATCACACGATTTGCCTTGCCCTTAGGTCTTAGAGGACAATCGTGATTGGCGTCATAGGGTCCTTTGCAGTAGAAGCAAAGCTTCTTCCTGCGTAGGTCATTAAGGGCCTCTAGATCCAAAGGTGGAGCTGCTGATTTACCTTTTGAATCGTTCCTAAAGTCTGATTTTTCTTTGTTAAAATCAGATTTGTCCCTGTTTTTGTTAAAGCCCTTATTATCCCTGAATGAAGAATTACCTTTGGAGTTAAATCTACTAGACGGTGTTGCTAACTCCATGCTTTGTTCTTTCTTCATTGCCTCCTATAATGAAGGAGGATCAAAGGCTTTGATCCAGCCTCTCAGTGGCTCTGTCAAACCCTCCATGAAGAGTACTACCAATCTCCTCTCAAAAATGTTCAGAACCATAACTGATAACTTCTGAAAGTCACCAATGTAGGATTCCAAACTGCCACTCTGCCTCAACTAAGCTAAGTCTCTGAAGTAGGATTCTGGATCCTTCCTATCAAATCGCTCAACCAATCTATCTACGAACTCCTGGTATGAAGTGATCTTGTCATGCTGTAACGTCACCATCATGTGGTGCCACCAGTCGTAGGGTACTCCCTCAAGATGCAGTGTCGCATATCGAATGGCATCTCTCTCAGCCATTGGACGTAATGTGAGGAAGGTGTCTAACTTGCTAATCCATGCCTGGGCTGTCATCTTGCCACTACCATCGAACATCGCTAGGTTAAGCCTATTTGTTGCATGTTTTAGGTCATTGTTCTGCTGTCTAGGTCTCCAATCCTGTCGACCTCTATGGTGCTCTCTCCTCTGAGTAATAAAACGGTCGAAAGTGATATGTTCTCTGACCTCCGGTTGTACTAACTCCCACTCCTCATTCGTTGCCATAAGCGTATCCGCGAATAACTCATCACACTCCTCACCTGCCAAGATCTCCTCGGCCTCCTGTCTCACAAATGTAGGCCTGGTAGGCCTGTCTGCTGTCCGTGAGGCTGTCCTAGGTGCCCTGCGAGACCCTGCTTCACTCCTCTCATCGTCACAATGTGGTGATGGTCTCCTCGGAGTACCCAGTCTCTGAAGTGCAACTGCCAACTGCTGTAATACATCATCGGACCGCCGTTGACCTGCACGAAGATCTCTGAGTGCAAGCAAAACCTCTGCATCATCCTGATCTCTGTTATTAGGTGGGATCTCTGTCCTAGGTATATCTGTTCTGTCAGCCCTGTCATTCATGTCAGCCATGTTTCCTGGCTGCCTGCTCAAACTCTGTTGTCTGTCAATCAGAGCACATCTGCGTGTGTAATACCTATGAGAGCCAAACTGTTCTGCCTGCATAAGACTGCTAAACCCTTAGGATGGCAGGATTTAGCTCTGATACCACTGTAGAAACCCTTGTTTCCCCGTTTTCTCTGTATCTGATTGTTTGTATGATTTTCTGAAGGTTTTTGCGTTTTTGACATTTTTGGGTTTTTGCAAGAATAATGAAAGATGGCAATTTTTGCAAATAAATGATAATAAATTCAAATAAAATAATATATCTCTAGAAACTACATAATCTATAACAAATGCTGATGCCTGACTATTATTCAATCTTCTGGAATGATTACAATTACGATCCAAGTACATGCAATGAAAAAAGCAATGATATTTATTGAAAACCTGATTGGTTGCAGCAATAAATGATCTCAGAAAAGATGGTACGGCTGTATGAGATCTGCTCTTCTCCTTCTGTCTGGCAATCTCAAATGACTTCTGATACCCTAGCGCCCCCAAAGGTGAGAACTGGAAACCAAAAGGATAGGCATTTTTCCAAGATCATGAACTCGCCCTTTTACAACAGTACGACCAGGTACAGGTCTGGTACGACCTGGTACAACAGCAAATTAAAATGTACGGCTCCTTCTCAAAGCCTCCAGAATATCAAAAGTTAGGCGCCTTGATGAACAGATGTTCTCTAGATGAAACCCTGACAAGATCTCTGATGCTGAATGAATCTGTGAAGTTCTATGATTTCCTCTGGATGAAGAAACCTCTGTGCTGGCAATAAATCAGGTGTTATTTCACACCCTCTGAACTGCTTCCAATGGAGATGGATCGTTCCCCAAGGAATTCAAGACTAAAACCCTAAAGCTTCTTGCTCAGACCAAACTTGATCAATTTTCAAAATCAATAATCACATAATGGCTCAATTCCCAAGGCAAATGCACTATATCCCTCAAAAGTGCGAATTCCTTAAAGATAGGGAATTTTAAAAGAATTCGACTTTATTATTTTAATTCTTCAATAGTCTCCAGCTGAATATTTTATAATAAATTTAATTGTCAATTGGCCCCTTTCTGACGATGGGTGACCCCTTTATCAAAATCACTTAAGTTATAATTAAATATTATAACTTTATATTATAATCTCCAATTAATTAATATTTAATTAATTTAATTAAATATTAATATCTCTCTCATTAATCATCCGATGCCTGATCCGTCTGAAGCTGACGAACACTGAAGTGATTCTGAACACTGCCAAATCCATACTGCTAAAAATAGCAGGGGTCCCACACTGACTGCCAAGAACTGCTAAAAATAGCAACTTCTGCAAGAAATGTCCGAATGAGCCCAAACGAAAGCCAAATGATCAAAATCTGCCAATCAGAAGTTGAGCCAAGCTCCAACGTGACCCTCTATCCAGTCTATCAGCCTACAAGGGTCGTATGATAGGCTAATCCTGTGCTCTGAGAGGTGTCACTGAGAAGGGGACATGACACAAAAAGAGTTGGCTCTTTGTGTCAAATGGATCATTAATGCCCTTGCAAGAAATGAAGCTTGGAAATTTCTTCTTTAGCATTGCATTTTATTTGGCTATCCAATCAAGCATCCTACCTCGAAGGGGATTGGTTTTCAAACACTTCTCACCATGAAGGATGCAATTCAAATTGAGAGAACTTTTATGGCTAAAACTATATAACAAGATTGGGAATCTATTAAACCTTGGCTTCTTTAGAATGGTTTTGATTTCTAGGATAATATTTATCCCAACCAACAATATATTTGGTGGTCCCCTATTCTACAAGATTGGGTGTCCATTGGCTCACTTTTCATGGGTAAGGGCTTGTGATCTCACAAGAAAGGTATCTAATGCATGTGAGATTTATTCTCCAAAACTTCTATGAGTCTCATGTCATGGAATGAGACTAAGGCTAAGTTTCACCTTACTAATCAAGACCATGAAACTTTTAACACTGCTATGGGGTTGTTCCAACTGATATGGTTCACAAAATTAGCATTCAATCTTCCAAACCTTGGTGGAAATATTGTAAGTAGCATCCAAACATTGGCTATTGTAATTATTTAAACCTCAGCTTGGATACCATTGGATTTCTCCCTATTTACCTATGGTTCCCAATTCAAACCAAAGATGGAATTTACAATTGCCTGTCTCAATTTGGAAATGTATATTTCTCGTTGTCTAGTATACTATTCTACAGCCTAAATTGGATCGCTTTGCATGGTGTATTATTTTCCAAGGCTTACTAGTGGGGTCGTAGCTAGTTCATATAGGCATCTAAGATCCTCTTTGTCTATTTTATAGATAATTGGAGTGTTTTAATTACCTCTTTTGGTTTTTCCCTAAGCCCAAAAGCTCTAGAATTGGATTCATGATTTGTTTCAACATTTTTGGCCAAAATATTTTTCCTGACATATGGTTCTTTTAAGATATTGGCCTCACATCCTCCATAAATTCAATCAAATATGACACACTTTTAGGGTGGATCTATTCTTTTAGCATATGGAAAGATAAAATTTTATAATTTTCACTCATTGCTCTGTCAACTAGTATATTTCACTTTTTTTAAAGAAATTATTTATTTTAATGTGTTATTACAAATTCTAGTGCAAGCCAACAAGGTAACCCTAGAGGTGGCTCACCTTAAAAAATTGCTCGACCACTAGGGAAATACCCCTTGTATCATGGCTAAATTTCCTTCATCTTCTTCCCCCTCTCGAGGTTTCTCATCTCCTCATGGGCACCAAAGAGGTAGGATTCTCTCAACTTGTGGAAATCAAGCTACTTGGCCCCATGTTTATCCACAGATAAGCAAAGGGATGTGGTTACAAGATTTTGTCATGGCTTATTCAGTGGTACTTGACCTCTCCACCCCCTTAAGGTGTTACTCCTAGGTGGCCTTCTAGTGGTGTTTCTAGGTGGTCTTCTAATGGAGCTCTTTGGTTAGTCTTCTGGTAGTGCTTGCAACTAGTTTGATTCCAACAAGTTTCTTCGATGGGCATTAGATATCTCTCTAGCTCATGATGATCAAGATAATGAAAAAAATGATGAGTGGTGGAACCCTCCCCTAGACACTCCAAACCTCATTTATGTATGGGGTAAGTTTAGTGACTAGGACCCTCCACCTCCCCCTTCAACTACTACTCTTTTTGCTTAGTGATTGATTGTGCTATGTATTTTTATTTAAGTTGCATCCTTGTTTGGACTGTTGTGTTGTGATTTTACATCAATCCACTTTTTTATGAATGTGTACAAGATTTATAAAGCAAAGGTATATATAAATCTTAGAAATATGATTGAAATATCAAAAAATAGAATGTAAAACACTTATGGAAGAAAGACCTAAGAAGAATAAGATTGTCGGGTATCGTGGACTATAAAATAATATTATTATTATTATTATTATTAAAACTAATACATACATTTTTTAAATAGATATATTTAAGATATCCATACTAATCTAATGTATCCCACTTTAATTAATTTAAACTAATTTATACTTAATTATTTACATTCACTCAATTAACCTAAATTAAATTTAAAGAACGTATATAAAATGATTATTTATTAACATTGAAAAAAAAAACATTTCTCTTTCTCAAAGTGTCATTATTATGGGCATATTTACTTCTCTATTATGACAAAAGATTCAGAGGGGACCCTATCCTATATAATTGCACCTTTGCACCTTTCACATGATCACATATTTATTTTAATTTTTAATTAAAATATATTAAATTGTGCAAACTTCTGATTTATATATTTTATGATCAACAGTTGAATCACACTTAGTGATCCATCATCAGAAAAAAGAAAGAATCAAAATTAATCCATTCTTCCCCTGAAACTATTCCAACAAAGATACACGGCCGTTAAGTTGGGCAGAATCCCAAATCCTGAGGAATCTCTCCCATGAGCATGTTATCCCTGAGATCCAGGTGATCCAGGTTCTGGCAACGGATTATGCTGATCGGGATGCTACAAATATTTAAATGTATGATAGTTCAATCAAATATTTTAAAAGTATTTAAATACAAATATTTAGAAGAATTATTGATTAGTATTTTAAAAGAGGTTTAATTTTTTATTTTATTTTTATATTGAATAAAGCAATTAAATTATTTTATAAGAAGGAAGCTAATTTTGATTTTGATATTTGAATACTTATTTATAATAAAAGTTTAATTTTTTTTAATATTTAAAAATATTAATTTTAAATTTTGTGTTTGATTTTATTATAAATAAAATTTTAAAATAAAATTTATATTTATTTATTTTTTCTTCAAATTTATATTTATAAATATTTAATCATAAATTTTAAGATATTGAATATAATTTTTTTTTAAAAATATTTATTATAATTATAAAATAAATATTTGTGAATTTGAAAATTTTGTAGTAAAACCTTCTAACTTACTTTTCAAAAGGATATATATATATACACACACACACAGGATGTGATATTTTATAAAAATAGAATTAAGGATCCATGGAGGAGTAGAGCACGAAGAGCGAAAATCTGCAGAAGAATGATGAACAAGAAGTAAGGAATGGAGAAATGGAGGCTGGCGAACCTGGGATGGAGAGGGATCTGGCTAAGGAAGGCGGTCAGACACATGAATGGATTGCAAAGGAGTGGCAACATTGGAGGCAGGATGAATCTCGGGGGGCAAAGGGGAAAGTTTGTAGGCGTTCTTCTAGCACAATTAGGTCTGGGCGGCAAAGGCAAAATGGTCACCGAGGAAATCGAGGAAGGAACAACGAAACCTGGCAGGAGAGCAATGCAAATTTAAAATTTTTTAACAGGAAGGGTAGAAGGAAATCTCAAAACTCCTACGAGAAGATGGAGTTTGGGCGACTAAATTATAGAACCTTTGTAATGAATTATGACTGGCTAGGCCCTTCAATGAAGAGGATGGAAGAGTCAGGAATTATAATGAAATGGTTTGGATCCAATTTGAACTGGGATTCCCTGATCCAATGGTGGCAAGGGAGGTGGGGCATAGAGATGTTCTTTAAATATATGGAAAATGGTTTTTTTTATGGTCATTTGCCCTTTTGAAGCAATCCGCTCTAAGATAATGGATGGAATTTGGTTAATGCATGGTTTTGGCTTCTACATGCGCAAATGGGTAATTGGCTTTGATCCGTTAAAACATCAACTTACATATATTCAAGACTGGTATAAAATCGCAAAGCTTCCTTATGAATTCTAGCATAAAAACATTTTGGTAGAAATTGGTGATAAATTAGGAAAGTATGTCTGTGCGGAAGAATGGTTGGATGAGGATGGCATAAGTACCTATGTGTGAATTTGTGTGCAGGTTCAACCAAGTAGCCCCTGGTGGAAAGAGATGGAGATCCACATAGAATGGGGTGTTCTTAGGTCACCTTTGGTTTATGAACCCAGACCTTTCAGAAACTGGGTTAGCATTATGGGATGGAGGGATAGTGATTATCCACCTCAAAGGACAAACAAACAACCTTGCAAACAAAACCTTGAGGCTCCAGAAGGCTATATAGAGATGGCAGAGATGCCAACTGGTGCTTCAGAACACTCAATTTTTGAAAATGAAAAGAAGAAATCTCAGAAAGAATCACAAATCTTGGTTCATACAGTGGCTCTTAATACAACCCTGAATGAGAAAGTTAGTGATTCTTTGAACATCATTGACAACAATTTAAGGAAGGAGAACCTGAACTCATTAATTGAGGTTAGCAAAGAAATTGTCGAGCTAGCACAAGAAGCTAGGGAAAACCTGGGTGATCCTTTCTCTATAGATGAGGAAGGCTGGATGGAAGACACAGGGTTAACAAATGAAGCATTAGATGAGAATATGGATGTTGGTTATTTGGTTAGGGCTGCATAAGTAGGATTGGGAATTTGTCAATTCGATAATGGCATGCCTTCCCTAGACCGTGGAGACCACAAAAGAAGAGGTAGAGTTCCAAATGTGGTAAAATTGAAGATTGATGGAGAAGTGGTTGGACAGAAAAAGATTGTGGACTTATTGAAAGTAGGGAAGGGGATCACCCTTCTTGAAGAACAATGAAAATATTCACTTGGAATGTTAGGGGCTTAAATGCCCCTAACAAGAGATGCCTTGTGAAGAACCAAATTATAGATTCACAGGCAGAAGTTTGTATGCTTCAAGAAACAAAGCTCGACAAAGATGGGGTGTTGGAATTTGGTAAAAGAATGGGTCCATGGAAGTGGATAGAGGCCGAGGCAGATGGAGCCTTTGGGGGTTTGATTACTCTCTGGCGCCCTCATTTGGTAATGCTAGAAAAACTTGCAGGGGGTAACAAATGGATCGCCTATTTAGTTAGGAGTTTGGTCTCTAATTTACATTTTGTTCTGATCAATGTTTATGGACCAATGTCTTGTGTAGCAAAACAATTGGTTTAGAAGGAAATCGAGCAATTTTGCAACAATTGGATATTTGATCATTACTTAGTCGGAGGGGATTTTAATGCAATCTTGCACTCTAGTGATAAGCGGGGAGGGGTGTCCAAGAAGCTCCAATCTCAAATAGATTTTGAAGATTTTGTGAATAGAAATCATCTTTTGCCCTGCCTTTGATGAATGGATCATTCTCTTTGGATTGTAAAATTATGCCGTGTCCAAGCTCAGACCATTTTCTGGTTTCTTAGACATTATTGAGGATGGGCATCCTTCAAGATGCCCTTTCAAATTTGAAAAGATCTGGCTCAAAGACCCAAATATTTTGTCACTTATCGAGCAGTGGTGGTTGGAAATTGATGTCGTTGGAACAAAATTGTTTTTATGTCCTCTAAGCTAAAACATATAAAGCAAAGGTTGAAAGATTGGAACCAATCTAGCTTTAAAAACATATTTGAAGAAAAAAAGCACATTGAAGAAGAACTTTCAACATTGAATGGGGTTGTGATTCAAAGAGGCATGGATAATGATTTATATCTCAAGGAAAAGGATCTTCTGAATAGCTGGAATGATATTCTAACAAAAGAGGTGTTTTGGAGACAAAAATCTTAGGAATTATGGTTGAATGAAGGGGACAGGAACACTAATTTTTTTCACAATTCCACAAAAATCAGACGTGGTGGAAACAAAGTTTCTTGTCTTAGAATGGAAGATGGAAATTGGATTGATCAACCCAGTCACATTGTTGATGCCACAATTCATTTCTTTCAAAATCTACTTAATGAATGGGAGGGCTCTAATCTTCTAGAACAAGATGAGTTTGTGCAAGATATTCCCAAACTGGTATTGGAGGAACAAAACTAATTTTTGTTCAAGCCTTTTTCGGATCTTGAGATAAGGAATGCTTTGTTTCAACTACATCTAGACAAATCTCTAGGACCTGATGGTTTTCCTGCAGTTTTCTTCCAATATTGCTAGGAAATTTTGGGTACTGATGTGGTGGCGGCAGTTGAGGACTCCAGATCTTCAGGTTGCACTTTGAGAGAACTTAATAATACCTTCATTGTCCTTATTCCCAAGAAAGAGAAGCCAAACAAACTTGAGCATTTCCTAGACCTATCTCGTTATGAAATACAACTTACAAAATTTTGGCAAAGGCAATAGCAAATAGGCTCAAGGTGTTGCTACCTAACTTGATCTCTGAAGAAAAAAAAGGCTTTGTTCTTGGGCGGTCAATTTTTGATGGGGTAAGCATCGCTCAGGAAGCCATCCACTCAATTCAAACTACTTGGGTTCCATCCATGCTCCTCAAGCTAGATATCAGGAAAGCTTATAATAAAGTTAATTGGAGGTTCTTATTCAAAGTTTTGGAAGGTTTTGGTTTCTCTACAACTTGGTTTAATTGGATCTTCGGCTGGGTCACCTATCCATGGTTTTTAATCTTGATCAATGGCTCCCTGCATGGTTTCTTTGAAGTCTCTAGGGGGGTATGACAAGGGGACCCCTTATCCCCTTTTTTGTTCATCTTAATGGCAAAATCCCTGGGCAGAGCATTTTCCAAGGAAAATATGGATAATAAGCTAAAAGGTGTACAAATCACAAGTAACATGCCGCTTGTAATGCATCAATAGTTCGTTGATGACTACTCCTGGGAAAAGCAGAAGTCTCAAAGGCCAGATCCTTTAATAAAATCCTTAAACTATTCAAAGGCCTCTGGTCAAGAGGTAAGTTCTGAAAAGTCTGAAGTATTATTCTTTTTTACTAATCCTATTTTGGAAAAGCAGATTGCGCAAGTTCTTAAGTTCAAGAAAGGGAAATTTCCATGCAAATATTTGGGTTTTCCCCTGGCTAGGGGTCAAAATTTGGGGAAATTATGGGATCCTTTGTTAACTAAGATCAATCAGAGACTATCTTCATGGAAGGGAAGATGGCTTTCCTAGACTGGTAGGCTAACTTTAATAAAATCAATTTTGGTAGCTCTACCAATATATATGATGTCATGCCTTCCGTGGTCCCTAGAAGTATAAATGACAAATGCAGTCAAAAGTTAAGACAATTCTTCTAGCAAGGAACTTCAGATCAGAAAAAGCTTCCTTTAATAAGCTGGGAGAATGTATGTAGGTCTAGAGAAGCAACTGGGGCAGGCATTAAAAAACTCTCACTCCAAAATAAAGCTTTAGGAGGAAAGCTTGCTTGGAAAATATATGAACAGTAGGATCAGAAGTGGGTTAAAATTTTAACTGCAAAATATTTACAGAATAACCTAATAAGTTTCTTTTCTTCCCGATCTCTTTCTAAGGGATCTAGGGTATGGAATTTCATTTGTAACTGTTGAAAGATAATTGTGGACTTCCTTTCGTGGGACTTAGGAGATGGTGGTCAGGCTTTATTTTGGGAAGATTCTTGGGGTGGCTATGGCAAGTTGGCAGATATTGTTTCATTAAGTAATGTGAAAGACATATGAAAATGACTTTGGGGAGAAAATGTTAGAGATTATTTGGTAATTGAACAATTAAACGACATTATGGCTTGGCATTGGAAAGACCCTTCCGAATTAGGTTTAACTGAAGCAAAAGTTAAGGATTTCAAGAAAATCACTAAACAAGGATCTTTCAGCTTAAGAGGTGGACAAGACATGTGCTTTGTTGGTGCAGATCTTCTTCTAGCTCATACCAGGCCAAGGACAGGTATGGCTTACTCGCCAAGTAGTTGGAATCGAAAGTGGACTTCTCTAATGATCTGTATTGGAATAAATTCTACCTTCCAAAGGTAGGATTTTTCACTTGGGCTGCCATTCAAAGCATAGTCCTAACATTAGAAAGGTTAAATTTTTTTGGCTACAGTGGCCCTTCGAGATGTGTGCTTTGTAAAGCGGCGGAAGAGTCAAATAATAACTTGTTCTTGAATTGTCCATTTACTAAACATTGCTGGGATTGGCTCCACATGAAGCTTTGTCTTTCAACTCTCTCTAGGGAATTTGAAAGACTGGTTTAATGGTTGGCCAAGAATTGGAATTGGATCAATATTGGCTGGGTTTTGGAGGGCGAGTTCTTCAATGTTATTATTGTTAGTGTAGGTTTTTTAATATTAATTTTCCTACACATTATTAAGCATACCTTAGGTTATAGGAGATGTGGTTCATGTGAGGACACGTGGCATAATTCATCGATTGCATGTATTGCTCCCACTCACACTTGGGTGGTTGAGTTTCACACCCTCTTTTGGCCTTATATGCCACCTCACAAAACCACTCATCTGTCTCTTTTTGAGTAGGTTATGCCACCTATTTGGCATTTTCCAAGTAGGCATAACTCCCACCTAATTTGGTTATTTGGGAGTTATTACCCCTCTTGGAATTATTTGCCCATATTCTACTATATATTCTGCACTCACCTCTCCCTCCTATCTAGTTCAGATCTAGCTCCTATCTAGTCTAGATGAGTTCATATTAACTCAATCAATTCAAGGGAGAGTTGAGGCATATTGTATCATTTAGTGTGTGATATAACATCATTTTGTTATTGCACTATATTCCTGCATTCTATCTCTTGCTGCTCTCGTGTGGAAGGTTTATCTTGGTTTTGTAGGTGATCCTGGGTGCTCGATTTCATCAATAACTCTTACAATTATGGGAGGTTTTGAAGGAAAGAAACCGGAGGATCTTTCAGGACAGAGCTCTGACATTATCATCCTTTCTGAACAAATTGGAAGGTTGTCTGGTTGAGTTGATGAATTCACGTATCCATCAAACTGTAAAATCAATCTCTCTCTTCTCCAGTTGGGATGCAAAAGTGTGGAAACTGTGGTCAAGATTGATCATTCCCTTTGCAATCAGGACAGGTGGTAAGGTGGTAGAGCAAGAAAGAAAGAATGTCAAATGGTGCCCTCTTGAGATGGGATGGTATAAGTTGAACTTTGATGGCATGGCCAGAGGGAATCTAGTGCAGTCGAGGACTAGGTGTATCATCAGGAATTGGTTGGGTAAGACAGTTGGTAGACTTGCTTCCCCGCTGTAGTTTGGTACTAACAATTGGGCAGAACTACATGCTGTAGCTTTAGGCTTAGCTTGGTGTTTGGAGTTAAAAATAAAAAACATTTGCATAGAGGGAGATTTTTTGTTAATTATCAATGCCTTGTGATCAGGTAAATTTCAAAACTGGCGACTGGATGCTTTCTTGGGACCGGTATTAAAACGGTTGGGTCTATTCAAAAACTTTGAAATCTCTCATATATTTAGGGAAGGTAATCAGGAAGCTGATTCTCTATCCAACTTAGGTGCTGACGGGATGTCAATCAAAGAAGTGCTATGGGAAAACTTAATGAATGAGTAACCGATGTGGGTGGATGGGTGGGTGCCACCTCACCCCTAATGGGTGAGGTGGCCGAGTCATCGGGAAATGGGAGCTCAATGTAGGAAATTTTTGTCTAAAAATTAACATCTGTTTTCACGTGCGAGGTGGCAAATTTAAACCATATCAGTCTTTAAGTAGTGTTAGTGGCCCGAAGGAAGGTCCTAGAATTAGTCTATGCCATGATTACTTGCCGGCGTTCATGGATTGCATGGGTCTCAAAGGACGATATGCATGTGGCAAGGACATGTTGGTTTTATTTGTAGAAAGTTTCATTTAATTCTACACATTGCTGGGTTTTTTCGTCAATGTGTGGTAGGAAAATGAGCAGATTCATTCTGCTTGTCTTTGGAAAAGAATTGGAAATGAGGCGTATGGAGACGTCGGTTGCTCTGAAGGGCTCAAAGAGGTAGATTTCCTTTGAAGGGAATATTTCATCGCTTTACCCTCAACACCTCATTAAACACTCAAATTACTTGGTACTTGCGGCCATCTCCTGCATTGTAGGGAAAAAGTTTATGTAGAACGCCGAAGGTTATAGACTCGACTTGGATATCTCTTCAAGGGTTTTGGCAGGCCTTGTAGATGTTGGTGTTTCAAAGGGGGATGCCAAGTTAATCATGAGGAAACTGTTCAAAAAGGATATGTTGGTTGGCTTGGATTGTGCCTTGGTGGCTGCACACTTCAGGAAAGGGATTTTGCGCCCTTGCAACTTGCATTTGCTTGAGGACCTAGATGCCCTGGTCAACTACTACCCATTCTTATTGGATGTGGTCGGGCTCGAGTTAATGGAGCACAGAAGGTTGGCAAATGCTGGTGTCATGTTCTTGAGAAAGGAATTTTGTCTGGTGCCTTCGGTTGACTCGACTTGGAAGCGTGACTTTTGTGTTTTCGCGCAACAGAACGTCTAGTAATCGATTGTGAAGCTTGAGGTTTTGGTTTATGGCTTTGTCTGGTTTAGAGTTATGGTGTTTTTTCTTTTGCAAAGTATTCGATACTATGTAGTTTATATTATGTTCTAAGCGTCTGGTCCTAGTTTTGAATTTGGGCAATATGTAATCCAGAATGTGGGTCTCTGGTGTGGTCACCAATATGTAATCTAGTTTGCATGGTCTGTATGGCAGTCGATTTTTTTGGTAATTTGTAGGTAACGGTTGGTGTTATAGTACAGGGACATGTTCTTCTTTTCCATAGTCAAGGGCTCAAATCTTGTAAACTCCTTTTTGAAATCACTATAAAACTTATCTTACCCATAAAAAAAAAAAGGATGTGATATTTTGTATAAACTTTAAATAAAAAGAAACAAATTTAATATAATAATAAACTTAAGTTATAGAGAATTAACTCTTTTATAATAAAGAGTTATTAGATAATTAAATAGAACAAACTTTAAAAAATTGAGCCTCTTATTTTAAAATAAAAGAAATAATGAAAGCGAGCATTAGAAAATTACCTGCATCAATTCCTCCCATGAAATTGTTCATGGAAATATTCATGTACGTTAAATTGGGCAGCAGACCGAAAACCCGAGGAATCAGACCGGTGAACGCATTGTTGTGGATGCGCAAGTGCATCAAAAACTAGCAGCGTGCCAGGCCCGAAGGGAGCTCGCCTGAAAATTTGTTGGAGAAGAGAATGAGTTTGAAAAGCTCGCCACCAGCGCAAAGATGCAGCGGTAAGGGTCTCGTTATATTGTTGGTGGAGACATCAATGACCGTGAGCTTGGAGTTTCTTCCAAGATACTGTGGCAGCTTCCCTGAAAATAAATTGTCCCATTTCAGAAGCTCATCTAAATTTGGAAGCTCTACTATTCCTTCCGGCACCGTCCCGATCAAGCTGTTGTACATGAGGTTCAGAAAATAGTTTAATGAAGGTCTCTGGAATGGGGCCGAAGAGAAAATTCTCTGACAAATCTAGCATCTGCATACTCGTCATGTTGCCGAATTGTGGAGGGATAAATCCTCTCAAATTGTTTCGGAAGACGAACATGGTATTCAGCTTCCACAGCTTTCCCAGTTCTGCAGGCACCACAGAAAAATATCAAAAGTTATAACTTTGAGGTCCCTGTATAACATCTTAATACTAGTCTCATCACATCCGCCATAGAGAGCCTAGGCTATTAGGAGTTCAATACAAGACTTTAGACGTTAATGTAAGAACTCCATTAAAGTTTTGAAGTAACAATTTTTTTATAAGGGATTTATCCTTTGTAATACTAGTGTAAATCACAAACATGAGTAAAGAATCGAAGATACAACCATACTATAGTTACCCAATCTCTTCAGTTTATAAGAATTAAAACAATCGATTTAATAATTTTGGATTTCCCTTTGGTGGAAATAAATATTTAGTGAAAGTCTTTCACCTTGATATTAAATTAGAAACACAATATATATTTTCAATTAGATGAAAAAAGAAAAGAATTTGGCATAAGCTTTCTATAGTTCATATTGTATTTTAAAGATTGTTTCTGAAATTAATTGTGTGTGTTTCTTATATCGAGATTACACTTAGTAATTTATTATAGAAAGAGGAAAATGAAGATTTGAATTGCAAAGAGTCTTACAAAGAGGGGCAAAGGGGTGAAGAGGATCCAAGATAGTCTTCTTCACCTTTTTCCTTTGTTCTTTGGTCCTTTTCTTGATGATAGATTACTAGATATAAAAAAATATCATATAAAAAATTCTATTTTTGATAATAAATTACTAAATGTAAATGGAAACATTCAATACAAAAATATATACAATTTGAAAGGAAAGGAGAGTGCCAAATACACCTTCCTAATACTAACCTTTAGGAGAGATACAATTTTTTTTACAAAAATTTGTAATAATAGTTCATTCAAGATGCACATACATGAATAACATAATAGACAACAAAGAACAGATACCAAATTTATGTGGGAAAACCTTTTTGGGAAAAAACCCACACACTAAAGTAGAGATCTCTTGTATTACAATAAAATATAAATTACATACAAGTACAAAGCTATGCTCTTTCAGGTGTTTATTCATAGAATGAATTTGACAACAATTCGATTACATTCACTCTGATCAACTTCAACCCACTGTCAATGCAATGCATTACCACATTCAATACAAACTTCACAAACATTTCAGGGAAATTGACATTCCAACTTCCATAACAGATGAACGATCACAAACAATTTAATCATCTTTATCTATCATTCTCAGTCTTAACTAAAATACCACAAAGCCTTTGTAGACTAGTCACAAGACTGTGGTTTACTTCTACCATTCCATCTGGTCATCGCTACATCGCAACTACTTTGGCCAACCTTCATGGGATAGCAGGTTCACCACTATACCATAGGCTACCTCATTTGACCATTATGAGATGACGAGATCTATACAGCACCATTGCAAGCCTTCTCACAGACTGTCCTAGGATAATAGGATATCCTACACTACTGCAAGCCATCTCTTAGACTGTCGCAAGGTGGTGGGATGGCCCAAACACTTGCCAACCATTTCAAACACCATCACAATAAAGCCAAACACTTTTTGAGATATCGAGGAGACTCATCATTGAGTCCCACCGACACTCTACTATCAATCCAACAAACTAGAAAGCATAAACCAAAAGTTCTTTTTGGGATGTCCAGGGGACTAGGCATTTCTTCCGGGCGACATTCACCTGTCAGCCTGATGACCCCAAACCCTGAAGCCTTCTATGCCAACAGGTTTCAGACTCCCTTTCTCAACTTTCTCCCACTTGATGAAGAACTTACTGGCTCTTTCCAACACTTGACTTGTAACTAAATATTCTCCATGCCAAGGCCCATTGAATTGGTGCACCATTTGAACTTATTTGTGCTCACAGGATTCATTAATGCATCAACAAAATTTTCTAGAGTATCAACCTTTTCTAGACTAACCTTTCCATCCTCCACCATATCACAAACAAAGTGGTATTACACGTGAATATGTTTCATCCTAGCATGGAAGGTTGGATTTTTCACCAAGCAAATGGCACTCTAATTGGCATAGCAAATAACAATCTACCCTACATCAAAATCAACATCAGAAAATAATCTTCTAAGCCAAATGGCTTCCTTATAGACATGAGTTGTTTCCATGTACTTAGCCTCAGTAGTGGATAAAGTGACTAAAACTTGTCGTTTGCTCATCTAGCTAATTGCATCACCAAACAATGTGAATACATATCCACTGGTGGATCTTCTATTGTCAATGTCCCCTACCTAATCAAAATCCACATATCCATGAATGCTAACCGAACTCTAAGATCTAGTAGAGTAACCATGATAACATAAGGCGTACTCATAAGTACCCTTCAAATACCTGAAAACTCTTTTCATAGCATCCTAATGTGGCCTCCCTGGATTAGCCATAAATTGACTAAGCACTCCCATTGCTTATACATACATCATACTCATCACTGATGCATGAAATGTATGTGGATTAGCCATAAATTGACTAAGCACTCCCATTGCTTATACAAAGAAGTCTCATACAAAGAAGCCTTGTGAGATTGGCAACTATGGAAGGAGTAGAATATAATGCTATCCTCATATGTTTCCTTATGCAGAATATATCCAAACATACATCTCTCTCAATTCAATGAGTTTGAGTTAAGTAAGATGCATCTATGGTGGGAATGTGATAAGATGGAGTCAGACCTTTAAAACGCCTCCTGTACAATAGAAATACCATTGATTCTTGGAAATGCACAAGTTACTCCCATTTTGTAAAAGTATTTGATACCTCCACCCACAAACTCATTATGTTGTAGGACTATTCAACATAGTGCATTGATGATAGAATGGAGAGTTTACTACAAAAGACGGCCAAGCCCAAAAAAATGTGAAAATATAATCAAGGTTTAATAGTACTTACCAAGTTTAGACAAATGATGTCATAATGGGATGCTCCTAAATGGTAAACAAGTATTTATCGAAAGCAATACACATGGTTGAAATGTTGATTCATTGCAAGTCCAGAGTGTGGTGATGAGTGTTTTGCATCCTAAACACTAGCAAAATGAATAAAACATAGTGGATTACACTGTATAGTTGGAGGATAGGGGTCACACGGGCTCTTTGAAGGGTGTTGGAATTGATCAAATCTCCATTCAATCACAACTATGCATATTTTAAAATGACACTATAGAGAAATTATTGCAAGAATAGTGTAATCATGAGGAGTGAATGATGGATGATGAGCAGAGAGAGTGATTCGGGGTATGAGCAAAAGGAAAACCCTAAAGGTAATGCCATCAATGAGACATGGGCATATTGGAGGGAGTCAGTCAAAGATCTCTCCAATGACCCAATATTACTTGAACACCTCATTGGAGAGAATGCCTAGTATCAGGGGGAGTAATGTTGAGGTCCCACTAATAGCCTGACTAAGCATATTGGGGAGAAAATTGATTATCGGTAGGAGTGAAGCATTAGTTTTTCCAATCATCTAATAACTTAAAATGTGAATGATTTTCACTTACATGTGGCGAACCAATTTATGAAGATTTATTAATCCCCTATGTCAAATTGGTTTGTTGAAGTAAAATTTATTTGATGGGTGAAAATACAGAATGGATATTTTCTATAAATAATAATCATAGTGGGATTATTATTTTCGAGAAAATAAAGGTGCATGCATTTATAATATTTCACTGAGAGGTTATTTAAAGTACAAATGTTTTCACTAGGAAGTAACTTTTTCCTCCAGGGAGTTAAAATGAGTTAAAGAATCATGGAGAGGGTAATTATTTTACCCAAGGAATAATTTATTGGGCAAAATATTTCAATCAAGCAAGATATGAATGAAATATTTTTCACCAAAGGAGTTATAAAGCAAGTGATTAATGTTATATTTAATGGGTGAAAAGTGAAGTTTCGAGCAAAAGAAAATTATTAAATTAATTTTCACAAAGATAAAAAGATGAGGATTAAAGTTGAAGTATTCTTTGGAAGACAATTAATTAAATGAAGAGTTACAGGGGATGAGCGTGCATAGGGTCGTAACCCTAAAAATGCAATGTATATATGTGAGATGAAATTATATCATAAAAAAAAAAATACATAGTAGGTTAGGATCACCACCAGTAGTAGTGGCTTACATTCAAATAGCTTTTGCAATCATCCATCTCATATCAAAATACTTCTGCTATTAATGTAACATCATTTTGAAGCAATATAATGGAAAGGATTGTGCTTAATTGGTGAACCTAAATTCTGCATTCAATTGTTGAGTCAAATTTCATGCTTATATATTGTTGTTTTGTCTCCAAAGTGGTTCTTTCAAGTTATTCAAATTTATAAAATTTGTGAGGAGACATTTTTTGTTACTGTGTGACTGTCTTGATTGTTTTTTGGTGGGAGAGAATTAAAAATCCTTTCAGTTAATTCATTTTAATTGGTTCCCTCAAGGATTAAAAATCCTTTCATAGAAAATATAAAGAAGAGTATAGTAACTGACAAACCTGCACGTTTGTACAAGGTGCAAACTTTTAAAAGTTACCAATAGTTAGAGTTAAGTTGAATAATAGGTTTACCTATGATACAATCTATCTCCATAATCATCATCCATCCATCAATTCCATTCACACAATAGACTAGGCACTGGTGAGTTTTAGAAGATTTTATATAAATTCAATTCACATTCTTTATTATTCAAACACTCTTAGTAGGAATTAGTCATCAAATCTTGCATCTACTTTACACCCTATGCCATTTTAAGTATATTTCCTAAGTTAGAGATCATTCTCAAGTCTCCAAATCTACCTTATCACTCAAGTACATCCACCTAGTTTTAGTAGATCCAAAAGAGTAGGAGGTGAACAATCTTGTTTTCCTTGTTCATTGGCCGAAAATGTATTAAGAGATTGGCACCATCTTATGGTTTGAAAACTTGTGTTTTTGAGACTAACACCCTCAACCCTTAATCGATAAAACCTTAAACCCATAAACCCTAAAATCTAAACCCCTAGATACCCTTAAACCATTAAACCTTAAACCCTTAAACACTATGCCTTATACACTTAACCTTGGACACTCAACCTTGAACATTATCCCTCAACCTTCAAACCTCTACCCTATACCCTATACCCTTAGCCCTATATGTATGCCCTAAACCCTCAATCCTCATCCATATTCCTTATTCCCTCAACCTTAAACCCTGAACCCTATATCTTAGACACTCAACCTTGAACATTATCTTTCAACTGTAAACTCTCAATCCTCCACCATAATCCCTCAACCCTATACTTTAAATATTCAAACCTTAACCATCAAACCTAATACCTCAAACCTATACATTAAACCCTCAACCCTCAACGCTAATCCTTTAACCTTCAACCCTTAAACTCTGAACCCTTAAACCCCCATCCCTTAAACCCTAATCCCTTAACCCTCAAGCCTCAAGGCTTAAACCTTCAACCCTAAAACCTATCCCTAAACCCTCTACCCTTGACACTATGCCTTATACCCTAATCCCTCAACCCTTAACCCTTAAACCCTTAATCCCTCAAACCTTAAACACTTAAACCCTAAACTCTCAACACTAGATACACTTAAACCTTTTGTAGTGTAGAAAATTGTATTCTCTTCTTGGAGATGGTACATTTTCACACTTAATTTAGACCTATTTAAGTACCCTTGCATTCATTTCCCTTTAAATCATCAATAATATTCCCCTAAGACCATTTATTTTGGATCCCAAGGCTTATTTCAATTGAAATCCTGACAAAATGAACAAAGACATTCAATTTTATAACAACTTGACATTCACTCACCCTGAAAAAGCTACGGTGGGACTCATATGCCACCTTGGGAATATGAGTCTTATGTCACTCCTTTTTAGGGTTTGATTGGGAAATCAAGGTTTTTAATTCAAATTTTTGGTTGATTTCGACATTTGGGATCTCATAAATGGTAAATTAGATGAAGGGCATATATAAACAAGATTTCAAATCATTATTTTCATCTAGAAAAGCAATTCAAGATCTAAGCATTCAAAAGCACTCAAGCATACTTTCACAAGAGCATTCAAAAACAAGTAGCATGAAAATTTGAAGTCTTGGAACAACATCATAGTGTTTTTTCAAGTCTTCAATCTCACTTTCATCCAAGATCTAGCATTGTCAAGGATCAATTGATGATGGTTGTCTATGGAGAATCATGATGGATTATAGGTTGGGGAGATGCAACTAGCCATTGAGCCAAGCCTAATGACTTGTTTCCTAACTGATTCCATCCTCCATTAGCATTCTACTTTCAACCTAAAGGAAGGTACATGCATTATTATGGCTTATTAGGGTGATTAGAGATCTCCCAAAGTGAGTCACTATCTCTATGTTTCATTCATGCATCTTATTCTAGTACATTAGAATAGGGTTTGATTGCATCTTAGATCTCATAATCGTAGATACACTTAATATTAGGATTTTCATTCACATTTAATTTCAAGATCCATTGTTTCTATCAAGGTTTAATTACCAAACTAGGGGTTTGACCAAGGAAAACCCCCCATAAGCAAATCAACACTATATTCTATTTTGCGGGTCTTTTTAGTAGGTTCAGATCTAGAAATGAAGTTGGGAAAGGAGAGTATAGATAGAATAATAGATTTAGACCTTGAATTTTTGAAAAATTAGAATATGACTCATATGCCACTTGTGGTGTATTAGTCCTGCTATAGTAGATTTTCCAAGTTTTAGAGGATTCAAACTTGCCACTGCCAGATTCCAATTTTTGCACAAAAACCGTAATTTGGGACTAAATAACCTAGCTTGGTGTATGAGTCCCAATGAGCATTAAAGTTAGCATTTTTAAGATTTCAAGTCTTCAATCAAACCTCTTGAGTTTTTAAGTGCACCTCTGTACTTTCTTAGTCTTTTATTTTGATTTTCAGGTCATATAATTAGGTTTTGCATATCATTTACATTGCTAGTCTTTCCAAGCCCTAGCTTGGTGGTGAACCCCTCTTTAGTCTTTTATCAAAACCTAGGACACCTTATTGTAGATCTCCTTCCCTCATTCCATCCTTGGATTCAGATCTCTAGGGTTTCCTTGAGTGAAACCTATAGAAAATTGGTTGTTGTATCTGGGTATGTGTAGGATCATGATGGGCCAAAAAGTGGCAATATGATGGGTATGTGGCTGACGACTTTTTTTACCCAAAATTGATAAAACAAAAAGGGTTTTTAAAGGATATTCTATCTTTCCACCAATATAAATTATGCTTTACTTTGAATTTAATAAGTAATTATTATTCATTTTCTATTCAAATTATAACTAAAGTCCTGATTGATAGACTAATTGAAAAATATTTATAGCTTTCAAATGATATCACATTTTTTGAATCCAAAACATGCATCACATTCTATGCTTTGCATACTATATGATTAGAAAAGAAAAATTTAATTTCATGAAGTTTTGACCAAGTTAAGTTGGTTAGACATATGAGTTTTTTTATATTTTTTTAAAGTTGTAATAAAAAATTCATAATTAATTATTTACTTGGAAAAATTACAAAAAAATATGCATCACATCTGACATGAGTTCTCTACTTATATCTCAATATTATAAAAAATAATCATTTTATTGTGGTTAGGGTGGTCGATAGACACCTACTTTTATTTTTCCTAAAATTTAAGTACTAATGCATTGAAATTTCAAATTTTCACCAAATAGATTTTTTAAACAAACCTAGTAGTTTAGAAACTACATTCAATTTTCTACAAATTCTATTTTTACATATTTTTGAAATAATATAGATAACTTATTCAAATTTTTACGTCAAGTTTCCTAACTCTGATTTTTCTGATATTTTTGACACTTAAGAGCCTATTTTTTCCATGATGATCCTGCACATACCCATCTCCTAAATCATACATACATACAACTACAATTTTTGAGGTTTCACCCTTAAACCTAAAACTCTTAAACCCTATACCCTATACACTTAACCTTGGACACTCAAGCTTGAACACTATCCCTCAACCTTCAAACCTCTACCCTATACCCTCAACCCTATACTTATGCCATAAACCCTCAACCCTCATCCATATGCCTTATACCCTCAACCTTAAACCATGAACCCTATATCTTAAACACTAAACCTTGAACATTATCTCTCAACTGTAAACTCTCAACTCTCTACCCTAATCCCTCAACCCTATATGTTAAGCCCTCAAACCTCAACCCTCAACATTAATCCTTCAACCCTCAACCCTTAAACCCTAATCCCTTAACCCTCAACCCTAAAGCCTCAACCCTCAACCCTAAACCCTCTACCCTTGACACTATGCCTTAAACCCTAATCCCCCAACCCTTAAACTCTTAATCCCTCAAACCTTAAACCCTTAGACCCTAAACTCTCAATCCCTAGATACCCTTAAACCCTTAAATCTTAAACACTATACCCTATACACTTAACCTTGGACACTCAACCTTGAACATTATCCAGGTCAAACTTTAAACCTCTACCCTATACCCTCAACCCTATAATTATGCCCTAAACCCTCAACCCTTATCCTTAAACCCTAAACTTTGTGTCTTAGACACTCAACCTTGAACATTATCTCTCAACTATAAAAGCTCAACCCTCTACCCTAATCCCTCAACCCTCAACCCTAATCCCTTAACCCTATACATTAAACCCTCAACCCTAATCCTTCAACCCTCAACCTATAAAATCTTAACACTTAAAAACTCAACCATTAAACCTTAATCCCTTAACTCTCATCCCTTAAACCCTCAACCCTAAACCCTATCCCTAAAACCTCTACCCTTGACACTATGCATTAAACCTTAATCTAGGATCAACCCTTAAACCCTTAATACCTTAAACCTTAAACCCTTAAACCCTAAACTCTCAACCCCTAGATATCCTTAAATCCTTAAACCTTAAACCATTAAACCCTATACACTTAACCTTGGACACTCAACCTCAAACATTATCCCTCAACCTTCAAACCTCTACCCTATATCCTATACCCTCAACCCTATACTTATGCCCTAAACCCTCAATCCTCATCCATATGCCTTATTCCCTCAACCTTAAACTTGAAAACCTATATCTTAGACACTCAATCTTGAAAATTATCTCTCAACTATAAAGTCTTAACCCTCTACCCTAATTCCTCAACCCTATACCTTAAATCCTTAATACTCAACCCTCAACCCTAATCCCTCAACCCTATACATTAAACCATCAACCTGTAAATCCTCAACCCTTAAACCCTAATACCTTAACCCCCAACTCTAAAGCCTCAACCATCAACCCTAAACCCTATCCCTCAACCCTCTACCCTTGACACTATTCCTTAAACCCTAATCCATCAACCCTTACAATCTTAATCCCTCAAACCTTAAACTCTTAAACCCTAAACTCTCAACTCCTAGATATTGTTAAACCCTTAATTCCTATACCCTATACACTTAACCTTGGACACTCAACCTTGAAAATTATCCCTTGACCTTCAAATATTTACCTTATACCCTATTCCCTCAACCTTGTACTTATTCCCTAAACCCTCAACCATCATCCATATGCCTTAAACCTTGAAAATTCTTAGACACTCAAACTTGAACATTATCCCTTAACTGTAAAATCTCAACCCTCTACCCTAATCCCTCAACCATATACCTTAAATCCTCAACCCTCAACCCTCAACTTTCAACCCTAATCCTTCAACCCTCAACCATTAAAATCTCAACCCTTAAACCCTCAACCATTAAACTCTCAACCCTCAACCCCTCTACCATATGCATTAAACCCTTAAACCTAATACATCAACCATATACCTTAACCCCTAATATCTTAACACTCAACCCTTAAACCATAATTCTTTAAGTCTTCAACCCTTAAACCCCAAACCCTTGACCCTTTAACCTTAAAGCCTTAAAGCCTTAACCTTTAAACCCTAATCCCTTAACCCTCAACCCTAAACCCTATCCCTAAAGCCTCAAACCTCAACACTTAAACCTTAAACCCTAAACCATATGGACATAAACCCTCTACCCTTAAACCATAAACTCTCAACCTCTAGATACACTTAAACCCTATACCCTATGTACAATTACCTTGGACACTCAACCTTAAACATTATCCCTCAACCTTCAAACCTCTACCAAACACCCTCAACCCTATACTTATGCCCTAAACCTTCAACCCTCATCCAAACATTTTTCTTAGACCCTCAACCTTAAACCCTAAACCTTATGTCTTTGATCTCAACCTTGAAAATTATTCCTCAACTGTAAAATCTCAACCCACTACCCTATACCTTCAACCATATACTTAAGCCCTAATCCCTCAATTCTCAACCCTATATCTTAAACCCTAAAACCTACACCCACAAACCCTCATCCCTGTACCCTATAACCTCACCCTTATACCCTAAACCCAGAATATTATGCCTCAACCTTATACTTAAAACCTAAACCATACAGTCTCAACATAGTTCACCCTATACCTTATATACCCTCAATCCATATTGTAAACCCTAAAACCAATAGCATAAACCCTACTCCCTATACCTTACACACTTAATCTTATACACTCAAGAAGCTAAATATTATCCCTCAACTATAACCCTCAACCCTCAACCCTCTACCCTCAACCTATTACTTAAGCCCTAATCCCTCTACCTAAAACCCAAAACCCAAAAACCTTGAAACCCTCAACCCTAAAAACCTAAATGGGTTCATGTCCTTATATACTATAAACCCAAAACCCTTACATACATACCTACACGTATACATACGTACATACATACATACATACAAGCATACATACATAGATACAAGCATGCATATATACATACATACATACATACATACATATAAGCATAAATACATACATACATACATGCAAACACACATACATATATACATATATACAAGAATGCATACATACATACATAAATACATATAGGCATACATGCATACAGACATACAAACATACATACATACATACAAGCATACATACAATTTGACATACATACATACATAAATAATATATATATATACAAGCATACATACATCAAACATACTTAACAAACTTGAACATAAAACATTCCAAGCGAGATATAATGTGACCGTGTTATAATGTGCTCGTGTTATGTCTAACTTGACAAATATCAATCAAACTTTTGCAAAAAGGAAAAAAATGCAAATCAAAACATAACGCTAGTGCATCACATTGTACTCACATTATATGTTGCTTTGGGTATCCCCAACCGTTATGCTTGGGATCTACTTTGGGTTTACAATCTAAAGGCTTAGAGTGCCTTCCCAACATCCAAAGATGTGCTTTTTCATATTCTATAAGATTTCACATAATCTTGTCTATGCTAACAGTCAAGTTTGCATGTGTTTCAAAGTTGAACAAATCGAACACCTAGGTAATGTTAGGATTTCTCTTAGCTATACAATGATGTAATGTTTTTCACATTTTAACAATGTTAAGCCTTTCATCTTTAATTTCTTTTGTTTGTGTGTCTATTTTTTGGAAAAAACTAGTATTTGGTATTTTTTCTTTATAAATTAACCATTCATTGAAATTTCAAATAAATTACATTTTTATAAACTAGACCCCATTCTACACATATTAAAAAAAATCAATTAGTTTTCAAAATTTATAGGGGTAGCACAACAAAAATTTTGTTTTTCATGATTTATCCACTTTGAAAATTAGTAAAAAAATCAAATATTAATTAAAAATTTATAAAAAAAATTAGGCATAAACTATATGTTGTTTGCTAATTTCTCATCAAAGCGATTTTAAAAATAAAAAAATTAACCTTTTGAGGGAGTCACAAAACACACTACGTTATGTTTTTTTGATAGAAACAACACCAATTTTTGTGGCTCCCTTTATTAAACCCCTTAATCTATACCATTTAAAAAAAAATAGTAGTTTAGGAAGTAGACTCGGAGCACTACGAACATTGTTTTTGTTGTGTCTTAAAATTTTGACTGTAATTATGCTCAATTTCTCATCTAAGGTCAGTATTTCTTGATTTCAGAAAAAAAGGTGGTCACTTAAGATCCCTTTTTGGCCCCCTAGCATCCTACACTTTCCCTAATGATTTCAACCACAAATGATTCAACATTCAAGATACCTAAATTATTTCCTATATCTATAAAATTCTCCTTTTCTAATTCTTTTGCTAGTTGATCTTTAGATCTACAAGAGATTAATTTAGACTTGTACATCTTCTACAAAATTACTCCTAGTTTTTTAATTTGTATAATGTATTTCAAGACAATAAATTCTTTTGATTCAAAACATCTATCATCCTCCTCAATGATTCAAAATTTTCTTGATTGTTATCATTTTTGACATATAAATATTTATACTTATACAACATTTTAAACATACATGCTAATATTTTACCAATTTAATCCATTAACCTATCCACAATTCATTTGCATACAAAATTTCATAGATCCGTTCTTCAAATCTCTATTCCAACACATATTTTTAGAATGAATTTTCAATCCACAAATACTACAAGGATGAAGATCACAACACATTTATTTTCTATAAACTTATTTATTACAATAAGAATATTGTATTTCTTGAATTTATTTATTTGAAATTGTATTATCTATAACATCCTTTGTATTTTTTTACCTCTAACATATCCAAGGCCTTCATTATTTGTCTCACTCTTGGGTTAATGGGATCTCTAATTCCTTTCCCACACTTTCCCAAACCATTTCCCTCATAACCCATTCTTTTCATGATCTCAAAATAAGCATTATTTCCAAAACATTTTTATTCTTATCATCACACCTTGCAATATTCGTAAATTCCAACATATATGATCTCCAGCCATACATTCCAACACATTATCTATTCTTTCGACTTTGATATTTCACCCTTTTCAGAACTTTTTTCCTCTTCTAATTCATTTTTCTTTTCATCTTTCTCCAATTCTTTTACCATAATATTGTTTTCATATAAATATACATAATTATCCTTTCCTATGTTCTTTATCTTTTCTATCAATTCTAAATTACACTTTTTAACTTTTATCAAATTTTCTTCCAAAATATTTTTTCACATACTAAAATTTAATTTCCCTTCACTCTTTTTTTCACTCTTTTTTTCAATCTTTGCCTTTGAAACAAATGATCTATATACAATTAAAGTTACTTGATTTTTTTTCCTTTGTTAAGTTCGTTATGATTTTTTCTACTGTAACGAACTGCTTATATGTTCCTCCTTCCAAATGATGATTGTTTTTGGCAGCCTTGCACAGCTTCACTCTTATTTATTCTACAATATCTTCACACTTGTTTGGCCACCTTCTCAAATGCCTACAAATTGCCGTCTTGAAACGATAATATCCAAATCAAGCTACAGACAATGGCTTCACCTTTTTTCTTCTCTGATTTCTTCAAACGAAAAGCATTTTTTTCAAATTTGTGGCTTCAAAATTTTTTTGACAACTTTTTTAATTATCTTCAAACTCCTTATAACCACGATCTCAGTTGTCTTCTTTACAGTGGCAATTGGATTTATACAATTTATGATCCACCCTCTTTGAATTGTCTATACCTCTATTTCCTATTGGTTACTATTCCTTCATGCGCTCTAATCAAATTTTTCCACTTTGATGGAAACTGATCCTCCCTTTTCTTCTATGGAATCAACCCTTGTCTTTTCTATGACTAACTCTTATCTTGCATGAATCTTACTATGATTTATTGGCACCAATTTATCAATGATGATTTACAGATCATCACACACATATTTTAAGAGAATACATTGAAAATTTTTGTTGTTGTTGATTATTGATGTAGATATTCATTTATATAAGTTGATTGAAAACTAAATAACATAACTATTACTATAACTAACATATAATAAATCATAATTGACTATTAACAACAATAGATTAATAACAATTTTTATTATCATGCATACCTTCAATAAAAAAATGGACAAAAATATTCATTAGTTTATCCTAACTTACTAGTTTCCCTCTTTGCTCTAGAACATTCCATTTCCAATTTGACCTTTTACAATTAATTACTTATATGATGGGAGAAATTAAACACCAACACTTATAATACTCAAATTATGTCTTATATCTCGAACATTCTCCTTTGCTAATTATTTTTCCAACTAATCTTTAGATCTACAAGACATTAATCTAAAAGTACACTTACTAAAAACTTGCTCATAGTTTTCCAATTTGCATGATGTATTTCAAGACAATGAATCCATTTGACAGATGAGTATTTTTATTTGTACAACCTTTTAAACATGCTTGTAATATTCAAAGTTTTCTTGATTGCTATCATTTTTGACATATGAGTATTTTTATTTGTACAACCTTTTGAACATGCCTGTAATATTTTTTCCAATTAAATGCATCAATCCATCCAAAATTCATTTGTATATAATCTTCATAGATACTTTCATCAACTCTTTATTCCAACACATATTTTTAGTACTTTTTATTCCATAAATGCTACAAAGATGAAGATCTCAACACATTTCTTTTATATTTCCTTGTTTATTATAATAAGAATGTTCACTGTATTTTATGAACTTATTTGTTTGAAATTGTATTATCTGTAACATCCTTTGTATTTTTTTACCTCTAACATATCCAAGACCTTCATTATTTGGCCTCACTCTTGGTTTAATGGGCTCTCTAATTCCTTTCCCATTTTTTCTTAAACCTTTTTCCTTCATATCCCATTATTTTCACGATCTTAAAATCAATATTATTTTCAAAATATCTTTTATTCTTATCAACACAACTAGCAATGTTTGTAGATTACAATACATTATTCCAACCTTATATTATTTATCTATATTATAAACTTTAAATATATTGCATGCATCAATTGATCCATCAAATGAACAAAACAAATCATTTATGTCACATGAAATATCACATATAGTGAAGGATTAGATATTAAACAGTCATTTTCCTTTTGGCATGTTGCAATCAATTGATCCAATTGACTATTTTGTTCTATCATTTTTTTGGTATTAATAATAGTGAAAGCACAGTAGAGATACAGTAAGGTTCATTTCTGCTAATGCATCATTGCATCAAGCCATTATGCTTTTACAAAATTACAACCTTTATATTGCCGATTTATCCAGTTATGTGTCGAGCATAGTAAACAACTACAAAAATGTATAAAGTGTGCATATCTGAGTTTAGTGTGCATATACTAAAAAAGTTCTTACTATGCATGTATAAAATATCACTAACTGTATACAAAACTTTTAATGCAGTAAACTTGTACGATGGTATATCACTAACTGTGTATAAGAGGGATATTATATTGTGTAAATAGTTGTGCATATTAGTATGAAGGAACAAGGAAGCTTAGAATTTTTTTCTTTTATTGCCTTCCTTCACTGTATTCCAACCTGATTCCACATTTGAAAGCCCTTCATTAGATCTAACCTCCTTTATTACTAGGTTATTTCCTCCATTTACATGAAGCATGAGGCCATGCATTTCTTTATCTCTCTTTTCCTTACATGTTGCTATCACTTCATTGAAGGTCTTTTGGAATTCTTGAAGGGATCTGAGGAAGGTTGTGGATTCATCATGTTGGTAGTGCCAAATATACCCGTACTTGATTTCCTCTTGGTTGACCTGAACAATACCCTCTCCCAATAGCTTCATGAACTTGAACATAGATAGCTCCATGGATATGGTTACTTGCAACGTAATATTAAACATTATGAGTCTCTTTTGAAGACTAAGTAAGTGTCTTCCGACATTCATTAAATTTATTTTTATTTCTTGCCTTTCAGATTTTCCAAAGAATTTTAGTAGTCAAGCAATACCAAAACAAGTTAAATTCTTTATTTAAACTTTTGTCATTTCCAATTAAAATTTCTTTCCAAGTTTACTTTTCCATTTTCTTTCCAAATCAATTAATTATTGCAAAATAATTTTCAGATTTTATTAGCATAAAAAAATTAAAAAAAAAAATCTTCAATAGACTTTAAAATTCTACAAATATTAGAAACATCAATGTCAAAATGGTTCATCTTATAAGGGACCCTTTGAAGCAAAATTAACCATCTAAAACATTCTTTTTTGGGGTCCACAACATTGGATGGTCAGATAGACTTAAAGAATTTTCGCCATTCTTTGATATCAATATTGTGACCATAGTCATAGTACAAACTAAATATGCTAGATCCAAACGAATTTAAAGCCTATTTAATCCACTAAGCCATGATCCCAATAGGATATTCAAAATCATCAAGAAACAAAATAACCATTAAACTAACATGAAATTAACACAAAAGCATAATAACCTATTCTAAGATCTCGAATCTTATCCCACTAGGGGAGTGGTGTTGCATTGATGTGGAATGGTGATCATTCCCCAATCCCTTGGATAATATGAGTCATTTTAATCGATTTTATTGATGAAAATTGATGAAAGTGATGCAACATGAACAAAACATGGATGCAAAACTAGTTTAATTTATGATAAAGATGAGTGCTAAATGCTAAAATGCTTGATGGAGATGGATGCAAGCTATGCTAAATGGAAACAACATTTAAAGATGCAAGTCATGCAAAAACTATGCTAAAATGGATGTGAGCTAATCTAAAATGGAAGCCATGGATGGATACCTAAGCTAATATGGATGAAGATTAATCTAAAATGATTTTAACAAATGCTAAATATGGATGCAAGTGAGTATGAATTTCAATAACATAACTTTGCTATCAAAAGATGGATCTGTTTCTCTCCAAATAGTGGTGTATTTATAGGAGAGCAAATGAAAAATCAAGGGCTCAAATCAATTTGATCTATCAATGGTCAATATTGAAGGAAGGGTCAAACATGGATCAAAGATCACATGGATCAAGAAATGATCAAGGGATGAGGATGATTCAAATAAACACACTTTGTAACAACTTTCAAAGTTTGTTACAAATTTTGTTTGAAATAATCATTCCCTTTTTGGAGCCAAATAGGAGAATATTCCTTCAGAATATTCCCTATGCAAGTGGATGGGAGATGAAATTAGCAATTTAATAATTAAAACTAAATTTTAATGTGCAAGATGAAGAATGTGAGGATATTCATTAAATTACTGATTTTTTTAATGAAAAGGGGATGCAATATGATATTTAATTAAATAATTTAGGGTTATTTAATTAAATAAGACAACTTAGGGTTTAGATTAAATAATTTAGTTTATTAAATTTAAACAAGATGAGAAGTGAAGGTGAAAGGGGGTGAATTAATCTAACTAGGTCAATTAGATTAATAGATGAGAATGATGTATTTAATTAAATAGCTTGTTGGCAAGAGACACTGCACAAGTCATCTAGTGTTGTCATTGATGGCAACCCTACTCAATAATCCTATCCACACTTTATTATTTTCTCGTGTACCAGAAGTCAAATTGAAGCTAGGTGATAACTGCTAAGGCTAGAACAGAGCATCTGATAGAATTGTGTATATCGATTCACATGCAATTTTATATTATCATTTTTTGTTGTGGATCTCAAAGAAGGTTTTTCAATTTATGAACTATGTTATCCTTGAATCATAGAGCCTTGTATTGATTGGTGTGCAAGTTAGAAGATCCAGTTTGATGATTTTTTGTTTAACGGTGCAAGAAGGCTGAGTAAGTGAATATAGCGTGTTGTGGATATTTGAGGAGTAATTGTTTAAGGTGTTTCATGTTTGAGGAATTTTTTTTGGGTCCTCACTATGTTGTAACTGAAATTGGTTGGTGCGCATTGAAAATTATTTATGGTTTGAGCTGACAATTTGTACACTTTTTATATTTTGTTGAAGCCAACATGGAGTTGATGTAATTCCTAGTTGCAGATATATATATAAGCGATTGTTTATATCATTTTGATGTGTGATGTGATGTTTTGAAAAAGTTAGAAGAATTATTGATCGATTGTGCACAGTTTGATTTGAGCATAAAGAAGATTGGTGATCCGAATTAAAGTAGACAAAGTTTCAAGAGTAGAAGAGCAGAATCAGACAAAGTGTGAATAATTTTGCAAATGTGCTTAATCAAAACTATAATTAGGCATTAGCAGATGCTATTTTCTCAGTTCAAATCCTTTGGATGTAATCCAAATGTTTTTGTAAGACAGTGAGTCTTCCTTTTTGTATCTAAGTAGTGAGCACTAGGAAGTGTGCCTGAATGCATGTGCATTCCCCTTTTGTAAACACCTATACTGATTATACTCATATTGTGGATTGACCTCCACCGTGGTTTTTCCCCTAATAGTGTTTCCACATAAAAAATCCTTGTGTTATGGTGTTGTGGTTGATTGTCTTGTGTTCTTGCATCTTTCTTTTGCTTCAATGCTATAAGTGGTTTAAAGATCAAGTTAATAAAGTTAAATTTTGCAAAACATTGATTCACCCTCCCTCTTAGTGTTCCTTCATTCCAAAAATTGGTATCAGAGCCTAGTTCCTCGGAAGAAGTTTAAAAGCTTGGAAAGATCTAGGAAGGTAATTCAATGGATTTTGGTAGCACTAGATGATCTTGATCAGTCAAAATCTGAAGTCTAGGAATTGTAGGCAATCCTCATGAATGCTGAGAAATTCATTCAATCATTGAAAGATAAAATCAATGAGTCCAAGGAAAAGAGAAAAGAACTCTATGATTAGCTTAAATAGAAAGAAAGTAAAAGCAAGGAAGATGAGCACCTGAGTCAAGTCTTGAAGGAAAAGACAAAAGAATGTGAAAAGTGTACTAGAGATAATGTTTTCCTAAAGCATGAGATGGAATCTATTGTGATGAGGATGACCAAGGAGATTGAAGAGAGAAATAAGAATGAAGAGAATCTTACTAGTCCTTGAAAGAAAAATTTGAAGAATGCAGCCGAATTACTAATGGATTCAATCAGTTGGAGCTTGAATTGGAACAATCAAGAAACAATGAAGAAGAGCTTGGAAGACATATAGTTACTCTCAGAGATGAACTTGCTCCTACAAATGAATATAAGGAGAAGTTCAAGATTAGCTCAACCAAGCTTGATGAACTGATTCAAAGTTAGAGGACTGGAAGTGACAAGTGAGGTCTTAGATATGAGAAAGGAGAAAACTCTAGATCTGGTCAAAGGAAATTCGGGCAAGGAAATCAGATGAACAAAGCTGGAAGGTATTTGGTAAGACAACCTAATTCTCAAAAGTTCAATGGATGTTGTTTTGTTGGCAATAAATTTGGTCATATGGCTGCTCAATGTAGAAGTAGAATGAATTCTAATGGTCCATCATTCTCCAGTCACTGTTTCAATTGCAATAAGTATTGTCATAAGTCAATTGAATGTAGAAATATGTCAAACAAGCTTTTCAATAGAGATGTTAGATGTTACATGAGTGTAATAGATTTGGCCATATTGCTAACCAGTGCAAATAGAGAGAAAATCAATGGAACTACTGGTCTGGAAAAAGAAATGTTGTGTGCTATAATTGCTGCAAATTCAGTCACATTGCTAGATTCTATAGAAGCAAGAAGGGTCTAATAAACAAAGGGAAAAATATGCAAAAGGATGATAAGGGAAAAGGAAAAGTTACTACAGATGAGATCAGGAAGCAAATGAAGAATACATGGGTGAAGAAGAGTGCTTCTGATGTAGGAAATGATTCCAAACTAGAATTTGGTTCTAGAAATTCCTCTAGGAATTAGTTTATGGCCTTTGGCCTAGGGGGAGTTCTCAAGAAAATATTTTAACCCCCTATTGGTAGTTGGTGCTAGAATGTGGCAGATTGGAATTGTTACATTGATGATCTACAATTTTTTTGGGATTTCTTGTGGAGAAAATTTATGCAAAGTTGAAGGTCCATAGAAGAATTTTCTTTCACAATCTATGAAAATAGGGTATCCTGAAGACCTAGGGAAAAAGAATTTATTGTGACAAAAAGTTAGGTGTGCAAATGATAAAAGGTTATTTCTATTCCTCATTTGTCACATTGCATTTCAAGAAGAAGAAGTTTGGATAGCTCTACAAGCGAACTTTGGTGAAGATTCAATTTTGAAGGCAATTCAACAATGAAAACCTAATCTAGCGAAAGGTATTTATCTTCAAACTTGTGAACTTGAAATTTTTGGAAATGGTTGCTTCATTGGTTGTGGATATTAAGGATAAACCCCACCCAAAATTTAAATTGTACCCATTCAAATCCATCGAGATAGAATCATTAGGTACATTTTCTTCCATTTTGTATGATGTTTTGCATATCAAATATATTAGGGCATACATTCATACAAATGTTGAAGAATTAGGAAGCTCCCAATTGTTAAATCTATATATAGATCACATTGTGGGAGAAGATCTCATTGTAAGGCCCAAATTTAAAACTTTGGAGGAAAAGTTCACTCAAATTGTGAGGTTTCCCATGTTCGAAGAAAATGAATGCGTTTAGTACATATTGAGTAGAGTGCATGACAAGTTCATGTGGTTAAGTTGGCCTTTCAAGATCACAAAGGAATTTATAAGGATTGTTACTAGTCTGAATTCATCTGATGGGTTGTTCACATTGAAATATTTGAAGAACCAAACAATTACTAAGGCAACCGGTTCAGTTTTTGATAAGAGAGCCATGACAATTGATGACATCATTGAAGTGGATGTGAGATTTTCTTCTATGGTTATTGGGTATAAAATTTATCACTCCAGTTGAGACAAATCTGTATTCGGTATTGAAATCTATGTAGCTTATCAGATGGTCAAGGAAATTGTAGAATTTGACCTATGTGAGTTACTCTAGAGCCAGCTAATTGAAAATCTTGGAAAAATAAAGAAGGATAAGAAGAATTCTTTCAAGTATGGAAATTTTTTATTATGCCTATTCTTCTACTTCATGAACGAAGTTCCAGGAGTTGGTAAAGTGCAATGGTAAGGTGACAAACCTATAGCTGTTCAAATCAGAGACATCTTATATGGAATTAGTGACAACAAAGTAAGGCAAACTGCTATATGGGGTTACTTCAAAAATTTTCAAAGTGAAATGCAAGCTAGGGAAAGGATTCCTACATCTATTGTGGAAAAATAAAAGGAAACTATTTGCTTCATGGTCGATATTGATTAGTTCTTGATGGAAGCAGCTGAACCTATAACAGTTTGGATAATGCCTATGGGTTATGAGGTTGATGAGCACATGGGTGGGTGCATGAAGTTGGGTTACAATTTTGTGGCCAGTTTAAATTTTTTTTTGAAAACTCATAACGTGGGCGCATTATAACACACTCGCATTATGGCAATTTAAAAGCAAAAAAAAAGTGAAAGTGATTCATTTTATGTTGACTGTTCTTCTGCTTTGCCCACAGCTAAAAACCCTCATTTTCGCACTCGCATTCTAGGAGGAGGGATCGAGAAAAAATATTCAACAATGGTTGCTATTTCTTTGCAAGGATGGTGCCACAACAACAAAGAGGTGGGAGAGGTAAGTATTGTTTGCTATTTGTTTCGAATTTCTTAGTTTTAGGTTGATTTTGTTAGTTCAAGGTTATATTTGATATATAAATTTTTGAATTTGTAGGAGATGCAAATGAACCCGAAAACCCACAAAATCCTCAACAAGAAGAGCAACCAAATCCTAAAAAATAAAATCAACCTCAACAACAACATCCTCCACCAATCCCTCAACACCCTCCTAGCACTTAATAAAATTTCATGAGTGAGATTGAGAGCAGCAAAAAACAAATTGAAGATTTTATTAGTAGGTTGAGAGATCCAAATGGTTCAACCATAGAAAGAATGACCCTCACAAATTCATTGAAAGATATGTTAAAAAATGTGGATTCAATTAGAAAACAAATAACTAGATGGAAAGATAGGAGGCGAGTGGCTAGGGAATATTATGCAGATAAACTATAATATAAACAAGTAAAGGATTTAAAAACTACAAAAGGTGATTTTTGTTCATTATTCATTGACCCACACACAAATCAAAATCTTACCCTCAATGCAAAGAGGTTTCATATTCATTGGTGTCACTACCAAGAGATTAGGAACCATTTTTATGATAGGTGGTACATGGTCTTTGATGAATGACCATGCAACAATTGTGAAGTCCCCCAGTATTTTCTTAGGAAACTATACAGTGAATTCATATTGAGCAAAATCCCAAATTATTTTGATATGAGGGACTTCTAGGGGAGAGGTGGGGGGTTGGCTCAAGTTAGGCCTGGTGCATAGCCAAATCCTACATGGCAGGGGAGACGAGATCTCGCTAGGCCGCATCGTGAGCACATTGTTATTCCTTCCATCGTGAAGGAGAGTGTCGATGTAGAGACATTGTAGGCAATCAAAATTGTGACCCAAAGTGTCATCCATCATACTAGCCCTATTCTATAGTGCCATGCAAAGGAGTCTTTGAGTGGCGGCCTTTGAACCCATGTGTGTCAATCTTGCAAGGCGACTTGTTCATATGACCCCACCGACACTCAAGAGGCTATTGCAGAGGATCCGTATATAGCTAAAGAGATGGAGAGGGGGACTGACATTTTGCATGATGCGTATGGAATTGATACTCGGCTAAAAGTTAGCATGTTCATTGAATTTAATTTATTAAATTTCAATATTAACTAATTTAGTTTTATAATTTTAATAAAATTGCAGGGTCACAGTGTTGAGATTGGATACACCGGCCCTTCACCTACTTTTTTTTGTAGTACACCTATTGGCAGGGTATGTAACTAGTAAACAATTATAAATTTATTACATGTTAATAGCATTGTTTTATGAATGGTATCTTAATATGTGATTTTGGATGTTGAACAGGGTAATATTGGAGGTTTCAAGGGAACACCTCCTAGTGCCAGTGGATTTTCTCAAACCTTCACGTAGGTAATAGAATAAGGATTTTAACTAATGAATTGTACTTAATAGATTTGTGTAGTTTATATTCATATTGTTGGTTACATTGCATTGCACATCATTCAAACTCAAAGAATTACTTCACATTCCATAACTAATAACTAGATGTTGATAGATGAAAAAATTTCAACTTCAATATATAGTTGTTTAGAAATTCAACATAAGCAACTTGATGCAATTTCTTCAAATGAAGGTGTGTGCTTGCAAAGGTGCACCTGTACGACAAACTATGGATGATTGGAAAAAATCAATGAAACCATAATAGTAAGCAATAGCATAGACAAGGCAATTAGTAGTTTCAAAAAATGCCTCGAAGAAATGGGGTCTCATGGCATGATGGAATTCCATTCCATCACCATGAGACCACATTTCTTTGATGCATTTCTTCAAAATGCTCACCACCTTTTCTATGATACTACATTTTTCATATATGTATAGGGAAAATATTAAGCATGATAATCAGAAATATATAGTTTAATAAGTACTCAAAATTTTGTTCATTATATCTAATACACTATAAGTCATGACATGGATCTCTATTGTAACTTTTTTGTGATTAAATAATGTTTTGTTTTATTTTTAGATGTTGGTTGTGGAAACACCTCCAAATGTTATGAGGGAAATGGATATCAGTGTTCCATATGCTATACAATCCTTGATGGCTCTGACAAGGGAGGTATGAGGCAAATTACTAAATTTCAATTTACATTCATTGTTATAGATGTTAGATCGAGTGAAAAATCAAACCAAATTATTGATTTGTAGTCTAATTTCTATTTGGATGGTTTATACAGGGCTTGATCACGCCTCAACATCGGCCTACAAATTTTTACCTCATGGAAGGTGATCATGAGATGCTTGTAAGTGATTTTTTTTAAATATATCATTTTTTATAATGTAATTTCTATATATTAATGTCTTTACTTCTTAAAGTGTAAAAGTTAAAACTTCACCAAGAGCTTAATGATAGTAGGAGGAGCAACAAGAGCACTCCTCAAGTGTAGCATAAATGATTGACATAACTATTGCCATCTGATTGACCAACAAAGGGAAAGAGTTTATTTCGAGAGCCTAGAGAGAAATGACTTTTGATTCCAGAGCCCTTTGTTGTATGCCTACATGGTAGTTTTGTACATATTTTGTATTGGATATATTTGACATTGTATGCCTATATCCAAAATTATCATAAGCCTATATGGCTATTTTGTACCTATATTTTACACTTATATCGACATATATTGATGTATGTGTACATGACTATTTGGTTAATACAAATATTTTTTATTGATGGTGTCCATATTTGCATGTTATAAATTCATTGTTCAATAGATATGAGTTATGTGTATTCAAGTGTATACTTTACAACGTACATGTGTTCCAATGTCTACTTTGTGACTTACACATTTTCATTCATATACCTTGTATTTGTGCATAAACTTTGTATTAAGTTGTGTATACCATGTATTCATGTTTATACTTTAAGGCATATGTGTTTGTGACTACTTGTGCTTCCCTTATTCACATGTACATGCTTGACTTATTCACGTTTATACTTATTAATTGGTTAGCCATAACATTGATCATTGCTGCCCTTCACATGGTTTGTCTTGAATAAATTAATTGATTGATGGTAAACAACTTTATCTAAAATAAAAAAACAAGTTTTCAATTGGTATTCTATGAAATGATTGATAAAAATATTCTAATATATTTAATCCTTTGATTGGAACAGCTCAATTAAGCAAAGGATATGTATAATACTTTTCCTTTTAGATTAGCAATGCATGGAAGTTTCAAAAAGTATCCTTGATATTACAAAAAGATATGTGTTTATACACTTCGATTGTGCACTCACCCTTTGGTTCTTTGAAATAAAAATCTTCCTATGCCATTGTTACATTGCACAGCTAAACCAGATTTTGTATTGTGGAGCTATATTAAACTACCACTCTCAAGACCAATGTAACAATGATACAAAATAATGTTTGAGATTGCAAGAAGACATCAAAATGGCTAGTGTGCTAAACAAGTTATTATGATTTATGAAGAACATTGATAACTCTACTAAGTTGGCTTCTTTTTTCAAAATCATACAAATTGAACCCTATCATAAATAGACTTTGTATATCAAGCTACCACAATTCAAGTTTCAGCGATGAATATTTATGATGCATGTTTTAAATGACAATCAAGTTTATGGTGGTTTTGTTCTTTATATGATGTTATGTGATATTCAAATCCTAATGCATGCTTCTAGGCTGAATATATATTTATTTATTTTTTTACATGATTTTTGTACCAACGAACCCAAAACGAACCAATTTGGCCTAAATGGTGAACCAAACCTCTAAACCCAATCCCAAACCTCAAAACCTATTCCAACACTCTTCATTTTTCTTGCAAAAACTTAATTGACCACCAAATTATGTTGCATCTTCACTTTACCCACTTTTACTCCCTCAAACATCTCTTTTACATTCAAAACCCTTGTTTTCCCAATTAGGGCATCATGCCATAACATACTTTTGACCTCCCCTATCCTTGCAGACCTTTTGAACACATCAAACTCCACAACCTCACCCTATTTCCAACCTATTCTAACTTATTTTCAAGCAATTTCTTCTTTTGACCTCTTCCAGTCTTACTTTTAAGGGGCCTCAATTTTGAATTTTGAATTTTGAACAGGGGAAACATTAGTAATATCTTCCAATTCCTTTACCAATGCTATTTTCTTATTCATACTCCCTATCCTACTTAATTCAAGCCCATATCATTGAGACACAACCTGAACAATAGATGGAATGGCCTATTTCAACATATTACACTCAAACCCTTAAGGGATCGATCCGGTTGAAAATAGCTTAGAGTTATTTTGTGTGTTTGGGTGTGGAAGAGGATCATGCCTAGTGTAAAAATACCTATTTGGATGTGTTGGAACTATTTTTTTGGTCACACAAGTTGCAGAACAAAAGTTGCACCACTTTGCAACTTTCCACTACTTCCATTTGACACTTTTTCCATCAACTGAAAATTGGAAACCACAAGAAAACCACTTGAGATAACAAAAAATGAGAGATTTTATTATAGAGGGGCCCAACATGATCCCATAGGATCATTCAAGAAGTTTATAAGTGTCACGGTATCCGAGTAATAACATGTTGAAGTTTGCAGCCATTTTGCACTTTGGACCCTTAAGGGATCGATCTGGTTGAACGTAGTTCAGAGCGATTTTGTGTATTTAGGTGTAAAAGAGGACCATTCCTAGTGTAAAAATACCTATTCAGATGAGTTGAAAAAATTTATTTGGTCACACGAGTTGCAGAACGAAAGTTGCACCACTTTGCAACTTTCCACTGATTCCATTTGACACTTTTTCCATCAACTGAAAACTAGACACCATAGGAAAACCACTCCGAGATAAGAAAAAATGAGATATTTAATTATAGAGGGGACCAACACAATCCCATAGGATCAAGGGAGAATTTTCTAAGCATCATGGTATCTGAGTAACAACATGTTGAAGTTTGCAGCCATTTTGCACTTTGGAGCCTTAAGGGATCGATTTGATTGAACATAGCTCAGAGTGATTCTATGTGTTTGGGTGTGAAAGAGGAAAATGCCTAGTGTAAAAATACCTATTAAGATATGTTGGAATAGTTCGTTTGGTCACATGAGTTGTAGAACAAAAGTTGCACCACTTTGCAACTTTCCACTGCTTCCATTTGACACTTTCTCCATCAACTGAAAAACTAGAAACCATAGGAAAACCACTTTGAGATAACAAAAAATAATATAGGTTATTGTAGAGGGGCCCAAGAAGTTCCTATATGATTAGACAAGAAATTTTTAAGCATCACAGTATTTGAGTAAGAACATGTTGAAGTTTGCAGTGATTTTGCACTTTGGACCCTTAATGGATCGATCCAGTTGAACATAGCTCAGAGTGATTTCACCTGTTTGGGTTTGAAAGAGGACCATGCCTAGCATAAAAATACCTATTTGGATGCATTGGAATAGTTTGTTTGGTCACACAAGTTGTAGAATAAAATTTGTACAACTTTGCAACTTTCCATTGCTTCCATTTGACACTTTTTCCATCAACTGAAAACTAGACACCACAGGAAAAACCTCTCTGAGATAACAAAAACTAAGAGAGGTTATTGTAGAGATGCCCAACATGATTCCATAGGATCAAATGAGAAGTTTTCTAAGCATCATGATATCTGAGTAACAACATGTTGAAGTTTGCAACCATTTTGCACTTTGGACCCTTAAGGGATTGATTCGGTTGAATGTAGCTCAGAGTGATTCCGCATGTTTGGGTGTGAAAGAGGACCATTTCTAGCATAAAACATACCTATTTAGATGCATTGGAATAGTTCATTTTCTCACACGAGTTGCAAAATGAAAGTTGCACCACTTTGCAACTTTCCATTGCTTCTATTTGACACTTTTCCATCAATTGAAAACTGGACACCATAGGAAAACCACTTCGAGATAACAAAAACTGAGAGAGTTTATTGTAGAGGAGTCCAACACGATCCCATAGGATTATATGATAATTTTCTAAGCATCACGGTATGTGAGTAGCAGTATGCTGAAGTTTGTAGCCATTTTGCACTTTTGACCCTTAAGGGATTGATCTGGTTGAACATAGCTTAGAGCGATTCCGCATGTTTGGGTGTGAAAGAGGACCATTCTTAGTGTAAAAATACCTATTTTGATGTGTTGGAATACTCTGTTTGGTCACACGAGTTGCAAAATGCAATTTGCACCACTTTGCATCTTTCCACTGCTTGCATTTGACACTTTTTCCATCAACCGAAAACTGGAAACCACGAGAAAATCCCTCTGAGATAACAAAAACTAAGAGAGGTTATTGTAGATGGCCCCAACACAATCCCATAGGTTTAGACAAATATTTTGTAAGTGTCATGGTATCATAGTAATACCTCGTCAAAGATTGCTACTCTTTTGTAATTTGGGATTTGGCGTTTCATTGAACTATGTAGTTCTGTACAGGGTGATTGTGCTTTTTTTTCGATGGAATTTGGTGGGTAGTAGACTTAACTCTATTTTTTTTGGTTTGGTCAGATTTCAAGTGATTTTGTGCATTTTAGAAGCCAATTATTGAGGGTCAGTTTGTATACCCTATTTTAAGGGTTTTGAGTGCATTAAAATGTCATATTAAGCCTTTCACCCACTGTATGCTTCTATAACTCAATGGAAAGGCTTATTTATGGTTATAAAATATGTGTGCATAGTTTTGTGCACAAGGGAGGAGAATAGAGGGTTTTTAGGTGATGCTCTAGATGTCAAATGGTACATTTTTTAGTGGAAAATGGTGGTTTACAACTAAGGTTTGAAGAAATATTTTGGGGTAGTGATATCTCTTGAAATTTTAAGCTAGTTCAGACCTTTTTGAACATGTTTTAGGCTTTGGTTGTCTATGGGAAGTTTTGAGTATGGGTTTTCAACAAACCCTTCCCTAAGTTATAGTCTCCAAATCTCATCAAATGGGCTTATCTTTTAGCGAAGGTCATCCAATGGCCAACCAAACATCAATAAAGCTTTAACATAGACCCTAAGACAAATTCTCAAGAGATCATACCATGTTTCTTTGTACCATCATTAAGATCCAATAGACCACCTTGCATAAAGGCTACTAAATTAGCCCTATTTACAAAGAGATGACCTTTTAAACACTAGATCTTCACTCAAACTCCTAAAATAGCAGTATGTTATGTGTCAAAACCTCCAATTCAATGATTTATTTCTAGGTCCAAGACCTCTACACTCCTACTACACCAAACCCTCTATTTCAAGCAAAATACTTGGGGTTTTAATGAAACTCCTATCTCCCACACCTGCCATACCCAAATAAAGCACCAAACACACTTACCAAACCCTACACATGGTGAATAATACATTACATGGACAATCCTTCCCACATTTTGTCAAAACACCACTTGAGACCCTCATTTTCATCATGAAAATACCCTGCTACAGCCCTAGAACATCATCCCAAACACCCAATCTTGACTCCACAACATTATAATTAGGTTAGGCATGTATTTTACAAGTTAGAGGACCCATTCCACAAGTTACAATAGGCACAAAAAGTGGAATGGGTCAAATTACATCATGAAACCCTTCAATCCAAGAGCATTGTGAATGTAGGTAGCAACAGTAAAAACAAGATAACCTTCTTGCCCCTCCTAAATTTTGGACCACATCCATTACCTCCACATAAAACTCAACATCCTTGGTCTTCTTGGTTCCCATGCCTTGATATGGTTATGCAAATGAAAATGAAGCAAAGTAATCATCTCCTTGTCCACTGGCTAGAGGAATGCATGCTTAATGTTTTGATACATGATATCAACTCCCTCTTTTGATCTCATGGTTGAATATCGAAATCTAGTATGGTGGGCCTCCATAGTTCCAGTCATCTTTATTCCTCTTCCACCAAATGATGGCCTAATCCACATGTCTGCTAGCCTAATTGGCTTTGTTTTTGAAAGATGAAGTTTCTCCTGAGTCACCAATGTAGCTCTCTTTTCCTTTTTAGGCTCTTTCATTGCTACAAATCATTTCTTGGTTTTAATAATTTGTACCACATGGTTGATGTGCTCTAAATCCTTACATCTAAAGGAAATTTCCTTTATATAAATACTGCTAGGGAATTTCAATGTTGCCACTGTAGTTGGTATTAAAGCTGATACCTGCAACATGAAGAGTGATTTTCATTCCTCTTCTACATTAGAGGGTTCATATCCTTGATCTAACTCTTCTAAATTATCAGAATCAAAATCACTAGTAGAGGCTTTGAAAGGAACTCCATGAAAACCAAGCTCTCTAAATGGTATATCAAACTCTAGTTCAAAATCTTTTAGATGAGGCTGCTCCCATAGCTCTCTTACTCGCTTGACAAATCCTTGAAAATCTATATTGATTTTATTTTTCTTGTCCCTCTCTTGTTGTTCTTCCTCAATTTCATCAAGATCATACATCAACCTTCTTTCCCCTCCTAAATTTTGGACCACATCCATTACCTCCACATAAAATTGGACATCCTTGGTCTTCTTGGTTTCCATGCCTTGATATGCTTATGCAAATGAAAATGAAGCAAAGTGATCATCTCCTTCTCCACTAGTTGGAAGAATTCATGCTTAATGTTTTGATACATGATATCAGCTCTCTCATCTACTCTCATGGTTGAATACCAAAATCTAGTATGGTGGGCCTCCATAGTTCCAATCATCTTTCTTCCTCTTCCACCAAATGTTGGCCCGATCCACCCATCTGCCATCCTAATTGACTTTGTTTTTGAAAGCTGAAGTTTCTCCTGAGTCACCAGTGTAGCTCTCTCTTCCTTTTCAAACTCTTTCATTGCTACAGATCGTCTCTGGGATTTAATTATTTGTACCACATGGTTGATGTGCTTTGAATCCTTGCATCTAAAGGAAATTTCCTCAACACAAATACTGCTAGGGAATTTCAATGTTACCATTGTAGTTGGTATTAAATTTGGTACCTTCAACATTGAAAATTATCCTTATATAAGAATTCCCTCCATCTTGTTGGCTTGTAACACTCTTGATGGTGGCTACATGAAATCTAATTTTGATTCCTCTTCTACATTAGAGGGAACTCATATATCCTTGTTCCGACTCTTCTAAATTATTAGAATTAGAATCACTAGCTTCCATATTCAAAAATTCCCAACCACCATCTTGAATAAATTGGCCACCAATTCAAGTTCATTCTACTTTCATAATACTTTATATCCATGGAGTTCAACCATTCCTTCATGCCATCAAGTGAAGATTGAGGAATGGCATCAATGTAGAGTACATCTTGCTTGAAGTCTTTAAAAATAATAGCTATATCAAATGCCTTTTTCCCAAGTCATACTCTCTCAAGGTTAACAATCTCAATCTTGAACTAATAGTGATTACTAAGAAAGGTAATTCCACCAGCTCTATCAAACATTTTACCATAGGAACAATAAAAGCAGAGGCTTTGAAAGGAAATCCAAGAAAACCAAGCTCTCTAAATGGTATATCAAACTCTTAGACTTCATTCTTGCACATTTACAACCAAATTCAAAAAATTTCCTTCAAAAGGATACAAATTCAAATATTGACAATTTTGTAGCAAGAATGCATTTTTTTGCACATTTGACCACCAAGAATCAAAAACTCACCCTAATACACCTTAAATGGTCTTTATTGACCGTATTTAGCATAAAAAAACTCAAAATACCTTAATCTAATCTATTGACCACCTATCAACCTTCAAAAAGTGAAAATTTTCAACTAGGAGACTAGGTGCTCCTGCACCAAAATTACATTGTGTTCGAGCCTTCAAGAGGCTTTAAATCTAGCCTTTACAAATGATTCTAAATCTTTCCAATTGTGCCTAAATATTGAGCTTGTAACTAACATGACTTATTACATTATGAATCAATTGACCATGTAATATGACCTTATTCAATTGGCAATTTACTCGAAACACAATTTACTAACTTAAAATAATTCCATGAACCAAATTTGCTCAATAACCTTGGTGCCCCTGCACCAAATTTCAATATTTCAATAAATGTCATTACAAGTACAAATATCATTACAATGCCTTACATACTCTATTCTCATAGATATTTTACAATGTCACTCATACATTCGATATTTTCTTATAATGTCTACATCATAGGTTCTCATTTAGAGGTAACTTCAAATGAGTAACTTGAGATTCCCTCGCAAAGGTTCACACACTCTTTTATAATGGCTTCAAATCAGAACTCAGATTTTTCAAGATCATCAAAATAAGGATCTTGCATTGCTTTTTTGGGTAAGATTCTCTTTGATGGCTCAAAAATCAACATTTTATGTAAGGAGAGACCAATCAATTTTTACTAGTTTAGTTACAGATGTATGCAAAGTAAAAGAATAAAAAGAAACAACTCATCCAAAATGGAAATGAAATAAAAATAGATGGAAGGAACTTACAGATAGGCATGGAAATCTCTCAACTTAGTCACTCTTGGTCATACATCTTCACTACGAGTTCCAAGATACCTATTGCACACAACACCTCTCACGAATCTAGAATATCTTGAAATTCGAGATGCTCCTGTAATGTCTACATTATAGGTGCTCATGATAAGGTTAACTTCAAATGAATAACTTGAAATTCCCTCACCAAGCTTTGTACGCAATTTTGTAATGGCTGAAAATCATAATTGAGATTTTTCAAGATCATCAAAATAGGGATGTTGCATTGCTTTTATACCTGGGATTCTCTTGGATGGCTCATAAATCTGCATCTTTTGCAAGGGGACACTAGTCAATGTTAACCAGGTTACTTACAAATACACAAAGTAAAATAAGATGATAACATTGGCATCAAAAAAATTAACATGGATACAAGTGTAAATTAATAAGAACCATTGTGCATATACTTACAAATTAATCCAATGAACCATCTGGATCTTCTCTACTCTTTATTGTGTCAAGTATTGCCTCATGGTCAGACTCACAGGCCTTCCACAAGGTCTTGTTCAAAGGTCTACCCCCATATTTTCTCAAACAAACATTGGATGCCACAACAAGGTTTGAGTAATGAAGAATTTTACGATGCATGTCAAAGTTCTCAAACAACCAATTTTTAGCACTCTTATGTGGGTACCTTCTAAGCCACGTTCCAGTAACAACAATTGAGCCTATACGGTATCCAATGTTTTCTCCATCTATAACTAGGGCTTCCAATTTATTTTTGGCCTCAACACAATGCCACAAGTAATAGTCTATTCCCTCTTCATTTTCTTCATATGCAATAACTACATAAACATGCCCTGCATTGATATGTGCATAAAATAACTTGAAATTAGTCAACATTACGAAAATAGTACAAAGTAAGATAGCAATATGGAATTTCAAAAACTAAGCAAGTAGATATATTACCTAGTTGAACTAGATTTGATACATGGTAAAAGTCGACCAATGATTCCATCTGTGTTAGTTCCAATTCTGTCAATGGGTGATATGTGTGAAGTGAGCTAAGATAAATTGTCAACCATTTGCCAACCCATTCCCCTAACTCACAATCATTCCAGGCTTGCATTGTACATGAAGAACAAAAGCATGCCATCTTACGTGTATCAATACTCCATGAACCTACATTGGTGCTAAGGAAAGATTGTAGCACACTCAATCCTATTAGTGTATGTAACAATCCTTATATGGTGCAATGTTAGTATCATCCATCAACCAAAAAAATCTATGAACTGAAGATGTACCTTCATTACCTAGACCCATTGAAGCATTACACCACTTGATGATTGAACTTGCATCTGTCAACTTTGCACTGTCTTTATACTTTAACTCTTCTGGTGCTAATTCTCTTTTCACACATGCTCCTGCACCATCATGTTCCCCCTTTCCATTCCTATCCTCAAAAAAGTTCCACATATGATGAACACTTGTAGTGAGATGCATTCTGCACAACCAGTAGAACATGCACACATTCTTGAACTATGCTACACAATTATTTGACCAGATTATATGTCAATTGTACGCTATGCCCCTCCGAGCCAAATCACTATAGAACATCTAGAATTGTAAGAACTTATGAAAAGAAACAATAGGATCAAGAGACTAAACATAGCACAAAAGAGAGAGAGAAGATGAGAGAATATGATGAATGTATTCTCAATATGCATGAAGATGGACCATGACAAGCATGTACAAGGCTTGATTATAAAGGAAAGCTAGGACATAATGAAGGGACATGAATGAGACAAGTGTCCCAATCATATGTTTGGTAGGTAGAAAGAAATAATAGATAATTCCATGAAAGGTGGATCACCCACCAAAGGTGGAATTATCATGCCACAAAAAGTGGAGATAAAAAGGTGATAATTAGATCACACCACAAAGAGTGGAATTTCTCCTACACACACTTCCCTAAGTGTCCAACTCATATCTCTCAATGTATGCACAAACCTAGATGCAAGATGCAAATAACTAGGTGTCACAAGTGCAACCTATAACGATATGCATTCCCTAAGTAAGCTTAAGTAAAGTGTAATAAGTAAAATACTTATTTACACCAACACCCCCCCTTAAGTGAAACTGAGGGAATGAAGACTCAAGCTAACCATGCAAGATAAGATGCAAGATGGGTCCCAACAACTGAGCCATGTTAGGTACCCATGTACAAGTGTAATGCAATCTCTCACAAGCGGAGTAAAGGTAGAAAAACCCAGTGGGAAAAAACTACCCCCCAAAAGAGATGAGATACAAAAGATTATGAACACAACATGAGAAGGATAAAACCCCAAAAAAGTCCCCCCAATACAAGAGAAGAAGAAGAGAGACAAAGTAGCCCCCCCTCAATGTACAATGATCACCCATGGAAGATGCTCAAGAAGGAATGAAGAAGCTGCTCCAAAAATGTCAAACAACGTTCCTCCCATTAGGAAGAAACAATACCAAAGGTGCATGAATGAAGTCTCCCTAATCCACAAGTGAAGAAGGAAGAACCCTCAAAATGTAAGGAGTCTTTGAAATCTTCTCAAATTTCCCTGTATTGATGCTGAAAGATGCCTTTCCCAAACCATGTGAAGCTACAATGTAGTCACTTCCTGGAACCTATGAGAAACCCTTTGCAACAACAATCTCATCTATTGAAAAAGACAACTCAATATCTAACAAGGATGAACGTAAAACATACTCCAAAGACAATGTCTCCTCAAGAGAGAAAGTGGCCTCCAATTGTTGTACATATGCATCCACAATCACATCAACCTCGAAAGACTGATCATGTAGAAGAGAGTCAAAGTGTTCCCTCGCAACAATTGAAGAAGAATCACCTTCATCAAAGAGAAGATCTAAGGAATCATATGTGTCTCCCAAATCTACAATGTAGGACTCCACAAAAAAACTGCCAATGTCTATCAAGTAGTCATCCCATGAAGCTACTGTTGGAAGAAAAGGCATGTACTATTGCACTAAATCACAAGGAGCTAAAACTGTTAGAACACAAGTATCATCAGGTGCATCAGTCAATGTAGGAGATGGAGTATCAACAATAGGTTCAAGAACCTCAGGAGTAGTGAGCACTCCAAGATTCAAGTAACTATACTCATTCTCCTCAAGTGTGTCCATACTAGGGTGATCTAAATCATCAATAGGAGAAAAATATGAGAAGGTGTAGAACTAAGAATGATTATCAACCTCCCCAACTGCAACAAAAGCCCTGTTGTGCAAATCCTGAACAATGACAGAATCTGGTGTGAACTCTACACTTTTTCCTGTACCACTATGTGTAATCTGATAGATGAAAATGATATTCCTTGACAAAGTAGGTACACATAGAGCATCATTAAATGCTCCACCTTCAATATCAATAGACCCCTTCCCACAGACTGCCAAAGAAGTGTTGTTGGCAATCAAAATGGGTGGTGATGAACAAGAATTGAATGAAGAGAACATATCCTTGGAAGAAGTCATATGATGTGAAGCTCCTAAATCAAGGATCCACCTATCTGAATTGGAATCTGCAAATGCAAGAAATGCTCTCCCCTTATGTTTTTGATGTTGAGATGATGTAGAAGAAGGATATGAGCTTGATGTTGTTTCCATGAGAGTTGTTCTTTTTCCCTTAGAACAAGAAGTGGAAGGATATGAGTCCTTCTCCCGATATGTAGCTAGCAAGTTGATGTTGTTCTTCTTAATGATGTTTTTCAAATCATCAATTTTCTTAACATGACAATGATGCTCCTCATGACCAATCTTTTTGCAATTATGCACATGTTGGTTTCTCCCTCTTGCTTGAATAGTTGTACTTCTTTGAAGAAGATGAAGTTGAGCTTTGTTGTGGAGGAGTGGATTTTTTTTCTCTCCTTGTGGCTTTGGTGAAGATTGCTTTTGGTATTTTCCTTTTCCTTGCTTATTGTTTCCATGATTGACCACCAATTCTTTTGAAGTTGAAGACTTGAGAATGACTAATTTCATCAACTTATTTTGCTCAAGAATCAAAAGATCTATGAGAGCCTTAAAAAATGGTGATGTAAAGTTACTAATTGTCAATCTTTGAGTCTGCAAACTTGAAACAAAGGCTACATACTCAACTGGAAGCTTGTCCAACAAGTTGAAGACCAATTGATCATCCTCTTTCTCAATACCACAATCTTTTAGTTGTGCTCTTAGCTCATTTTCCTTAGTGACATAATCCTGAATTGTGTCAAAATGCTTGGGATCAAGGCTTAGGAGATCATGTTCAAGCTTGTACCCCTTAACCTTATCAACCTTGCCATACAAAGCAGCAAGCTTATCCCAAGCTTCCTTGGCTATAATACATTTATCAACATGGAAAATGAGATCATCTGAAATGAACTTTCTAAGTGTACCCAATGCCATAGAAGTTCTAGTGAGCCTATCCATATATACAATTGGATCTACCTTAGGATTTGAAGGTGCAGTTATGGTTCCATTAGTGTAGTAAATTAAACCTTTTTCCACTAGTTTACTCCATGCATGTACTTTCCATGTAGCATAATTATGTGCAGTTAAGAGTAGAACTTTAGATGAACCCATGATGGAATGAAGGAGCACAAGAGAGAAAATAGGAACAATCGCACAAGAGAGAGCCCCCAAAATTCACTCAATCAAAATACCCCCCCCAAAGAGATGATTTTGGCACTTTATAATGCAGTGAGTCTACAATAGGCCACTTGCAACTTGGCTAGGTGGGCTTATGATTTCTGATTTACAATTTTCCAAAAATAGGCTGAGAACAGACTAGAACAAATAAGCAAAGACCTAAATTCAAATCTATGCAATACAAGTGCCAAATATCACTTCAAACTGATTTCATATTCAAGAAGTAGACAAAAAATCATGCACTTTAAAAAAAAGTTGCACTTGAAAAGGAGTTCATATGTGCCTAAACGGAGCCCTGGAAGTTGCAAAAATGAGGATTGGACAGGTATAGTGTTGAAAAACTAAAAATTCTAGAAAATATGTCCACCAAAATAAAAAACCAAGTAAACAGTTGTGAAGTACATGAAAAATTATCCCAAATAAAAAAAATAATTGCTCAAAAAAAGGCCTCAAAATGAGTAAGTTATGAGCCTTTGAACTTCAACTACAAATTCAAAAACTCCATTGGAGAGGCAAGAAATATTTTTTTAGAATGCTGATGCCATCGCTGATGCCATGATGACATCAGCATAATAGGAAATTAAATTTGATGTCCTCCAGGCCGTCAAAAAATAATATGCTCCCTTCTGAAAATATGTTGATTTCCTTGGCTATAAAATTGACGCCCATCAAGACATCATGTAGGAAAAATCTTCTAGCAAATATGCTTCAGAATATTTGTTCAATGTGTCACGGATGTATAGGAGGGCACCACATGGGCTTGTCTATGTGTGCCATGTAGCATGCGGCAGATGCCCAGGGGTAGAAACTGCGGGGCCCACTGATGATTGAAGAATACTAGTTGCTGGAAATGCCCACTGGTTTTTTTATAACTGGCTACAAATTTTGTTGAAGGTGTCTAGTGTTCATATGAAGTCACCAATGGATGAAGCACTAGCCCCCACCGGATTTGATAGTTGGCTTCCAAAATTTTGTGATTTGATGAGCCGACAAGAGGAATGTTGACTAGAGTTTGGATTTGGCAGAGCTGGTGGTGGGGCCTCCTGCACTTGCCACACGACAGGCCATGGGAGCCCGTGGGTATGAGCATACCCTACTCTATAGGTATTTCTGCATAGTACTTGTGTAGCAGGTACACAGATATATAATTTTTTTTAATTTTTTAAAATTTTTACAAAAAACACTGCAGAATAATTTATTTTTATTTTTTCATAATGAAAATAAACCCCAAATATAGTTTTTAAACAGGGGTTTGAATTTTTCTAAAAACATTTTCAAAAAATCTGATTATTTTGTTTCAAAATATTGATTTTTTTATAGTAGAAAAATAGAATTTAAAAAAAAAAAATTCAAAAAATTTCAACTGGATTTTTGCAAAACTATAGAAAAATTGAAAAAATACCCAAATTGGCAATTTTTTTCAATGTAGAGCTCCCAATGTCGGATTACAACAAAATGAAAGGCTATCTTGACTTGAAAACAACCTTTTGAATTTGAATTTGAGGTTAGATCTGGTCTAGGATGCACCAAAATGTTGTTGTTCCTCATATTTTCCTCTTGACCACCTTCACATGAACTACGATCTCTCAACAATGGCTATGCAAAAGACCTCCAACTGCTCTGATACCATGTAAAAACTTATGAAAAGAAACAATAGGATCAAGAGACTAAACATAGCACAAAAGAGAGAGATAAGATGAGAGAATATGATGACTGTATTCTCAATATGCATGAATATGCTCATGAAGATGGACCATGACATGCATGTACAAGGATTGCTTATAAAGGCAAGCTAGGACACAATGAATGGACATTAATGATACAAGTGTCCCAATCATATGTGTGGTAGGTAGAAAGAAATAATAGATAATTCCATGAAAGGTGGATCACCCACCAAAGGTGGAATTATCATATCATGAAAAGTGGAGATAAAAAGGTGATAACTAGATCACACCACAAAGAGTGGAATTTCTCCTACACACACTTCCCTAAGTGTCCAAATCATATCTCTCATTGTATGCACAAACCTAGATGCAAGATGCAAATAACTATGTGTCACAAGTGCAACCTATAATGATATGCATTCCCTAAGTAAGCTTAAGTAAAGTGTAATAAGTAAAATACTTATTTACACCAATAGGAAGCAACCTTGCATGAACTATAGAGAATGTGTGCAATCATCACTAATATGAATGAATACCTTCCTATGTTCATTTGTACTATTTGTTGCATGAATGAATATTATGTGCACAAATATCGAAACCTATGTGGAGTTGTAATACTGTGACTGCACCTCACACTATGGTTGTAGAGTGTAGTTCTCTGCAAAGTCAACCACTAATACTATTTTGCCAATTAGAAAGGTGTCCTTGCATAGCTTGAATTATGTGTCTAGTCATCGAGCTCTATGGGTATGCCTTGCATACTCATACACTAGACTCTCATGAAACATGGGCATAAACTGATACACTGAAATCTTCTCAATAACCAAATCACACCTTTTTGCTTGAGACCCATCTTTCGTAGTGTATGCCATTGTTTTATACTTCCTAAAATCTACTAGTTTATGTCCCACCTCATATGTGCTTTCCATATGTTGGCATATTGGCATTCATTGCAAGCCACTGCAATGCTCGCATGAACCATCTAGGCATGTTGTTTTGTAGAATATTTGGCCATCCTCTATTTGACATAAATTTTTTGATAAGAACTCTCTTGAAGATTTTGGTGGGGCTTTATGCCACAATCCTACAAAACATCATTAGCATGCAAATCTAAACATATAGAATGATAAAATTCATAATGGTTAGTGAATTCAATATGTAGTCTACAACAACAAGTAGTGCATGTGTGATTTATCTTGACATAAAAAGGTTTAAGCATTTCAAAAAATCTTTGAGAAATACTAATTTGAGGATAATCATTTTGAAATTTAGGAAAAAATTGGGTTTGATTTGTATCCAAAAAATGCTTTGGATGTGGCTCACTGTTCTGACTACTGATTCTCCTTTTTACGACATCCCTTTGATTCAAAGATGGCCTTGTATTATTCTTCCAATAATCTTCAATTAGTGTTCTCAATGATTTAACAACTTTTTTCATCTTTATGTGGCAGTCTTCCTGAGAATGCCCATAATTCATTTGAATCGGTGCCCTCAATTCTTTGTCACCTTTGAATGAATTTTGATAAAAAATTTCTACTAATTCCCATTTGTTCACTTGTCTTTTTAATGAGATGAGATCACTTTGTTTGATAGCTTACCAAAGTTGATGTACTGACACATCAGGTGACATTACTATCCTTTGAGCATGATTCTTACTCACACTCTCATAAGCATCCATTAGATTCTTCACAATACTATTTTCACTTGATGCATTTGATATTCTCAACCCAAGAGTCTTCATGATGTTTTTGTACTTTAAACTCGCATCATTTGAACAAATATTTGACATCTTGTAGTTTCATTTAGCCTTTCAAAGAAGATTTGTCAAATCTTATCAGCATATCTTCTACAAGTGCATTTTGGAGTCTTACCTTCCATGTGCTGCAAAATATCCTCATCAATATTAATCAAAAACTTTGGCTTTCTATGCAAAATTCTAGATGTTCTCCTAGGTACATACATCTCAACATTAGCAATTTCATCAATATTTAATTGAGGTGGGCTAGATTGCATGCCTTTGATCGAGGGTGGAATAGAAGACATACCTTGAGGTTCACGTGGGGATGATGGAATACCTTCTTCATGAAATATGAGTGATGATGTACTCTCAAATTTAGATGTGGTGGATGGTGTCCAACCATACTCACTTGTGGTAGATGGTGTCCCTCCATATTCGCTTGTGCTTAATGGTATCCCTTTGTATTCACTTGTGGTAGAGGGTGTGTCTCCAACTATGGTATCTGCATCTCTCCTAGCATGACTCTTTCACATTTGTGCCCTTTGTGTTGCCAATTTATTCTCTTTTTGATGGTTGAGGTTCCTCTTCAATTGGCTTGTTTTCGTCAATCATTTCCAATTTCCTCTTTTCACGGTATGTCGCCACCCATTCTCTCTCCTATTCTTTGAAGGTTTCATACTCTTCATCTGTTAGATCTTTCTTCCTTGTTCATTTCTTTGGCATGGCGAATAATTTTACCTGTAGATGTGGTAATGAGATGAATATTAGTTCCTCAAAAATGTATCCATTAAAATAAATGAAATATATGTCATTCAAGGCTTCATAAATAGACAACATAGGTGATGAGGTAGCTAAATACTGATTAAGTAATTTAGAAATATATGGAAAGAATGGAACAGATCTTGGGGAACCTTTTGGAGTATTTTAAAGGCATTAGGGTTGTTGAGTTGTGCCTTGACAAGTTGAAAGCTTCCTTGTACAGGCCTAGTGAAGCCTTGTTTATGGCTTGTAAATCAATCTTTTGATACATTTGATTTGAGTGTTTGACCTTATGCTTTTGGGAACTTTTGGAGGATGGTCTTAGGAGTCTAAAACCATGTTTAATTGTATGGTTAATTCCTTTAATCATTTTTTATTTTGACTATCCTATTGGTGAATGTTGCAAAGTTGCATGGGCTTGTGTAGGAGCGATGGAAGAATGGATGTTTTTGGGTGCAAGGTCTATTTGTTTGGTCATGTTGTGTTGTGTGAAGAGTGTTTACAACATCCCCAAGTCTTGTTCAAATTTTTGGTTGTGTAAGCCAAATTGAGTGGTCAAGTTGCATTGTTGAGAGGAATAGTGAAGTTGGTGTGTGCATATAGAGTATTTGAGAGAAGATTTTGAAAAGGAAGTTGCTTCCCTTGCCACTTTGCATAATTTTTAATAGTATTTAGGGGTATTGGTATTATAATTTTCAAAATGTGAAAAAATTTCTAAGTTATGAAATTAACAATCATCAAAAGTTAGATTTCACACGTTCACCCCTCGAACCCTAGTAGTAGTGGAAAATACATTTGTGCCCATTAACTCAAATGTTCTCCCAAACAACAGAGAAAATATTGATGGTTTTAGACACCCATTTTAGATTTATTACACATATCTCAATTTTAGGTACAAGTCCTTTGTATCAAATCCCCAAAAACACCCCTTCTAGGTTGACCTAATTAAGTTGATTAGGCCTAATTTGCAACGAAACATGCCCTCAAACTTATCACATGACCTTGAAACCTTGTGGCAGAATTTCTTAGGTTCCCAAACCTCCAAAACCACAACTGGATTCCACTAGTATAGACAAATTTATGCCAAACCTGAAAACCCTTTTTTATGCACTATTCACACTATTGAATTTGACACCATTTTTCGATAGTTGTTTGTCAGTCGCTCGACAAATATTTGTTAGAAGAGCAAAGAAATGGTCAAAATATTTCTTTCACTATTTTTTTTCGAATGTCCGACAACGAATGAAATTTTGAACTAATGGCAAAGAATCGTCAGTCTACGACATCCTGAAATACCTCAGACATTTGTCAGAATATCGACAAAAACTTTGGGTATCCACCTATGAATTATAGCAGAAGTTCATCGCTAGGTCAAAGAAATGGGAAAGTAGTAGTGTCGAAACAACAACAAATGTTCATTGCCATTTCGACAAAATGGGCAAGGAGTAGTGTTGAAACAACACCAAATTTTTGTCGAATGTGTGACGAAATATTCAAGTAGTAGTGTCGAAACAACACCAAGAGTTTGTCAAATTTGAGATGAAATTAGCAAGGAGTAGCATTGGAAGAACACCAAAATTTCATTGCAAGTGCGATGAAATGGGCAAGGAGTAGCATGGTAGCAATGTCGAAAGCTTGTCAAAATTGCAATGAAATGGGCAAGGAGTTACAACAAAATCCTTGTCGTAGCTATAGTAACTTCATTGAGCCTTTCTGTTGATTTGTCAGTGGTTTTCATTGGTAGTTATCATCGAAATTGCGACGAAGCAGCAAATTTTTTTTTTTTTAAATATTCATGGAAATGTACCATTGCGGAGATTGATGATTGATCATACATACAGACTACATATTTGTTTGATGCTTCAAATGATGCATTTCTTATATTGAAAAGTGCATTGCCTTATTGAGTTTCTCTTTGTTTTGAGAATAGTTTAATATTCTCTACTTAATAGGGCCAACCACGTGATGGTGGAAGCTCATTTGGCCCCTTCCCCCCTCACATCACTCTCAATTCCTCATACTCAATCATATAACATTAATCATTCATTCATCCATTAATAACATATAACATTCATTAATTAACATATTCACATTCATTCATTAACATATAATATTCATTCTTTCGGTTTTTACATATTATCAAAAATGTGGTTGTCATGATATAATTACAATCACTTTTTTTTGTTTCTTTTTGAAAGCTACATAAAGCTAAAGTGGAGTATCATTTTCTAAATCAATATATGTCCCCCCTTTAGTTGTTTTACCCTCTGCTTGTGATCTTAATGTACACATAGTCATCTACTCATGATGTGGATGTTGCTTCAAGGGGGGATCTGCTGCAATAAGAAAGAAATGTTAAACTGATATGTTTTATTATTATTGTTACAAGTATTTCATTAATTAAAAGAACATTAGAGTGGTTCTCTTTACCTGATGGGTCCACATCATGTTCCTAAACTTTTGTTATAGACTCATGCTCAACATGTTGAACACCCTCTAAATCCTTATCTACAGTTGAAACGCAAAAGGTTACATTAAATAATACACCAATTGAAATTAAATATGTTTAAGAGAACATGAGGGTGGTCCTCTTTACCTAATGGGGCCACATCATGTTCTTGATCTTCTCTAGCCTGATCATGCTCAACACGTTGATCACACTCTTCATGCTCTAAATTTGAAACATGAAAGGTTACATTAATTAATACACCAATTGCAATTAAATATGTTTAAAAGAACTTTAGATTGGTCCTCTTTACCTAATGGGGCCACATCATATTCCTGATCTTCTCTAGCCTAATCATGCTCAACATGTTGATCACACTCTACATGCTCTAAAGTACCGAGATGCACACCATGACCTTCATCTGCATGTTTTGATCCACCCTCACCAAGCTACAATCCAATGTCATGTGTAGTATTATCATTGCTTGAATGTTTAAAAAAAATAGGCATGTAATTACTTTATGATGGAAATTAATATTAAATAGATTGCACAAGTATTTAATTTTAAATAAAATTTATTGAGTTTATTTACCCGCGTGTTGAATGCAATGGAAGATTGTGTTTTCTTAGTCAAGACTCTCAGGTGTTCAACCACAGCTCCATAGCCTTGCTGGAAGGCAATCTTTAGGTCCCTTTTTTGGGAACTCTGTTGATTTCAGAGCCCTACATTTTTGTAGAAAATCATGAATTTTTCTTCTATGGTTTGATAAAACCAAAATTGTTTTCAATTTATTATAATTTGGATGCAATATTTCATTTATTGATACTTACAATTCGTGCGGCTAATTTCATATAACCACTAGAGCCAAGTTTGTGTTGCCTGTGCTTTTCTAGTCTTGCCTTTGTTGCCTTCGATGTGTTGGGAAGCCTATGAAAAGTTTGAAATATGTTAGATTATGTAAAAAGAAAGAGTAATTAGTATATAATTATATTGTTGATAGTATCACACATAGCATACTTTTTTAAAAAAATTAATGGCATTTCTATAGCATACAAACATTGAGAGCATATAAAATACAGAGTTCAATCCATGAATTATAGAAAATAGATTTTCGGTTATTATATTCATATCACTGATTACATATCGCACGCACATACCAAGAACCCAGATAGTTTCCATGGTGATAGTTCTATACCACATTTTTCGCCACATTTCTACCAAAGCATACTTTTGTATCAAATAGTTCATTGCCTTAGTCGCTATGGTTAAAAGCCTAAGCAGTGCTCTAAATTGCTGGCGATGCTTCAAAAATCTATCAAAGCATAATAGTAGCATATATAATAAGGTAGTGACTATTTTAAAATAATTTCAAAAGAAATGTGGTCTCTATGGTGATGGAATGCCATGACAATCCATAGCAATTTTCTTGTCATGGCATTCGTTATGGCATTCCATCACCATGAGACCACATTTTTTTGAAGCATTTTTTCAAATAGCTCACTACCTTTTCTATGCTACCACATTTTTCATACATGTCTACCAAAACATTTTATCAAATAGTTCAACACCTTCATGTTATGGCTAAAAACTAAAAACCTCAAACAGGTGCTTTCGAACAAGTTATGGATGCTTGGAAAAAATCTACCAAAGCATAATAGTAAGCAATAACATAGACAAGGCAATGAATTGTTCGAAAAAATGCCTAAAAGAAATGAAGTCTCACAGTGATGGAATGCCATGACAATCCATAGCAATTTTCTTATCATGGCATTCGTCATGGCATTCCATCACCATGAGACTATATTTCTTTGAGATGCTTGGCGCCGATAATCGCCTTCGAGTCGCATGCACACGATTTTTCATGGCATGCCCGCACGGCGCTATTTTATCACAATGGTCGATTTTGTCGTTGGCGGCTGTCAAAACAAATCGCCTGGCGGATGTTTGGCGTACGATATCAAAAGGAGCATTAGGGCGTTAAATGTCATGACCATGAGCGCAACGGTAATTATTTCAATTTGTTCACGCGGTAAATTTTAAACACGCTGAGTTTTGGTGATTAGCTGAAAATGGGAGGTAACCAGTGGAAAAAGCCGTCCGTTCAACCATGAAAATCAGATTACTGACGCGGCATTAGTTTGGCGAACATGCCCTCCGGTCTGGTCGGTGTTCCTTTTTTCTTTTCCGACGCATTAGGTCCTTCCTCAATTCTCAGAATCCGCTGGGGATGTCGCGATTTTTGTTTGTCTCTAAATGTGACCTATATTGGTCCCTTGCATACTTTATATAGGTACCAGCTTTCTTAAGGTCCTTGGTTCAGTTGAATGTTTTATCACCGAACAACACAACTAAATAGTTAATGAGCTCATCTTTTAAATCTTCATTTTGGGCATTCCACTGTGTACATATGGTCGGCCCAAAGAGCTCCAATGTAATATCACTTAGATGTGTATAGAAAAACATCATTTCCTACAAAATTATCATGGGATCAATAGTCTAAAAAGAGCGATCAATAAGTAAATTTCAATTGGATTATGTAGAATAATAATTAAAATATTTTAAAGTACTTAGGACCTTCTCTATCTTTATGGGAATGAAATCCTCGATCACCACAAGTGTGACCGGCAATGTTCCCATACTAGTTATACGGGAAGATCTAGGAAATGCTACTAAAACATCCCTAGTACTAGTGACCTCTGCATCCCTAGGTACATATCCTGACGCATGTTCTGGTATGTGTTCACTGCCAGAGGGTGCGTTAATAGATGCCTGCATGGTATGTGTTGCCAACATTTCAAACGACAATATAGTCACAGATGATGGGGTCAGATAATGTGATGTATGCATAGGAAGATCAGGATGGACACTTGTACTAACCCTTACTCCTCAGGAAGCACTTGCAGTACCCTGATCATGGCCAGGAGCATCATGCAACCCTATAAAAACAACACATATTTTAGTTCATGACATAAAAGAGTACAAAATATAAAACCATGAATGAACTTATGTTATAATTAAAGACCTCATGATAGCTTACTTGCAAGTTTTGTAATCTCTCTGTCAATAATTTAACCCTCTCTCTTATCTCATCTATTTGAGGAATTTTGAACATCAACTGAGTCATTTCTTCATTGCATTTTTTCATGAGCTTCTTTATTGTATCGAAAGGGTTTGTTGAATAAGCCATGTCATCATCAAAAAATATTGAATGCACCTCACTATGGATGCTCTCCTCTACTGCTGGTGCCTTTCCCTGATCAGTCAACTGCAACAAGAATATTAAAAACATTATCAAAATTAACCCCAAAAACTTATTAAAAAAACATAATAATAAAAAATTTTGCTCATATCTAATTTGTACAATTACAATGAGGTAAACCTATCAGGTAGAAGCACCTGAAGATAAATCGTGATTTGTGCTTTGGGCCAGAGCCTTCTCCATACGATCAATGTCCCCCTATGACAAAAATTAAATATAAAAAAACATTACCAAAATGAAACAAATAGACTTATGAAAAAAAAACATAAGAATAAAATGGTATATTGGAGTCATTAATTGAAGGTTGGGTAAAATTGTACATAGTACATACCACCCCCATAGTAACTTTGTTTGTAACTAAGCGATTCAAATTGTAATCGATTAGCAACTCTTCCCCTGTAGTTATTGATTTTATCGCACATATGAATACACGGTTTCCCTCATGCACCTCAAATATGCAATTGGGTTGTTTATTTGTTGACCTAGGTCATGTACTGTTTATAAAACATGCAATATTCCCTGATACTTTTGGCCTTCTGTCAATGTACATAGCCACTCCTTTATTTTGATCCTTATCTTTTAGTTGTATATAATTTGTTGACAGTGCATACCTATGCATACTTCATGTATATCGAACCAGTTGCATCCAATGTTTGTAACTATAACAGGGTCCAATATACTTCATCAATTTGGTAACTTTGTCGTAACAGACCTTTATGTCATCCATGCAAAATAGGCTTAAACCATGTAATGACGATGGTACTATGCGATATATCCTCTCATTGACACAAAAATTGGTGTTTATTGGAGGAAGTTCCTTGGGTACCCATTGTTTCTGTAGATGTTTGTACCTCAAGGGCACCTCAACGTCACCTATGCTCTCATCATCATAAGAACATGACCCCCCTTTAGCAAGAAAAAATTCCATGCGTTTATGGAATTTTCTTCTAATCTTTTGACCTCTATTTGATCTCCCTCTTTTAGACATACCACATGTCTCACTTTCCTCTTCTCTTCCTAAATTTCCCGAGGAAAGATGATCTGAAAAATACCTATTTGGTGGTACCTACACCTCGTAAGGATGTTGGATGAAGTTCTTTCATGGTGATGTGATCCCAAGGTGACATTATGATTAATCTATCATTTCATCACTAGAATTTCACAGGTTATAAGGTAATCAAGTCTTGATAGATTGCAAGCTATTGTTACTACCATCCAAATGTGTCCATCACAAATCAAATCTACTTAATTTTTTAACTCCCAAACTTTGTAACAAGTGTTAAATGTGACTATGGTCCACCAGTTACACAACCAAGGCCTCAAATGCATTATCTAATTGTAATCAAATGAATTTTTCTCTTCATTCATGTAAATAAACTTGAAGGGAAACACCACTAAGTGGTTTATTGGACACCTACATGACTAAAAATAGCAGAAAATTTACATTTAATTTCTATATGTCTAAGTGGTTAATGGGGAGGGAGTGTGTACTAGGCCTGGTTAAGTCATCATAAGTTTATGCTTGGGCAATAGTTTTTTTTTAAGTCATATTAAATCTTCCTATGTATAATTGCTAGGAGATTTTTGGTATGTTTTAAGGGAGGATGATTGATGAAAGAGCCCAAAGACTAGCCTTTCTCCATGGTATCTCGGTACACATAGCAGCGGTTTTCTCTTATACGGTTGGACATGATTTAAAGAACTTAGCTAGGAATTATTCATTTAACCTAAGGTTTTCTCATAATGCCATCATTGGAAAAGTATGATCAAATTCTTCTATTATGAAGAATTGGTCTATGTGCCTCTAGTAATCACTATAAATGTTTGTAAGTATAAAATGATTAATTGCATTAGGTAGGAGAGAATCAACTTTGGGTTCTTCAAAGATTATATTCCTCTATTCGTAATTTTTAAGAGTTGTGTGTGGAGGAGGTTATCACTACCAAGAAGGGAGGAGACCTTTCCTTGTATTCTTTTATAATTTTCATTATTCTTATTTATTTTACACCTACATTTACAAATACACATACATATGCATTTACTGTTTTCATTTATTTCTCATGTAGTTTAGTAGTTTGATCGATTTCATATTATGTGTTGAAGACTTTAGAATTTCAATTACATTAATTTATGGATATGTTGTATCTATAACAATACAAAACCATATGCTCTTTTCATTTACACTTGCATTTATAAATACACATTTATATACATAGATATAGATTTTTTTAATGATATGTTGCATTTATTGTTCTAGGAGAGCACCGGTAATTACATTTATATTTACATTTAAAAATAAATATACATACATATATATGTGTGTGTGTGTGTATCATTTATATTCAGTGTTTAGAAACAACCCATTAGGTCCGCACATGGATACAAATTCATAAAATCAGATCTCCCATACATGTTTTGTTGAAACCTATGCCATATTCATGCATCCTACAATTACAACAATATCCATGGGGCCTCTTACACAAGCTACAGTAATCACAAAAAGTGTAAGAGCCACTTAATATCATGTTTGGACTACAAACCCTGAAAAATAGGGTAACTCAGATTATGATTTGTTGGTGAGCTATATGGACAAAATCATTGGCACCAGCTCATTCTTGGAGTCTTTTGAAAGAGAAGCGAATTAGGTGGCAATTAAGTACAAACCTTATAGTGTCAAGGTGAATGAGCTAATCAATTTTGATAGGCCAACTGATGAAGAGTACAAGGCAGTCCAATTGGCTGGTGACACGTGCTTTCTAGCCCGATGCTTGTTTGCTCCTCCTTTTTCTATAAGAAGGATTTCAAGGCCAGAAGTACAGGTTAGCAAGTTAGATATTTTTGGTCAAGTCTAGATGAAGTTGCAGAGCAAATTGTAAATTTTGATGGTTTTAGGGAAAATGAAATTTAGGTTTTGAGTCATTCTATAGTAGGTTTTGAATTCATGGAGATTTGATGTTTTATGACAGTACTGGCATTTGAATTGATATGATTAATTCAAACTCATGTCTCTCCATTGTACAAGCATATTTGAATTTTGAATAAAATGATCAAGGGTTGTTTCGTTCATCTCATTGTTGTGGTGTGTATGATTCTTGTTTTAGGTTTAATTCAAGGAATTAATTAAAATTCTTGAATGGGATTGTAAGTGGATATGTTTTGTATAAACTATTTTATTTTTTCTGTCTTATCTTATACCATTTTACAACAATGGGGGTGCCAATGTACGAGAAGATCTTTGGAAACTAGGCATGAAAATTGAAGGTTAAAGAGAATAGGGGTGCCAAACTTATAGTACTCATTACCTATTGGTTGTCAATTTTTCGTGAGTGCCCTCAACCTCATCCTCGGCATTGGTATTGACCTTGTTTTCACTCCTCCAAACTCTTCGTCAGCGCTGGTATTGACCTTGTTTTAACTCCAAACTCTTCCTTGGCGCTGGTATTGACCTTGTTTTCACTCCTCCAAACTCTTCCTCGGTGCTGGAATTGACCTTGTTTTCACTACTCCAAGCTCTTCCTCGACACTAGCATTGACCTTTCACTTCTCCAATTTGACAATCTACAACCTAGTTTCGTTAGCTTTTACAATATGTTAATTAAGTCCAAAATTTTGGTGCCATTTAGCTAGGTTTTAATATTCTACAATATAGTTAAGTATATATTAGACTTTTCTCAACGCTCTCTGGTTATGCCCAAACCGTATCTTGTGCTAGCTATAAATGTATGCATCTTGGATATTGTTTTGAATTTATATCATTGTATAATGATTCAAAAGGGTACTGCAAGCTTTGGAAAAGTTGTTAACTTTTAATATGTTCTATAAGCATTTACATTGACTCCTAATTTTTAATGCTACAAGTGTTGACCAATAGGCATACTCGTACAACTCTCACGAGACTCGCCAAGTGTATGTAAAAGATGGGGATAAATGGTAGGTAAACAATGAATATGTGTAAACCATAATGAGGTGTACCGCCATGAAGCCTAATACTTGAGCAAGACAAATAAAAAATATAGTAAATATGCTGCACAAATTTCTAAAACTCTTATTACTCTTTGAGGTGGTTGGTTTCTACCTATCTAGAAGGAATTTATAGCTAGCAACATTTGACTTTGTAGTCTATTTTTAAGAAGCCTTGTTGAAAACCATCTGTAATCAAGGGAAAATCAGATTTGTTAAAGGGGTTAGCACAATAACACTAAAATCCATTGAAATAGCAAAGCACAAAAGAAGTAAATATGAAAACAAAAGGAACAATGTTACCATAAGTCTTCATCTTTCATGCTTCACCTTTGTTACACCTTTTAGTTTGCAGCAAATTGAATGAGGCCCTCAGATTTCAAATGAGCACCTAGACTAATGTCAAAGCCCTATGCAAAGGTTGAAGGATTTGTATAAAAGAAATGACTTCACAATAGACTAAAATGACAATGACTGCAAATGACAATACTAATAGCCTAAGTTTCAACAGAATGAGTATGAGATCCCAAAATAAGAACAAAATTGCCATTTTATAAAAACTGTAATTTTGAATGTGTGGCCAGATGAGAAGATGACAAATACCCTAGAATCAATGGTCAAGATTGAATGTTGTAGTATAGAATAGGGTTAGGTCAAAATTAGGGAAAATGATAAAGATGAAGGGTTGAGATTGAATTATGAGATAATTCAATCAAGGGATGAAATTGAATGAGATGTCAAGAGATAAGATTTGATTTAGAAGATAAGATTGGCACGGACAAAGAGGTTGCTGGAGAAATTAAATAATGAAAATTATTTAATTTAGGTGGTGAATGAATAATTAAATAATAAAGATATTATTTAATTATAGAGGAATGTGACAAAGGGAATCATTTTGAATTAAATAATGATTTAATTCAAAATTCAAGAGAGTGGACCAAATTAAATAAATAAAATTTATTTAATTTATGAGAGAAAAGACTAATGAATAATTAAATAATTAAAATAATTATTTAATTATAGTGGAAGTGGACAAAATTAAATAAATTAGAATTTATTTAATTTTAGAAAGAAAAGGACTTAATTAGTGACGTAATTAAATAAATTAAATCTATTTAATTAATCAAGAAGAAATAAATGACAAAGGGAAATTAAATAAATTAAGAAATTTATTTAATTAAAGGAAGACTTTAGACAATTAATGACGTATTTAATAAATAAAATTTATTTATTTAATAATCATGAGGAATAAATGACATGAATTAATTAAATAATTATGAATTATTTAATCAATAGTCGAATGTGGATCAAGGACATAATTAAATGACTTAATTATGCTAGGACGAAAGTGGTAAAAATGAAGCTTGCAGGCCTAGGTCATTTTTAGGTGTCTACACCATCTATGTAAGGAGTGGGAAACTAGCAATAAACTCATATGTTAACATCATTTTATTGACATACATTTTACACCATGTATTTAGATTAAATCAAGATTATTTGAAGAATGTTATGATAAAAAAGGTTAATTACACAATTCTTTTAAGAACTTAGGATATCTTGGAGGACATTCAAAAATTAAAAAATAAACTTTAAACCAATTTTTTTTGCAATAGAATATGGTGCATTTTTTTAACATAACAATGTATGCTTTGAAAACACTTATAAAGATATTAACAAGTCATACTACCACATTTTTAATGCACAAGGATAAGGTTAATAAGTAGAATTTTTTTAGTATGAAATATTAAATCCCTTTCAACCTTTCTAACAAAGAACTAATTAGCCGATAGGCTATTTTGTTTGAAGTTTTCATTGGGATTTTTGCTAGCCTAGCTGTGAATTTGAGTTTCTGGTGATGGGGGTCAGTCAAGTAGCAAGGAGGCCACCATTTTTTTTTGGTGTGGTCATGTGGGAATTGGTAATTACGTGGGTTGGTGGCAGCCGAGAATGGTGTGCTAGATACAGGGAATGTGAATGGCAAGCATTTTTCTGGGTGAGGCCCAATGTTCCCTATCATTGCATGATGGTAGTAGACAAAATAAATGCAATATTGAATGTTGGCATGTGGGAGAGTATACTTTGATGAAGTTGTATTGTCGGAAGAGCCATTGTGGTGTTGGTTTGATAGCAGACTATTGCCAAATTCGTCACATTCGGCTCCATTTTTTAGTAGGGTCGAGGGTTTTAAAACTATTGAGCTGTGGAATCAATAAGTTAGTTTGCATGGGTTTTTTTGCAAAACTAAATTTATTGTGTGTATTTCGTTTTGTGCTTATTGTTCATTTTGATAGCAGGTTTGAAGGTTTGAATACTGATGTGTTGCATAATGTACGAGCAAGTATATTGATTAAGTTGCATTTTTTAAAGAGTCATTGTGGTGTTGGGTTGACAGTGGACTATTGTAAGATCTATCATCTGCAATTTCTTGGTTAAAATTGTTGGCTTTTGCTACTTTTTGTGTCGGATTGGAGGGTTTTAAAGGTGTCGTTCTCCAAAATTTGGAAGTCATTTTAGATGTGTGTTTTGTATATCTAGGTTCTTCTGTTAAAATAGTTAGGGTTGTTAATTTTACTATCCAATTATAGATTAAGATAGGAGTGATTGTATATATATGGATATATAGAGGGTTTGTTATTTTTTTGAAGTTTTCGATGGTATTTTTGTTAGCAAATCCTTGAATAATATTTGTTATGTAATAGGTGTGTTACAATTTCTCTGTTTCTCTATAATATTGAATTCCACCGAATGTAGCTCAGATTTTGTGCCTAATGTGTGAGGAAGTATATTGATTAAGTTGCATTATCAAAAGAGCCATTGTGCTATTGGTTTGATAGTGGAATATTATAAAAATGAAATTTTTGACCTCTATGGACATTTTATTGCAGATTGGAGGGTTTGAAAACTATGGTACTATGCAATACATAGGTCATTTTATTTGGGTGTTTTGTATAAATGGTTTATTTATTGTTTATGTTAAAACTTTATAAGTCATTCTCCATGGATGCCTGTAGTTATGTTTTTGTATGGATGGATAAATTGGAAATATATAGATATGCAGAGTGTTTGTTATTTGTTTGAAGTTTCTGATAGGATCTTAGTCAGTCAAGTCATGAACATGATTTGATTATGTTCTGTCCAGTATTATTCTAGCAGGCCTTTTACAATTTGTCTATTTGTGGTGATGTATCTTGAATTTTCAATGAAGCTTGTGGGGTTATACTAATTTTTACATGGGTGCTTTGCATAGATGATTCTGCAAAAAATATGGTTAGGGTTAGTTATTTGTTCATTCTTGGTCTATTGTTTGGGTTCTCTATGTGAATAGCCATTTTCAAGATTTGAAAGAGATTATCATTCTCTTTCTTTCTTCTGTCAAAAAAATGGGTGGGTACAAAATAGCCATGTATAAAAGAGTATAAGCCCACAAGCTTTCTTGAAAATGAAAACACATGTGTATGGAAGGAAAGACGCAAAGAGTATATATATGTGTCTACATATGTATATATATGTATGCATGTATGCATATGTATGTATATATATATATGTATGAATGCATATATATATATGTATATATATATTCATATATATGTGCATATATATGTGTGTATATATATATATATATATATATATATATATATATATATATATATATATATATATATATATATATATATATATATATATATATATATATATATAGCCCACAAGCTTTCTTAAAATGAAAACCACAAGATGTATATGGTAGGAAAGACACATAGAGTATATATATGTATGTATGCATGTATGCATATATACATTATATATATGTATGTATGTATTTATATATATATATATATATGTATATGTATATATGTATGTTGGCCTATATATATATATATGCATATATATGTATATATGTGTGTGTGTGTGTATTTAATAATAGCCTACTATCAAACCAACACCACAATGGCTCTCTTGACAATACAACTTCATCAAATTATACTTTGTGAGAGGCCAACATTCAATTTTGCATTTACTTTGCCCGCCCTGTTCAAGCAATGATAGGATGTGCATAGAGACATGTGTATATGTTTTAGTACTAGTTCTTTAACAATTTCCCTATTTCTCTATAATACTCAATACATATTCACACAAGACAAGTAATGTATGTAAACTTGACGAATATCCTAGCACAAACTTCAAACAAAATAGCCTATGGGCTAATAAATGTTTATACATATGTTTATAAATGTATATATGGATAAAAACCATACATAGTATATACATATTTATATGTATGTATGTATGTATGTATATATGCCAATAGTTTCATGCAGCCCTAAACCCTACACATAGATGGCTATATATATGTATGTATATATATTTTGTAGCACACTAGTGTTAAAACAATTGAAACCTACTATCTAAAGGAACAATAAGCAGAGCTAGAAAATTGAATTTGTGGATGGGTTGATGTATTGTATGCATATATATACATGTATGTATAAATGTATGTATATATGTATGTGTATAGATATGTATATATGGATAAATATATGTATGTATGTTTTACTAATAGCTCTGTTACAATTCGCCCATTTTTGTATAATACAAAATGGAAGATAATGTAGCTATTTTTATACAAAGACATATATGAAGAAGACATTAACAATAAATTAATTATTTATGCAAAACAACCATGTATAAAAGAGTATAAGCTATATATGTATGTATGGTTTCACCCAGCCCTAGACCCTACAAGCTCTTTCAATATTTAGTATTGTGTATGCAGAACTAGATGAGGTATTCTTATTCTTCTATGGGATAAGTATTTTTTTATTCTTTGCATGAGAGGAGTTTATAAGATCTGCTAAACCAATTGCTATGAACTATTCTTATTCTTCTATGGGATAACTATTTTTTTACTATTTGAATGAGAAGAGTTTATAAGATCTGTAAAACCAACTGCTTTCAACATAACCTCAATGATTTTGTATATATATATATATATTTACACACACACACAGATGATGAAAATGTTTTTTCAATATTCAGTGTTGTGTATGCACAACCAAGTGAGGTATTCTTATTCTTCTATGGGATAACTATTTTTTTATTCTTTGCATGAGAGAAGTTTATAAGATCTATAAAACCAACTGCTTTGAACATAATATCAATGATGCTCTTTAGTTCCACATAGATTATATGTGTGGTTCTATTTGTAGAAATTAGTAGAATTATGTTTTCCAAAAATGCACAAGCTTCATTGAAAATTTGAGCTACATCACCATAAATAGACAAATTGTAAAAGACCTACTAGAATAATATTGGACAACCACTGAAGTGATTTAACCTCCGAATTGTTAATGCTTTAATACAATGCTAAATCCTACACACAAATAACTACAATTGTTGGCATGGTAATGGTTGGAACATGAAAGATACAGACAAACAATCAAAACAATAGACCAACATACAAATAACCAGCCCTAGCCATATTTTAAAATGGAAGAAGAAAGCTTTTAGTGTAGTTCCTACAACCATACAAAATGATAATCTCTTATTAATATGTGAAATGGGTATACACACAAACAACCAAAACAATAGGCCAATATTTAAGTACAATTGCTCTTAAGGTAATAGGTATGTATATTTTATACATATATATGTACACATATACATACATATATACATGAATATGTTGTAAACTCAAGATGCATTGGTTGGGTTAAATATTATAGAGAAATAGGAAAATTGCAAGAAAACTATAAGGAAAACACTAGAGAATGACATACTCCTGATTCATGAGTCTCATCCTAATAGCTGTAATAGTTGTTACATAGACTACTTGTCTTCTACCAATATGTTGTGTAGTAATCTAACTGAAGCCAATAATGAAAAATGTAGTGCATAGCACATAATTTGTGTTTAGCTCTTTTATCTATTGGAAATTGCTCTTTCAACAATGCAATTTAATCAATATGGGAGAGAATGAAAGAGATAAACAATAAATTAATCATTTATGTAAACTACCCATGCAAAACATCTTACTGATTCTATAGCTGAATAGTATTATCATTGAGCTTGCATGATTTTCATTTGAATATAGCAGGTGTCTTCTTTGCAGTCTCCTAACAAATAGTTGTAATTGTATAAGAGGAGTTGCAATATCTAGCATTCAGTTATATAGAGAAATAGGGAAATTGTAACTAAACTAGCAGTAAAACATACATACATGTGTGTATCCATATATACATATATAAATAGATGTATAAACATTTATTAGCTCATAGGCTATTTTGTTTGAAGTTGTTGTTGGGATGCTTTTTTATACATGGGTGTTTTGCATAAATAATTAATTTATTATTAATGTCTTCTTACCATATGTCGAGCTATATAAAAATAGTTGCATTATGTGCCATTTTGTATTATACATAAATGGGGGAATTGTAATTGAGTTATTAGTAAAACATATATACATATATTTATTCATATATAGATATCTATACACATGCATATATATACATACATGTAATACATCAACCCATTCATGATTTGGAGCAATCACATAATATGCATATTTTCTAATAGGTGCTTACTGACAATGTGACTAGGTTTATCCTTGTGCATTTTTCACCTTCTACCTGCTACCATAGGGGGAATTGTAGTGGAACCTTGTTTTTTTGCTCAATAAATATGGTTACGTTTAGTATTTTTTATTGCCCTGCATTTATTGTTTTGGTTATCTATTTGCATCTATGTTGGTGGATGCATCAACATAGGACCATTTGCAAATTATGAACATGATGGATATAAAATTAGTTTGGCAGCTAGTAAGTGTTATTGTTTCTAATATCTCTTTTATTTGTTCAATTCATCTATTTGAACTTTGAAATGGGCTCCCCATTGGCTTGGCTGGCAAGAGGATTTGTTATGCAATAGCTCTTTTGAAAACTCTCTATTTGACTACAAAAATTATTGCCAATTGATGTAGCTTGAATTGCTAATTAAGCCTATGTCATTGTAGGGAGGTTGTGTAGATTATTGGTGCACTAATTGGATTTATGAGGTCTATTGAATATGGGTTTTGTACCAAGCAATGTAGCTTCAAATTTGAATTGAAAAACAAAGTTTTACATAGCCTACTTGCCTTCTATGACAATGTTTAGTGTGGTTTCCAACTCATCTATGATTTGGCTATGATTGTTATCTTTTCTTTTAATAGTTATTTTGGAATTTTCCAACTTTGTTTATAATATTTAGTGGAAAATAAAGTTGCTTAAATTTTCAATTGAGAAACCAATAAAGGATGTCTCTGATACCTGTTATACAATTCTTTATTTGTCTTCAATATTTTCCTATAAAGGATATAGGTTGAATCTTTTATAAATATGTTTCAAATTTTGTTTTCTTCCTATAAGTTCAAATAAATCGGCAATATTTTTTTACATAAAAAGATGTAAGGTCCCCAAAATGCAAGTAAGTATCCAGACTGAATTTTCCCTCAGCTGGTTGGTTGAGAAGTATTCAAATTCAACCCTTTTTCTACCTATACTAATGCCAAAATTTGGAGTAGACAATATGGTATAAGAAACAAAAAAGTTTTGAATTTGCAACCTTCCCAATTGGTTAATTAAGGGGAAAAATAATTTGGATGTTTCTTGTCTTCATAATTTCCAAGCTCAAGAGTTAAATGGTGATAAAAAAATATACAATACCCAAGTATTTAGATATAGTCCTATGTATATAGACACATATATACATATGTATATATGGATACATATATATCTTATATGTGTGTGTTTGTAAATGTGTTCATAAAGGGTAACTTCAATGCATATATGTACTTAATTCACTACAGAATTTGACACCATTTTCTAATGACCGTTCGTCGGTAGTTCAACAAATTTTTGACGGACAAGCGACGAAATGGTGAAAATATTTTTGTCGCTATTTTTTCATCGAAAGGCCGATGAAAAATTAAACATCAAAATAACGACGAAGAATCGTCAGTTGTCTCCATTGTGAAATGGCTTGGACTTTCGACAGAATAAAAACTTTGTGTATCCACCGATGAATTACACCAGAAGTTCGTCGCCAGTTCAATGAAATGGGCAAGGAGTAGCATGGAGACAACACCAGATGTTCGTCGCCATTTCAACAAAATGGGTAAGGAGTAGTGTCGAAACAACACCAAATGTTTGTCAAACTTGCAATGAAATAGGCAAGTAGTAGTGTCGAAACAACACTAGGAGTTCATCGAAATGGCGACGAAAAGAACAAGTAGTAGCATTAGAAGAACACCAAAAGTTCATCAAAATGGCAACAAAATGGGAAAGGAATTATGATGAAACCTTCATCGCAGCTATAGAAACTTCATTGATCCTTTTCATTGATTTGTCAATGTGTTTCATTGAAATTGCGATGAAGCATCAATTTAAAAAAAAAAATTGTGGAAATGTACCATTGCAGAGACTGACGATTGATCATACATACAGACTGCAATTGGTTTGATGCTTCAAACGATGCATTTCTTATACTGAAAAGTGCGTTACCTTATTGAGCTTCTCTTTGTTTTGAGAATAGTTTAATATTCTCTACTTAACAGGGCCAACCACATGACGATGGAAGCTCATTTGGCCCCAGCCCCCCTTCACATCACTCTCAATTCCCCATATCCAATCATATAACATTAATCATTCATTCATCCATTAATAACATATAACATTCATTCATTAACATATAACATTCATTAATTAACATATTCACATTCATTCATTAACATATAATATTCATTCTTTCAGTTTTTACATATTATCAAAAATATGGTTGTCATGATATGATTACAATCACCCTTTTTTTTGTTTCTTTTTTAAAGCTACATAAAGCTAAAGTGGAGTATCATTTTCTAAATCAATATTTTTCCCCCCTTTAGTTGTTATGCCCTCTGCTCGTGATCTTAATTTACGCGTAGTCTTCTTGTCTTCTTCTCATGATGTGGACACCGCTACAAGGGGGGATCTACTACATTAAGAAAGAAATGTTAAACTAATATGTTTTATTATTATTGTTACAAGTATTTCATTAATTAAAAGAACATTAGAGTGGTTATCTTTACCTAATGGCTCCACATCATGTCCCTGGACTTTTGTTAGACTCATGTTCAACATGTTGAACACCCTCTAAATCTTGATTTGTAGTTGAAACACGAAAGGTTACATTAATTAATACACCAATTGAAATTAAATATGTTTAAGAGAACATGAGGGTGGTCCTCTTTACTTGATGGGGCCACATCATGTTCTTGATCTTCTCTAGCTTGATCATGCTCAACACGTTGATTACGCTCTACATGCTCTAAAATTGAAACATGAAAGGTTACATTAATTAATACACCAATTGCAATTAAATGTGTTTAAAAGAACTTTAGAGTGGTCCTCTTTACCTGATGGGGCCACATCATATTCCTGATCTTCTCTAGCCTAATCATGCTCATCATGTTGATCACGCTCTACATGCTCTAAAGTACTGGGATGCACACCATGACCTTCATCTACACGCTGTGCTCCACCCTCACTAGGCTGCATTCCAATGTCATGTGTAGTATTATCATTGCTTGAATGTTTAAAACAAATAGGCATGTAATTACTTTATGGTGGAAATTAATATTGAATAGATTGCACAAGTATTCAATTTTAAGTTTATTTACCTGCATGTCAGATGCAATGGAAGATTGTGTTTTCCTAGTCAAGACTCTTAGGCATTCAGCCACGGCTCCATAGCCTTGCTGGAAGGCAATCTTCAGGTCCTCTTCTGTGGGAACTCTGTTGAATTTAGAGGCCTATATTTCTGCATAAGATCATGAATTTTTCTTCTATGGTGTGACAAAACCAATTTTTTTTTCAATTTATTATAATTTGGAAGCAATATTTCATTTATTGATACTTACAATTCGTGCGGCCAATTTCATATAACCACCAGAGCCAAGTTTTTGTTGCCCGCGCTTTTCTAGTCTTTCCTTTGTTGCCTTCAATGTGTCGGGAAGCCTATGAAAAGTTCAAAATATGTTAGATTATGTAAAAAGAAAGACTAATCAATATATAATTACATTGTTGATAGTATCACACATAGCATACTACTTTTTTAAAAAAAATTAATAGCATTTCCATAGCATATAGACATTGAGAGCAAATAAAATACAGAGTTCAATCCATGAATTATAGAAAATAGATTTTTGTTGGTTATATTCATATCATTGATTACATTGCACAAAACATACTACAACTACATAAATATCAGATGGTGAGCAGTTGTCTATGCTACCACATTTTCATACATATACAAAGCATTTTATCAAATACCATTGCCTTGTCTATGGCTAAAAGTGTAAAATAGGTGCTTTCAAACAAGCTATAGATGCTTGGAAAAAATCTATCAAAGCATAATAGTAAGCAATAGCATAGACAAGGCAGTGAACTATTTCAAAAAATGCCTCAAAGTATGGTCTCATGGTGATGGAATACAATGACAATCCATAGCAATTTTTCTTGTCATGGCATTCTATGGCATTCCATCACCATGAGACCACATTTTGAAGCATTTTTTCAAATAGTTCACTACCTTTTATTCTACCACATTTTTCATATATACATGTCTACCAAAGAATTTTATCAAACATTTTCAACCCCTTCATACTATGGCTAAAAGTAAAAACCCAAAGCAGTGCTTTGAACAAGCTATGGATGCTTGGAAAAATCTACCAAAGCATAATAGTAAAATAACATAGACAAGGAAGTGAATTGTTGAAAAAATTCCTAAAAGAAATGTAGTCTCATGGTGATGGAATACCATGACAATCCATACCAATTTTCTTGTCATGACATTCATCATGGCATTCCATCACCATGAGACTACATTTGAGAGATTTTTCAAGCAGTTCATTGCCTTGTCTATGCTACTACATTTTTCATACATGTCTACCAAATCATTTTATCAAACAGTTCATTTCCTTGCTACTATGGCTAAAATTCTAAAACATGTGCTTTCAAACAAGCTATGGATGCTTGGAAAAAATCTATCAAAGCATAATAGTAATCAATAGCATAGACAAGGCAATGCACTGTTTAAAAAAATGCCTCAAAGAAATGTGGTCTCATGGTGATGGAATGCCATGACAATCCATAGAAATTTGCTTACCATGGCATTCATTATGGCATTCCATCACCATGAGGCCACATTTTTTTGAAGCATTTTTTCAAATTGTTCACTACCTTTTCTATGCTACCATATTTTCATTTATACATGTCTACCAAAGAATTTTATCAAACTAGTTCAACGCCTTCATGCTATGGCTAAAAAGTAAAAACCTAAAACAAGTGCTTTCGAACAAGCTATGGATGCTTGGAAAAAATCTACCAAAGCATAATAGTAAGCAATAACATAGACAAGGCAGTGAATTGTTTGAAAAAATGCCTAAAAGAAATGCAGTCTCACGGTGATGGAATGCCATGACAATCCATAGCAATTTTCTTGTCATGGAATTTGTCATGGCATTCCATCACCATACAGAGACTACATTTCTTTGAGACATTTTTTTCAAGTAGATCACTGCCTTGTCTATGCTACTACATTTTTTATACATGCCTACCAAAGCATTTTATAAAATAGTTCATTGCCTTGCTGCTGTGGCTAAAAGCCTAAAATAGGTGCTTTCAAACAAGCTATCGATGCTTGGAAAAAAAACTACCAAAGCATAATAGTAAGCAATAACATAGACAAGGTAGTAATTGTTTGAAAAAATGCCTAAAAGAAATGCAGTCTCATTGTGATGGAATGCCATGACAATCCAGAGCAATTTGTTTGCCATGGCATTCATCATGGCATTCCATCACCATGTAGAGACTACATTTCTTTGAGACATTTTTTTCAAGCAGTTCACTGCCTTGTCTATGCTATTGCATTTTTCATACATGTCTACCAAAGCATTTTATCAAACAGTTCATTGCCTTACTTCTATGGCTAAAAGCCTAAAACAGGTGCTTTCAAACAAGCTATGGATGTGGTCTCATGGTGATGGAATTCCATGACAATCCATAGCAATTTTCTTTTCATGGCATTCATTATGGCATTCCATCACCATGAGACCACATTTTTTTGTAGCATTTTTTCAAATAGTTCACTACCTTTTCTATTCTACCACATTTTTCATATATACATGTCTAGCAAAGCATTTTATCAAATAGTTCAACTCCTTCATGCTATGGAAAAAAATTAAAAACCTAAAACAGGTGCTTTTTTAACAAGCTATGGATGCTTGGAAAAAATCTACCAAAGCATAATAGTAAGCAATAACTTAGACAAGGCAGTGAATTGTTTGAAAAAATTCCTAAAAGAAATGCAGTCTCATGGTGATGGAATGCCATGACAATCCATAGCAATTATCTTGTCATGGCATTCGTCATGGCATTCCATCACCATGAGACTACATTTCTTTGAGACATTTTTTTCAAGTAGTTCACTGCCTTGTCTATGCTACTGCATTTTTCATACATGTCTACCAAAGCATTTTATCAAACAATTCATTCCCTTGCTGCTATGGCTAAAAGCCTAAAACATACCTTCCTTGTCCCAGTGGTGTCTTTCCTTTTTTATTTTCAGCCTTCTCCTTTCCATCAGAAACTAGGTCCTTGCACTCCCTCTCTGGAATCATAGGGGGACGCTCGTAATTTTTGTTCTTCTCTAAATGTGACCTATATTGGTTCCTCACATACTTTAGATAGGTACTAGCTTTCTTAAGGACCTTGGATTGGTTGAATTTCTCATCACCAAACAACACAACTAAACGGTTAATGAGCTCATCTTTTAAATCTTCATTTTGGGCATTCCACCATGTACGTATGGTGGGCCTGAAGAGCTCCAATGTAATATCACTTAGATGTTTATAAAAAATATCATTTCCTACAAAATGATCATGGGATGAATAGTCTAAAAAGAGTGATCAATAAGTAAATTTCAATTGGATTATATAGAATAATAATTAAAACATTTTAAAGTACTTGGGACCTTCTCTATCTTTATGGGAACGAAATCCTCAGTCACCACAAGTGTGACTGGAAATGTTCCTATACTAGTAATACGGGAAGATCTATGAAATCCTACTAAAACAACACTAGTACTAGTGGCCTCTGCATCCCCAAGTACATGTCCTAACACATGTTCTAGTATGTGTTCACTGCTAGGGGGTGCATTAACGGATCCATGCATGGTATGTGTTGCCAACATTTCAGACGACAATATAGGCATGAATGATGGGGTCAGATGATGTGATGTATGCGTAGGAAGATTAGGATGGACACTTGTACCAACCCTTACTCCTCGGGAAGCACTTGTAGTACCCTGATCATGCCTAGGAGCATCATGAGGAGGAAAATAACCCTACAAAAATAGCACATATTTTAGTTCATGACATAAAAGAGTACAAAATATAAAACCATGAATGAACTTATGTTATAATTAAAGACCTTACTTGCAATTTTTGTAATCTCTCTGTCAATACCTTAACCCTCTCTCTTATCTCATCTATTTGAGGCACTATGAACATCAACTTAGCCATTTCTTCATTGCATTTTTTTTGGAGCTTCTTTTTCGTATCAAAAGGGTTTGTTGAATAAGAGATGTCATCATCACAAAATATTGACTGCACCTCACTATGGATGCTTTCCTCTACTATTGGTGCCTTTCCCCAATTAGTTGATTGCAACAAGAATATTAAAAACATTATTGAAATTAACCAAAAAATCTTATGAAGAAACATAATAATAAAACATTTTGCTTGTATCTAATTTGTACTGTGTACTGTTTATAAACCCTGTAATATTCCCTTATGCTTTCGGCCTTCTTTCAATGTACATAGCCACTCCTTTATTTTGATCCTTATCTTTTAGTTGTATATAATTTGCTGACAATGCATACCTATGCATACTTCATGTATATCGAACCAGTTGCATCCAATCTTTGTAACTATAATAGGGTCCAACATACTCCATCAATTCAGTAACTTTGTCGTAACAAACCTTTATGTCGTCCATGCAAAATAGGCCTAAGCCATGCAATGAAGATGTTGCGATGTGATATACCTCTCATTGACACAAAAATCAGTGTTTATTGGAGGAAGTTCCTTTGGTACCCTTTGTTTCCGTAGATGTTTGTACCTCAAGGGCACCTCAGCATCACCTATGCTCTCATCATCATAAGAACATGACCCCCCTTCAACAAGAAAAAATTCCATGTGTTTGTAGAATTTTCTTCTAATCTTTTGACCTCTAGTTGATCTCCCTCTTTTAGACATACTACATGTCTCGCTTTTCTCTTCTCTTCCTGAATTTCCCTCGCTCAAGGAAGACAGATCTGACAAATAGCTATTTGGTGGTACCTACACTCATAAGGATGTTGGATGAAGTTCTTTCATGGTGATGTGATCCCAAGGTGACATTATGATTAATCTATCATTTCATCGCTAGAATTTCACAAGTTATAATGTAATCAAGTCTTGATAGATTGCAAACTATTGTTACTACTATCCAAATGTGTCCATCAAAAATCAAATATACTTAACATTTTAACTCCCAAAATTTGTAACAAGTGTTAAATGTGACTATGGTCCACCACTTACACAACCAAGGCCGCAAATGTTTCTCTAATTATAATCAAAAGACTTTTTCTCTTCATTCAAGTAAATAAAATTGAAGGGAAACACCACTAAGTGGTTTATTGGACACCTACATGACTAAAAATAGCAGCAAATTTATATTTAATTTCCATATGTCTAAGTGGTTAATGGGGAGGGAGTGTGTACTAGGCTTGGTTAAGTCATCATAAGTTTACACTTTGGCAATAATTTTTTTTAAGTCATATTAAATCTTCCTATGTCTAATTGGTAGGAGATTTTTGGTATGTTTTAAGGTAGGATGATTGATGAAAGAGCCCAAAGACTAGCCTTCTCCATGGTATCTAGGTACACATAGCAGCGGTATTCTCTTATACAATTGGACATGATTTAAAGAACTTAGCTAGGAATTATTCATTTAACCTAAGGTTTTCTCATAATGCCATAATTGGAAAATATGATCAAATTCTTCTGTTATGAAGAATTAGTCTATGTGCCTCTAGTAATCACTATAAATGTTTGTAAGGATAAAATGAATAATTGCATCAGGTAGGAGAGAATCAACTTTGAGTTCTTCAAAGATTATATTCCTCTATTCATAATTTTTAAGGGTTGTGTTTGGAGGAGGTTATCACTACCAAGAAGGGAGGAGACCTTTCCTTGTATTCTTTTATAGTTTTGATTATTCTTATTTATTTTACACCTACATTTACAAATACACATACATATGCATTTACTATTTTCATTTATTTCTCATGTAGTTTAATAGTTTGATCGATTTCATATTATATGTGTTGAAGACTTTAGAATTTAAATTACATTAATTGATGGATATGTTATATCTATAACACTACAAAACCATATTCTCTTTGCATTTACACTTGCATTTAGAAATACACATTTATATACATAGCTATAGATTTTTTTAATGATATGTTGCATTTATTGTTCTAGGAGAGCATCCAGTAATTACATTTATATTTACATTTAAAAATACATATACATACATATATATATATATATATATCTGTGTGTGTGTGTATCATTTATATTCAGTGTTTAGAAACAACCCATTAGGTCTACACATGGATAAAAATTCATAAAATCAGATCTCCCATACATGTTTTGTTGAAACCTAGGCTTGAACCTCTTATTTCACATGCTTTTCTTCACAAAACTATTGAGGAAAGCAGCTATACATTCTTTATTTCTCATCCTACGCCCAATTCATGCATCCTACAATTACAACAATATGCATGGGGCCTCTTACACAAGCTATAGTAATCACAAAAAGTGTAAGAGGCACTTTATATCATGTTTGGACTACAAAACCTTGAAAAACAGGGTAACTTAGATTACGATTTGTTGGTGAGTTGTATGGACAAAATAATTAGTACCACCTCATTCTTGGAGTCTTTTGAAAGAGAAGCGAATCAGATGGTAGTTAAGTAAAAATATTATAGTCTCAAGGTGAATGAGGTGATCAATTTTGATTGGCCAATTGATGAAGAGTACAAGGCGGTCCAATTGGCTGGTGACATGTGTGCTTTCTGGCTCGATGCTTGTTTGCTCCTCCTTTTTCTATAAGAAGGATTTCAAGGCCAGAAGTACAGGTTGCAAGTTAGATATTTTTGGTCGAGTCTAGATGAAGTTACAAATCAAATTGTAAAGTCTAATGGTTTTAGGGAAAATACAATTTAGGTTTTGAGTCATTCTGTAGTAGGTTTTGAATTCATGGGGATTTGATGTTTTATGACAGTACTAGCATTTGAATTGATATGATTAATTCAAACCCATGTCTCTCCATTATACAAGCATATCTGAATTTTGAATAAAATGGTCAAGGGTTGTTTCATTCATCTCACTGTTGTGGTGTGTATGATTCTTGTTTTAGGTTTAATTCAATGAATTAATTAAAATGCTTGAATGGGATTGTGGGTGGATATGTTCTGTATAAGCTATTTTATTTTTTCTTTCTTATCTTATACCATTTTACAAGAATGGGGGTGCCAATGTATGAGAAGATATTTTTAAACTAGGCATGAAAATTGAAGGTTAAAGAGAATGGGGGTACCAAACTTATAGTACTCATTGCCCCTTGGTCATCAATTTTTTGTGAGTGCTCTCAACCTCATCCTTGGCGCTGGTATTGACCTTGTTTTCACTCCTCCAAACTCTTTATCAGCACTGATATTGACCTTGTTTTCACTCCTCCAAACTCTTCGTCGGCACTAGTATTGACCTTGTTTTAACTCCAAACTCTTCCTCAGTGCTGGTATTGACCTATTTTTACTCCTCCAAACTCTTCCTCAACATTGGAATTGACCTTGTTTTCACTACTCCAAACTCTTCTTCGGTGTTGGCATTGACCTTTCACTTGTCCAATTTGATGAGCTACAACCTAGTTTTGTTAGCTTTTATAGTATGTTAATTAAGTTCAAAATTTTGGCGCCATTTATTTAGGTTTTAATATTCTACAATATAGTTAAGTTATTAGCTATATTTTACATAATAAATAATATAATTATTCAACTTATTATAATTAGATATTATATTCTTTAACAAAATTATTAAATAAGTATAAAATTATTATAATTAATAATTAATAATAATTATATTTTTATATAATACAAAATATAATTAATATAATATATATTTAATATAATAGTAATATATATTAATATGAGATAGAGAAACTAAATTTTGATTGGTTGTTTCATGTCAACAATCCAAGGATAGCATGTGTCCTTGGGGAGTTATGCTCAAGGTAGCATGCCATTTGATTAAAGATATGATAGTTCTCCTTTAAGACCTCTTCAATGTACCCATTGCACACTTAAGGAGACAAAGATAAATATAGGGAAGAAAATATAGAGAGAGAGGGAGATAATGACAAACATATAAATAGAAAGGGAGACAAAGAGATAGAGAGGGGTAGAGAGATAAAGAGATAAGGATGAATAGATAGAGATATAGGGAGGGTGATTGATATGTCTCTCCTTGTCACTCTCTATATCTCTATATCTCCCACTATCTATGTCACTCCCTCTTCCCCCCTCTATCTATTGCACTCTCTCCCTCTCCCTTTCTCTCATTCACTCTATCTCTCCTCCATCTCTCCCTCTCCACCCTCTGCTCTACTACTTTTTGTCTCCCTCTTACTCCTCTATATATACAAGAGTAATTGGGAGGTAGAGGTGGGCTTAGGGAGAGGTAGGGAAAAGGGAGAGAGAGTGGGAGAGGTAGGAAGCTGGCAAGAGTGAGAGAGTGTGGGAGAGAGAGAAAGAGTGAGAGAGAGTGGGATAGATTGGGAGAGGGAGGAGGCGGGTGGAGAGAGTGTGGGAGGGTGGGAGAGGGTGTGAGAGGTGGAGAGGGTGGGAAGGTGGGAGAGGAAGAAGAGTGGGAGAGAGTGGGAGGGAGGTAGGAAGAAGGTGGAAGAGAGTGGGAGAGGGTGTGAGAGAATAGGAGAGAGTGGGAGAGTGGGAGATAGGGCGGGAGAGAGTAGGAGAGAGTGGGAGAGGGTATGAGAGAGTGGGAGAGAGTGGGAGAGAGTGTGGGAGAGTGGGAGAGAGTGAAAGTGTGGCTACATAGGGTTTCCATACATAGTATTTGTAGGAGAATGGTATCTCTATTTTGAATTATTCTAAACCTTGTTTTTATCTAGTAGTTTTTAAATTCATTTTGTTGTTATACTCTAAAATTAATAGTTTATATATTGTACTCTCTCTATACATGATTTTTAGAAATATTGGGGACACTAATAGAACCTTCATTTATTTATTTTAAAAGACTAAGAAATGTATAAAAATTTGACAACATGAAAACCATGAAAATAAAAATTTAACATAGTAAAAATGGCCAATCATGTGCCAAAAATGAAAAGAACCATTTGTTGTTACTCTAATATTTCAACCACATACTAAATTACCAAGTGCATTTTATAAATGTATCATGCAAGGAGCACAATATTGGGAATCAATGTGAATGATTCTCGTCAAGAAATTAGACAAGCTTTGAGATTGAAGGACCCAAGCTCTTTGTAGGTTTTCAATGAAGATTTAATTAGCCACTAATAGGAACAATAAGAAAACAGATAAATGTGAAAATAAATCCTAATCTCTAAGAGTGTTGTGCTAATAATTACATACACATCTCATAAATTTCAATAGAGACATGAAACACATTTATAGAAATAAAGGAAATAAATAGCTATTTAGATAGTTATTAATCTACAAAAGATTAGGACCTGCGTACTTCAAGAGATTAATAAAAATAAGTTTTTATTTATAATTTTTAAATTTGATAATTTTGAAATTATCATAGATGTAAAGTAAAGATAAAATATTTTTCAACAAAACAAATAAAAATGACAAACCAATAATGTGATTAATCAAGATTAACATGATATTGCAAAAAATATAATAAATAAAAGAATATGCATAATTGTACATAAACCATAAAAAGTCTAAATATGCCTATCTTTATATGCATAATTGTACATAAGCATTCTTTGAGAGAGAGAGAGAGGGAGGGAGTGGGAGAGAGATATAGGAAGGGAGGGTTAATAGTAGAGGGTAGAGAGTTTATTAAGGGTTAAGGGTTTAGGGTTTAGGGTTAAGGGGAGAGAGATAGAGGGAGTGAGTGAATGAGTGAAAGACCTAAGGGAGGGAGAGGGGGTAGGATATTAAAGATACTTGAGAGAGAGAGAGAGAGGGAGGGAGTGGGAGACATATAGAAGGAGGGAGAGTTAAGGGTACAGGGTAGATGGTTTAAAGGTTTAGGGTTAAGGGTGGAGGGGAAAATACATGTTATTTTGATGCAGGAGCATCTAGTGGTGTAAGAGCAATCTTGCATCACCCAAAAATAGTTAAATTTTAAGTTTCTTAGTTTTTAAATGTTTTTACATTTTTGGATACCCTTTTCATCATAATGAAATTCTCAATTTATGGTTTTTATTTTCTATTTCTGGGTGGAAAGATATTGCAATTTTAGTTTCCCAGATTTGCACCTAAAAATCTTCCAAGTTAGATTTGAGGCACTTAGAGTTCCCATATCGGCCCCAAAACTTGCCAAAATTGGCGTAGCATATTTTGAGCACTTTATTGACTTTGTGACCTTTCCAACGATTCAAACGTTTTGTGAATCAAAGTTCCGGATCAAAAGTTATGGCCTTGAGAAGTTGGCACATTTTCTAGAAGATACAATTGCAAATGCTCTTTTGAAATTTGATGGCACACTTTCTAGAAGATACAATTGCAAATGCTCTTTTTAAATTTTAACTTCATGTTGTAAATTTTTGATGCCAAACTACCTAAACTCAAATTTGAATGTTGTTTTGGCTCCAAACAAAAGAGGAGCTCTATTTATGGGTGGGTTTCTAATTTTTGGGTAACTTTTTGGGGACAAGCTCGCATATTGCGAAAGGGTGATTCTGTAGCTTTTTGTAACTTGCATGTGTTGTAGAACTTGGGGATTTGAGATCCTCTACATGTAAGAATCTCCATTTTCTGAATAATAAAATTATTCTCTTGTTTGTGGGTTATTTTCTAAGTCTCAGACTGTGCCTTCATCAAGTGGTATCAGAGCAGGTTTTCTTGAGCGTGTGGACAGTTCGCACCAGGACCGTGGTTGTGGGTCGAGGTCAAGAAATATGCCTCCAAGAGTGATTCCTAGTAGGCATGGTGGTGCCAGAGGTGGTCGAGGTGGTAGAAATGCTGGTAGAAGAGATGCACTAGCAGCCCTCCAAAGACAGATTGATGCATTACAAGAGCAGTTGAGAAGAGGGTTAAACCTGAGGGAGGAAAGTGAGGATGAAGGAGAGGAAGAAGGTTCAAATGTAGAAGAGGAAGAAGAAGCAATTGATCAGACCAAATGCAGCTAATAAGGGCCATTTTGAAGATCGGGAAAAGATCTAGAGCAGAAGTCCTCAATTATTCTAGAAGTCTAAACCCGAAAGAGTTGATCGACTGGATCAATGAGCTAGAAGAATATTTTGAGTATGAGGAAATAAAGGACCTAGATTGGGTTAAGTTTGCAAAAATGAAGCTGAAGGGCCATGCTAGTATTTGGTGGAAAGAGGTCTAGTTGGATAGCAATCAAAGAGGAAAAGGAAATATCACTAGATGGGATCGCATGGTAGAGAAACTAAAGAGGCAGTTCATACCAGTAGACTACGAGTTAGATTTGTTGAAGAAATTGCAAGGGTTGAAGCAAGGAAGTAGATCTGTGAAAGAATATACTAAATATTTTCACAAGATAATCATCAGAATGGGCCACACAGAGGCCAATAAGGAGAAGGTAGCCCTATATCTTAATGGGTTACGACCAAGCATTCAGGAGGAGTTAAGTCTAGTTAGAATAACCACCATTGAGGATGTGTATCAATTTGCTCTAAAGGTGGAAGAGAAGCTGAAAAAAAGATTTGATGGCAAGCAAAAAGGATGAGGAGGTCAAAGTGGAAGGGGCAATGGAAGACCTTTAGGAAGCCAAAATGATGATGAAAAGAAAAGTGAAGATGTGGGTACCAACTAAAGCCAAAGGAATGACAACTTCTACTGCCCTCGTGACCAAAATAGTGGTGATCAAAGAGGTAGAGGATGAGGGAGATATGGACAAGGATCTAGAAGAGGTGGTTTCAAAGGAACATGTTTCCAGTGTGGTGAAGAAGGGCATTGAGCCTATGAATGTCCACAACACCAAGGAAGAGCAGACAAAAGGCCAAAAGGTCATGGAATGGTTGTGCATGCAAATGAGGAGGCCCAATCTAAACATTCAGATGATGTTGAAAGGGGAGAAGCCCTAGTGATTAGGAGAGCCTTGGTGACTGAGGAAAAGGAACTAGAATAGAGGAAGAATCTATTTCGCACAAGGTGCAAGTGTGAAGGAAAATGTTGTGATGTCATTATCGACAGTGGGAGCACTGATAATCTGGTGTCAGAAGAGATGGTCACAAAGTTGAAGCTGAAGAGGGAAAGACACTTGCATCCATATCGGATTGCCTGGTTGCAGAAAGACCACAAAGTTTTATTCAATGAGCAATGCCTAGTAAAGTTCAAGATCGGGAGCTACCATGATGAGGTACTATGTGATATCATCCCCATGGATGCATGTCACATGTTGTTGGGGAGGCCGTGGCAGTTTGATAGGCAAGTTATACATGATGGCCATGCAAACACTTATTCCTTGACAAAGGATGGGGTTCATCACAAGTTGAAACCCCTGAAGGAGACCGAAGAAAAGGTATGTAGTAGTGCTAGAATTTGTTATGTAGATGGAAGAAAAATTTTAGAAGGTAAGAAGCATGAGCGTGTATGTTATGCATTGATTCCTAGAGTGAGTAAGGAGGATAGTGAGAAGGTTCCAGAAGAAGTTTCTGGGATGTTGGATGAGTTTTAGGATATTATTTCTGATAATGTACCTGAGGGTTTACCACCAATAAGGAAGATCAGTCATCAGATTGACTTGATTCCTGGAGCTAGTTTGCCAAATAAGGTAGCTCATAGAATGACTCCAGTAGAAAATGAGGAGTTGAACAGACAAGTTCAAAAGTTGTTGAGAAAGGGTTTGATATGGGAGAGTTTGTTCTATGTGCAGTACTTGCAGTACTAGCACCAAAGAAGGATGGGGAGTGGAGGATGTGTACAGATTCCCGAGCCATAAATAAGATAACAATCAAGTACAGATTTCCCCTACCAAGGATGGATGACCTGATGGACTGTTTGAGTGGAGCTCAGTACTTCACAAAGATTGATCTGAAGAGTGGATATCACCAAATCTGGATTCAAGAGGGAGATGAATGGAAGACTGCCTTCAAAACCAAAGAGGGCCTGTACGAGTGGTTAGTCATGCCTTTTGGGCTAACCAATGCACCGAGCACATTCATGTAGCTCATGAATGAGGTACTAAAAGAATTTTTGGGAAGTTTTCTTATTATGTATTTAGATGATATTTTGATTTTCAGTAAGATGTTGGATGAGTATCTGATGCATATTCAGAGAGCCTTTGAGAAGTTAAGAGAAGAAAAACTATTGATTAATCTGAAGAAGTGCAATTTTGGGAAGAGGGAGTTAGTGTACTTGGGGATTGTTGTCTCAGTAGAAGGTCTCAAGATGGACCAAGAGAAGGTGAAGGCTATTTTGGAATGGCCTAATCCAAAAACTGCTACCAAGGTGAGATCTTTCCATGGTTTGGCTAGTTTTTATAGAAAGTTCATTAGAAACTTCAGTAGTATTTGTTGACCCCTGACTGAAACAATGAGAGGGGATAGAAAAAAATCAAGTGGAGCACTGGAGTGGCAAAGAGTTTTAAACTATTGAAGCAGAAGGTAATAGTGCAACCTATTCTAGCCCTCCCAGATTTCAACAAGATGTTTTAGGTGGATTGTGATGCTAGTGGTTGTGCCATTGGAGTAGTGTTGAGCCAAGAAGATAAGCCCATTGCCTATTTTAGTGAAAAATTAAATGATGCCAAAAGAATGTATTTTGTATATGATCAGGAATTTTATGCAATAGTTCAAGCATTAAAGAAATGGAGACATTATTTGTTGCCAAAGGAATTTGTTCTATATACTGATCATCAAACCTTGCAGTACCTAAATAGTCAGGGAAAATTAAATCAGAGGCATATGAAATGGATAGAGTTTTTGTAGAGTTATACCTTTGTTTTGAAACATAGGAGTGAGAAGTCAAATAGGGTTGCAGATGCCTTAAGTAGGAGGCATATATTGATGACAAGGATGCAGATTGAAGTGGTTGGGTTCAATGAACTTAAGACACTGTATGCAGAAGATCTTGATTTTGTAGAGACTTGGAAAGATTGCAAGGAACCTGCTATAGTGGATAGGACAAGGTGGATGTATTTCATAATCCAAGATGGCATGTTATTTAAGGGAAGTCAATTGTGTATCTCGAGGAGTTCCATGAGGGAGAACCTGATAAAGGAGAAGCATAGTGGAGGAATGGCATGACATTTTGGTTGGGATAAGACCATTGACATTATCAGTGAGCATTATTATTGGCCTTAGTTGTGACAGGATGTGAAGAAGTTTGTACAAAGCTACAAGGTATGTCAGATGGATAAATGAGTGAGCCAGAATATAGGCTTATATTAGCCCTTACCTATACCAGAGAGGCCTTGGGAGGATATAAGTATGGACTTTGTTCTTGGTTTGCCAAGGACACAATGAGGGAATGATTTAGTCTTTGTGGTGGTTGATAGGTTTTCGAAGATGGGCACATTTCATTCCATATCAGAAGACCCATGATGTAGTCCACATTGCTGACTTGTTCTAAAAAGAGGTGGTGAGGCTACATGGTCTACCAAAGAGTATTGTTTCAAATCATGACACCAAATTTGTGGGGTAATTTTGGAGGACCTTGTGGAAGAAGCTGAAGATAGAGTTGAAGTTTAGTTTTGCACACCATCCACAAATAGATGGGAAGATAGAGGTTGTTAACAGGAGTCTAGGTAACCTACTGAGATGTTTGGTAGGAGATAAACCCAAGGAATGGGACTTGATCTTATCCCAGACATAATTTTCTTACAACAATTCTGTCAACAAAAGCACTAGTAGATCACCATTCCAGATTGTGTATGGAGGTAGCCCTAGAACAGCTCCAAAATTGAGGAAGATGGACCAAGAGAAGAAAATAAGTGCTAAAGCCAAAGATTTTGCAGAACACATCAAGGATATACATGAGAAGGTAAGAGAACATATTAGCAAGATGAATATGTAGTATAAGGCTAAGGCAGATCAAAAGAGGAGGTATAAGGAGTTTCAAATTGGTGATGAAGTGATGGTCCACTTGAGGAAAGAAATGTTTCTAGTGGGAACATATAACAAATTGAAGATAAAGAAGTTTGGTCCTTGTAAAATTTTGAAGACGCATGATTCAGGGAATGCATATGAGGTAGAGTTGTCGGATGGATTCAACGTTTCCCCTATGTTCAATATTTTAGATTTGACAAAGTATCATGAAGGTGGCGTAGAGGAAGTACCAATGATGGAACAATGTGAGATTCTAGCACCTAATTCAAAAAGGGAGGAGATTTAAGAAATCCTAGATAGTCGTGTGGGAAGGAGTACCAGGAATAGGCAATATGAAGAATATCTGGTGAAATGGAAAGGAAGGCCTATTGAAGATTCATCATGGTTGCCTAAGGTAGAGGTTGACCATTTGGGTTTTTCCTCCACCATCTGAGATGTGATGAGGTCACTTCTCAAATTACCCTAAGTGTCTGATGCAGGAGCATCCAGTGGTGTAAGGGCAATCTTGCATCACCCAAAAATAGTTAAATTTTAAGATTCTCAATTTTTAGATGTTTTTTATATTTTTGGATACCCTTTTCATCATAATGAAATTCTCAATTTATAGTTTTTATTTTCTATTCCTGGGTGGAAAGATATTATAGTTTTAGTTTCCCAAATTTGCACCTGAAAATATTTTGAGTTCCTGGATTGGCTCTAAAACTTGCCAAAATTGGCATAGTGATTTCGAGTGCATTATTGACTTCGTGACCTTTCCAACGATTCAAACGATTCGCGAATGGGAGTCTCGGATCAAAAGTTATGGCCCCGGGAAGTTGGCACACTTTCTCAAAGATAAAATTGCAAATGCTCTTTTGAAATTTGATGGCACACTTTCTAGAAGATACAATTGCAAATGCTCTTTTGAAATTTGAACTTCATGTTGTAAATTTTTGGCGCCAAACCACCTAAACTCAAATTTGAATGTTGTTTTGGCTCCAAACAAAAGAGGAGCTCTATTTATGGGTGGGTTTCTAATTTTTGGGTAACTTTTTGGGGACAAGCTTGCATATTGTGAAAGGATGATTCTGTAGCTTCCTATAACTTGCATGTGTTGTAGAACTTGAGGATTTGAGATCCTCTCCATGTAAGAAGCTCCATTTTCTAAATAATAAAATTATTCTCTTGTTTGTGGGTTATTTTCTAAGTCTCGGGCTGCACCTTCATCATATTTATTGTGCTCACTTTTTATATTTGTGATAGGACAAACTATTAATATAAAATTATCCAATGCTTGTACATTGCTACCCCAATTGTTGTACATATAAGAACAATATTTTTTCACTATGATAACAACACTTGTTTCAATGAGTCTTATTTTATTAAATGGCCATTTTATTTTTTAAATGATATACTCATAGTGGAGAGTTGTGATATTTTATTTGAAACAAAAAGAAAAAAACTTATTTCACTTCTTCATGAAATATGTCACTTCTTTATGAGTTATGAGAGAGGGGAAGGGGAGAGAGAGAGGAATGGTTGTCACTAAATCTTGGCTCACCCAAATAGTTGATCATTGCACTAAGATGTGCATATTCAATCAAAAGTTAAAATTCATAAAACTCAAACTAAGAGAGTGGAATATCCAAGTCTTTAGAAACCTTTTCAAAGAAAGGATCTCCTTGAAAGTAGAATGGCTAAGATCCAAAAAGACCTCTCAAATTATTTTTCTTACATCCTAATAAAAGAAGAGAGGAATCTCATAATTCAATTGGATGGTGTCTATAGTTTTAAATAAATCTATAGGAGACAAAAATCAAGGATTAAATGACTTAAATAAGGTGTAAAACCAAGTTTTTTCATTTAAAATGCAAAATTAGAAGGCAAAGAAACATAATATGAAGATTGAAGATGGAAAGAGGGAAAGAGGGAGGAAATTAGGAGAGATATAGGGGGTAGAAGGGGTTAAGCTTATAGAAATTAGGGTTTGGGAGTTTTGGGATTTAAGGAGTATGGAGGGAGAGATAGAGGGAGTGAGTGAGTGAAGACCTAAGAGAGGGAGAAGGGGTAGGAGAGACAGGGCTTTGAGATAGAGTGAATGAGTGAGAGAGAGACCTCAAAGAGGGAGTGGTGCTAGGAGGGAGAGACTTGAGAGAGAGAGAGGAAGGGAAGGTTAATGGTAGAGGGTAGATGGTTTGGGTTTAAGGTTAAGGGTGGGAGGGATAGAGATAAGGGGAGTGAGTGAGAGAGAGAGAGAGACCTAAAGAGGGAGGTAGGATGACAGAGATAGTTGAGAGAGATAGAGAGAGGAGGAAGTGGGAGAGAGATAGAGGGAGGGAGGGTTAAGGGTAGAGTGTAGATGGTTTAGGGTTTAGGTTAAGGGTGGAGGGATAGAGATAGAGGGAGTGAGTGAGTGAGAGAAAGACCTAAGAGAGGGAGAAGGGGTAGGAGGGAGAGACTTGAGAGAGAGACCTGAGAGAGGGAGAGGGGGTAGGAGGGAGAGACTTGAGAGAGAGAGAGGGTAGAGGGTTTATGGGTCAATGGTTTAGGGTTTAAGGTTATAGATAGTGATGGAACTTCAAATTTTTATTCTAAGTGTTCTATTTTATAAAAACAACAGATATGGACTAATAGTTGAACACAAAAAATCTATTTGTTGTTATAAAAATAACACATAATGATTTAAAATACAACTTATATTGAACAAAAATAGACCAATAGTTGAACACTATAACCTTTTGAAAATTCTTCACATTTAATGGGAAAATACATGTTATTTATTGTGCTCACCTTTTATATTTGTGATAGGACAAACTATTAATATAAAATTATCCAATGCTTGTACTGATGGAACTTAAAATTTTGTTCCTAATGTTTCACTCATGCCCTGCCTTATATCAATGGTTTTTCATCATGTTGGAAAATTTCTTAGGGTTGGGGTTTTAGCTTTGTCTTTATCTTAAACCCTTCTGTTTACCTAATGCCTTGGTCGGGATCTATTTCGCCGTTACCTGTGAAATCACGGGCGACTTCCATGTGGTCTGTACAAGGTGGGGCCCAAGAAATTTTTGTGTGATATATTTTAAATGTTTCATTTCTTCCAAAGAAAAACATTTAAAATTAAATATTTGACAAGGCTGGGGGGAAATTCATGTTAAAAATGAGCAAAAGCGGAGAAATTAGGGCAACTAGTGATTTTAATGGTATATTAAAAAAAATCATATTTTGATAGTTGAATACATTCAAAATATTTCTAATTTAAAAAATATATTGTTTAATTTTTTAAATATATATTTTTATTTTATTTTAAATATATTATACATACAAAATTACATAATCAATAATAGATAATAGATTTTGGTGAATATATTTAGGGATGTTAATATATGCTGAAAAACTAATTTTAATTATAAAACTTACTAACATCATTAAAAGGTAAGTTTATAATTATAAAAATTTAACATTTGAAATAGAAAATTTAAATATTATATTATAATAGTTTATAATTTACTTATATAGTATTTTTTTTTTATTCAAGGGCTAAATGCTTTTGACCAGAACTATGAATCGAAATACAACCATTCAACAATACCACCCCAACGGGGTTTGAACCTTGGTGGCAAAAACAACAATGCCACTCATAAACCATCACACCATGCCAATACCAACTACTTATATAGTGTTTTGGATAATAGAAACAATTTTGATTGATTTAATATTTTCTAAGTTTGTTATTGAGTTTAAATCTTATAAATATAATTATATATCTTTAATCAATATTATAATTTAAAAATAATAATGAATATTAAACATCTTAGATTTTAGTATAACTTAAATATTAAAAAATTTAATGTATAAGTTTATAAAATATAATATATATATATATTTTTAATGAAGATTTAAAGATTATTATATATCATGTATATTTAAAGATCCATAGAATTATCTTTTTAACTATAAAATTAATATTTTTAATTTCATTTATAATTTTATCTTTTCTTATCTTTTTAACAATTTTTTGGTATCCTACATAATTTGTTTTCTATAAGTATCATGTTGTATACTCTTTATATGGAAGGTAGTGTTTTTTCATGGAGCTTAATAAGTTTTAATAATTTTTAGTCATTTTATAGATTTTTATTTTTTTATAAAGATAGGTATATTTAGACTTTTGATGGCTTATGTACAATTATGCATATTCTTTTATTTATATTTTTTGCAATATCATGTTATTCTTGATTAATCATTAATATTTCTTTGTCATTTTATTTTGCTTATTGAAAAAATATTTTTATCTTTACTGCTATATCTATGATAATTTCAAAATTATAAATAAAACTTATTTTTATAATCTCTTGAAGTATCGAGGTCCTAATCTTTTGTAGATTAACTATCTAAATAGCTATTTCTTCTTTATTTCTATAAATGTGTCTCCATGTCTCTATTGAAATTTATGAGGATGTGTATGTACCTAGCACAACACTCTTTTAGAGATTATAATTTATTTTCACATTTATCTATTTTCTTATTGTTCCTATTAGTGGCTAATTAAATCTTCATTGAAAACCTACAAAAAGCTTGGTCCTTTCAATCTCAAAAGCTCGTCTAATTTCTTTGATGAGAATCATTCACATTGATCTCCCAATATTGTGCTCCCTTGTAATTTATTACATTTATAAAATGCACTTTGTACTAGTATGTGGTTTGAAATATTGAGTAACAACAAATGGTTCTTTTCATTTTTGGCACATGATTTGCCATTTTTACTATGTTAAATTTTTATTTTCACTTTTATTTTCATGGTTTTCATGTTGTCAAATTTTCATACATTTCTTAGTCTTTTAAAAAAAAAAAATTAATGTTCTATTAGTGTCCCCAATCTTGCCAAAAATCATGTATAGAGAGAGTACAATATATAAACTATTAATTATAGAGTATAACAACAAAATGAATTTTGAAAAATTACTACATAGGTTCGTTTAGAATAATTCAAAATAGAGATACCATTCTCCTACAAATACTATGTATAGAAACCTTATGTAGCCACGCTTTCACTCTCTCCCACTCTCCCACACTCTCTCCCACTCTCTCCTGCTCTCTCGCACCCTCTCCCACTCTCTCCTACTCTCTCCCTCCCTATCTCCCACTCTCCCACTCTCTCCCATTCTCTCGCACCCTCTCCCTCTCTCTCCCACCTTCTTCCCACCTCCCTCCCACTCTCTCCCATTCTCTCCCACTTTCTTCCTCCCTCCCTCCCTCTCTCTCCCACTCTCTCCCACCCTCTCTCCCACCCTCACTCTCTCTCCCACTCCCTCTTACTCCTCCTCCCTCCCTCTCAGTCCTCTCCTAGTCTCTCCCACTCTCTTTACGCCTCTAAGCCCCCCACTCTCTCACCTCTTGCCACCCTCCTGCTTGCCTCTCCCACTCTCTCACATGCAGCCTCCCTCCCTCCCTTAAGCCCCCTTTTTGGGAACCATCTTGGTGCACTTACCCAAAAGCTACCTTATCTTTCATTAAGGTAGAAATTTTTTTTTATACAACACGCCCCTTGAAAATTGGAGATAGGCACTGCAAAAAGAAGCAAGTAAACACTAATGAAAATGGTCAGTGGTATTGTGGAAGATGTGATAAAACTTTTGCTGAATGTGATTATAAATATATACTTCAATTCAAAGTGCAAGACCATACTTCATTCACTTGGATTAAAACTTTTGAATAAGTGGTAGAAGAAATTATGGGTGTAACAACAAAAGAATTGAACATTTTGAAGCATGAAAAACAAGATGATGTTAATTTTTCACACATTATACAAAAGTTCATTTTCAACAGATACATATTTAAACTTCAAGTGAAAAAAGAGACTTATATACTTGAACAAAGGATTAAATGCATAGTCATAAAAATAACAAAGTTTGATTATTCATCTGAGACCAAAGCTTTATTAGAGTCAATTGCAAAGCTATAGGTTTCATAACATTCAAATGCTTGAATGTATATAATGTTAACAATGTATTCAAACATTTGAAAAAATAAAATAGTGGATATCTAATTTAGTTAATGCCATTTTGTCATGTTATACTTCTTTGATGCTGTCAATACTAAATCTAATGATTGATGAGCATTTCTGCTTTTAAATTTATTGTTCTTGGTTGATTGTTGTTATAGACACGATGGTATGATTTCAAATTTCAATGTGTACCCTTATATATAGGAATTGAGATAAACAATGACACAAACAATAATGAAATCAAATTGATTGCTTTCCAAATTCATATTCATGAAAATGTAAGCATTTTTTCAAGTCAATAGGCATCTTGATAAAGATAACTCTCGGCGTGTTTTACATATATTATTAATTAATATAGGTATGCTAGTTAATTATATTATTAACTATATTTTATTTCTATTATATATTGAATTGTTAAAAGATGTGAAAATCTTAATACTAAATGTCTAGGAAAATGGTTAAAAAATTACATATTTAAAAAAAAAAAAAATAGTGTGTAATTTAAAATACAAATTATATAATTCTTATAATATTTATATTATTATTTATTGAATATTTTATAGAATTTAAACTAAAAAATTATCCTCCCCCTCTCGCTCTCCCTCTTTTCCCCCTCTACATATATCTCCCTCTTCCCCATCTTCTATCTCTCCCTCCTCTACATATCTTTCTCCCTTTCTCCCTCCCTCTCCCTATCTCTCCCCATCTCTCCCCATCTCTTGCTCCCTCCTCCCTATACCCCCCATCTATCTTCATATCTCAACCTATTTTGTCCCTTTTATCTTCCCATATATCTCTATATCCTAGTTTTCTCTTCCCATTTATCTATCTCTCCCTCTCTTTCTCTCTCTCTCTCTTATATCTCCCCCTATTTCTATCTCCCTCCATCCCTATTTGTATTTATCTACTCTATCTCTCTCTCCCTTTCCTCTCTATATCTCCTTATATCTCTCATCTTTCCATCTCTCTCTCTCCTCTTTCTATATATATATATCTCCCTATCTCTATATATATTTATTTCTCCCCTATCTCCTCTATATCTCTATCTATTTTTATCCCTTTTCCTCTCTCATTCTATATTCATCTCTACCTCTATCTATAGGAGAGATACAAAGGTGAAGCATTGACCCTTCCCAAAGATTCACCAACTTAACAATTACTCCCCAACTATTTTGGGCATTTAAGTACATATTGTATGCTAGATTAGGAGGCATGTGTCAAAGCTCATATTTATTGATGCAAAATAGGTCCAAAGTTACAAATTTGATGTAGAATTAGTTATAGTTTTGTACAAAATTTCAAGTGCCACATAGAGCAAAGATATTCCAGTTTTTTATATCATGTCATCAAATTTGGCACTTCATCAAGATTTGTATCTTCATCAACATTAACAAAAGCAAAGGTATGTACTTGAATCCCTTGCATTTAAATTTTTCAATTAAGATAAATATTTTAATATTTTCCCTCAAATCCATACTATATATATTAGTGTGTATTTATTGCAATAAAGAATTAACCTAAGTAACACTAATAAGAATTTAAGGATTTGTGTTTGGAAAAAATGCATAACAAATTTTTTGTTGGATGTTGTGTTGTATAGTTTAGAAAGCTCAAAATATGAATAGGATTTTAATGCCATATATTATGGTAGCTTACAATGCAAAAGGAGGAAGGAAATTCCATTATCAATTTTAATGTACAATTTAATACCATATATGAAACTACACGTGAGTATTCATTCAAAATTAATTGACATATTAATTTTATAAAATACACTTACCATTCAATAAAATTCTCCCAAAAGAAACCCTATGAATATTAATTGAACCCTAATTGTAGATTCATAACTCTAATCATAACCCTAAGTGAACACTAATCTAGGTAATCAAACCCTAACCCTAGCCTTAAAAGTTAATATATATAATCTGTAATTATCTCTTATCTAAATTCTTAAGTTGAATTTTTTCCCTTTTATTTTAATTGCATATATTTTTTGTTTATTAGATATTATTTTATGAATATATGCAAATATAATTTTTCTTCTACATTCATTCTATGCCCATTTTTTTCATGATATTTTAACATTCATTTTTTGGAATATTAGATCAATCTCACACATATAAATACGAAACCTCAACATTTTAAAATTGAATTCTACCCAAAACATAGACACACAATTGAACAAATTCTCAAAAGAAGAATGATAACATCATTAACATTTCATTCAAAAGTCACTCAAATCCACATAAGGAGAGAAAATATATTAGAATTATATGTTTATTCATGCTTTTAAGTCATATCTGCATACAATTTAAGATAATTTGCATATATTCATCTAAAACTCAAAACAGTCTATCTATTGTATTCTGTCTGCTTGGGGTTTTAACAGCCAATGGCACCACAGATATCACTTCCTCATCAAAGGATAGATATATTTCTACCCATATATTCAACTCAAAACCTAGCTAGAGCTTTCATCAGTTCTCTACCTACAAATGAGCCTTGAATTCCCTTTTATATGACAAGACAACAACAAGCTTCGGGCTCAAATGTAATTTCACCACAAATTTTCATTTGAACAAAATCTCCATTGCATTTGACTTTCTTTACAAAACTTCCCACATGTTGAATCTGTAAAACATATATAGTGCATGAACTGGGGTAGCGTAAAAGAATAAGGAACACAAATTGTCATCAAAATCCCCTTGTCGCTATCCATGCAAAAAATCCAAGCAACCAAATTCTACGAAGGCACCGCAACAACTTCTTATTTACCCACCACCCTACCCTTACCAAAACTCAAACTCTAGTATACACACCCGCTTCTAGTTGTTTCCCAATACGGTAGACCCGCAGCCTCCTCTTCTTTCTTGTCCTTGCCCAATATGGTTCTAGTCCATTCGCTTGGGGTTTTAATAGTTGATGAGCCCACACATATCATTTCCTCATCAGAGGGCAGACCGTGATTGAAGTGACTTAAATACTGATAGTAGTCCAAGACGGTCTTGATTACATCATCAAAAGTGTTGCTCGTAAGGTCAATGGGAGAGTATTGGCCGCATCCAGAGCACACCGACTGCTTGCCTTTGTCATCTACCAGTTGAGCAGCAATGTCCTAGAATTGCAACTTTCTATTTCAATCAAAGCAGTAGAAGGTTGCAATTCTAGGACGTTGCTGCTTAACCAAAGCACCTTCCTGAATAGTAGGACCGAGCTTTTGTGAGCTCAAACAAATAGACCTCCTTACTGACTTACTCATTATCTCTTCTTAGACAAGCACTCAAACTTGATTAGACTCAGCCACAAAGTGCTCTAACTTCTACAAGAATGACACTATTAGTAGTTAATTCCTCTTGTATTTATTGTGTGAGGTAATGGCAACCTTCATCAATGCTTAGTAAATATGCATGTGAAAACATGGCAATTTGGCGGCGTATGTACTGTCACTGTTTAACTAGAGCTGCATGAGAATCCAAAGATCACCCTTCATGATTGCCAACAACAACATATTCACATAGATTGAGATCGACATGACTACACAGGCAAGGAATAATTCATTAATGCTTCACCAACCTTCCTCTTCCTCTTGCGAGCTAGCAGGGAACAACATAGATTTACATTAGCTTTTGATCTTGGTTGTCGATCTAAAACCATGGGTTATGAGCTCAATAGTGGAGATTGGGCCCCACATTCCATATAGGACACACATCTACCTTTTATTGACCTCGAGCCAAATAACAGGGCGACACCTTAGGTTTGCGAGTTGGTAGGGTATGATCGAGATCTTCTCCCATATCTTCGAATATAGAAAACCTACACATTGCACAATTAGTATTTAATGAAAGGCTTTGGCTAAGCCATCGGCGACATGACCACTGGATTAAAATTAAAACCCAACTTTGATTTTAATACTTTATTTTCTTCGCAGGGTTTTATTTCCTAAGTCTCAGTTGGCCCTGTTAAATTCTTATCCCAACCCTAACAAAGAACAAATGATTAAGCTAAGGATTGTATTTGTTGTTATAACTTTAGTTCTAGAGAATTTTTAATTACCAATTCTTATTTGTGCATTTGTATATGAATCCAATTGAATGGTGATTGTGTTAAAGGAACGAGATCAATGGTGCCTGCTATCCTACGATCAGGGGTTATAGGGATCGCGATATCATGGGCGGGTGCCACGTGCCCTTCCTAAAGGATGAAATCTGTGTGACCATTGATGAGTTGTCTCTTCAAGATTGACTATGCCTGCCATCCTGTGATTAGGAATTTTGGGATCGCAATGTCGTGGGTGCCTGCCATGTGTCTCATCCAATGAAGCCTAAGGAGTGAAGAAAGCATTCACCAGTTTTAAATGTATTACGTTGCAGATTACTAATGTGCTTGTAAGAGGCACATGTTTTATTTCAACATAGATGTTATGATTTTAAGGGAAAAGTTGCTCAATAATTAAAGGAAAAGACAGCGACCATTTTTGAAGGAGTAGGATTTATGGTAAAAAGATCGACGGTGCCCACCATCCCGTGATGATAAATCAAAGGATTGCGATATTGTGGGCAACTACCACGTGGCATTCCTTCACTACGTATGACATAGTGGGCCCCTTTATTACCATGTTGGTGATTATGTTAGCCTATTTTGAAGATGGTCGTTGATGATTTGATCAAACTAAAGGATCAACGGCTCAAATTTAAATATGTATAAAATTATGGTTGGAGCCATTTGTGCAGCCCACAAATGAGCTTTAATGGCGGATGAGACATCCACTGGAAAAATTTTATTGACATAAAATCAATTTACTCGTCTCATTTGTATCACAAAGCATCCAATTATTTCATGAAAATAGTTTCAAAGCCAAAGGTGAAATTACGAGCAACTACTACCAGAAATTGGAGTTTGTGCGAAAAAAGCCATGAGTTAATTTTCTCTTTTTCCCAGTCATTCTGCACTTAAATTTGGTAAAGGGGGTCTGCTATGCTTGTCACTAAGTTCATTAAAATATTTTGTTAGGGCTATTATTTAGTCATAAATTGTGAGGAATTGCAGTATTTTTACTCTGTAATTTCCTATCTTTGCTTAGTCATAGCCACTTGAAGTGTAACATTGTAGTGAGGCCCTAGTTTGTCTAAAATGGTGCCAACCAAGTAGCACTCTGGCCACATTGAGTATTTGAAAAGAAACTTGTACTATGATTTCCTAGATCAATTTCCATTATCAACAAATGAAAGAAGGAAAGGTTTGCTGTTGATGCGAGGGAAAATCCTAAGGGAGGGGTTGGTGTGTAATAATTCCAACATTGCTGATGCTAGGGTTCCACTCACAGGCTTAGAAATGTTCAAATTATGGTATGGACAAAGGAATTTGCCTCATCCTTTTTTAAATGGATGGATGTACGACATGGGAAAGTTGGTTGTTCCAAATGTGTTCCCTGATGTGGACTTACTTAGAGCAGTGGCCAAAAGATATGACCCTATCACATGGGTAATTAGAGATAATGATGGAGGGGTTCTATTAGAAATCAATAGAGATGTTATCCAATAGAATTTTGATTTGAGTGAGCCAAGTGATGATTTGGTTCCTATTAATCTTGAAGAAATGAAGCAAGAGTATACAAAATTCCAATCTCTTTTTAGGGTTAAGCTGCTTCCACCTCATCTGGTTACGGTAGGGGGTTCACAATTTCACATCAGCCCTAGTGACTAGGAACCCTTCAGATTGAATTGTTTTGGAAAGCCTTTCCTGGCTACATTCTATTCACTATGTCAGATTTTGGCTTTCATCCCTGGTGCAATAATACCGATTGCATACATGTTCATGGGGGTGCAAATACAACACCCTAAATTCTCTGTAACATATGACTTTGCTTCTTTTTTGGTGGAGAGGATAGATGAAGGACTGTTGAAGCTGTAGAATGGTGATACTGGTACTCAATTCTTTTGGTATTCCATGTTGATATATATGTTCTTGTTTAGGAATGTTGATTTCTTTGCTGAGAAGATGAACTTAAGACAATCAGTTAATGAAGAAATATTCTAGTATAGATATGGGCTACAGATTTGTCCTGTAATAAGGAAAGCACCAATTATGTGTAATTTGATAATTGTTTTGCTGCAAGATTGAGGGCTAGATTGATGGTAAATATACCTAGGATCCCTCAGGAAGTGCATGATTTCCTTAGGCTGAAAGAGAGGAAACCAGAATTGAGGGTTTTACATAACTAGGGTGACATTATCCCATATCTAGTCAGCACTGTCCTGAGAATATGTGGATTTCAAGGAACCTCTCACATACTGCCATACAATGTGCCACCAAGACTAGGGTTTGCAGAAGTTATGTGGTAGATGGGGTGTATTCATTGTAAGGAAAATCAAATGTGGAAAACAATTCTCCTAATGTCAATACCTCAGGAAAGAATGTAGATACACTTTAAAATTTACAATTACAGTCCAATTAAGATGCACTAAGAAACAAAGAATAGAAACAGAGTATTTGACTATCACACATGAACACCAAATATATGTGGGAAAACGCTTATAGGAGAAAAACCCACCACACCAAGAGAAATCACTTTGTATTACAGTAATGAAATTACATACAAATTCTAGACTTGTCTTTCTAGTGTCATTATATGGAAAAATTCACCATTAAAATTCTTGTACAAGATTCTTCACATTACAGTCCACAGAATTCATCCACTGATATAATCATTCAACAACCTGTCAATTCTACCAACCGATTACAAACTATAATCACAAAGTATATCCATGCCGAAATATGTCTGTAGAACTTCTTCACAGAACCATCACAACTAACTGTGCTCCAACTATTCCCATTCGGCTCCTCCTATTCATCCACGAGACTCCACATAGGACGGTCTTACTTAGTTAACAAAATTCACAATGTACTGGCATCTTGGTGAGACACTAACAGTGTCTCACCGATGCCACATATACTTCATATCGATGTTGCCAAGAGACTTTGTTATTGCTAAGACATTCTATTGAGCTCCATGAGTTACACTGAGTCACCAAGCAGTCGCCCAGACCTATCGCATTCGCCAAGAGACCATAGCAAGTCACCAAAAGGTATACCAAAGACACAAGTCATATCGAGCTCCAAAGGATAGTCAGCAAGACATACCGATATTGCCAAGAGTTTTCTCTGAGACATAAAGGTTACCCTGAAGTGTTCACACATCACCAAGACATTTCCCTTCGCTGAGAGAACATATTGATCTCCATATGTTACCCCGGGGTGCTGTCATAATAGTGGTTTACAATTCCTGAGAGGAACGAATTTTAGCTAAAATCACATATTTTTAAAAAACATAATGATTTAAGCCTTAAAAAGTTCCATTTTAAGGATTCCAATTGAAGAGGGTTTGATCAAATCACCTTAAATCAAACCCCCTTGGATAGAACCTCGCTAGTTTTAAACCATACCTATAAATGTATCTCCTTTACACCTATCAAAATGTTGATTAAAAATCACTTTTTAATTTAGATTTTGGGGATCAAATGAATTCATTTTAAAATTTATTTCAAATGATTATGGTATTCCCTGCAACAAGCTATATCCAATGAATATAATTTTAATATGTTTTGGTTTCGTTATGTATTTATTTTTAAGTTTTATTAAACATAGGTTTTTCATTGAAAACAAATTTCTTTTTTCTTCACATAGAAAAATAGAATATTATAAAAATATTGAAAATATGAGTGCACTAGATATTGGAAGTCCTTTGATCCAACAAAAATAAAATAAAATTTGACATATACAAAAAAAGCTACACATTATACGCTGTGTCCGAATTGTAATTTTTTGACTTTGAAACTTGATTAAGGAAAAAATATTCAATAAAAAACTATATAACCAAGTGGAAGCACTAGATATCAGAGTTACAAATCTAAATTTGAAAGAATTAGAATTTTATCCTTCATGGAAAAAAAGTTATGTGTTACATGGTGTGTGTCACTTTTTTAAAATGTTGTTTTCTGAAAAAAATCAATTTTCGTGGGAGATGGAACAAGAAGTACAATTTGATTCCAAAAATTTTGAAAAAAATATTTTCAGAATCTATAGACAAAATTTGATGAGACTCTAGTTTGCACCATCTTCAAATTACTCACAGTTTAGCCGCTATAGGTGCCCGAATGTGAAGATTTAGTTAAAAATAATAATTTCAGTGTCCAGTTTGGCCAAAAATTGTAAACCACTATTATGGGATCACCCCCCGAAGACTCTTCATCATTGGAAAGACTCATCAAATTCACTGGGACTTCTTATTGAGACCTCTATGTTCCATCGATGACAAACATTTTCCAAGAGCTACACTGAAGACTTCAAAAGATGTTCCTATCGGTGAGACCTTCAACGTTCGCTGAGATGTCTTCTCGTGATCCTTGAGTTACCCCAATAGCCATCGGCTATCAGCAAGACACCCTTTAGTTACTAAGATGTTTCTCCGACCACTTTTGAGTTACTCCAAAGAACGTATGGATGTTTCCCTGTCAGTGTGACCTCTGTTCATTGGGACTTCTTAGCGAGAACCCTTAGCTATCCTGAAGCCCATGGTCACCAAGAGTCTCCCCGAAATACGATTGAATGGCCTGTTAGCTAGAGGTCTCCTGAGCACTATGAGGTCATAACAAATACACTATGTCACACTGATAGACTCCACAATGCAACCTTTCAGCAAGAAATTTGCAAGGTCACAGTGACCTATACAAACCATAATGAATCAAGCTACTAGTCAGCCAGACAATGAAGATGTCACACCGACTTGTATCTAATGGAGGTTTCAACCTGTATAGTTTGAGGCACATATTTCCAACAATCTCCCACTTGATGAAGATCATACTGGCACCTCCAAAGCACATCATAACTTACTAAAAATCATGGGCACTAAGGCCCATTGAACTGGCACACCACCTGAACTTATCTGTGCTCACTGGATTCGTCAATGAATCTGCAACATTCTCCAGAGTATCAACCTTTTCCAAACTGACCTTTCCATCCTCAACCATATCTCGTACAAAGTGGTACTGTACATCAATATGTTTCGTCCTAGCATGGAAAGTAGGGTTCTTTTCCAGACAAATTGCACTCTGACTGTCACATAAAATAGTTATTTCACCTGCATCAAAACCAATGTTAGAACACAAACGTTTCAACCAAACTACTTCTTTACAAGCATGAGTAGCTGCCATGTATTCAGCCTCTGTAGTGGACAAAGTGACTACAACCTGCCGCTTGCTCATCCAACTCACTGCACCACCATTCATCATGAATATGTATCCACTAGTGGATCATTTGCTGTCAATGTCCCCTGCCCAATCAGAATCTACATAACTACGAATGCTGAGAGTCCTTCGTGATTCAACTGAATTCCCATGGTAACACAAAGTGAAATCTGAAGTACCCTTCAAATATCTAAACACTCTCTTCACAACATCCCAATGCGTTCTTCCTGGATTAGCCATAAATCGACTAAGTACTCCCACTACTTGGGCAATGTTTGGCCTTGTACAGACCATTGTATACATAAGATTGCCTACTACACTAGCATAAGGTACATTGGTCATGTCCTCCATCTCAGTAGGAGATTTTGGATAGTCCTCAATAGATAGCTTCATTCCATGCATGACTGGGACCACTCGCTGTTTGCAATCATTCATACAAAATCTCTCAAGAATAGTCCTCACATACTTACTCTGACTAAGCCAAAGATTTCTATTCTTCCTGTCCCTAGTTATCTCCATCCCCAGATTATACCTTTCCACACCAAGATCCTTGAACTTAGCAGACAACTGAGACTTAAGACCAGAAATCATTAGCTTGCTATTTCCTATGAACAACATATCATCAACATAAAGAGCAATAACAAGTACTTGATCACTTTCAACTTTATAATATATGCAATGATAATATTTTGATCTCAGAAATCCGAAAGACAATACAAAAGTATCAAATTTCTGGTACCACATTCTCGGTGACTGCTTTAACCCATACAAAGACTTCTTTAATTTGCATACCAGTTCTTCTTTACCTTTCTCAACAAAGTGCTCAAGCTGGGACGTATAGATTTCTTCTTCAAGATCACCATGAAGAAACGTTGTCTTCACATCCATCTGTTTGACCTCTAAGTCATAAGATGCTGCAAATGACAAAAGAAATCTAATGGACATCAGCTTTGCTACTGGACAAAATATTTCTCCATAATTGATTCCCTCTATCTGGGAATAACACTTTGCAACTAGTCTTGCCTTGTATTTTTCTACACTGCCATCTAGACTAATATTTTTCTTAAATACCCATTTGCAGCCAACAACCTTTCTGTCTTTAGGCAAGGGCACCAGACTCCAAGTTTCATTCTTATCTAAAGATGCCATCTCTTCTTCCATGGCTTCCAACCAAGAATCTGAATCAGACATTTTAAATGCCTCTTTCATAGTCCTAGGCTCATCAGTACTAGAAATCAAAGCATAGGCACAAGTAGAATCAATCAATGAGAACCCATACCTATATGGTTGTTTTCTTTCTTGGGTTGACCTCCTCACTTGTTGAGGCTGAGGTTCTTCTTCAAAACTTTTAGAACTGCTCGAGCTCTCCTCAGTTTTAGGTATATTTTTAATTTCCAATTCCTCCTTCTTAGGTGTAGGAGGAATTATTGCTACATCCTTATTGTTATCTAACTTTGTGTTTGACTACAGATCCAAAGTGGAAGGTTTCAACTCACGAAAGATTACACTTTTACTGTATACAACCTTCTATGTATCAGAATTCCAAAGCTTGTATCCTTTTATGATAGCACTATAGCCAATGAAAATACATTTGACAACCTTGTTCTCCAATTTAGATCTTTTCACATTTGGCACATGAGCATATGCCTTATAGCCGAAAACATGAACATGTCTAAGTGAGGGCTTCTTACCAGACCACGCTTCCAAAGGTGTTTTCTCAACAAGAGTAGAATTTGGAGACTGATTGATTAAATAACATGTAGTAGATATAGCTTCAACCCAAAATTTCTCCTCCAAGCCAACACTACTAGGCATACTTCATGCTCTCTCCATCACTGTCCTATTGAACCTTTCAACAACTCCATTCTGCTATGGAGTATAAGGTGTAGTCTTATGTCTTTTGATTCTATGGTCTTTACAGTATCTTTCAAATTCATCAAAATAAAATTCACTGCCATTATTAGTTCTTAAACATTTTATTTTTTTACCAATCTGATTTTCAACAAGGTTCTTAAATTCCATAAATCGACTGAACACTTTTGATTTACTTTTCAAAAAATAAACAAATGCTCTTCTTGAATAATCATCAATGAATGACACATAGTATCTTGACCTAGACAAAGAAGGAGTATCCATTGGACCAAATACATCTGAATGAATATAATCTAACAAACTATAAGATTTATGAGGACTGGAATAAAATGAAACATAGTGTTGCTTTCCATATATACAATGTTCATAGAATTCAAATTTAAGATTACAATCTTCAAGCCCTTCAACCAGGTTTTTGTTCTTCAAGGTTTTTAAACCTCTCTTCTATGTGGCATAACCTATGATGCTAAAGCATAGTCTTCTCTGTAGGAAGTTTTACTTCCATAGAATTTACATAATTAAGGATATTTCCCTCTTTACCTCCATGAGCAGTTTTCAGTGACTTTCTAGAGACACTGTTGCATTGAATAGCCTATGCATCCAACTTGTACAAGGTACCAATTCTAGCACCTCTAGCCAGCATCATTGAACCTCTAGTCATCTTACAGTCACTTCCAGAGAACGTAACTTGTACTCCAATATTGTTTAGCATACTTATAGACAATAGATTTTGAGCCAGACCTGGTATGTGCATAACATTATAAATTCCCTTCACTCTGCCATCAGGGAATTGCATTCTGACTCTTTCATGGCCAACAATCTCCAAAATTGAATCACTCACCAAATACACCTTTCCACCATCGTATTCTTCATTCTTTGTGGACCACTCTCTATGAGATGTTATGTGGAACAATGCTCCAAAATCAATCAGCCATACACCATCTGATGCCTATGTAGCCAAGGCTGCAATGAATGTGTCACCATCACTATGAGAAGAACCATTATCAGAAGAGCCCTTCTTCTTCTTTCTCTCCTCTTTACAATCCCTTCAGACATGACCAAGTTTCCCATAGTTCTAGCACTTCACCTTGGACTTCTTGCCAGGAGACTTTGATCTCCCTTCTGATTTTGATTTGGTCTTCTTTTCCTTCTTACCTTTCTCCTTCAGTCTTCCTTTGACAGCAAGAGCTTCCATCACCATCTTAGAAGATTTCCTTCTCATCTCTTCTGACAGCAAAGATGCAACAACATCTTCCATCTTGAAACTGGATGTTGTACACCCAATCACCATCACCGGATGATCCCATGAGTCTGGCAAAGAACATAATAGAAGCATACAATGATCCTCTTCTTCAGTCTTCACACCAACAGATGTCAATTGAGCAAGTAGCATGTTAAATGTGTTCAAATGATCAGCCATGCATCTCTCCTTCCTCGTGACATTCTCACCAAGTGTTTCTTCCTCAGGAACAATTTATTTACCAAGGACTTCCCTTGATAAATAGACGCCAGTCTCTTCCACAAAGAAGATGTAGTATTCTCCTCATGCACATTCAAAAGCACTGATTCTTCCAAACAGAGCCTTATCAACCCCTTAGACTTCCTATTTGCAAGGTCCCAATCTTCTTCCTTCATGCCTGTAGGTTTCACTCCAGCCACAACAATCCAAAGATCATGGTCAACAAGAAGATCCTCCATCTTGAGTTTCCACAACTCAAAGTTACTGCCATTGAATTTCTCTATTTCAAACTTTCCAGATGTACTAGCCATCTTAAACTGTAATTAGAAATTGAAAGACTCTACAAGACCCCATCGCGACATAATTGACACAAAGAACCCAATACCACAAGGATAACATTGAATCGGCCGTGCTCCTGATACCACTTGTAAGGAAAATTAGATGCGGAAAACAATTGTCCTAATGTCAATACCTTAGGAAAGAATGTAGATACACTTTAAAATTTACAATTACAGTCCAATTAAGATGCACTAAGAAACAGACAACAGAAACAGAGTATTTGACAATCACACATGAACACCAGATATATGTGGGAAAACCCTTATAGGAGAAAAACCCACCACACCAAGAGAAATCACTTTGTATTACAGTAATGAAATTACATACAAATTCTAGACTTGTCTTTCTAGTGTCATTATACATCAGCATTCACCATTAAAATTCTTGTACAAGATTCTTCACATTACAGTCCACAAAATTCATCCACTGATATAATCACTCAACCTGTTGATTCTACCAACCAATTATAGACTATAATCACAGAGTATATCCATGTCAAAATCTATCTGTAGAACTTCCTCACAGAACCATCACAACTGACTGTCTTCCAACTGTTCCCATTCGGCTCCTCCTATTCATCCACGAGACTCCACATAGGACGGTCTTATTCAGTCAACAAAATTCACAATGTACTGGAATCTCGGTGAGACACTAACAGTGTCTCACTGATGCCACATAGACTACATATCGATGTCGCCAAGAGACTCTGTTATCGCTAAGACATTCTAGCGAGCTCCATGAGTTACACCGAGTCACCAAGCAGTCGCCTAGACCTATCGCATTTGCCAAAAGACATAGTGAGTCACCAAAAGGTATACCGAAGACACAAGTCATATCAAGCTCCAAAAGATATTCTGCAAGACATACCGATATCGCCAAGAGTTTTCTCTGAGACATAAAGGTTACCCCGAAGTGTTCACACATTGCCAAGACATTTCCCTTCACTGAGAGAACATACTGATCTCCATATGTTACCCCAAAGACTCTTCATCATTGACAAGACTCATCAAAGTCACTGGGACTTCTTACCGAGACCTCCATGTTCCACCGATGACAAACATTCGCCAAGAGCTACACCAAAGACTTCAAAAGATATTCCTGTCGGTGAGACCTTCAACATTCATTGAGATGTCTTCCCGAGATCCTTGAGTTACCCTAATAGCCATTGGCTATCGACAAGACACCCTTTAGTCACTAAGATGTTTCTCTGACCACTTTTGAGTTTCTCTGAAGAACGTATGAATGTTTCCCTGTCGGCATGACCTCCATTTGTTGGGACTTCTTAGCGAGAACCCTTAGCTATCTCGAAGCCCATGGTCGCCAAGAGTCTCCCCGAAATACGATTGAATGGCCTTTTGGCTAGAGGTCTCTTGAGCGCTATGAGGTCATAACGAATACACTATATCACAATGATAGACTCTACAATGAAACATTTCAGTAAGACATTTGCAAGGTGACAACGACCTGTACAAACCATAATGAATCAAGTTGCTAGTCGGCCATACAATGAAGATGTCAAACCGACTTGTCTCTAATGGAGGTTTCAGCCTGTATAGTTTGAGGCACATATTTCCAACATTCATGAAGATAACCTAACTAGAAAGGGGAAGGGAACATTATTCCCTGATTATACAGTAGTGGCTGACTTTACATTTTCAAAGGGAGGCTGGACACATTTTGAAAAATTCTTTGTTGATTACCATTTGAGATTTGGTCCAAGGAAACAACATGATCTTGAAGGTTTCTTTGCTCTTTTCAGACAAAGAATAAAAAGTAGCAAATTTTTACATGAGTTCAATTTCCCTGAGGATCTGATTAGGAATGAATTTGATTTAAATAGATAGGAATTGAACAAGGAAAATTGGATAGCTTATAGTAAGCTACTGGATATTGTGCATGAAATGGATCCAACGTATGATCCATTGATGGAATTCACTCCATACCACAAGAGAATTGATTTTTAATGAAGAATTTCAAGGAGATAATGGACACCTTGACAACCAAAAAGATAAATTTAAGGCTAAGTCTAGATATGCAAGGACAAAGTGATATGCCAATTGAAACAAGGCCAGTATGTCAGCCTATAGAAAGGTGGCCCACCTATAGGAGGAAAAGGGATACTGGCAGTGATGAGGAAGAAGTAAACAGAAAAGGGAAGAAAATAATGAAGGTGCATTCACGACCAGGCCCAAAATTAAAAGTACTTGGGGCTATCAAAATCATTGAATTAAAATCTTCACTAGAGCACAGTCCCCCATCACCACCACCTGAGCCAAGCCCTAAGAGGCAAAGAACTAATCACCTACCTGAGGATCTCACAAATGAAATTATTGTTACTGATCAAGACATGCAGGTTGGTATGCCATACCCTCCTAGGTCAGCTGAATTGGTTCTATCTGATTTGGATATGAAGGGTAAGAGTGTGCAGGATGCAAGAATGGAGGCTTGCAAGGAGTTCTTAGATGATAATGCATTTGTAAAGACTCCTGTATTCTTGCAATTGGCATGGACAATGAAATTTGAGGAATATCAAAATAAATACAAGAGAAGAAAACTAAGGCCTGACAGGTCAGATCAAGAGAATGATGAAGAAGTGAAAGCTAAACTAATGGAAGAGTTCAAAAACATCACTCTTGAAGAAGGAAGACAACTAGAGAATTAAGCTGGTGTTCTAATTTTTCCTAAATGGGACATCATAGATGCAATGGATTTCAATGCCATTATGAAGTCCAAGAATCCTTTTCAGGATTCTGAAGAAGTTAAGGCAACATTACAAAACTCTACCTTCAGTGAAGAATATGAGACCTTGGCAATTTGGGCATTGGCTCCACAAGGAAGAAAGCCAGACATTGCTGATATTAATCCAAATTTCAAAGGAGGATTAATAATAAAGAGGGCTTCAAAGACTACAACAACCGAAGCCACTAGTTTAATTGTGAATGTGGCCAAGTTGGCCCAAAAGACTACTGAAAGGGAGGAGGATGAAAGAAAGAGCCTAATAGAGAAGTATAACATTTTAATTGAAGAATATAGTAAAATGCAATAGAGGAATATTGAGCTGCAAACTGAAGTAGAAAGGTTCAAGTATAGACATACTGGGGAAACATCCAATGCTCCAGGAACCATCACATCACCTCCCATAGTAGGGTGAATGCCTCCTACTTCTCCAAATGTTTCTACACCAGAGTCTCCCATTCAAAATCCTGCTCTTACCCCTCCTCTAGAACAAGTTGATGAACAAACAGAGTGCTTTGTTGATCCAATAAAGAGGCAGCTCATGCAGGAAATTGATCAATTACAGACATCACTAAGGGTAAAAGAGGAGGGTTTTATTTCAAAAGAAAAAGAAATTGTTACTCTTGTGTTGGAGCATTTAAATGAAAAGGTGGATAATAAACTACCCTCTATACATTCTTTGTATTCTTTTCTATTTGAAGCAATAAATAATATTGATAGGGATCAGGGGATAGTGATTCCAATAATTCAAAATTGGATCCCTAGGGAAAATGATCTAGATGTTATGAATAAAGCCTCAAGGTTTGATGTAAATAACAGGCCCCAATAATTGAAGCCTACTTATATATATTAGTTAAATCATTTCAAGGTTTTCAGACCTTACCAGATGATCTAAGTAGGAAGATTAGAGAATTGGTAAAGAACTTCAATGATTGGGGTAACAAACTGTTACCTGATATAACTGATGAGTAGGGGGAAATCAGAACACTCCAACAATGGCAGGATCAAGCAAGTAAAGTCATTAATAATCAAATTAAAATAATTTGTGATGACTCAGATTATGATTTGTTGGTAAATTGTATGGATAAGATTATTGGTACCGGCTCATTTTTGGAATCTTTTGAAAAAGATGCTAATCAGGTAGCAGTAAAGTATTTTCCTTATAGTACAAAGGTAAAAGAGGTGATTGATTTTGACTAGCCAACTGATGAAGAATACCAGAGGTGGGTGGCTAAGTATTTGAATGATGAGTAAAAAGAGTGGGCTATCGATAGGTGGCAAATCAAATGCTATGGTTACAACATTTCTAGTTTTGTATGGATGACTTTCTTGGCGTGGGTTTCACGTGGTTTTTTGTTATTGCATCAACCTTCCTCCGCCGACATGATGAACGAGAATATGCTCTAGGATGATTGTTGTTGTAACGATTTTTGAACAAGAATATTTTTCAAGGTGGTGGCTATTGTAACAAATTTTGGAATATCACCAGTTGCTCCAATTGAATGGTGACAGGTGTACTTTCTGGCCCAGTGCTTGTTTGCTCCTTCATTTTCTATAAGAAGGATTTCAAGGCCAGAAGTACGGGTTAGCAAGTTAGATAATTTTTGTCAAGTCTAGGTGAAGTTGTAGAGTGAATTGTAAAGTTCGACGGTTTTAAAGAAATGAAATTTAGGTTTTGAGTCATTATGTAACATGTTTTGAGTTCATAGAGATTTAATGTTGTATAACAGTACTAGCATTTGAGTTGAAATGAAAATTCGAGCTCATGTCTCTCCATTGTACATGTATATCTGAACTTTGAATGAAATAACTAAGGGTTGTTTTATCCATCTCACTGTTGTGGTGTGTATGATTTAATTTTGAGTCATTATGTAACAGGTTTTGAGTTCATAGAGATTTAATGTTGTATAATAGTACTAGCATTTGAGTTGAAATAAAAATTTGAGCTCATGTCTCTCCATTGTACATGCATATCTGAAATTTGAATGAAATAACTAAGGGTTGTTTTATCCATCTCACTGTTGTGGTGTGTATGATTCAAGGAATTAATCAAAATGCTTGAATGGGATTATAGGCGGATATGAGTTGTATAAGGATTTGATAAGTAGTCCTGGGTTAGAATGCACACTGATGAAATTGTAATGCAATATTGTCAGGGATCTTATATGTGATGTATTAAATCTGTTGTAAACCTCTAGATGCTTATGAATTTGACTCCTGCAATGGATATATGGAATTGATCTAAGTTGTAATTATTTGTGTAGTTCAGTATTTGTTTGTCTTTTCCTAGAGCTTGCTACAAATTGCAAATCATTGACTATCTTATACAATGGATTTTGTTTAGTTAGCTCACACTCTAGATAGTTGATATTGTCTATGAACAACCAATTCTAGTTGATATTATCTTATTGTGTTGAGCTATTAAGTGAGATCATCTGCTATTGTTAATGTTGTTTATAATAATGGTGTAGAGGTTGTAAACACATTAAGGGATCACCCTCCTGAGTCTTGTAGAGCCTGAAGTGTACTAGGTGTTAGACCTGTAAAATTTTGAATTTTTCACAGTCAACTGCATTCATGAGTTTCCAAATTGAGTCCTCATCATAAGCATAAAGTTCCCTCCTTATGGCGTCTTCCTTGTATTTTTTCATATGATTCATTTGAATCCATCTAGTCTTTGCTATTTCATTATATTACCCATATCGGAAAGATAGGGTGGTGGTCTCCCCGACCTATATTTTTTACTAATGTATGCTTGATGTAGATTATCGGCGAGACACATCTATTGTTTCGGCAACAGGAAAGTCATATTGGCAAGATAATTGTTATCGGGATGAGTCATAACGAACTCATGTATGTCTCACCGACCAGCGCGGGGAATGATATATCAACCAAACAAAAGGTTATCAGAATGATGTCTTTCCAAAGGCGTTGGGTCTTGCCAATAAGGTGCAAGGGGGGTTTCGTCAAAAAGCTATCGAGAAGAAGCTATGTAGTCTTGCCGACTCAAATGTCACACCGATAGAGAATTGCATCGACGAGAGAATAAGTCTTCGGCGTGAGTTTCGTCAAAAATTGAAGGTTACACTGAAAGAATACTTTGGGGAGAGTCTCACCGAATAAATTAATTTGGAGGAATGGGTTCGGCGAGACATTTGGCATCGGTATGAGTCTTTTCGAAGATTCGTAAGTCTCCCTAATGAAATTTATTTCATTGGAAAGATTGTTTTCATCGGTAAGAGAATGATATTGTCACGATGACAAGAAGTAAACTTAAGGAGATTTTTTGATGAGACATAGGATATCTATGGGATGTCTCCCTGACAACAGAATGTTATAGCGACCCACATGAGACAAAAGAATACATTTTGGCAAGACAAAGTATTGTCTGTGAGACTTCTCCCCGACTCTAAAGGTCACAATGAAACACAAAGAGCTAAAGGATGATTGTTTATGAGACATTGGTCTTCAGTGTGACTACAGGATGTTTCGGTGAAAGATCTAATGAATGTTGCAAAAAAGATTTTGCCTCATATTTGAAAATATCTCATTGACAAGACATTTGATGTGACAGTGCAAGTTTCAAATAACTCTTCATTCGTGCTTCAGCTGATATATTAATGGCACGATGGGATATAATAGGGTAAGTGTAATCAAACACATTTGTGTTGAATTAATTGCAGAAGAGTCAGCAGTGCGAACAAAGAACCAAGACATTTTCCAGCCTGAGGAGCTCGAGTAATACACTATAAGTGACTACACCTTAGCCTTCTAAATTTTAACTTATGAAATCTTAAAGAATGGAGTGCGCTGGTTTTGGAAAAGTCAAAAGTAGAAAATAGGGTGAAAGTAGTCAATCAAAAGGGAAGAAACAAAAAATTGATATAGAACATGAGGGCACTGAATGAAGATTAAACCAAGATCTCATTAATCAGTTGCCTAGTTCAGGGCCTAGAGCTAGAAGGTCTGCACAAATTAGGGCAGAGATTGATAAACAAGATGACAAATGCAAATTCATAGGAGATGTCTAGACTACCATAAGGGGGTACGAATTGTTCAATTTCCATTATCATAGAAGAAGTTGTTTTCAACTAGTTTGCAACCCATGGAAGCTAAATTTTGGAAAACTAGTGTGCCCTAATGTGTTTGTGAATGCTGAACTGGTAAAATTGTTGGCTGATAACTATGACCCGAAGCATAAAGCTATATGTGACCCATCTGGAAAGCCACAAATATATCTGTCAAAAGAGGCAATTGGGCAGGTTTTCAATTTAGAAGGGTTTTGCAATGAGCAGATCATACACAAGGAATTGGAGAAGGAATTCTCAAGAATGGATACAATCTATAAGGGTTGGAGGTTGCCAATTCATAGAGTTAAACAAGGCAACAAGCCAGATCCTCTACAGAATAGTGAGGGCCCCCCTTATCATGTGGACTTGTTTGAACCCTATATGAAATACACCTATTTTTCAGTGTGTCAAGTATTAGGAATGGATGTCCCAGAGTATATGTCAATTGTGCCCATGATTATCACAACAGATATCCAGTATCATAATTTTTGGCCATTTGACTATGCCTCATAAAGTTCTAGGGGGCTTGATTTAGGACTGATGGCTATAAAAGGTGGATCATCTACTTTTTATCTCAGGCATTATTCATTGTTGATGCACCTGGTACTCTATTTTGGACAGGAGTTGGGAGTATGGCCTCTAGAAATGAGAATTCTCAGCTTGGTAAATATTGTGAAGCATTACCTATTCAATTATGGACTGCTATTTGGGATAGCAGGTTATCTAATGCTAGTTTCATTCATTTTGAAGAATATTTTGTGAAAACATTGTACAGATTATATAAATATCACTGTAATTATTCATTATCAAATGAGATTAAGAGATTTCTTTGACCAAAATATTTCAATGGGCCAATTAATCATAACTGGGGAGATTGGTATTGTTTGGAGGGAGCTACAATAATTAGATTCTATGAGTTTGAAGAGGCCCCTTTCATTCTACCAAAGACAATTCCAAACAAGATTGCATATCTAGAGATTGTCAGGTAGATGGATTATTGCAGTGTAATGAATTTCAGTTCTTTTGGGAAGCAGGCTTTTATGCCTAGCTCATTGTGCTTTGGTGATTTCACTATGTTGGCCAAAGAAGGATACAATTTGATCCTTGACAAACTACTTCAGTACAACATGAAGAGAGGATCACCAAGGAAGAGCTTTGACCCAAAAGGATATATCAATTCTGCCAAAGAGAAGATACACTTTGGAAAGTATCAACATGTGCCCTATCCCTTTGATGATATGATTGAAAATCTAGAGGAAGATGAAGCTGAGATGGTGGTTGAAAGATATAACCAAGGGCTGCATGATGTAGATCATTTGTCTTTAGGGGAAGAGACACCAAAAGATAATGTGCCACAAAGCCAACTAGAAAAGGTATCTAGATTGAGAACTCAGCAGTATGTTTTCCCAACTAGAGAGCTGAGTGTTGAGAGTGGTGATGCAGATGCAAGGCATATTGAGTATAGATCATTTGTTTCAGATGATGAGTTCATAAACTCCCCAAAATTCAAAGCATTTTAGTATAAAGAAAAGGGGAAGAAAATAAGAGAAAAGGTTGATGATGTCACTGCAGGAAATGAAGAACAATTGTTGAATGAATTGAGGAAATGTGTGGATGATGAAATGACAAATATAACTCTTGAAAAGGGGAGGAAAATGTTGCAAGATGCTGGTGTCATGATCTTTCCTGGGCTAGATCTCAATTCAGCCCTTGTTTTTGATAGTTTCTTGAGGGACAACAATGCTACACATAAGCTTGACAAAGAAAGTGTAACAGAGGTGTATGCTGGATCAAAATACAATACTAATGAAGGGTCATTGATGATATGGGCCTTATACCCACCCCACAAGAAATCGATGGTCATTGAAACTGAAAAGGAATTTGGCTATGCCATGAACCTAAAGGTTGGGGAAGTTGATCCTGTGGCTACTGTAGAAATTGGAGTGAATATTGCAAAGCTTAACAAGGCCCAAATTCAGATGCTGATAAAGGAAAGGGAGATATACAAAGAAAATAATGAAAGAATGTTGAGAGAAAAAGACAGACTAAAGGATTTAGTTGGTGTTACAATGAAGACACCCAGGATGCTCACTCAAGGAGAAAGCTCTCAAACAAAGGATCATTGGGTTGGATCAAGTGCTTATTCCCAAGGAAAGCATGATGCAATTGTTGCAATAATCAAGAAAAGTCAGGATAGTTTAACACCTTGGTTGAATAAACTTTGGGGAAAACATTCACATACTCTTGCTGCATTAAAGGAGCATGAAAGGATGGATGGATGGATTATGGAGAAGTTTCATGAGATAGATCAAAGAGATGCTTCTAACAATGCAACAATTGAAGCTGCAAATCATATTATAAATTGACATCGAAACTTCTACAATGAGTTGCAAGGGGATGAACAGGGTTTGATAAATGCTGCCAAGAAAACATTGATTTCATTCTTTGATGAAAAAGGGGAACTAAAAGAAGTTTCCAGATGGAAGAATGAAAGTGAATCATTGTTAAATGAAGTCATGAGGATAGCTTCTATGGAGAATACAATGTTAGAAGAAGTGAGCAAGTAGAATGAGAAGATAATAAAGATGGAAATCATGATCCAGAATGCGGTTGGAGATGCAGATACATACGAGCACCAGGATTATTTGGATCATCTTGCTAAAACTTACTTGTGGCTTAATAGAGCTCAATTATCCTCTAATATTTTGTTTTGTAAACATGTGACATTTTGATTTTTGAAAGGATGCGTCCTTTCATATTCTCAATGTATAAATATCCATTTTGAAAACAAAATGAAGGAGTGATAAGTAGAATAGGTTAGAGGATAGAAAATATAGAGTGTAATACAATGTTTTGCCAATATGAGACTATGCTGCATGTTTCAAATCATGGAGATATCAATTGAAATCTAATAATATGGTGTATTTGTTTCTGGTATCAGTTGTTTATGGTGTTTGTTGAAAGTATTATTAAAGTTGTCTCCAATATGGTGTTTTCTAGTTATTTAAATTGGTGTAACAAGTTTACATTCTGTTTTTCAATGCACATTTGTTGCATCTGTATGGTCAATTGATTGGTTCTTTCCAGTAAAGATTAAACCCTTTAAACTGATCGTAGTAATTAGAGAATGTTAATTGGATCACTAAGAAGAACTCAATAATCATAACCTTGCATGTTTATACAAGTTATAAACTAAATCAAATGCTAAACAACTTGAATGTCTGCTAGGATGAAGTACTTGTTTCAAATTTCTCTTGACTCCACATACCCAATAAGGCACTAGTCTCTACATTTTCATCAGTAAGATTCATTCATTTTTCTTTACATTTGTTAACTGAGCATATTACGATTTAGTTTTGAATATTGCTATACAATCTATACCAAATTTGATTCCATTTGTCCATTTCCATCTGCCATCGTGGACAAATCATTACAAGAGAGAAGATCAAAAGTCAAGTCTACCCAATTCACATAGGTACACCCGCCTAGGTCTAGCAGCACCTAAAGAGTAGAAAGCTTAAACCATTTGGCTTTGTCTATTACCCTAAAACATTCCAAGAGATTGGCAATCTCTTGAGGTATTCTTACCTGTGTTTTTGATAGCTAACACGGGGCTTTTAAAGTCCTCATTAGTTGGTCTAGGTCCTTTGAGCTGCCTTCGATTGGAATTGGCAATTCCATAGGTATATTAGAAGACAAACCCAGTTACATTGTAAAAAGAACCAACATACACGTCAACCACTGAACAACCACCTCTAAAACTAAATTTTTAATTTTTATGATCACATGAAACATAAAACACACTAATTTCAAGGTTGTTAACATCACTATTGAAATGTTTTAATTTTTTGACCTTTCAAACATTAAAAAGTACATCATTAAATTAATCATGTAATGGCATAAAATTAAAAACATCATGAATTAATTATGTAACCACATAAGTCAAATATAATTCTATCAAAAATTAATATCAAATAGATAATATAATCACATAACTTATACATTTCAATGTCATTGATCTTCTTCTTCATCCAACTCTTTGTCTGTATCATCCTGATCCAGATTCGACATTGTAAGGATTGGTCATATCATCATCATAGTCATCAATATCAGTTTCGATAATGTCATCATCCACACAAATATCATCTTCATGAACATTAACTCCTACATAATCATCATCTAGTTCCTCCTCTTTGACATCTTCATCGGGGACATCATCAACTAACGTTGATCCTTGATCATCATCTACATCATCTTTGGTCTCTTCTTCTTCCACCACATTACTTTACCGGCCTTCCTCTTGGATCATGTCTAACAAAATGACAAACCGGTTTACCTTGCTCATTGGCTTGGAAGAACATAGGGCTCATTTCCGGCTCACTTTCGATCAACCTTGTATTAACCACCATGGTAAAATCCATTATCATGTTCAATGTGATTCTCTTAGGACCATTTTCATTCAATGTGCTTTGTACCATAGAGACTGACGAACAAAAATTAATCTAAAAGGACTTAAAGTCACACTCAAAGTATATCATCCAAAATCCATAGTATCGATTTTGAGACTTCTAGATGTATGTCGGCTTCTAGATGAAACATTAGTCACTGAAAAACTGCGATTATACCAGAATCAAAAGTTTTCTTCATGTCATCCAACATTTTGATTCAAAATTTACAACCATTGCACCACATAGCCTTGTGGTGTTTCACCTGCAATATGTCAAACATGTAAAAATTATTTCAATATCGTCAGTTGATAAACATATTTATTCTTGGCGAATGTATGCAAAGAAAACAATCTCAAGATATATATATATACATCAATATACTTGAAAATAATTAAATAATATGGGTGATTAATATATTTATCGTACCTATTTATCTCTTAAACCATATGCTGAAATCAATTTCCCTTTGTGTAACATTGGAATCTCCATTCACGTTGACCTTCTTTTAACCAATGACACACCTTCCATGTTAATGCACAACCAGATTGTTGACATTGTTCAATCCATACCATCATCCAATCAAGATTGTTGGCGATGTAAAAATGTAGTCCATCCCACTCTCGACCAACTGTACCAAAAAAAATTGAAATTCACAAACGACGTATAATTAGTTAAATACCACAATATATGACCTTAATTTATAATTGATGTATATTGAAGATTAAAAATTAAATAAGTACAATATACATAAAAACCATATGTAAAATGCATTCCAATTAATCTCCATGACCATCTTATAATTACCTCTCACTTTCCTCAATCTACCTTTACCCAATAGGTACTCCCCTTCAAATTTGTTAATGGATTTGGGATCCCAAATGCGATCTAAATGGATCTTTGCAACAAACTTAGGAAGATATTCACTAATGTACACCATGGTCTAGTATACCATATATACCTCCACCATAGAACCCTCAGGATGTGCTCTTTGTCTAACCAAAGCCTTCAAAAATTCCAAGTGCCTCTCAACCATCCACATTGACCTTGTGTGTACAGGTCCACATAATTCAATCTCCTCAACTTGGTGTATGAGGTAGTGTTCTTGTGCATTGAAAAATGTTGAAAGTAGACACTTTTGCATTTCACACATTAGATGAGGAATTTTTCTCTTCCAATAATTTAGATCTTCTTTATGGATTTCTTTAGATGATAGCCATCTACAAGTGATTCAAGGTGCAAATATTATAATGATATTTAACAAAAATATACAGTATATTACATGACAAGTAAAACAAATGGCAATTATAAGATGTATACAACGAATTGAACAAATCTCGCTACTTACCTCATGTATTTTCTAAGATCATATATAACTTGCTTGACATTGTTGTCAAAGTTGTCTGGGAGAGATAGAGGTAGAACGTATTGCAACAATTATAAAATGATCTTTTCATTATTTTTCCAAAATTAGTAAACACAATACACTAAAAAGTACATGCATTATACAAGTGTATATAATATACCAGAATAATTACCTTAATGAAGGTATGCCAATCATGCATTTTCATCCCTAGCCCAAATTCACCTTTCTTTGTTATTATATTGTTTATGTTTACAACAAATCCTGTGGGAAATTGAATTTTTTTATAGCATTGCTTTGCTACTCTGTTAATAACCAAGGAAGGGCACTTATATTAATTTGGTCTCCATCGCTATTTAATTGAATGTCATTTTTCATTGCATGATTGGCTTTCTGAATATCACTACAAATTTTGACAATTTTTTCTTTGTCATGCCTTCCATCCAATATTTTCCATAACATTTCTATTATATTCTTTTCGATATGCATTGTATCAAACAAATGCACAATTTGTAGCTGCTCATAGTAGGGTAACCTACTAAATTGTCTAGGATAACTTTTCAGTCCCTGTGGAAGCAGACCATTAATGCCTTGATGACCTTCATGAAGCATATAAGTTAAAAAATTTAACAATGACAATCATTGTCAATTACAACATGAGTAAACACAACACAATATAAAAATATAAATTCAAAACATATCATATATGATAGATAAACAATTTGATCTGATGTATAACCTTGACGATTAATTCTATAATATTCCAAATTCCATAGGCAAGGTGACATTCTTTGTGGTTTTGTTGTAGTCTCCTCTTTCCCATTGAAAAGATATTTTTCAGTAGTTCAATACTTATGATTTCTATGGAGGAAGTGCCTATACTCATCAAACACTTGCTTTCCTAAACTTGTTGAACGACGAGATTTCATCTTTGAACCACAAATTGGACATGAAAATTTTCCCTTTGTTTGAAGACCTATAAGATGATATATAATTAGATTAAATATGTCAATTTTTATAATTATATATAATGAATAGATTATTTTAAAAACATTCATGATATCTACTTAATCAAATTAAATATTGTTAAAGTGCAGTTGAATGTTATAACATACCACAAAAATGTGTTAGCCCTGGGGCATCATGAATTGTCCATACAGGCATTGCATGGAATTGAAATTTTCTTTGTCCTATTGGTCTGGAGGCGTCATACATAGTGACGCCAATCCATAATTTTAGTAACTCATCGATAAGAGGCTCGATATATACATTCATATCTTTAACTTGGTACTTACCTAGTTGAATGAACATAAACATTACATAATTATTATAACTATTTTACTGCAATATATATAAATTAATGTACACGACTGTTGAATGAAAAAAATATAAGTCATTATGCAACAAATAAGACAATGAGATGCTACTACGTTAAAAAAAATTGATGTAAAAAAATACCTGGAACAATCATTGAAAACATTATGTGCTCCCTCTTTATTGACATCCATAGAGGAATGTTATTGTTGATAACAAAAATAGCCCACACTAAGTAAATAGATCTCAGCTCTCCAAATGGATTGACACCGTCTGCTCCCAATGAAAGCCTAAGATTACAAGGTTCTTCTTTAAAGTGTGGCCATTTTTCCTGCATGTCCCTAAATGCAGAACCATCTACAGGCATTCGAAGAATGTCATCTCCACTTCTATTCTGTGCATGGTAATCCATCAATTGCGCTAAGCTTTCACACCAAAATAATTGTTGCATACGTGGAATAATGAGAATATAAAGAAGAACCTTGTGAGGCACCTTTTTTGTTAGTTGATCTATTCGATATCTACTGATATGACATTCTGGGCATTTTGTTGCAAATTCCTATTGTTTATGATATATAATATGATCATTGGGACATGCATCTATTGCTTGATACCCATTCTATATATCATAATGGCACATAAATTTCAGTATAAGGTAAAATATTTGATGGTGGTAACAAAAATTCACCAATCAATCTACAACAAAAAATAATTTATTCATATAAATAATATTAATGGTACATATTTCATCCTTTATTTACTAGTGATGAACTAACAACAATTAAAATAGATGAAAAAAGATGACATATATGACATACCTTAACATCTATGAGGTTTCTATGTTTGATAAACCATTTATAACCTTCAAGTTCAACAACAACAATACAGTAGAAAGAAGAGTTGTTTCAGAGCCTTCATAAAGGTTCTTGTATGCCTTGTCAAGTACAGGTAAATCATCAACATCATCAAAGTCATCTTGATCATCATGATCAGCTCTACCACTAAATGTGGCATGGATCAATGTATTCATACCATCATCTTCAACTATGTTTTCTAGTGCATGATCATCTTTTTCCATAGGATCATTAACTTCATCTTCGATATTCATAGCTCCATGTTCGTCCGCTTGCAAAACCACATTCTCCAGGCTGTGATAATCCATATCATCTACCCTAGGGTGCCCCACCTTTATAATAATGATAGACACAAATAAACCATGATCATGATCAAGTGATTATATATATAATGTTAAAACAATATAAACATTTACAAATTCAATCAATAGAAACACATATAATAAACAACTTACCAATGGACAATAATCATGCCCCCCTTCAATGTGACCATGCTGCCTACAATGTTTCTTAGCTATTTTGATTAAAAGTTGTCTCATCTTTAAGCCCTTGCAATTATTGCAAGGACAATAACATTTCGCATCACCCTTTCTTTTCAATCTAGCCCACAATCTATCAAGTGTCTCTTTATTTTGTTCTGGACTAATATTATCTGACATGATTTTTCTTTACCAAGCTTGACTATTTAGATCTTCAAAAAATATCAAACTCACACTCCTATAATTTTTATTCATAGATAGGTAACATAATCTAATAATTCTGATATTTTAAACCAAAAAAATTTGGCATGCAACCACCCATGCAAAAGAGAAGATAGTCTAAAGTTAATGACCCCAAAAAACACTTTGCAATGCTAAGTCCAAAACTTATTAAATTCTGATTTTACTATGATTTCCAACTGTTAAGACTCCTAAAATCAGATTATTGAACTTGATCACAAAATTCCTACAACAATGGAGGTAGCAAGCTAGTAAGAGCAAGTGACCCATTCCTAAGGAGCAACAAGTCAGAATCATCATTGCTAATGTCAATACGGATTTATCCTTTTAGTTAAAGATGTAATGTGTCACTTCTTATGATGAGCTTATCCCTAGGGCCCTCAACATTGAGAGAGCCTTAATAAAAAACAACAGAAGCATTAGTAAGAGCATGATTAGGGTACAAACCCTAGGCCTTCGTAGAAACATAAACAATAACTATAGTAGATTAGTGAGGTTGCAATACCAGAAAGATTGAGACATTGTAGGTAATAACAAAATCTTGCAATCTAAAGATTGTAGCCAATAACAAGCACACTATGTAGCTTAGTGACATTTGTAAATGCAATCGATGGTAAGAAGAATGATAGTCACTTGAGATGTGACAGTCAAAAATAGTCTAAGCAGTGACAAGATAATAAAGCTCAAACCTTGAATAGTAAAGTGGATATTTTAACAGTGAGTTTCCTTACCCCCTTGCTGACCTTAAGGGTTTTTCAAATGCTTTTGGTAGTGTTAGACAAGGAAAATGCAATCAGGGAATGACTGTCCAAATGAAGTAACAGTGGTAATCATAGGTTCAATGTTTCTTCTTAGCCATTAATATTGTATAATGGAGGTAGTGGATTGCATGTTTGAAAGCAGCGTTTTGAGACTCACCAAAGATGGGAGAATAGTGAATAATACCTTGTGGACTATGAAGTAGTGTCAATAAGGTTGAAGGATCTTAAGAACTACAATACCATGAAACAATGAGTCCCCTATAGTAAGTAGGCAGTCTATAGGGCATAGTTTGATTTTATAGAATGATGCTCATGAAAGGTATCTTCAAATGATAGTGAGTGAGCTGTTTGAGATTGCAGTTGAGGGTGCAATACCAGTCTTAAAGGAAGTTAGCAAAGCAGTAAATGTGTAAGAAAATTGAATCGTACACAACAAACAATTCACAATGTTATCTTCCATAATGCCTTGAGTTTGAAGACAAAAATCTCATTGTATCTTCATGATGAAAGTGGTGACCTTAATGGTCAATTGCCGACAACCATGTTTTTAAATTAAACATTCTATTATGCTTATGGAGGCAACATTTTAAGCAAGGGAGTGAGTGGTGGTTTGGAACAATGGCAAGTATGAAAGACTTGCTTTATATGCATACTATGCAGTCTAGCTTAAGACAACGTTCTTAGAAGAGATTGAAGGTGAATTATGGAACTCAAGGGTTACATGAAAAGGATTAAAGCAAAGACTAAAATCTATTTAAAAGCCACAGTCATGAAGATATTAAAGATGTCACATGCAAAAACCTAGTAGCTAGAGTAATGAATACAGTGCCAAAGAGGATAGTGTGCTGGGGTAGATTTAGGAGATCTCCACATTATTTAATTACAGGGAAATACATCATTTATTTATTTATTTAATTAAAAGAAATCATTCTAAACCCTATATAGGATACATTGATACTTCAAAAGCCTCTGAAGGAATTTGAGATTATGCAAATATATGTGAAGTAACATTCATAAGGTTTAGAAAATCTTGATCACTCTCTAGAATAGCCCATTAAACATGGGTTGTGCTTGAATGCACTACATAATTGATATAACACAATCACTCTGCATATCAATCAAAGTTATAGGCTCTTTATTGTAGCAAGAGGTAATCACTCTTTGATCATGCTATAATTACATCCTAACCTGTTAAACTTGAGACAACTTGAATGCACCCAATGATGATTGACACCTACACTATACAACCTGAATTAACTACATTATATGAGTTCCTTCATTTCTATCACAACATAGCCACATTAAACTTGGGTCACACATGAATGCATCCTATATTTGTTATAGCACAACTGTGCCACATAACCAATAGAGTTATGGATCACATAATTACAGTCACAAGAATATGTTCCTCGGTTGTGATCTTATGGTGATTCCACACAACAAAATCTGGACATGAAATTCTCAAAACCCTTAACTTCTAAAAATGAAATATGATAAGATGTCGCTTTAAAATATGGTTTTCAAACCTGGAACTACAAATCTGACTTCACAAATGAATTCTACAAAAAGACAATGACTACCCTCAACCTGGCGATATCTTCTTGAATTTTTTCTGATTTTTCCCAAGAAAATCATCCTTATTTCTCCACAAACTGTCTCAAGTAGAGCAAAACACTGTTGCAATAAATCATGCATGAACTCACTTTTCTTTATGTCGGCCACAATTTGATTTTTTTAAATTTTTCATGTTTGTCAAAAATTCGACAAAACTGATAGCCAACATTTTGACGAACCCCAGGTTCGTTGAAATTTTGATGAACATCGGGGATAAACTTTCAAAAAATTGGAAATTACACATCAAATTTTAAAAGCACCCGATGAACATCGAATTTTACATATTTCATCGGACAGTTTCATCATATTTTGCAGTCAAATGTATTAGTGATTGTAGGTTTTGCACATTTTGTATATAGGTGTGTTTTCTTTGGTCTAGTCCTCTTGCTTTGTCTATGGTTGGTATACTTCAACTTGAGATTCTAGGATCTCACCATGCCTACAAGATGCATGCATCCCCAGTTCGAGCCACTAATGGAACCCCTAAAATGCTTCATGTTCCATCTCAAAAATCCTACAAAATTTTGGTTAAATCCATCTCTATGGGCTTAGAGATTTGTTTACCGTAACTACTTTAGGGTTTTGTGCTCCTTAACCCTCTAAAGGGTCTAAGTCTAAATTTCCTTATTGGCATTCTAATTCATTGTTGATCCCATATTACTAGTTCCCAATCATTTAAGTTGTGCCTTATACCTTTCATCTCATTGATAAACTTCCCCCTTTACCTTATTAGTCCCGATCATTTCCCATGGTCATGTTTAAAATATTGTTTTATTAATACGGGTTGAAATGTGTTTAAGTTTTGGTCAGATCCTAAGTTTGGATTCATTTTTTCAATCGTTAGCTTAAATTATTAACCCTTGTACTCATGCCCCTACCCATCATTGTCCTAGCTGAGTCCCTCTTTTAAAACTAACATTTTTGACATGTGCAAATATTATATTTTATGAGGACCATTTGATCATTGCAAGCAAATCTTAACTGTCCCCCACATCCTCGTTCTACTTCATTTCTCATTAAAATAATCACATAGGTTGGTAGATGGTTGCTGTGTGTCATGTCTAGCGGTGAGCCCAGTATTTTCAAAGGATCAACAAGTGGAGCTTTGAAGAAAATCAATGATGGGTATCATGTGATGTGTCTCCATCTACACCACTCCCTGATACCCCATATGTTCTAAGTCTTGCAATAAAGTAATGTCATAGGCTAGTAGGCTATGCACATGTGTCCTAAGTTTCAAAGACCTATTGAGCCATAAAGCAAAGTAAACACTATTAAGAAATGGTCAACGGTCGATAGCGGGTGACGTGGGTCAATCCTAACCACTTCTCGCTATCTTGTGCAAGGCCCATCCCTTCCGCTCAACTCTCAACAAGGAAGCGGGAAGGTTCCATGTAGAGAAACCTGGAGGGCTTAAGGGACATTGGAACGAAGACCAAAATTAAAAAAATATTTTAGCATGAGCTACTAAAAGGAAATATGAGGCACGTGTTTTGATAACATTTGAGATCTTTTAATCTGGGTCATTGGTTATGTCAAGAGAATATGGATGCGAGCAAGTGGTCTTGTATTAAGACATGAGTATATTGAAGGCATGAGATTTAATCTCAACCCTTTCCTGTATCCTTGTTGATAAAATTTTCACATGGGTTAAGGATCACGGGGGTGAGGGGAAGATGACACTTGGATTCTAGCTTCAAGGACAAAGAAATGGCAGAGCCCGTGCATGAAAAGAAAGCCCCTCCACATGGCTTATTTTGATTTAAAGAATGTTATGACTACTTACAGTCATCATTTTCAAACGGGCTTGACTAAATCTAGATTGTCTATCAAATCAAGACATCTGCATGATCAATGGTTGGCATTCAAATCTTAGTTTGAAGGCAAGTGATCTATTCTGGTTCACACAAGTGAGCCTTAAAAGTAGAAAGTACATTGAGCTACGTAAGCAGGAGGTTTCATAGCCATTAAAACTAGCTTTAAAAGTATAATTGAGTATTGTGAAAGACATTCTACACATTTGGAGAGCTTGTGTTGTGGTTTTCAGGCCTGTTTGACGTCAAAGCTAGGGTTATTAACTTGCGAAAAACTAGTAATTGAATTATTGCCTTCTCATGAAAATTGTTGATAAACTATGGTCTCCAAATCTTTCTATCAATTTTGGTTTTCTTGGTCTTGCATTTATTTTAAGGTTTGGCATTCTTTGAAGAAGAATTAGTTTTTCCTGCATTGCTATAATTTGTGTCAAACCCTTATTTGAGTTGTAAGTTTTATTCTACAAAAACAAGGAACCCTGTGTTATAAAAATCTTGAGTTATGGAACCCAAAACAAAAGCATCTTCATCTAAAGAGGAGTCCTATGTTCCCAAAAGACCTTTGAGTAAAGACCTTGCTGACTAGCTGCCATCTTCGACTAGTGAAAAATTTAAAGGTCAATTTCTTTTCAGAGGTCCAAAAGCAATCAAGGGCTTAATTGATAAAAATAGTTCTATTAGGGATGCCAAAATACCTTGTACGAGGTGGGAATTGTTCTATGACTAGTTCAAAAATAGAAACATGGGCATTCATGTTGGTAACCCTTGGAATCTTGACCTGGGGAAATTAACTGTGCCTAATGTATATCTTGATATCAATTTTTTGAAAGCAATAGCTATGAATTATGACCCAGTCTCTAGGACTATGAGGTCTTATGATGGAATTGACATGGTTAAGATAACAATGGAAGAGATTGATTGTGTCTTCAGACTCACTGAGTGGAGTAATGATATGCCTAAAATTGATGAAAATGTTCTTAGGGAAGAATATGATAGGAATAAGATTGCATTTAGAGTCCATATACTGCCAAGGTACTTAGTAGAAATTGGGGCTGAAGAATTACATTAAAGAAATTTGATAAAGAGCCTTTTACTATTAGTTACTTTGTTTCCTATTTCCAAAGGACCTTCTATTCTATTTGTTGGATAATTGGTTATGATCCTCCCACTAGAATGCCCATTGCATGGATGTACATGGCATTCCACATCTAACACCCCTAGTATTGCACAATATATGATTATGCAAGGTTTCTCGTAGAGAGAATTCATGAGGGTTTGATAAAATTGAAGAAGGGTGAAGATGGAGTAAGGTTTGGTTGGCACTCATTGTTAATGCACATGTTTCTATTCAAAGGTGCAACTATTTTGGGAGGAATATGACATTGGATAAGATGGAGGCTACTTTGGAGCTGCCTATTCAGTGTTGGACTACCATCCTGGATAAGGATGACATAAATTTTGATTATGTAATATTTGAGAACTTCTTTGCTTCAGAGTTGAAAAGAGCCCTGGTTATGAATGTGCCTAGAATTCCTAGGGCCCTCTATGATTTCTTGAGACCCAAAGATAGGAGGCTGAAGTTAGGGGTTGATCATAATTGGGGAGATGTTATCCCATATCCTTCTTATACCATTTTGAGAGTGTATGGTGCTATTGTCGCACCTCATTTGCTGCCAAAATGTGTTCCAGAGAGAATTGGTTTCCTTGAAGTAATATGACAATTGGGAAGTGTAGAAAATGAACATTTGTTGTACCAAGGAAAAGGAACATTTTTTATTTCATACACACGCTTCTTCGATTTTGTAATGACAAAGGGAGGTTGGAATAAGATAAATGATGTACTCAAATATTTTCACCTGCAAGGAGCAGTGGAAAGTGAATATTATGATCCTGAAGGCTTCATAGCCATGTTAAAATTGAGAAATTAGAGCTCCAAATTTGATCACATTTTCTAGTTCCCTGAGGATGTGATAAGGAATATCTTTGAATTTTCAAGGAAAAATAATAGAAAAGTAAGATGGATTGATTTTAACAAAATGCAAAGAAAGGTAAGGGAAAAAAACCTTAAATTCATTGCTCTTCAAGATATTCAAAATATAATGCAAAAAATGGTATATGTGTTTTGAAAATTTTACACAGTGGTGGGCCACCTTGAGGGTGAAAAGATGATCCTAGATAAGGGAAAATACCCCATAGAAGAAGAATAGGGTGGGGGAGAAATCCCTATTATGGAGGAGAAACCTACATCTCAACCTCTTGAGGAATCAAAAATAAAGTTATTCATCAGGAGAAAGAACAAGACAAAGAAAAATGATGCAACTGTTGCTCCCTCTCAGTTACAAGAGGAACAAAGACCTCTTTCTTTAATTCCAGAAATGCCACCACCATCTCCTCCAAGGTTAGTAGGGCTTGAGATTATGGATGTTGATGCCCCATCACAACATGCCTCACCACCAAAAGATCCACCATTAAAGAAGCAAAAGGTAGAAGAAATGTTTGGTGGACTATGATGATGATAAGTTTGATGAAGACATTTGTGTATCAGAAGCTTAAATGCAAGAAGGAACACCCTCTACATGGGCAATGAATGTGTCACAAAAATTGGGTTTGAGGTTGAGCAAGGCTAATCTCATTGGGGTAAATGGCAGTGATGATGTCAGAGTGGAAGCACGCACAGAGTTCATGGATGATGATTCATTTGTAAAGTCTCAATCTTTCATGGAGTTTGCATATAGAGCCAAGAGGGATGAATATGTCAAAAATTTGGCTAAGGAAAGAAGTATTCATCTAGAGTTACCTGATGCCACCATTCAAAAAAAAGTCTTAAATGAAATGAAAGCTAAGTTTCATAGAATGACTGTAGATGAGGGTAGAGAATTTGTGAGAAATAGTGGTATTTTATTGCTACTAGAGTGGATTTAGCTTCTGTCATAGCCTTTGAAATAATAAAAAGATGTGACAAACCTCTCTACAATTCTAAAGAGGAGGCTACAATTGCATTACAAGTATCTTCCTTTAGTGATCAGTTAGATGCACTAGCTATATGGTTCTTGGCCCCAAGTACAAGGAAGCCTAATATTGTAGAGCTTGCACCAAAGTACAAGGGAATTTTGATAATTAAAAGGGTGTCAAAAACATGAGATCTAGAGGTAGCAAATATGTTAGTGTATGTAGCTCAGTTCACAAGAACCATAGTGGAATCAATAACTATAGAAAAGGAAAAGTTTAGGACACAATACAATAATTTTTTAGTGGATTATGGATGGATTGAACAACAAAATATGTAGCTACATACGAGAATAGCATTATTAGAGAGAAGTTGCAAAACTTGCAACCAAGAAAGTAAGAACAAACTTGTGTTGATTCTCTTACCACTTCACATGAAGTTGCACCCACTAATTTTACCCCTTCAATAAGTTCCTCATGGGCAATTATTCCATACAATATGGGAACTATGCCCATTTCAATGATAGAGCCTAGTACATCAAAAGTACCATAGGATGAGGAAGATGTCAGCTAGGAGGAGTTGCTCAAGAAGTTAAATGAGTATAATATGAAATGTGACAATCATGATAGGGAGGTCTTTGTGAGTAATATGAAGATTTCCACTACAATCTTGGAGCACTTAAACAAAGGAGTTACTAGCAGATTGAATAAAATTCATGATAGCTATTCCTCAATGAAGTCAACTATAAATAACTTTGACAATGATAGGGAAAGGGTTATTCCACTTATGGAGACATGGATACCTAGGTTCCAAGAGTTGAGAATGATGTCTATTGGAGCTAGGTAGGAGGCCAACCCCCTTGAAAAGCTAAAGACCACTGTTACTATTGTAAATGAAGTTAAGGGGTATAGGGGAAACATAGAGCCTTTGGAATTCATAATAAAGGAATTGGTAAATAAATTTCATAAAGCACATCATGGTCTTCTACCATCTATTCTAAGGGATGATGGTAGGATAAAAACCTTGCAGGAGTGGAGAGATGAAACTAATGATGTCATTTCAGAGCAAGTTGCTTCAATTTGTCAACGGTATGATATGGGTATACTAAAAAGAAATATGGACATGTTGGCCCATGTAGAGATTGTCCTATCAGAATTTGAAAAGGAGGACAATCAAGTTGTTACCAAATATTCTCCTTATAGACAAAAGGATGATAATGTTATGAACAACTAGCCCATTAAAGAGGAATTCTTGGCATGGAGGAATAAATAATTGGATGAGCTATAGGATTGAGTTGCAATAGTGGGGTGGTGATTATAATTTAGGTTTTGAAAGCTACAATCATGATGAGTAACTGATAGGAGAAATATAATTAATAGCCAAAAATTAGTACAAATTAGGCTTTTGTTGATGTATTGACAATATATTGCTTTCTCCCCAATTTGAATTGATGACTAGTTTGCAGACGTGGACATAATCCATGTCCTTTCCTATTTTATTCTTTCATTCTTTCTTTCATTTTCACTTTATGTGTGTGGACACACTTTTTGAGAAAACTGCTTGAAGATTCCTTTTGAAAGGTGGGGCCGGATCTCCAACAACAAATGAGGATAATTTTTGTCTCATACATATTTCCCATCACCTTAGAATGTAAATGTAACTGCAAAGGGAATATGTTATAGTGGTCTAGTAAAACAGCGACATGTGTACTTTCTAGTCTGAAGCTTATTTTTCTTCTTCATTTCTATAGGAAGGAATTCAAGGCCAAAACTATGGGGTTCATATATTGTAATTGGTCATAGATAATTGTAGAAAGAATACTGAGCATATTTTGAGTTTTGTCTTCGGTTCTAAGTCTGTTAGTACGTATGTAATTTTGATAACAAAGATAACAAATACAATACAAAATGGTTCTAATTTCATGGCTATTTTCTCTCCTCTGTACTTCTTCTACAAGTCATAAATAATATAACAAGGATTGTTTTGTTCATCTCCATTGATTTCAGTGGACGTATGGTTTTGTTCTTGCTTATTAAATCAAGGAATTAGTGTAAATTCTTGAATGAAATTGTTGATTCATATGAATTAAGTGCTAGGATATTCATAAGGAGTGGTGGTCGAGAATATAGTGTGGAGGTGTTGTAATGCAGTGTTTTTCAAAGCTTATATGATACTATGTGTAAAATTGTTATCAGGTTGCATAGGTTAAGATTGACTCTATGTTTAGGATAAGGCACTAGTTTGAGTAAAATATTCACAATATAGTTTCTAGGTTAGTTCATCAGCAAATCACTCTTTATTTACAAACTTTTCAAATAAGTAATCATTGTAGTTATGTTATGATGAATTTCATTATTCTCATGCTCCAAGTGTAGGGTATTGCTAAAATAATTACCAACTCTTTTGATACACTATGTTGTTGAGTGGCCATATGATAATTATCTGTTATTTACAATTTATGTAAATGTTAATTGCATAAGTTCTTGAATATACATTGTGGGATCACCCTCCTTGGTTTCACAAAACCCAAAGTGTAGGAGGAAATATTTGTAGCTTTCACTCATTTGTTGGCCAATCCCTTTAGATTGCTGAATATTGGAAATGGAAAAGTCCATAGGCAATTCTGAAGATTAGCTTGGTTCTTAAAAAATAACCAACAACACCTACATAAGAGTGACCATAAATCAATAAGAACCCTCCAAGCAGCCATGTAAACCTATAACTGTCTTCATCCAAAACACCTTGAATACAGTCTCATCATAGATCTAAATACCAAATATTTTGGTTTTGTAAAACATGCAAAACCATCTCTGTAAATCTGAAATCCATTAAAATATCTAGAAATTCACATCAACCACATGTCATTTGAATAATGGAATAAGCATAGATCCACAAACCCATAATTGAAAATAAGAGTAAACTGCAATCGAATATAAAAAAAAAGTTGTCTGGGAGTTTATAACATATGAAACATATTGTCTCCACAACTCAAAAGGATGTTAGTGTCTTATCTTCCAATGCTTTCATGTAACCAAGGGTTGAAACCATGAAGCCAATATAAGCACTCAATTTTGTAGTCCAAATTGAGAGTGTTTATCCATGTGACTAAGATGTCTCTACCCATCCAACATGAACACCTCATCGCACATGACCACAAGGTAAAGGAACAAAACCACAAAACAAGAGGATACACACATATTTTCAAACAAGAGCTCCAAGTTACCAAAACATAACCAATTCCATAAAGATCCATCATCACAAGCTTCCAATGCCCAACATAGATCACATTGACAATATCCATTGATTCCAATCTCACAAATCTGTAAGACAAAGTTAACTCACAAAACATTCATTGCTGCCTCAAAAGCCTTCCAAAAACCTTTAATTCATTCTAAAAAATTCCCACAAGCTTTCCAAGCCAAGAAATGAAAAAGAAGAAATACCTAGAACCTAGTTAACCTTCAACTTTGATATCAAATTATGAGAAATGAACTAGTTCAATACGATTGTTGGGAAATTCAATCTCTATCCAAATATGAATTCAATGGATGAGATACAAGGCTTGGAATACAACAACATGAAAATCTGAAACCTATATGCAAATCTGAAAATTAAGTTTCCTTAATATATAAATACCATGATTAGATCTACCTTCTTTATGATGCCAAAAACTATCCAATGTATCATGCTTATAAACACTACCTTATGTGAACTTATAAAATAAATATATGAAGAATATCATCACCATAAGATAGAAGCAATGAGGCGTAAATAAACAACAAAATATCATCACATAACACATGATTTACATGGAGAAACCCTTGCAGGAAAAAACTTCACCAAGAAGAGAGGCCAAGTATGCATTATCATCAAATAAATGAGATTACAATACATTCACTTCCATTCTCTTCTTTTCCTCAAAATTGGTAGAACTTGTGTACTTTTAAACAACTTCCTTATGCCTCAACTGATCCTTGTTCCTCCAAAGTAACACTACATTCAAATTTTTCTCCTCAATTCTACATCCAAGAAGTTGAATTTATAGACTTGTGAAAGCATGTAATGCACCAAACATGGCACCCAAAAATTAACCTTCATTCCAAACATCCCCAACCTTTGGATTACCTCCTCAAAATGTGAAAGTACACCTATTTTGGCTCCAATACTTTTGCTCCAACTTGGGTACCCAACCATGAGAGAAACATTATATTAAATGTAATAATGATGGAAAACCAAGTGACACTTATTGCCTCTTTCCAAGAACCCAGTTGGAGAATCCCAAAAATCACTCATTTATCATTTCCTTTATATTTTATTATCCCATTTTAGGCAACCACATGTGGGGAAAATAATATTAAATATTTATGTCCACATATCACCTTTACCACTGCTAGTGAACCCATCACCCCTTATGAGTATATTAAAAAATATTTTCCCAATACACTATACGATTTACAAGGATGTTGGAACCATAACATAGGATTTACAAGGTGGATTACACCTTAATCCTAAAAAAAGACTCATGTAGAACAAAGGAATGGTTGTTACAAATCATTTGTAATATGTGGGGTGCTATCAAACATGCACCAAACCTTAGTTTCACTCATCTCAAAAATGTGGTAAGAAGAAATAAATAAATGTGTTTATATTATTTCACTAAATCTTGGAAAAAATCCATGAAAACATACTATTACAAAATAAGTGCATTTGCACACCCTTTCTACCCTCTACAAGATGCATTCACTCATTCATAGTTAGACAAACAAATTTTGATTCCCTAGAATAATTTGTAGACTATTCATGCTAAGAAAATTGGTTTAGCAACCAACCTTTATATAAAAAACCAATTGATTTATATAGATACTTTGTTTCATAAAATCCAACTATCATGGGACTCTCAATATAACATAATAATTAATTATGTGAAAAATCCAACACACTTTGTTCATGACCATTAATTGTTTGATTGCACATCCCAAAATGCATGAAAATTGCCTACAAAAATGTCAAAATTCATATGGGAAGCATGAGAGAACATGAAATAGACCTATAAATCCTCTTTTCATTTATTATTCCGATGGATTTTATGTGATAGGGACTATTTGAGTTGGAAATTCTATAACAAAAGTGTCGCTAGGGGTTATCATGAAGGCATTACATTGAGAAAACCATGATCACTATATTAAACGTGATATCGGTTCTTATTATAATTAAAAATTTTCAAATCAAAATCTAGATGATTAAATAATAAATAATGGGAGCCATTCAATCATATATGACTGAAACCTCAAAAATAGGGCTCCACCACCTTTTAGGAGATGTACAACTTAGGGAGCCCTATTTTTCTTTAGTTTCATTAAAGGAAACCCTAAAGACCTCAATCTAGGGATGGAATTAGAGAAAGAGATTTGAAATAGGGTGTGCTAGGGGTGTGATTAAAGACAAAAGGAGGGTTCAAAAATAAGAAAAGGCTTAGAAAGAAAGATATGAAATGTAACATGCAAGTCTAACTAAATGACCTAGGAAATGAAACTAAAAATTAGAATAATGAATTGAGATTGAACATAAAGGTACCTGGAAGAAAGATGTGGTCAAAAAAAGCTCTGAAACCTTGAAATTCTACTGTTTAAAGCTCACTAGGACTCATACACAAGACTGGGTGATTTATTCCCATACTAGGGTTCCTGTGCAAAAGCTAGAATCTCTTAGTGACTAATTTGGATCTCTTGAAAACTAGAAAAAGTGTTGTATTGGGACTCATATGCCCAAGGTGGAAATTTAGTTCTAGTATTAGGGTTTGGATGAAAATATGGTATCCTTCAGTGATCTACTGTAGCTTCTCTCCTACTAGATCTCCAAGTTTGAAAGCTTGAATTCGGGCCTGTAGGTGACTTTTCGTGAAGATGAAAACCCTGTGACAACTTGGAAACTTTCTTCAATCTTGAAAAATTTTCTTCAAAGGATCTTCAAGTCTCAAAACACTTAGATCTGCAATCACACATCAAAGAGGAGAAAAACTTGTTGATTGTTAGGGAATAGGGGTTTGCCTAGGTCAAACCCTATTTAGGTAATTAAACTTTATGATGAAAAAATGAAACATGAACATGAAATATGAAACATGAACAATGATACCTTAAATGATTTCTTGAAATGTAAATCTACAATTTAACATGAAGTGGCCATGAAGAATGTAGATCTTGATATTAAATTATATGTGGAACAATGCTTAACTTGGATCTTGAATGCTACATTACAACACCAACTTAACAACATGCTTGAAGCATCATGCCTTTGACATGATGATGGATCTTGAATTGCTGCGATAACCTTCTACAAATTTTCCCTTGAATGTTCTTGAAATGCTCTTGAATATTCTATAAGGCTCTTGTGAAGTCTCAGGATGCTTGATTCTTTATTGCTTAGTGAAATAATGATTTGAAACCTTGTTTACATAGGAACTCCATCTAATTTATTGTTTATTAGATCCCAAATGCCAACATTCATAGAATTTGAATTGAAAACCTTGATTTCCCACTCAAAACCCTAAAAATGGGCCAAATGGGACTCCTACACCCAAGGTGGCATATGGATCCCACCATGGCTTTTCGAGCTAAGGAGATGTTGCGAGGTTAGAAAATTAAGTGTATTTATTGATCTTGTCAGGATTTCAGTTGAAATAAGCCTCAAGATGCATAATAAAGTGTCCTAAGGGCCTATTAATGATGATGTGAAGGTCATAAATGCAAGAGGGCCCAAAACATAGTGTTAAGGTGTAAATGAATACACTTTACAACACTAAATTAAGGAAAAATTATGTCTATTTAACTTAAAAGGGCCCTAAACTTGAAGTGAATGTGTAAAACACATTACGACACCAAATGAAGGCCACATTAGGCTCATTTTAATGTTAGTCATTCCCAAATTAAGTGTGAGAAAGTGATACATTTTCCTACACTACATTTAGCCCCCACTTTAGTGAGAGGAGGAACTTGCTTCAAACTCGTATTAAAGTATACATTCAATAGGGGTCCAAGTGTACCAATGTGGATGATCTAGGACAACAAAGATCACAGGAGATGGCCAAGCCCCCAGGATCCAAGATCCTACATCAAACCAACATAAGTACAAAGGGATAGACACACAGTGTATGATATGCAACATCAAGATACATAAACATAGAATGTCAATGACTAACATAAAGAAAAATAAAAACAAAAATAAAAGGGGGGTGGATCAAGCCTCAAACATTGTCCAACACAATGTGGATCAGATCTAAGATGTTTTTCCAAAACACACTCACTTTGAGGCAAAGGAACTTCAAGGTGTCCATTGGGTGAGTATCAAAAAGGGTGGCTTAGTGAGAAATTCATACCTCTATATTAGATTCTCATTGTACAATGAGAAAGTCATGCCCATTCCAAAGCTATACCTGTTGATAAATTTTACAAGGTTCCACACAATATGAATAGCAAGATTCATGAGGAAAACAAAGCTTCGTATGATTGACACTCATGAACAAAAACGATGGCTCCATAGACAAGTGTGTTATGCAAGGTGGCCATATAACAACTATTGTAAATGGAAAATAGTGTAAGGTACATTCAAAAGAATTTTTCTTAGTTCATGTAAGGTATCTTCTTAGGGAAAATTGTGCCTAATGTATCCAATAGAGGACACATCAAAGAAATATCATGCTCTTGGAGGAAATCAAACCTAATGATACCACCAAGAAAAGGATGCATCACAAGAAGAAAGAAAAACCGCACAGTGAAACATGAATATCGATGTATACCCCCACTTTAAAGTGGTTACTAACACCGTTGCTATGAGCAATTGCTTTAAAGTAGAAGAAGACATGAGAGGTTATTCAAAAATACCTATGCCAATTCATATGTTCCCAAATGAAACTACATTATGGATAAGGGATTACCCCCAAAATACAACAACTAAATATAACTTAGTACGTCACATGCGAGCCAACTTAAGGCATGTCATCCACATCCCAAGATTTCTCTTATATATACATGGAAGGTGGTCAACTATCCAAAAGAGGCAATTACAAGTGACATATGAGGACAAGGCTACCTAACCGCTTTCCCCCACTTAGTACAAGACAAGGATGAGCTGAGATGATTGATGAGAAACATGCTAGAGTGAAAATCAATATCAATTATAGGAATTAGGTGCCTCAACATAAGGAAGAGCACCACACTCCTTAAGATGTTGAATTTTATTACTTAAAGCCTTAGATTCATAAGTAGAATGACCATGAATTCTATGATATGCACAAAATGAACTCTTGTAGTAGAATTTCTTTCATGTTCTTGGAGGGAGAGATATCAAGCGATCTTGGAGGAGTCTCGACAAGATACTTTCTTGATCAATAGTAGAAGATGTTCCTTTATTTTGTGACAAAGATATCTCTTGCTTAGTACAAGATGTCATACCTACACAAGACTCTTTAGATTATGATATTTTCTTCTCTCCTTGAAAGGAGGATGTAAAATCAATTGAATTTGAATCATTAGTGTTTTGTGTGATGACATTGATATTAAGAGAGAATTTCTCTATTTCTTTCATTTCTTTCAAAGGATAATAATCAAGACCACTTGTGTCTATTGGTTTAGGAAGCACTAATGTTAAAGTTAGCTCAGAGGAATATTTTGTAATGGTGTTGATATTAAGTGAAGGCTTGTTTTTTTCTTTTGAGGGACAATAACCAAGACCATTGTTCATTCCTTGCATGTTAGGCTCTATAGGGACACAAATACCTTGTTCTCTAGCACCACATCCTTTTCCACTATATCCAAATTGTTTCATAAGTTCATAATGTTTTCCAAAAAGTTTTTTCATTTCTTTTGGAGTTGGTGGTTGTTCATAATCAACTTCATTAAAGTTTGTTGTATAATTTTTTTCTTCGTCTAAAGTGGTTGAGTCAGATTCTTTCAAAGGGTCTTCCAAATTTTGTGTTGACATTACCACTTTTTCTTTTCCCTTTTCAAAGTTTTTGTTTATGATCTTGTATTCCCCCATGAATGTTGTGAAATATAAGGACTGCAATCATCTTCCAATAACTTCATGACTTCCTCAATATTTTTCTCTTTGTCTTTCTATTGCACGGGTTCTACTTGTGTGGTTGGTGTTAATGTTTTCAAAGGATTCTCCTTGCATTTCTCAATGTTCAAACAACTATTTGGTTCAGGGTCAAATTTGATTATACCCACTTTGTTATTGTAGACATATTTCATTATATGATGAAGAGTTGAAGGAAATACATTCATTGCATGAATCCATGGTCTACCTAAAATAATATTATATGAAAGATCATGATGCATAACATAGATAGGGGTTTTTAATGTAACTTATTAAACTATAATAGATAATGTGATCACACCAAGCAGTCATTTTCCCATGTTATCAAACCCACTAATAGATAAAGAGGTAGGTTGAATTTTGGATTTATCCACACCAAGCCTATCCAAAAGTTTTACACTACACACATTAAGGGTTGATCCATTGTCAACAAGGGTTATTTTTATCCCAGTCCTATTGTATATAGCTATTATCATGAGAGGTTCATTTTGTTTTTGCACTTCTAGCGAGGGTAACTCATCTTGATGGAAAGTAATGTCTAAGTTGACCGAAGTTATGGTTTTAATTTGGGATGCTACATCATTTGATTGCACATTAGGGGAGAGGAACTTGTTGTAAGACACTTTGAATCATGTTATGATAATGAGGGGAGGCTTGAATAAGGTCCCACAATGATATATTAGTAGGAGTATTCTTTATTTGTTCAATGAGATCATACTCCTTTCCAATTTGTAAAGGAATAAAAAGGAGGACCAAGTAAGATAGGGTTAGGCAATGGGAGGGATGTTGAAGGTGTTTTTCTTGGTTGTGGATTGTTTCTAGTGCTATATGTATGAGCAATGATATGATAATTCGATTGTTGTAAAACATTATTCTTATGTGGTTTGAGGATGAAGATGGGTTTGTTTTGAGTTTATGGTCGTTGTGAGGGTGGGTAAAGAATTAGAGGATTTTTAGGATGTACCATAGGGTATTTAGGAGGTCCAATAATCAAGGGGGATCTAACAGACATGTTTGCATTCATAACCTCAGTGGTTTTGGTTTGATGTCTTTCTAATGTATGGGATTCTAGTGTCATATTTTCACCATCATCTAAAGAAGTCACCTCACTATTGTTTGAAAGAAATGTGTCAATGTTTTCATTTTCTTGTACCATGATATCCTCCCCACGAGGAGAGTTTTTAGGAGAACTACAAACTAGATGTTCATGACATTCAAAGGTTGATTCTTCTAAAATGACTTCATCACAAGCGAGGGAGTTATCAATGGTTGGATTGTCTTGTTCAATAAGGTTTTCCCTAGGGGAAGAGAGGCAACTAAGATTCTCATGACTTTCATCGATTGGATTTTCTAACGTCAAAGTATCTTCTTCACAACTAGGAGAGATACTAGGAGAAGAACAAATGTGATTGTGAAGAATGTCCATAATTTCATTCCTTTGTCCCATAATATCTTCCAAACTAGGATAGGTAGGGGAAGAAACATAAAGAGGGTTGTCATAGATCTTAAATATTTTATTGTCTAAAACCAACCTATAGTCTTCACTTACAATATGATTGTCATGATTCCTTACAACTACATCCTCTTTCACTAAAAGGTTCTCAAAAGCAAGGGGTGAATGGAGATTAGGTATAGTGACGTTTAGAAATTTTTCTATGATCCCATTCTCTTGTGCTATAATATCTTCCAATGTAGGAGAGTTTATAGAAGTGGAGCTTTCAACATTGTCATTATTGTTAATGAGTGCATCTTCTAACACCAAAATAACTTCGTCACATGTAGGAGATGTATTAGGAGAAGAGAAACTATGATTATCATGATTTTCTATATTTTAATCTTCTTCTATCACATCATTCCCATAAATAGGAGAGATAGGAGGGGGTGTAGATTTAAGGAAAGTGTCAACATTTTCACTTTCTTGCACTAAGAGACTCTCATAACTAGGAAATGTATTGAATGAATGGCTAACATGCTTATTGACTAACTTTTTCTTTGCAAACTTGAAAAAGATAGATACTAACATTTGTGAAAAGTAATATATACCCAATCAAAATTGATAGACTTAAAATGTAATGCAATGACCTAGAATGAAATGTGTAAATGCAAATTTCAAATTCTAGACAAGGTAATTTGTTGATTACACTATGCAACAATCTAAAAATGGAATGTTGTAAATGAAAATTTTGAAATCAAGGAATGCAAAAAATTAGCCAAATTAAGCTAGATCTAATGAAATGAATGAAATAATAATTCAACAAATTGAAACAGATAGCTTACAATGGCAAATAAAAACACAAAGATGATGTTTTTCAATGTTGTAAAAGGTAGTTTTAGGTCTGATTTGGGCCTAAATCACCCAGAGGGGCATATGAGTCCCAATTAGGGTTTTTGAAGGGTTCAAATGCTGAAAAATACACAACACAAAATTCCCAAAAAGTAGGAAACAACCTATATAGGGACTAAATTTCCTAGAGGGGTGAATGAGCCCTGAATTAGGGTTTTTGCACCAAGTTTAGCAAATTCTAAGTGAATGTTAGGTTTTATGGTTTGAATATTTTATATACTATGTGCAATTATAAATTTTAGGTGAAATTCAATGATGCAAGATGCAAAAATGCAACCTATATGCACTTTCACTAATGCAAGATTTAGAAGCCCTAAACACCAATTAACTAATGCAAGACCTAATGCAAAGCTAATTTAAGCAATATCTAAGACTTTAATGCACTCAAAACCAGAAATAAAGGGTTCGAAGGTAAATTTCACCAAAATGAAACCTCAAAAATAGGGTTCCACCACCTTTTAGGAGATGGACAACTTAGGGAACCCTATTTTGCTTTAGTTTCATTAAAGGAAACCCTAGAGATTGAATTAGGGAAAGATATTTGCAATAGGGTGTTCTAGGGGTGTGATTAAAGACAAAGAGGGTTCACCACTAAGAAAAGGCTTAGAAACTAAAATATGAAATGTAACATGCAAGTCTAATTAAATGACCTAGGAAATGAAATTGAAAATTAGAATAATGAACTGAGAATGAACATAAAGGTAATTGGAAGAATGATGTGGTCAAAATAAGCTCTAAAACCCTAAAATTCTTCTGTTTGAATCTCATTGGGATTCATACACCAGATTGGGTGATTTAGTCCTAGACTAGGGTTTCTATGTAGAAACTAGAATCTCTCAGTGACTAATCTAGATCTCCTGAAAACTGGAAAAAGTGTTGTATTGGGACTCATACACCCAAGATGGTGATTTAGTCCTAGTATTAGGGTTTGGCTGGAACTTTGGTATCCTTGAGTGATTTGCTATAGCTTCTCTCCTATCAGATATCTAAGTCTGAAAGATTGAATTCCTGGGCCTATAGGTGACTTTCCATGAAGATGACAACCTTGTGACAACTTGGAAACTTTCTTCAATCTTGTAACTTTGTCTTCAAAGGATCTTCAAGTCTCAAAACACCTAGATCTACAATCACACATCAAACAGGAGAAAAACTTGTTGATTAGGGAATAAGGGTTTGCCTAGGTCAATCCTCGTTTAGGTAATTAAACGTTATGATGATGTAGACATGCAAAATTAGCATCATGAATTTAATTAGGTCCATTCATCAAGTAAACCAAGTTCACATTCATCCACTCATTAAATTAATCAAGTTCATTAAATCCATTCATTATGAAAATCCAGTTCATTTAATTCAATCTCTAAGGATTATCCACTTAAATTGAATAAATTAAATCTATTTAATTTAAGCATATCATACCCTCTTTTATTAAATAAATCAAAACTTTATTTAATTAAATCTCAAAATTCATATTTCTCCCTCTTGATTTAAATAAATCAAAATATTCAAGTCAAATGGGTCAAAATCAACTAATCATTACCTAAGCTAATCTAATCCTAATTTACCTAATCTAACCACCCATCACATCCTCTAACTTTTCCCACTTGCACCAATAAATCATTTTAATTCATTTATAAATTCATCATTTTCTTTCAACTTGGCATAAAAATGGAATATTCCCTCAAGTTTGAATATGAAGACAAGTTGACTTGTCCCTTCCAACATTGTAATAACTTCTCTTCGTGTCCCTCTCAACATTTATTCACAATTTCAAATTTGAATCTCCCCCTCTTTGGCACATTGGCCAAAACTTGCACATTCCTCAACCTATCATAATGTGACAAGTGGCTTCATCTCATTGGCCAAATCATTATCCCACATTGCTCTATTTTGAGCTCTCTTCCAACTTGAAAATCTATAAATGAAAGGCCTCATTCTTCATCAACTCATCTACACTCTCATGCAAAGTTACTCTCTTCACATTGAGAGCTAATTTTGTCCATCATCATTTGCAACATCAAGCTTGTCAAGGGTTGGGAAAGGGCTACTTTTCACATCAAAGTAGCACCAATCCAATATGGGATAGATATACTTCATATTTTTCTATAGATGCTTTTTTTATCTTGTTATTTATTGCATTTTAAAAAGCATGTTAGATTATCTCATATGGATGTTGAAGGTTTGATTTGCTTAAATACACTAACCATGCTCGTGTATGTTATTTTTTTAACCATTTGCAGATTTTGACATCCACATAATAGCGCTAGAAGGAGGGCTGAACCTCTGTCATATTCGTATGACATACATTGGTTCAAAAGAATTTTCAACTCACAGTTTTTTTTAAGCTTATCTATTAATTGTTTCACTATGATTAGATGGGAATCTAAGGTTTCCACAGGAATATAAAATCCATTTTGTTTTTCTTGATAAATTTTAAGGCTTGGGGTGATCTATCTACACGAAAATTGAATTCATTCCATGTTATCTCTCAACTGTTCTAACTACTGTGATTTTAATATAAATGCTTTTTGTTTTTGATTGAAAGTCAGTTCGTGCATTTCTTGAATTTATTTCACTCTTTGAATTCATATTTCTTTCATGGATGTCCATACCCTGTACCAAAGTTTCATATTTGTGCAGTTTTGTTCTAACTACAGTGATTTTAATATAAATTATTTTTGTTTCTGATTGAAAGTCAATTTGTGCGTATCCTGCATTTATTACTCTCTAAATCCATATTCCTTTGATAGACAGCCATACCTTGTACCAAATTTTTTGTATGGATGCAGGTAGGAAATATTTTTTCAATAAATATTTTTTAGCATATGGTTGTACCAACATTGTATTGCTGGAGACCACGTCTTTGAGGCATCCTGTCAAAAGGTCAGGTTACTTTCTCATTCTTCAGTGGTTGGTTACCAAACGCACCTCAATTTGCATAGTGAGAGTGACTTAGGATGAGGTCAGGTTAATAAGGTGTGAGGTACTAGGTGGTAATCTTCAAGAATGAAGCCATACACGAACACCTCCCCAACCATATGCTAATGCCTGTTGACCAATAAACACCCCTCCACGTTGTATATCAGCTAGTGCTTGTTTTACATGTCTGAGGTCATAGAAAATGTGATGCAACTCATCCCTTATAATATAATCCCTGTAGATGAATGCTATAAATATCTAAATGTTTGTAAGGTGTCCAATAGGGCTGAAGCTTTCTCATGGGGGTGGAAGCGAAATATGCAACATGCTTTATCTTCTTATAACGTGCAGAAAATAACCCAGTTTAAGCTTGAAAAACTAGAAAGACCGGAGAAAACAAACAGAGTATAGGAGGCCAAGAAATGAAATGGTGAGCAAGCACTAGATCTTCAAGCTTTCTGGGCTTGCTCATCCGACCACCGTCAACTGGTTGGATCTAGATCACAGACGGTGCATAGCCGCCAGTCTAGTGTAGGGAATTGTGATTTCTTAGGATATGATCACTTAAGAAATATGGCTTCTATTTTTTTAATATACATTATTCTTGCTTCACTTGGATATCAGCATAATCTACTTTTCCCTTTTATTAAAGTTTCCACCATCCAAGTAATCTAGGCGGTATGGAGTCATAATCAATATGCTATTTTCAATTTATTGTTTCATGCAAAAGTCTTTATGGATACACGATCATAGTACAATGATAGTTTAGTCTTGATGCACATCACCTGTTGAATGCGTGTATCAAAATCTATGCACGATAGATATGATAAAGTCTCACTGCCTATATAATTGACCTACTATTACCATCAGTCAGAACAAACATAAATGCTTTCACAACTTGTGGCGACAAAAGACAAAACAAATTGAGTAGAGATCTGATGTTTCTTTTTTACTCTTAGTTTACATTCAAAATATTTGCTGGCACATATCTTTCTTAAACTATGATCAGATTGTGTGTTAATGGTTTCCTGGCTGCGCTATAGGCTGAGCATTTTATTTCAATAAAGTAATCCTTTTGGTTTTGTATGTGAGATCCATTTTGAGTTGGAAATATGTTAGACTGGGTTGTGGGAGTCATGTTGAATACACTCGTACTTGCGTGTGAGTTTGAAGGCGTTGGCCAAGATTTAATACAACGAACATCCTTTTTTTTTGGCCTGATATAATGAGGAGCTTTTTAGGCCACTTTAGTACATTCATTATTGTCTTTTAAAACCAATCAACAATTTTCCATTATTTAGAGTGACAATAAATTTCTTCACAATCTTTGGCATTAGAAATGAACCCAGTTTGCTTTCAGGATCTTTGCTGGAAAATATCTTTCTAGGACTATGAATAGATTTTGGATGACTGTGCTAGAAATCTCATTTAATACTGTCAACAATCCGAAAGTCACAATTTTTTTTTTTTTGGTGAGAAAGCTATTTATTGTGATTGGACTAAAATAGAAGGAAACACATTTATAGAATCTCTAGTTGCAGCTTGCCAAAAATAAAAGCTTATTAGGCTATCTCAGTCCACTTTATCATTGATTGCAGGCAATAAATGTAGATAACTTTTCTTTTTTTTAGTCTAAAATTTGGCAATGAATTCTTGGTGGAAGGTAAAATCTGCTCGGCTCGCTTTGAAAAGGATGTTGCAATTATGTTATTATTGCCGAAAGGATTTGAAATTTTCTTTTGAAGACAAAAGCATTGAATACCATATAAAATATCATTTTGACTAATGTTTTCTTCAAAGTATAAAGGACTCTTGTTAAATACTTTTTTTTTCTTTTATTAATCCTTGATTCTTTATTATTTGAGATCATTCTTTTATTTGAAATCAATGATTAAGTCTAATATTGGATTGTATTGATCTTCGTCGTTTGTTAGTCTAAAATCATTAAGCCTCTATTATTTGAAATTGTTCTCTTGGTTGAAATAAGGGATTAAAATGAACTTTTTATCCTCACATGATTGCCTTTTGTTTAATATGAAAGTGAAAGGTGAAAACGAAGGACAATGAAGGAAAACAAAGGAAAGAGAAAGGTGAAAATGAAGGACAATGAAGGAAAACGAAGGAAAGTGAAAGGTGAAAACGAAGGACAACGAAGGAAGATGAAGGAAAGAGAAGAAGGAAAATGAAGAAAAGTGAAAGGAAAATGAAAGGAGAAGCATAAGGAAGATATTTCGCAAGATCAAAGTGTTTTTTTAACACTTTAGTGTTTGTTAAACACTTTTTCATGAAATTGTTATCTCCTCTTTCTTAGGACACTAATTTTCGTTTGGGTTTAAAAAGAATCTTTCCAATTTTTTACAAAGGTTTAAAACAAACATTAGGGATACAACTTATTAGAGTTTGTTTTGGATAACAATTGAACAAAATATCTCTCACTTGTCTTTTTGGTGCTTAAAAAGAACTCACATTTTTCTTTGTGGATTTAAAAAGAACAAGTGCAGCTTTGTTTTTCATGAAAGCTTACTTAAACTAAAGGCATTGAAAAAGGACGTATGCGCTTCTCTCACACTTTACAGCGATCTTGAGAATCAAAAGGCCTTTTTCATGACTTTAGGGTGAGATAAAGCAATCACCTCCACACTTCGATTTGGGTTTTAAAATTGAAAAAAATATTGTGCAAGTGTGAGTGGGGGCATTATTGCGTATATTCTCTCTCTTTGTTTCCAACAAGGATTGATCGAGTTACGAATATTGTTCTTTATTCACTTTTTTTTATCCTAGAGGGCCTGCCTTGGGGAAAAAGTACTCACCCAAGGGAATGACTCAACTGGTAACACTCTAAAGCCAAGAGTATTTCCAACCGGTATATAAATGTGGGTATTGGAGTGAACGCCAATATCATGTAGTTGATTCTGATAAGATGGATCCAAAAGGGGACTCTTTTCGTAAGGGTCAATCTCCATGAATGGAAAGCCCTTATTAAAACCCATGTGCTAGAATTTTCCAAAATCCTTGATCTATTTGTTGGTGCAAGAACAGTCGTTCTGAAGCCACCCCACACTTTTATAGTCTTTTAGTAGAAATGGAAAACATGCCATGGGAGTTTCATGGGTGTTGATGCTTGGCTACCCCGTATAAGTGAGTGTCGTGGAGGGGATCTAGTGGGGTCAAGCATCTAACCATTCGCTAAAGATAAGCGTAGCTGGACCTGTCCAAGTGGGAATCCAACAAATATTGTCTTACACATCTATAGGGTTGTACTTATTCTTGGGTTACAAAATGCATTGCTTAATCGAAAACATCTTGAAAACAAACACCTAACATCATTATCCAAATTTCAAACCCTTTTGGAGACAAATGCAATTGACTCAATCCATATGTTATTGCTGGCCCTTGGGATTTACATCCTTAGAGGTTTCTAAACATTGGATTACATCTCGATTTGTCTACTTAAGTAAGCAATAGGAAACCCTTGCCTTGAGTTCATCAAATTTCCACATAACATACTTTATGGGGTTTGAAGAAATTAAGACATTGGACATCTTAGTTTGAAAACTTAATCAAAGAAAGTGTTTTTGGTAAAATGAAGCCATTAAGCAAAGCTAATAAAATTGAACTTTCATGTGTGTTGAAGCCTCAAGATTCTTGAAAAAGTCCAAAGCAAAGGTCATTGGTTGGAAATCTGAAAATGTATGTCCAAATTGAATCATTCTTTGGTTATAAAGGTCTCTAGGAAGCATTTGCATGTTCTTCAATACCTATGTCTAGGCAAACAAAGTGTCTTTTTTAGGTTCATCTTAGGATCAAAGAAAATCAAAATATTTTTCATCCATCCTTCAAACATCAAAACAAAAATAATCTCACCATCACCTTTTGGAGAAATCTTGAAATTATCCTTAATGCTAGGCTTTTTGGCAAAATCAAAATCATCAAAAACATTGAGACTAAATCCTTGAAAACTTTATCAAAATCATCTTTGGCTAGGTATGTGTAGATGCATCTTTTTGCATATGCTTAGTCAAAGTTATCAAAATCATCTTGTTTAGATTAGTATATGTAGATGAATCCTTCTTCATATGCTTAGTTAAACTATCATCTTGTTTGAATAGGTGTGGGTAGATGCATCCTTCTCCCTACACATACTCAAATTATAATCCTTTGAGCAAATCTACCCTTTAGATAAATAATCCAACATCTTAGGGTCTATTTGTTCAAAATCAAAAACAACCAAAACCAATAAATCAAGGACAAATCCAAAATCCAAAATCAAATCAAAATCAAAATCTGAAACATATATGAAAATCCTAAAAACCTAGTATCTCCTTCAAGATTTATCAAAAGATAAAAACATCCACATCATCCATCCCTTGCATCATCATCATATCATCTTTTGATCCTCAAGATATCCTAAAAATTTTCCACTTTGAGGCATAAAATAAATATCAATCCAAAGAATCAAGAGATTCATCTCCCATTCTTAAAAATTGATCCTTGTTTTATGGTTCAAACTAGATCTCAATACAAGAAAAGCATGGAAGCCAACAAAGAAACACCCACTTCAATTGATTTAAGTCAAACCACTCTTGAAATGGATCCCATTGGGTCTGGAAGTATCACAGTTAACCTTCCAAAATCATCGCAAAACCCACAAAAAGAAGCCCAAGGAGAAGATCTCACCTTTGGGATGTCTCACGATGAAATAACTGAAATGCTTCAAAATCTGAAAAACCATAAGATCGTCAATATCATGATGAGGCTTAACCCTTCATTATACATGCTTGAACTAGCAAAGCAAAGGCCCAAATTTCCTTCAAATTTTGACATGAGTACCATAGTGGAGACATCTTTTCCTCCAATCTCATCCACACCCCCATCCCACAATATCACTCAAAATATTCCACAAATCACGACATCTTTTTCTCCAACCCAACCTAACGTTAATAAGGGAAATACATTTCTCAATGCTATTCAAACACACCCCCTATTAATAATAAAAAATTGGATGCATACACCACCTTGGAACAAAACATACCCGAAAACCCATTACATAAGAATGTTCCTCTCACCTTCCATCATGATCCATCATCATCATTCTTCCACGCAACACCTCAAACTTCTCTCCTCACTAATTTGAAAGAGGAAGGAGACATGTTCGGACCAGGGGGCATTTTTGACACCACAAAATTTTCTCAAGGACTCACACCCCTTACATTTCCACCACTTTCGCTTTTTCCATCATCATCCACACCACTCCTTGGCTTAAGGCTTCCCACTTTACCAAGTATCAATCAAACCAACATCCCAAATATCAATCAAAGCATTATGCCAAATGCTCAAAATTTGTCATCGACATCTCAACAATAGATTACAAACACATAAGCAATTGCAACATCATCAAACACCCCTATGACATCATAAAGCATGGTATCTCAAGGGCCAATCACATCAATAGCACCACTTATCACTCAAACCACCACATCAACAATACCATCTACCACTCAAATCATTAACACGACATCACCATTCACCACCACCCCCACCATCACCAACTTCCACCACATCAAGTCAATACAACGCGGCATTGCAAGCTGCTTTTCAAAGGGGATTCCAACAAGTGCAGAAACAAAAGGCCGTACAACTAGCTACTCAACAAGCTGCTCAAGCTACCCAAGCTGCACAAACCGCATTACAAGTGCAACAAGCCGTGCAAGCCCAAGCTTTATTGCAAAAAAAAACAAGCCGCCCAAGCCGCTCAAGCATTACAAGAATTACAAGCACAAAATATTGCTCAAGCATAAGCTCTATTACAACAAGCGGCACAAGAACAAACCCAAGCACAAGCAGCACAAGCACAAGCTCAAGCTTAGGAAGATGCCCACTACCAAGCACAACAAGCACAAGCACAAGCATAACTTCTTGTACAAAGACAAGCAACACAATTGCAAGCATATCAGCAAGCAATAAAGCAATATCAAGAGCAGCAAGAAGCAGCCAAATTCACAGCCCAACAACAAGCATTGTTGGAACAACAACAAGCACAACAACAAGCATTGTTGGGAAAACAACAAGCACAACAACAAGCACAAGCCTTAGCGCAACAACAAAAAGATCAACAACAGGCGTTGTTCATACAAAAGCAGGTGGAAGCCTACCTAGCTCGGCATAACATACAAATACCATCAAGCAACACACCGACCAACCCACCCATCCAACCCACAATTGAAACACCCCAAAACACCTTCATCCCACCCCTTGATCCACAAAATGACATAACGACACAAATTAGGTTGCTCTCGCAACAAGTGATCAATCTACAATCAGGGCGAACAATGAAAACACCAAGTAACTTGTGTCCCTATCCATTTGATAGGAGCCTAGTGATGAAACAATTCCCCAAGGGATTTGAAATCCCCAAATTTGACAAATGTCGAGGGATGGGAAACCCTGAAGATCACATCAAGGAATTTTAGGTTCATTGCATGGAAGTCGCATATGATGATACTTATCTGATATGACTATTCCCTAGGATTTTTGAAGGCCACACTATGGAATGGTTCTCTCACTTACCTTCAGGCATTAGGACATTCCAAGAAATTATAGATGCATTGATAAAAAAACTAAGCATGTAACATTGCAATGGATGTTAGTATAGAAGAACTCTCAGCTCTAAAATAAGGAAAGGGTGAATCATTCACTTCAATCCTGCAACAATGGCAATCCAAGGCTAATCAAAGCAAGTGGACCATGCTAGAGGAACAACAAGTTTACACTAGCATCACCAACCTTGATGGCCTCTTGTAATTTCAACTCAAGGTTCAAGGCATCACCACATATGATCAGTTAATCCCCAAGGCACTCAGCATTGAAAGAGATCTTATGACTCAACCAATGGGATCAACTTCATACCCCGAACAACAAAACAACTACCCACCATCCAATTACAATGATAAACCTCGCACGTGGTTAAGGAACAAAAAAATTACTAATTATGGTGTCATCGATGCCAAGGTGGTCATTACCGAAATATACCCATGCCACAAATCCAAAACCAACACCACAACAATCATCACACAATACAACAACTGAAAAATAATACGACAATCAACAATCTCAATGACCAAAGGGTACCACCCCAAAGGAAAAAGAATTATCACAAGTGAAAGTACACTACTTTGGGGGAACCACTTGAAGATATCATGAAAAAGCTGATAGATAAAAAAATCATCAAAGCTCCTACCTTTGAGAATTACCAAGAACTGGATGTGAAACCTCTTTGGTATAATGAAACTCAACTTTATGAATTCCATAAAATCAAAGGCCATACCACAAATAGTTGCATGAGATTGAAAAACATCATTGAAGATCTCATCGATAAAATAATCATAAACATGGAACAACCTACAGGAAATTAGGATCTTAAGATATATAAGAACCCGATGCTGAATCATGGCAACAAAGGGAATAAAAATGATAAAGGGAAAGGCACCCACTCAAATGTAAATCATGTGTATGAAATAGTTGTCACAGCCCTAGATGAAAACTGCATGGTCATCACCATCAAAGGCACCCATGTCGATTGTGGAGTCACCACAAGAGGCGACAAAGTAACCATCGCAGGCTCATCCTAGCCAAACAAAGTCCGTGCATCTAGATCTGTTCTTAATGGATATAATGTCCTAGATCAACTCAAGAGAACGCCCATACAAATCTCCATCATGGAGTTGCTAAAAATCTCATATGCCCATAGGAAAATCTCACAACCGAGCACTTCACTTAGAAGTCATAGTACATAAGAGCAAAGTCAAAAGGGTCTTGGTGGACAGAGGTGTGGGTTTGAATATATGTTCTCTCAACCTCATCAAACAATTGAAAATCCTAGAGGATTCTATTGGCAAAGGAAAAGGTATCACAATAAGAGTATATGACAATCAAGAAAGAGTGTCCCAAGGCACAATAAAACTCCCTATTTAGGTAGGGTTGGCTCTCATGGAAACCACTTGTCAAGTCTTGGACCTTGATTTACCATATAACATCCTTCTAGGACATTCGTGGATTCATACAATGAAGGTAGTAGCGTCAAATTTCCACCAATGTGTGAAATTCACACATAAAGGACAAGAAGTTACCATCCATGGAGATCTTGAACCCTTCTCCTATTGCAAAAATCTTGAAGCAAAGTATTACAAAATCCCCCAAGTACCAAAAAATGATGAGGGCCCATCCACACCATATATCAATCCTACCACTCTTGCATCCACTTCTGTGACAGAGACACCTACCACTCCTGCCATTCCCACCATCTCTGACATCAAGCTCATTATCCAAGATAACGGATGTGGAAACTACAAGCTCCCTAATAATGCCTTTGTGGTAGGAGAGTTACCACAATCTCCTAAATCACGGGGACGACCGCAAATAAATGATGCCTCCACATCCTGAACGTCTCCTGAAAACTATCCCACCTTTACATGTTGGGGAGATCTTGGACGAGAAGTTATTGATGCAGATCCATCTCACATGCTATATCAAGATGAAAGACCAATGGCTGATTTACCAATGGATGATAGAAGCAAGGGCCTACAAATGATGCTCGCAATGGGCTACAATAGAAATCAAAGACTTGGACAAAACGACAATGGGCTTATAACACCTGTCATTTCGAAGACACGACTTATAACAAATCTTGGCCTTGGATGTACCCATTCGAGTATAACCATACGTGGCCGAAGTCCTCCAGTTAGAACGGTTAACAATCCTCCTTAGCCAACCCCAGCAGAACTACGCTTACCAGTGTCTACAGGTAGAGTCATAGATAACTTTACATTTGATATAACCAACATCTATATTAGTAGTGATGACAAGGATCACTTGACTAACTTACCTAGGCTATTTGAGGATACCACTCTTTGCATGATTATCACCCTATCTTTTGAATCTAACCACCAAAATCATGCGATCCGCTTAGTATATCCCCAACTCATGGACTACGACCAACGAGGACCACCAGTTCTTGATACATTTGAAAATGATGAGGCACTCTCAGAATTCATGGGACTGTGGGATAACATTCCAGATGGGGATCACAAAGCAGGGTTTATAATGGATTTGGACACACAGGCTTATTATGGGGAAACGATTGAATCCTTCAGTCGCAAAAGTGAGAAATTAAGAATAATATCCAAGTCCTTGAGTGAAAACCACACTGTGGCACTCTCTGACTATAGAAAAGTAAAAAGAAAGGACACATCCAATGGTGAAAACCTCTCTGAGGCACCTGAGGATGGGGGATTCAATCTTCCTCTAAGAGCTATTCATCAGGAAAATTTAGCAGTCTTGGCAGAAAAATGCAATTTGGTCAACCTAGGAATAGAGGAGACCGCACATATCACATTCTACACAGAATCACTACTATTAGAAGAGCAAGAGCTCCTAGCAACATTCCTAAGGGAAAGACAAATAAACTTCGCATGGAGTTATGCTGACATGCAAGGGCTTGATCCAAAGACTATGGTTCACCACTTAGCAGTGTATCTAGAAGCAAAGCCTGTCAAACAAAAGCTTCAAAAAATGCATCCTTAGATCACCCTACTAGTCAAAATGGAACTAAAAAATCTATTAGACACAGGATTCATCCGACTGATAGACTATATAGAATGGGTGTCAAACTTGGTAGTTGTTTCAAAACCCAATGGAAATATCAGAATCTACACAGACTTCAGAGATTTAAACAAGGCATGTCCAAAAGATGACTTCCCGCTTCCCAACATCGACATGATAGTAGACATGACAGTGGGAAATGAGATGTTGTCACTAATGGATGGATTCTTAGGGAACAATCAGATCATGATAGCTAAATATGACCAACATAAAACAACTTTCACTTGTCCATGGGGGACATATTTTTGGAATATGATGCCATTCGGCTTAAAGAACATAGGAGCAACATATCAAAGGGCCATGACATTGATATTCCATGACATGATCAATAAGACGATTGAAGACTATGTTGACGACATTCTAGCCAAGTCCAGAAAGAGAAAAGATCACATAGCAACCCTTAGTGCCATCTTTAATAGGCTAGAGGAGTACAAGGTTAGATTAAACTCTAAGAAGTGCGTATTCGGCATACAATTAGGAAAATTGCTAGGATATATAGTATCAATGAGGGGTATCGAGGTAGATCCAACAAAGGTAAAAGCAATCCTTGAGATGGAGGCACCAAAGACATTAAAGCAATTAAGAGGTCTCCAAGGCAACCTCCAATCCATTAGAAGATTCATAGCACAACTGGCAGACAAACAAAACCCATATTCTCACCTACTCCACAAGGGAGTAGCATACAAATGGGATACCAAGTGTGAAGAGGCATTCAACAAAATCAAAGAATATCTACTAACACCACCAGTCTTAATGCCACCCATCCCAAAGAAACCATTGATCTTATACATGTCAGTAATGACAGCAGCCCTTGGAGCTCTTTTAGCTCAACACGACGAAAATGGAATAGAAAGGGCCATCTATTACATCAGCAGGATAATGGTTGGTCATGAGCTAAACTATTCATTCATCGTGAAAGCATGTCTCGCAGTAGTGTTTGCATCACAAAAATTTAGACATTACATGTTGGCACATAAAATAAATCTCATTGCCAAAATAGACCCTCTCAAGTATTTACTATCAAAGGCAATGCTCATAGGAAGAATGAAAAAATGGGTGATGATATTGTCAGAATACGACATCAAATATGTGGAGAGGAAAGCAATTAAAGGCCAAGTCATTGCAAATCAACTGGAAGAAGCACCAATCTATTTTGAGAATCCTCTTGTCTCAGAGTTTCCAAATGAATCTATTTTCAACCTCAACATAGCTGACCACTGGAAACTATACTTCGATGGCTCATACACACATTATGGATCAGAAGATGGTGTCTTCTTCATCACCCCACAAGGGGATTGCATACCAAGATCCTACAAACTAGCATTTCCCTGCACCAATAACATTGCAGAATACGAGGCTTTGACCATAGGTCTTAGAATAGCAGTACAGTGGAACATCATGGCTCTCAAAGTGTACGGAGACTCCCAATTGATCATAAATCAAGTGAATGATGAATACCAGACCAAGGACGACAAGCTCACTCCATACAAGAAATTGGTGGAGACTCTTAAAGAATTCTTCATTGAAATTACATTTGAGCAGTTACCTAGAGCCAACAACAGAGTAGCAGACACCATGGAAACAATTGGGTCCCTACTAGACATCCCCAACAATGCTCAAAAAATATGAATTCCTAATAGAGCAGCTTCTCGTGCCCGCATTTGAGGTACCAGAATCAAAATTCGTGTGTGAAATTGTTGGTCCCAATGATCCTTGGTACCATGACATTTACACATACCTTCGAATAGGAGTCATACCCACCAACTTACCATCAAACCTAAAACGAACCTTTGTTAAAAAGGCATCCATATTTTTCATCTAGGTGATACCCTATATCGTAGGAGCATAGAAGGAACCCTACTACGTTGTCTAAACATTAAGGAGGCATTAACTACTCTAACTAAAGTACATAACAGTATCTATGGTTCACACTCGAGTGGAATGACCATAGCCAAGAAACTGTTGAAGATGGGGTATTATTGGCCCACAATGGAAAGAGAAGCACATGATCATGCCAAAAAGTGTCTACAATGTCAGCAACATGGGGACCTCATCCATGCTCCAACTCAAGAGCTTCATCCTATCGTCACACCATGGCCCTTTTCGCAATGGGGACTTGATCTCATTGGAAAAATCATGCCCACTTCATCTAAAGGCCACAAATTCATCATAACCGCAATGAAGTACTTTACTAAGTGGGTGGAAGCCATACCTATGACGTACATAACTGGAAAGCAGATTTCAAAGTTCATCCTAAACTATCTCATTTGCTGTTACAGTGTCCCACAAGCCATTATCTCAGATAATGGGACACCATTAAAAAATTAGGATGTTCACGACTTATGCAAAAAATTCAAAATCCAACATTGCTTCTCCACCCCATACTATCCCCAAGGCAATGGCCAAGCAGAAGCTACAAAAAAACTATTCTAAAAATCCTCAAGAAAACAATCAATGACGTAGGTCATGACTGGCATCTACAGCTTAATCCTACCCTCTAGGCCTATCAAACCAGCATCCGCACAACCACCAGTGCCACCCCCTTTTCCCTGGTCTACGGATCAAAAGCAGTACTTCCCATTGAGATTGAGCTCCCATCACTCAGAATATCACTACAAAACCTCATCACTGATGAAGACTATCAAGTGTCAAGATTGAATGAGTTGGAGCTACTAGATGAGTGATGGATAGATGCTTTGAATCATTTACAAGTCTATTAGAATAGACTTAAAAGGAGTTACAATAAGAAAATCAGAAGCAAGACCTTCCAAGTCGGAGAACTGGTCTTAAAAGAGAATCAGAAGAATTTCCCAAACCCAAGTAGCAAAGGCAAGTTTGAGCCCAATTGGTTGGGACCATTCGTCATCACAACAAGTTATAAGTCAGAGGAATATTAGTTATCAACACCTGAAGGGGAACCTTTGCAAGAGCCCATGAATAGCTCTCATCTCAAAAATTTTTATGCCTAAATCTTTCAAGGTATAGAACTAAAAAATCAAAAAAATCAGAAAATGTCCTAAGAAAATGGTCACTTCAGCGAAAACCTGGCAAACAAGCATCTTGGTGACAACAAAAAAAATCAAAAAAGAAAAAAATCCAAAAAAATTAGAAAAAGGATCAAAAATAGTAAATAGAAAAAATTGTCCACTAGTGAAAACCACTTCGGTGGCACTTTGGACAAGTACCTTGGTGAAAACTTGGCAAACAGACGCCTTCCGTAAATAAGCACTTTCCATCCACCAGGATCTTTACGGCTTGTTCTACATCATCCATCCATTTCGCTTTCATCATCCATCACATCCAGATCTCCATCCATCACTCATCCACTTGCATCTGCACCATAGCTTGGTCTTGTCTTCATATCATGATCCCTCCTAGAACTACTTGGGTCATCCTTAAGGTCAATTTGTCCGCCTTTATCTGAGTAGTCTATTGCATCACGTCATATGTCTTATCGATCGGATTCGGTATGTTCTTAAAATCCTCAAAATCAGAAAATCCAAAAAAATTAGAAAATCAAAAAAATCCAAAAACATCAAAATATCAGAAAATCCTAAAACATCAAAACATCAAAAAATCCAAAAACATCAAAAAATCATCAAAATCCCAAAACAAGTCAAAAATTTAGTCAAAAAGCCAAAAAATAGAGTCGTCTTGTCAAACTATGGGTCTCTAAGCCTTGAACGTAGGCAAGGTTGATCTTTGATCATCCCTCGAGACACTTAGGTCAGTCCTTTAGGAGTCTATCATAATAAATTGATAGTTCATGATGTATATCTTCATCTGTAAATCGGTCTCAGGTTTAAGTTAGTACATAAACAAGTTGGTCATTCTTTGTGTCGATAGTCCATTATCCAAATATTCCCATATCAATCATCTGATAACATCATGTCGTAGGATGTATCCTTCCAACAAGGGGAATTATTTATTAGAAAGAGCACTTTGGATAAACGAAATGACGTGCTGCCATCCACTAACATGTCCTAGGATGTATCCTTCCTACAATGGGCATTATCTTCTAGAAATAGTTTTGGTTATTATCCTTAAAAACACATTCCCTTTTGGTTAGCAGTATTGAAGAACATCAACTTGTTTTTGTGCTTTATCTTTGTCTTTTGACTTATCTTATTATGCTCAGTCCAAGGACCTCTCGATGATATTCGAATGAAGGATTTAGAGAGATAGGAATGGGGCAAGGATCATTATCCTTTTGTCTGCTATCCTTGTTGGACATTCTTGTAAAATAACCTTGGCAAATACTTTCTTTGTTAGATATGTATAGAGGATGTTTTGGACAGCTTGTTGACTATTGCATTAATTGGTTATACCTTTCCGTGTTTTAGTCTAAGATGTTTGAAACTTCTAAAGTGCATCTTAGCAAGGTTTTTGTATGTCAGGTGTGAACAAGAATACTCCTATCTATTTTTTGAGTCAAAGTCCATCACACTAAGTACTGCACCATCTTGGTCCTTTATACCTTGATGCATCATGCTTGTGCGTGTTATCAAACATAAGGTAAGTGACCCTTTTAAATCCCAATCCTTGATAAGTAAATTATTCATTTTTCATCACCATTTCTCATCATCATAAAGTTGGCTTGTTGGATCCTCTTATCATCATCTAATGTCTTCTTTTTCGCACTAACATCACATCATGACTAGTTAATCATCATCACCAGTGCATCCATCCTGCATCCACGAACCATCAGTATTCTACATATCATCCCACATGCATGTTCATCATCATAATATAGATCTATTAGTCTAAGAATCTCATAAATCATATATTTGCATAAATCATACATTTGCATAATCACAACATATCACATCATCAATCTATCCATCTCACATCATATCATCATTTAATTTGTTTAAGATAATATAGATTTGTTATTCTATGCATCTTAAAACCATCTCATTTGCATCATCATCCATAACCATCCATTTTGAACCTCTTTATCATGAGATCGACCCTCAAATAGAATCTTTTCGCTCAATCTCTCGAGGGGGCAATGTACTAGTGTACTTTCCACTGGGGTATCCGAAAAAAATAAATTTTTTTTTTGAATTTAGATTGCGGCAAGTTTATTCTTTGAACCAACACAACAAGTACATTGCTTGAAAGAGGGAAAAAATGTAGACATGCAAAATTAGCATCATGCATTTAATTAGGTCCATTCATCAAGTAAACCAATTTCACATTCATCCACTCGTTAAATTAATCAAGTTCATTAAATCCATTCATTAGGAAAATCAGGTTCATTTAATTCAATCTCTAAGGATTATCCACTTAAATTGAATAAATTAAATTTATTTAATTTAAGCCTATCATACCCTCTTTTATTAAATAAATCAAAACTTTATTTAATTAAATCTCAAAATTCATATTTCTCTCTCTTGATTTAAATAAATCAAAATATTCAAGTCAAATGGGTCAAAATCAACTAATCATCACCTAAGCTAATATAATCCTGATTTACCTAATCTAACCACCCATGACATCCTCTAGCTTTTCCCACTTGCACCAATAAATCATTTTAATTCATTTATAAATTCATCATTTTCTTTCAACTTGGCATAAAAATAGAATATTCCCTCAAGTTTGAATATGAAGACAAGCTGACTTGTCCCTTCCAACATTGCAATAACTTCTCTCTTTCATGTCCCCCTCTCAATATTTATTTCACAATTTCAAATTTGAATCTCCCCCTCTTTGGCACATTGGCAAAAACTTGCACATTCCTCAACCTATCACAATGTGACAAGTGGCTTCATCTCATTGGCCAAATCATTATCCCACATTGCTCTATTTTGAGCTCTCTTCCAACTTGAAAATCTATAAATGAAAGGCCTCATTCTTCATCAACTCATCTACACTCTCATGCAAAGTTACTCTCTTCACATTGAGAGCTAATTTTGTCCATCATCATTTGAAACATCAAGCTTGTCAAGGGTTCGGAAAGGGCTACTTTTCACATCAAAGTAGCACCAATCCAATATGGGATAGATATAGTTCATGTTTTTCTATAGATGATTTTTTTATCTTGTTATTTATTGCATTTTAAAAAGCATGTTAGATTATCTCATATGGATGTTGAAGGTTTGTTTTGCTTAAATACACTAACCATGCTTGTGTATGTTAGTTTTTTAACCATTTGCAAATTTTGGCATCCATAGATGAAACAATGAAACATGAACAATGATACCTTGAATGATGTCTTGAAATGTAAATATACAATCTAACATGAAGTGGCCATGAAGAATGTAGATCTTGATCTTGAATTATATGTGGAACAATGCTTAACTTGGATCTTGAATGCTACATCATAACACTAGCTCAACAATATGCTTGAAGCATTATGCCTTTGACATGATTATGGATCTTGAATTTTTATAATAATCTTCTACAAATCTTCCCTTGAATGCTCTTGAATATTCTATAAGGCTCTTGTGAAGTCTTAGGATGCTTGATTCTTTATTGCTTAGTGAAATAATGATTTGAAACCTTTTTTATATATGCACTCCATCTAATTTACCATTTCTTAGATCCCAAATGTTGACATTCATACAATTTGAATTCAAAACCCTAATTTCTCTCTCAAAACCCTAAAAATGAGCCCAATGGGACTTTTGGGCTGAGGAAATGTCAGGAGGTTAGAAAATTAAGTGTATTTATTGATCTTGTGAAGATTTTAGTTGAAATAAGCCTCAAGATGCATAATAAAGGGTCTTAATGGCCTATTAATGATGTGTGAAGGTCATAAATCTAAGAGGGCCCAAAAATTAGTGTGAAGATGTAAATAAATACACTTTATAACACTAAATTAAGGAAAAATTAGGTCTAAATAGCTTAAAAGGGTCCTAAACTTTATGTGAAAATGATAGGTTGAGCAGGCTATTTATAGGAAAAAATTTCATTAATGACTGACAATAAACAAGTACGATAGTTGGTGAGGTAGCTAGGCATGAAATTAGAAAGACCTACGATGAGAAGTACGGATCTTGCAATGTAGGATGGCCTCAGGGTTTTTCCATTAGAGAGTGGCTAGGAGATGACAACAAAGAAGATTGCAAGACCCGCCACACAGGTGGATGTCCTGGGTCGGCCACAGTGCAAACAACAAACAGATGATAGCATCACGTAAAAGGAAGCCTATAGCTATAGACCTGCATGAGTTGGAGGACACCAAAGCAAAAGGAAAGGGGAAGTCCACATGAGAACCTCCACAAGGCCCAAAGACTTGGCCAATTTTAGGGTGGTGAATTTTGGTCAATTAAGAATGATGACTTTAGGGCTCTTGACCACTTGAAGCTCAAAATTAGGAACATGCAAAATGAGGCAAAGGAAAAAAGTGACTCAACGGAAGTGAAAAGAGAGAGGGGGTCCCTGTTTCAAACATGGCATGTGTGTTATAGGAACAACAAATGGTGACTCTGCTAGGAGAATGCTCCTAAGCATTCTAAGGGTAAAGATTCATTCAAAACCCAAAATATTTGGTTTCGTAGACTAGAAGCCAGTTTCCATGAGTGAACTAGGAACTCAAAGGAGGACATGATCCTTAGTTGAATCAAGTTACTGGGATATCTCAAAAGTGTGTGCATAGTGAGTTCATTTCCTTTCCTCAGAGACCATGATGAATAGTTTTTAATTAGTCCAAACAAGCTACATAAATTTTCTAACCCCAAAAGTAACCTGGACATTGCTCCACTGCCAATTAGGCATCCATAGCCTCAACAAAGTTGTCGTTGTGACTTGACGAACATTGCTCTATTGCCAGTCAGGCATCCATAGCCTCGATAGAGTTGCTCGCACACCCACACAGTTGTTTTCTTTAACACTTCTTTTTTTTCTTTTTTTCCATAATATTTTTCTTTTAATACTCCTTTCTTTTTTCTCAACTATGTAAGCATTGAAGCTTATTGTGGGTTTGGAATCTTGATGGTCACTGGAGCAGACTTAGGATTTTTCACTTGCTGAAACCTCATAACAACTATTGTACAACTCATTAGAAACATTTAAAGTGTGTGTTCATGTACGTGATCTGAGACTAGTGTGAGGGGATTCAACAAGAAAAAATATTTTTTTTTTTGAATCTTTCAATATATGTAGAGGACACATGCCCGAATGTATCAGATTTTTTTTGTAATTTGTTTCCATGTGTAAATAATTAGTTATGATTTTTTTATTAGAAAAATTTCAAAATTATTAAAATGTGTGCTTCTAACCACCATAACTTGGTCAAAAATTTATGAAATTCATTTGTTTTTATCCTATAGTATGTGAAGCATAGAATGTGACACAGCTTATAGGTTTGAAAAATGTTAAGTAGTTTGAAAGTTATAGAAGTTTTTCAATCAGCGTATCAATCAAGACTTTAGTCATAATGTATGTAGAAAATCAATAATAATAACATATTAAATTCAAAATAATACATAACTTATATTGGTGGAAATTTGACAATTTTTCTATAAACATTTTTCGTTTCATGAAATTTGGATAAAAAAAGTCATCAACCACAAGGGTGAACTTCAAAAAGCTAAGGAAATTTTGTAAACACATTTTTTTAGTTGACTTTTTATGTTTGGCAATCCCAAGCCAAAAACAAAGAAAAAACCAAGGGAAATCCCAAGGCTACAAATTTTGTCAGACAAAATGGATATCCATTTGAAACAGATATCTGTTTCAAAACGGATATCTGTTTCAAATAGATATCTATTTTGGAAAGTGGGAACCCATTTTTTGAAAAAAAAATGGATATCCATTTGAAACAGATGTCCATTTTGAAAAACAAAATGGATATCCATTTTGAAGACCTAAAAAACCCTCTTTAGTAAAACGGGTATAACTTTTGTGTTTCTTATCAAAATTTTGATTTTTATAGGCGTTGGAAAGATGATTGAGGGCTCTACACAATGTAATAGGTAGTGTTTCTATATTATACACAAAAAATAAATTATAATCAATTGAATTCATATTTAATTTTTGAAACACCAAATGCTCACTACTTTCACATGCAAAGTCTCTTTTTCATGAATTTTTTGTAACACTCATCTCAGAATACTTGAACATTAGAAAAATTAATCAGTAATGAAATATTTATATTCTTTGTAGTAAGGAGATGAAGAAATATTCATAAATCATCATGTCTCTCTGTCCCTTTCTCTACCTCTCTATATTTCACACTGTCTCCCCTTAAGCTTTGGACCTATCCCTCCACTTGTTTCTCCCTCCCTTCGTCCCTCCCTCTCTTTTTACCTCTTTAGACCTCTCCCTATCAATCTATTGAACTCTAGACTTAACTATCTACTTCTCCATCCCTCCCTCCTTCCTTCTCTCTTTGTCCCTCTTTAGACCTATCTTTCTCACTCTCTCTCTCCTTGAGCTCTAGACCTATATCCTCTCTCCATCCTTCCTTCCCTCTCTTTGTCCCTCTTTCTCTCTCTCACTCCCTCTCTCTCTCAGGTCCCTCCCACTCCCTCTCCCTCTCCCTCTCTATCCCTCCCTTTGAAGCCTCCCTCCCTCTTAAGTCTCTCTCCCTCTTAGGAATCTCTCTCTTAGGTCTCTCCCACTCCCTCTCTCCCTCTTAGGTCTCTCTCTCTTTGGTCTCTCCCACTCCCTCTCTCCCTCTCTCTCAGGACTCTCTCTCCCTCTCTCTATCTCTCTCTCTCCCTCTCAGATCTCTCTATCCATTTCTCTACCTCTCTATATTTCACTATGTCTCCCCTTAAGCTTTGGACCTATACCTCCACTTGTTTCTCCCTCCCTCCCTTGCTCTCTCTCTTTCTACCTCTTTAGACCTCTCCCTATCAATCTATTGAACTATAGACTTAACTATAGATACTTCTACATCTGTCCCTCCTTCCTTATCTTTTTGTCCCTCTTTAGACCTATCTTTCTCACTCTCACTCTCCTTGTCTCTATACCTATCTCTCTACCTCTCCATCCTTCCTTCCCTCTCTCTTTGTCCCTCTTTATATATCTCTCTTTATCTCTCTCTTAGGTCTCTCTCCCTCTCTCTCTCTCAAGTATTTCCCACTCCCTATCCCTCTCTCTATATCTCTCCCTCTCCCTCTCCCTCTCTCTCCATCTTCTCCTCTCTCTTTGTCCCTCCCTTTAAGTCTCCCTCCCTCTTAAGTCTCTCTCCCTCTTAGGTCTCTCTCTCTCAAGTCTCTCCCACTCCCTCTCTCTCTAGTCTCTCCCACTCCCTCTCTCTCTCTCTCTCACACACACACTCACACTCACAAACTCTTCATCTCCATCTCATCTCTCTCTCTCTCCCACTCTCTATCTCCATAACAAGTCTCCCTCCCTCTCCCTCCCTCTCTTCCCCTCAAGTCTCTTCCTCCATCCATCTATCTCTCTCTCCCTCCCTCCCTCTCCCTCTCACCATCTCAATTATCTATCTCTCCCTCTCTCTCTCTCAGGTCCCTCCCACTCCCTCTCCCTCTCTCTCTCCCTCTCCATATCCCTCTCCCTCTCCATCTCCCTCTCCTTCTCTCTCCCTCCCTCTAAAGTCTCTCTCTGTCCCTCCCTCCCTCTCTATCTCTCTCTCTCTCTCTTTATCTCTCTCCCACTCCCTCTCTCTCTCTCTCTCGGTCCCCCCCACTCCCACTCTCTCTCTCTCCTTCTAAAGTCTCTCTCCCTCTCAGGTCTCTCTCTCGTCCATTGTCTCTCTCCTCTCTCCATCCCTCTCTCCTCTCTCCCTCTATCTCTCTTTCCCCTATCCTCTCAATCTCTCTCTCTCTCTCTCTCTCTCTCTCTCTCTCCCACTCCCTCTCTCACTCTCAGGTCCCTCTCACTTCCTCTCCCTATCTCTCTCCCTCTCTATCTCCCTCTCACTCTCCATCTCCCTCTCTCCCTCTCAATATCTCCCTCCCTTTGAAGTCTATCTCCCTCTCTTGGGTATCTCTCTCTCTCTCTCTCAGGTCTCTCCCACACACTCTCTCTCTTAGGTCTCTCCCACACTCTCTCTCCATCTTAGGTCTCTCCCACTCCCACTCCCTCTCTCTCTCTCTTAGGTCTCTCTCTCTCTATATATATCTATTTTTTTTCATCCATTTTGTTTGCATAAATTGATGAAAATTAATTTTAGGAAATGGATATCCATTTCAAAAAGGATATTCGTTTTGGTTTGGTATTACCAAACCAAAACAGATATTGTACCTGACCAATACAAAAAGTCTTTTTTTTTGCAATTTCAGAAAAGTAAAAAACACATTTTTTTTCCTCATTGTTACTTTTTGGACCCCCATGATCTTACACATGCCCTTTAGCTCTTCAAAAATATTTGAGTATATCTACACTAAAATTCTCATAGCAAAAGGTGGAAACTTTTCTTGATTAACCCTCTTAGCTTGGTGAATGATACATAGTGTTAAGTATTTTGATAAGTTGACTTGTTTAATAGGAGTCTTACCTAAAATTAAATATGATTTAGCATTGGTAGAAAAATTAATATTCTACACCTAACTATTTTTTTGACATGTTTATTGTTTAGTCATTAATCATAAATTACATCACTATCATAGTGGAAGGTGTCAAAGGCTATTTGAGAAATATAATGGTATTACATCACATTCAATTATATATTAGAAATGACCAATAGAAAAGGTCACTACAAAAACCTTGTTCATTAATTGATGAGGCATGTGTTCTTATACCTAGCCTAGATGGTATGGTTGGGTATGATCATATATGGGGAGTTGAAGAGTGGTCACCAACCTTTCATTGACTAGATTCTTTTCACTTCCATTAACAATGACCAAAAGATCCATGACATTATTGATTTATTAGTTCTATGTGAAAATAAGCTCATGATATGCCTCATAGTAGTTCTTAGTCATGAGAACAAGGGTAGGGTTAAGGTTTATACAATTATCAACCTCCATTATGGGTGGATCCTCCACTTCTTCCATATTTCCTTGTTGCTCTTCTACAAGGAGATTTTTTCCTTCTCTCTTACTTTTGAATACCTTACACTCCTTAGATGAATGTCGTCATTGCTTGTGACAGCTAAAAAATTATTTCTTACAATTGATGGTAGAGAAGTATGACTTATTTGGAAATTGAGATTGACCAAAAGGGTTACTAGAGTTTTTAGAGGTACCATTTTGCATCCTTTTCTAAAATCATAACTTAGTTTTATAGCCATTACAATATTAAAATACATATCTAAGGATTCAAATTCAAAAACAGCCAAATCTTTATGAAGGAAAGGAGATAGACCATAAATAAATTTAACAACAAGAAGCTATTCTACATTTGAAATGTTGAGCTTGAATTGAAGCTTGTTGAAGTTATCAAAATATTGTTGCATTAATTAACCCTAAACTTGCATAAGTTTTAGCCATCAACCTAACACATTTTGTAGATATTCAAGGGGATACATTCTTTCCTTAAGAGCTTCTTGTAGTTTAAGCCACAAGTAGTAATCTCTTGTCCTAATATTTCAAATATTATCTAATGATTTTTCCATCAATCTAGGGCTAAATATAATAGATGGATATTACCAATTCCACCTTTTTTTGGTTTGTTATTTTAGGTTGTGTCTTGAAATTTTCTTTTAAACTATAAATCCAAGAATCTAGTTTTTCTCCATCAAATATTCCATCAAATTTGGGAATGGAAACCTTTTTTCAAGTTGGAAAGTAGGGGTTTAATTAGCTTGCCTATTGGCTATAAGGCATTAGAGTTTCATTTGAAAAGTTGCAATCAAATATTGCATGGAATGATTTTGGCTCTTTGTTTGATATTATAATTTTTTTATGAGAGTATTCATTTTCATAGGATCTTGAAAATATCTTCTCTTTGGGTATCTTTCTTAGGAGTCATTAAAATATGGAATGCAAAAAAATATCTTTTAGAGGGCATAAATTTTGATCCATAACTCTAATTTAGTTTCTTTAAAATTTAATTATTCAATGATCCAAATGTGTTGATGCTTGTTAAAACCCTCAAAAACCACCCAAAAAACCCCAAAAATGAGGTACAAAATTTCAAAGTGCAATACTTGAGAACAAAGAGAATATATTTCTAATAAGGTTTAAAACAAGAAACCCTCAAGAAGATTTTATCTTGGGTCGCAAATGAAGATCTAGAAGGGAGTACCAAATGAAACACTCAAGGAGTGTAGATATATTACAACAAAAAAGGAGGGATATAGTAAAGTCAATCAAATATTTGAGGAGACTAAATCCAAGGTTGTGATCATTTGGTTTTGATACCAATTGATATGAGTGTACTAGAATAGAAAATTAATGACATATATTTTTATCAACAAAGGCCATCCTAACACATCTTAAATTTTTTTTTTAAAGAAATACAAAGATAATTCTAAAAGAAATAAGCTTCTAGAGATTTGAATACAAAATATACTAATATTCCACTAACCAAATAATCTAACTATTGAGATTATAATATTCCTATATGTTGGAATATTTAATATTCTGCAGTCAACAGACCTATCATCTCTACACCCATGTAACTTGCAACAATATCCCAACGTAAACCTATAGCCTTTGTTTCAACCTACCAACATTTATAAAGGTAGTTAAATTTGAATTTAAAAAGAAGCGCTCATTTTTTAGCAAGTAAACAAGAAAGACAAAAAAATGTATTTGTTGGTTTCCGGAGTTAGTTTTTTTTTTTGTATTGGAGAAGTTGACCCTGTGGCAGTAGAAGGAATGTTCAGTTAAGAACAAGGAGACAACAGAGAGCGCAGAAAGGAATGTTTATCAGACACAACAATTTAACGACATCAGCTTCAACACTCGAGTAAGCAGTAGTTTAGGTGTGAGTGTAGCACCATTATATTGGATAGTAGTCCAAATTGTTTATGTTTTATTTTGTTGTGTAAAACAAAGAATATACTCTATGTTTTTGGAATTTTGAAAGCAAGGAGGAATATATATAAATCTATTTTTTCTGTCTGTCATTTTTTGTTGTCTCTGTGCACTATGTTTTTTTATTTTCCTGTTGTGTCCATTCTATCACAACACATTATCTGTGCTTTTGTATTGTTGCACCCCTACTTGCCAACAAGTGGTATTAGAGCCCTATTTTTCTAGGTAGTTTGTTATAGTGGGTCTATTTAGGAAAATCCCTAGGTTATCTAGGAATTAATAAGATTTCTCAAATCTGAGAAAAATGGTAGGAGGTGAGAGAAAAGGATTATTAAGAAAATCCTAAGAAGTTTTCCCTCTAGATTTGATCCTATAGTAATTTCCATTGAAGAGGAAAAGGACTTGTCCAAAATGACTATAGACGAGTTAATGGGTTCACTACAAACCCATGAGTAGTGGTTGAACAAATCTACTCCTTCCCTAGAGCAAGATTTCAAAGCCCAGACCAATGCAAGAGGTTGGGGGAGAGGAAGAAATAGCAGAGGTAGAGGTCAAAGAGGTAGAGGTAGAAGTAATTCTGGAAGAGGTGGTTCTGACAGCACAGAGGAGTTGAACACCTTATAGTTAGCAAACCAGAACCAAAAGAAGAATAGTAGTTTGAATTAGAGGTATGAAAAGAGCAATGTCCAATGTTATTACTGTCACAAGTATGGACATTATACTAGTGAGTGTAGAAAGAATTAGCATGATCATGGAGGCCAAACATTTGCAAATGTAGCTAATGAGAACGAGGTTGAAAATGACAAATAGTCCAATGTATTCATTATTTGCAACCTTGTTGAACACATCAGTGATGAAGTTTGGTACTTGGACAACAAATGCAACAACCACATGAATGGTAACAAGAACTTCTTTGCCTCCATGGACAACAACATAAAAATTAAAATCAAAATGGAAAATGATGAGAAGGTCCCTATCATGGGAAGAGTTGTTGTCAGCATTCAAACAAAGAATGGTGAGAGGCAACAAATCCAGGATGTTTATTATGCTCCTGTCATAAAGCATAATCTATTGAGCATTGGACAAATGGTCCAAAATCGCTACAAAATACTGATGGAGAAAGGGGAGTGCAAGATATTTGATAAATGAGGCAACAAAAGAGTGATGGTAACCATGAAAATGATGAGAAATAGAATGTTTCCTCTAAGGATGCACATACTATCTCAGGAACTCACAGCAGACACACAACAACAACAAAGTTCTCTGGTGTTGACAGCAGTCGAGCAATAGTTGACGGTGGAACAACATTCTACATTCAAGACAGTCATCAAAGACCCATCCAAACTTTGGAATTTAAGGTATGGGCACTTAAGCTTTTCTAGTTTAAGTTTATTGTCTAGGAGAGGAATGGTTAGGGGTTTACCATCTATTGTAGAACCCGATGGCAAGTGTGAGGCTTGCATTTTAGGAAAAAAACATAGGTAGCTATTTCAATCTAGGTATTCTAGGAGAGTAAGAGCACCTCTTGAATTAGTGCATTCAGACTTGTGTGGACCCATGAAAACCCCCACATTAGAAGGAAATACCTATTTCATGACATTTATAGATGATTACAATAGAAAAATTTGGGTCTATTTCTTGAAAAATAAATCAGAATCCTTTGAGAAATTTAAATGGTTTAAGAAAAGAATTGAAAAGGAGAGTGGTCACTATATCAAAGCCCTTAGAACATATAGAGGGGGAGAGTACATCTCCACAAAAATTCTGAATTTTTGTAGGAATGAGGGCATTCGTAAACAATTCACTATGTATACTCCACAACAAAATGGAGTGGCCAAGAGGAAAAATAGGACCATTCAAGATATGCAACAAGTACACTGAAAGCAAAAAGGTTGTCACACATTTTTGGGGAGAATTTGTAGCAACAACAGTCTATATAGTGAATAGATGTCCAACAAAGGTTGTCTGTGATAGGATTCCATAGGAGGCATGGACAAACAACAAATGAAGTGTTGAGAACTTAAGAATTTTTGGTGTGTGGCATATGCATTCATGCCAAAAGATAAGAGGTAGAAATTTGATGATAAAGGAGAAAAATGCATCTTCATAGGCTATAGTGAAGAGTCAAAATCCTACAAATTGTACAATCCCATCACCAAGAAAGCATATTCAGCAAAAGGAGGAAGTGTATGTGGAGCAGCCACCTAGCTATGAAGTCCTAGGGCAAGAGGACAAAGTGTATAGGCTTCAAAAAGCTCTTTATGGGTTGAAACAAGCACCTCAGGCATGGTATAAGAAAATAGACTCATATTTGTTGAGCAATGACTTTAGTAAAAATAACAGTGAGCCCACACTCTACATCAAAGAAGTTGAAGGTGATATAATTTTAATTGTTGTTTTGTATGTAGATGATATAATTTTTACCGGTAATAGTGAGAACAAAATTCTTGATTTTAAAGAGGTGATGCAAAATTAATTTGAGATGATGGATCTAGGTTTGTTAAAGTATTTTCTTGGGATAGAAGTTCAGCAAACACATGGAATTTTTATTTTTTAATCTAATTATGCCAAGTAGATTATAAAAAGGTTTAAAATGCATAATAACAAACCTGCTCCCACACCAACAACAACAGGTCTGAAATTGCAAAAAGAGGATGAAAAAAAAATGTAAACCCAACCCTCTACAAGAATATGGTTGGACGTTTGATGTACCTGACAAATCAACTAGGCCTGATTTAATGTATGCAGTAAGTTTGATATCTAGGTTCATGGAGAAAGCTAAGGACACACATTGTCAAGCAGGAAAGAGGATCTTGAGATCTACGTGAATGGAACAACAGGTTATAGAATTTTGTATGTTGCATCAAATGAGTTCAAGCTAGCTGGTTTCACGGATAGTGATTGGGCAGATAATGTAGATGATAGGAAGAGAACATCGGGATATGTGTTTCACATGGGATTAGGTGCAATCTCATGGGCATCAAAAAAGTAGCCCATTGTCTCTCTTAGCACAATAGAAGTTGAGTACATAGCAACAAATGCAATAGCATGTTAGACTATTGGGTTGAGGAGGATCCTTGTAGATTTACAGCAACAACAAGAAGACAACACAATCATTCATTGTGTCAATGTTTCTTCCATAGCTCTGACAAAGAATCCATTTTTTTATGGATGAAGCAAACACATTGAGATCCGTTATAACTTCATAAAGGAGCTTGTAGAACAAGGTGAGATTGAATTACAATATTTTAGATCTAAGCAGTAGCTCGCCGGCATCTTCACCAAAGCATTACTAAAAGACAATTTTGAACATCTAATAGATAGGCTTGGCATTGTGGATAGCTTCAAAGATCAACTCTGAAAGGAAGTTGCAGATTAGCAACTGACTTGTAGATTAAGGGGGTGTTGGAATATTTAATATTTTGTAGTCAACAGACATGTCATCTTTTCCCCTATGTAACTTGCAACAACAACCCAAGCCCTGCAAGGGGTTCTACCCCTTGACCCCACTAGGGGCGCTACCCTCCAAACCCTCACGAGGGGCACTGCCCCTTGACCCCACTAGAGGCATTACGCTTAGACCCCCGCAAAGGGTACTACCCCTCAACCCCATTAGAGAAATTGCCCTAATACTTGATATTATGGTTGTTGCATCATCCAATACCTATCTTAGAAACATTCATTGGAAGGATGCAGAATCCTTTGAGCCATAGACTTCTAGTTATTGTTTTGAATTTTTTGATATTTCATATTTGTTTGAAACATTTGATGTCATGGATTTCATATTCGATAAGTTTTGTATACTTTGAGTCTATGACTATATATCTAAGTGTGTTATTTCTTTGACCAACTTAGCTACAATTTATGTTTATACTTATATGATCGATGTATACTTGTGTTAGTGATGAGGACCTTGATTGGGTTGAACAAGCAGATAGAGAGGCTGATGCTATAGCCATGGTAGAGGAGGAGGCTAAAGCACAAGCAAAAACATCCACAACTACTGTTGGTGAGGGTGGCAAGGAGTTACAAGAAGAGACTATGGCTGCAATTGCTACATCATCTAGGACCCACCTTAGATGTCTTCATAGGAAGGATGCAAAATCCTTTGAGCCATGGACTTGTAGTTATTGTTTTGATATTTCATATTTGTTTGGAACATTTGATGTCATGAATTTCATATTCCATGAGTTTTGTTTACATTTTCCAATATTTATATATCTAATTGTGTTATTTCCTTCAACAACCTAGCTACAATTTGTGTACTTTATACTTATGTGATCAATGTATACTTGTGTATGTGATCAAATTTGCTTCTATTTAATGATGTTATTGTTTCTTTAAGGTTTATTCAATAAAGGGTGGTTGAAACAAGTTTTAAATCCTTAAAAATCTCTAAATTTCTAGGGATTTTTTTATTTTGCCGAGTTTTCGTCGAGTTTGGGCATTGAGTCTCGAGTCTCGAGTCTCGAGTCAAGTCACCCTACCTGAGCTTGAGCTGAGTCCGAGGGGGTAAGTCTTATCAAGGATCAAGCATACTCACACATGGAGGGGGGATAAGTCATGATTAAGGGATGAGGTGGAAGGGTAAGATTCTTCCAAGTTAGCATGTTTATACATGTGTGGGCAAGAAATGCTCAAGATGAGTCAAGCATGTCACATGGAGTGGATTGAGGACACATGTAAGAAGATAGATGATTTAAATTTTTACTTATTTTTTAAATTGAATGTTTGAAATTGAAATGGTGAAGTTTTTTATTTATTAGTGGTGATGTGAAATATTAAACTAGAAGAAAATGTTAATGGGGGATTAATTAGCTTAATCAATTAATTAATATATTAATTAATTGATCAGTTGTGAGAATTAGGATTTAAGGTTAATTGATTAAGTTGATTTAATTAATTAATTTTAGAGGTGTAAAAAGGAATTGATTGATGAAGAATAGTTAAGTGTGAAGGTAATTGATTAAATAATGGTTTATTTAATTAATTTATGTGAAATTAGTATGAAAATTGGAAAGTGAATTTGGGTTGTCTACAAAGAGGTAATTTGGCTCACTAGAAGTTCAATTTGGTAATTTTTTTTTACTTGATTCGAGTTTGGTTACATGAAGCTCAAAGTAATAAAGTCCAGTTGCTCTTTCTTCCACAAAAGTAAAGTATATTGTAGTCACTATCACAACTATACAAGCATTATGGATTTGAAAATTTATAAAAAAAATTGGAGAAAAATCAATTCAGGTTGCTATAATCTTTTGTGATAAAATGAATGTAATATATTTCGATTTAAAATGTCATTTCATTTGATATTTGGCTCAAAGAAACAACAATAAAATAGTTTCAAAATCTTCACTGCAAGCCATTGATTGAAATCAGATTGGAAAGAGTGGGTTTAATTTTAATATAGGCTTTGGTTTTTATACATCCATAGCTCTTTAATAATACTGTTATTCTTCTAATAAGGCTTTATACTAAACATCAGAAAAATTCCTCTCGGCCCACTACAGCCCAGATTCGAACGGCAGTTACACATTGCTTTTACAAGGACTTGCGAGAAGATCTTTGCAAGCTTGCATGGTGCTTTCATGCCAATTAAAGCCAACATTATCACTTAAGCAAAATCATTGATTAGAATCCCTGGCCCCTAATATTGACTCTATTAATCTTACATTACCAAACGGTATTCAATTTTTTTATTATTGAAAAAATAACTGAAAACAGATTACAAATTACAGAGATTATATAGAATAGTTGCTGTCCAACAGCATAAAAACAATAAGAATTTGCAGCTGATAAAGTTGTTCAACATTCAAACATTAAAAAAACAACATTGAATTAAAGTAGACAATGTTATCCATAAGCATGAACTGCTGTCCCATAACAGCAAAAAGAAAACAGCAGCAGAAAACATAGATTAACTGGTGTCCATCAGCAGAATATAGCAGAAGTAAGACCCAACAGGGCCAATCCATAAAGCATAGATGAGAAGAACTATTGCTGGCAAAGCATAGCTGATAATGACACATCTCCATGATCTACAACCTCTGGAGCTCAAGGATCACACACCCAAACGGTATTCATAAACTAATAAGAGAGTTCATAATTCTGTACTTGACTACATTAACCTTAAATAAAACGTTCTATATAGGTAGTGACAAAATATACTTGTCAATCATGTTTTGGATCGCCTCCTGGATTAGGCTTAGGCTTAGTAGGCTCGAGAAGTTTACGACCCTTGAACACTCTCTCCACGCGACCCACACTAGTACGCTGTTTTTCAATTCTAACAGCCTGCACATAATTGTCATAATTATTCAACACATACAAATCACAGCCAACAATATAACAAATGGTTAATAGACACTGCAGTCAAATCTTTCTCCATGCTGCGTACCATGCTCTTACAAATGCCTGCAGAAAATCGAATTATTCTTGCATATAAATGAAATAGAAATAAATGCCATTTATCTCTAAAGAAAAGGAAAAAAATGGTTTTTGCACGAAAGACCCTTATATACATAAAATCTTTTATAGTTCTAGTGATTAACAGTAAGGGGGAAAAAAAATTAAAAAAAAATGATGAATGACCTGAGTAGAATCTTGCTTTCCATCGCCTGCTGCACCATATTTTTCTACATTGAAGTCGATCACAGCAGAATGAACAAGTGTTCCTGAAGCATATTGGTTGATACCACTGCCTGAAATTGTTTGGGCAGATTGAGTTGCTGCTGCAATTATAGTGAAGACCAAAATGACCATCGGAGCGATCGCCATTTTAATACTAAAGGAATGTTTTCCTTGGATCGAGTTTTCATGGCTACGAGCTACATTTAAATACACTCTATAAGTCAGTGCAAGTATCTTTCAAGAATTTAATCTTATTGGACAAGGACTAACTTGTCAATTCGTGAAAGTAATGAAAAGCATACTTGTCAATTCGATCTTATTGGACAAGAGACAATAGATACTTTCAAACTAGTCAATTTGTGATAATGACAAGTTTACTATTTTTACGAATTTATATTTTATGATTTCAGGTAAATTTATCTGTCAATAATTCATTATCAAAAATTTACCATCAACAATTTATCATAATAACAAATTTATGTCATGAAAAATTCATTATTATCAATTCACCGCCGTGCATTCAGAAATATTTCCAAGATGTTTAATTTTTGCTTCTGGATTTGATTGTGTGCAAGTTTTTTGATGAAAAAACTTGCACACTATCAAATCCAGAAGCAAAAATTAAACATTCAATATGGATTGTGGAAATCTTATATCTTTATTTCCAAGATCTTAGAATTTTTTTGTAAAAGAATAATTTCCACGGCATTAATAATAGAGATGACTCTAATTGTTTTACAAGAATAAAATAAAATATATTGAAAAATGTTTTCATTTTTATTATCATAAATCAAAATTTCTAATTGTATATGCAATGAATTATCCACCACGATAAATTACTGATGGTGAATTTTCCACAAAATGAATTTGTCATAACCATGAATTGTTAGACTGGAGTAAATTTTCCTAAAACCATATTTATCTATTGTCTCTTGTCCAAATAAAATATAAATTCAATTGCAATTGCTGGTTGTCATTATCATCTAGAATTTCTGCTGGTTGTCAGGTGGAGAGAAGAGTGTGCCAATTCCTGCCCAGTTAACTCCTAGTCTACCAGATTTATCCGAAGCACGAGTCGTGATTCGCTTTACTTCCAAATATTTTATTACAAATGCAATATGATTTGTGATGCGGAATTTAAGTGCACATGAAGATATTTGAGCTCATTTATATGTTCTCCGGCATGTCTGGAATTTGATGGTCCGTTTTTTAATTTTATTAAATTTTAAAATTTACTAAATCATATAATTTGTTATATGACGTTTTAAGTTATTAATAAATCGTAAAAAAATATTATAAACAAATATAATATAATATTATAATTTATAATATTAATATATATATATATTAATGTTTATTATAAAAATATAAATTTATTTAGAAAGTTTTTAAAAATAATTTTTTTTTTTAAATTTTTTAAATATTTTTAGTAAGAATTATTTTTAAATATAAATTTAAAAATTTATTGTAAGAATAAATTCAAAATGTTTACTAATAATTATCATTGTTTTATTATTGTATATTAATATATATGATTTATAATATACATTATATATATATTAATTACTCTAAACTCCAGTAATTTAAATTTAGTGAAGAAACAGAGCAAGAAAAAGCAGGTGGGTAGATGACGCGAACGAAGAATGGCCAATGCCAACTAGACATTTTGAAGAAGTGAAGTGGCATAGAGCAGAGGGAGAAAAGGGAGATGGAAACTTTAGAAGAGTGGGGCTATGCTAACACGGGGCAAAGGGAAGGAAGGAGATGGCAATACCCGACTGAAGGACAAGATGTTGGGAAGGAAAAAGAGTGGCAAAGAGAAGAACAGGACAATGTGAATTGGAGGCAATTCAACAAAGGCAGGAGGGGAGAGTATAAGGACAAGGAGTTCCCAGGCTAATGACGAGTAGGATGGAAGGAAAATCCTAATGAAAGAAGGAATGAGTATGGCTATCAGTGGCAAAGCGAAGGCGGAAGAAGGGAGCAGTAGGCGTGCAAGGATTTTCCATGGTTGAGAAATCAATGGGAGCCCAGGCAAGGGCAGTTGCCAAGGAGCAAACCAGAGGAAAGACAAAGTTCGCAAGGAAGACAGGAGGCTAAGACCATAGAACCTGTGCATCAAAATGGAGGGGCGAAAGTTGATCTAGACTGCAAATTCGATAAGATTGATAACTCTAACCTACCTGAGAAATATGTGTTTTTTCAATTGGAAAATACAAATCTGGAATTTGAAGTCGTAAGATTGAAAGAGGTAGCTTTTTTCTTGAAATGGGAGGGAGGTGGATGGCTGGCGATGGGGAGAATTAGAAAATGGTGCGATAGAAACGGATAAGAGAATTAACTTCAAATCACTGACAAATGGTTTCTACTTAGTTGAATATCCAGAAGGAAGGGTTAAGAGACAAGTCCTCAATCAAGGACCCTTCATCATGGATGGCACTGGTCTATACATTAAGGATCAGGAGTCAAACTTTGAACCCCTAAAACAAATGATAGATGTTGTTCCGACATGGATAGGATTATATACTTTACCATCTGAATATTGGGGGAATGAAACTCTAAGAGAAATAGGAAATAGACTAGGGACATTCATTCAAGTAGATGGAAATATTGAAGACCGAGACTATGGGATGTATGCACACATGTGCATTAACATAAAACCTATCCGAGCTTTGTTAAAGGTAATAGAAATTATGACAAAATGTGGCATGTGGAGACAAAAGGTGTGTTGGTTCCCAAATCAATAGATTGTCAAACCCTAAAAGTATGCCAAGCTTTATGATCAGGTTCAACAAGTGATCTAACCAATGAACGGAATTAACCAAGATGGTTAGAATTCTCTACTCTTCAAGCTATGCTATGATATTATATATTGATCTACATGATCAATAGGTTATCTGCTGATTTGGATTAAGATCATGGATTGCTCAAATGGGATGATGGGATAGATTGAAGGATTTGATTGCATGGATTAGGATTGATTGCATTGGATAGGAGTAGATGGGGATGGTTGGATTGAATGTATATATGGATTGGATAAGATATGATTAGATGACAGATAGGATGATTGGGATAGAGGAATGGATGGGTTCCAATGAAAAGGGAGAACCAAGCCTTAGGAAAATGATGGAAGGATAAAGGGATCATTTGGATAGGAGAGATGGCTTTGGATGATGGATAGTGATGGGAGATAAGAGGAAGGGAGCTTGAAGGACTAGTTGTAAAGGACTAAGATGCCCCACACTAGATGAGGATTTGGGATTTGGAACATAAGGGCCCAAGATAGATTTGAAGGATGTAGAATGTGGATATTTGGATTTAGGTGGAAGGATGAGGGTTTGGGATTTGGAACATAAGGGCCCAAGATAGATTTGGAGGATGGGGAATTTAGATATTTGGATTTAGGTGGAGGGATTTTAGATTTAGGATGGGTGGAAGGAGTGACAACATCTTGAGCTTGGTAATGATACTGAACTAAATATACTTAGAATAATAAATCAATATTATTCTACACAACCTAAATGATAATGAAATGGTAATGCAAAATAGAAAATATGCTTAGAATAACACATCTATATTATTCTAAACATCTTAAATGATAATCAAATGATAATATCATACATGTCACATACAACAAAAGATCTGCTACTCAAGTGTGCATGAAGGGTCATCTCTTACCTTCAAAGTATCGAGTAATGCATTGTGATCAACACTATTAATTGTCCATAGTTCTTGTAAGATTTGGCTATGGAGATAGTCACCCAAGATCTAAAAGCCTATGTGAAACACAAAATACTCAAAAGATCAATATGACAAGAATAAATTGTATTCCTATCAATGAATGCAAAAAGAATCAATGGAGTTGGTTTACAATGTGTGAGAGACCCTTGGTTATATAGCCAAGGTGAGGCATAAGATGTCATAAGATTATGACAAACCGTGTCTTAATCTTATGATATGAGACAAGTTATCACAACTACCTATGTCACATGTGTTACAAGTCAAAAGATAAGATAACAACTAATGCCAACTAACACCTTCTAGAAAGAATATTAGGACCTGAGTAAACTTAACGTGTGAATATAAACCCTAAGTCCCTAGTAAGAGAATTAACTAGGTACACGACATTTATTCACACCAACACCCCCTCTCAAGTGCAACTTAGGGAGAAGATTATTATGCAAATGATGCAAGATGCAAAGATGGGTCTCACCTATTAGGCCATGTTAGGTACCCATGTACAAATAAAATGCAATCCTTCACAACCGATGAAAAGGAGAAAACCCAATGGGACAAAACTCCTCCGCAAAAGAGAGAAAAATAAGAAAAATGCTCTCAAAAAGATAAGAAGGACAAAACCTCATGTGAGGAAAAATTTCCCCCATAAGAGAGAAGGAAAAGAGACCATGAAACCTCCCTCAATGGTGAGTCCCTGCTCAAATTTCACAATGTCTAAAGTCCCCAATCTTAACTAAAGGAGGAAAATTAGAACAATGTGAAGACTAAAGTAGAGTAGACCAAAGATGATGATGAGTCCTCCAAATGCTGCTCCAAAAGAATTCCAAACTATAACAAGCACTGATAGAAAGAATCAAGTACCACTACAGAAGATTCCATCATAAACGGTGACTGAGCTGAAACTGTCAACTCATGAGTAACTACAAATTCTATCGATGAAGAACTATAGATGAATCCACACTGCAACAAGAATAAGTTCATAACCAATGAGACAACTGCACGAGTATCAATTAGACACTCTCTTAACAGATTGGTATATCCATATCACAACTTGGAGACAAGTACCAAGTCTCTAGATATAGAACCTAACTTCTGAAAACAGGTAGATTGCTTCCATAATAGGAGTGTCTATATGGTATCTAGTCCATCACACCAAAATGCATGTATAACCAGCCGCTGCATTTGCTATGTATATAGGAACTAACACTTGATACAAAGATCAATCTAAAGAAGCATGAAATACGAAAGAGTGCATTGAAATAGAAAGATTGTGACACTTTATTTTAGTGTGATTACAACATTAGAAGAGGAGAACTACAACAATCATGACACAAATATGGAAATGTTGATGAAGAAGCCAACCAAAGAAAATGCCCTGAAGAAGATGATCGTGAAAGATGCCCTCCAGTTGGATGTTAGTAGGAGCAACTAGCCCCTATTGGTTGTCGGTTGGAAAAGTAGACGATGCTTGACAAGGCTCAATCAGTAGGCAATTTTTTTTTCCTAGCTTACTTATTGAATTGCAATTTGTTTTTAAAAAAAAACTTAATTAAAAGTTTAATTTTAAAAACATTATTAAAAAAATTATTATTAAAATAATAAAGAAAATTATTTAATCTTTTTGAAAATAACTTTATTAAAAATTAACAAAAGAAAAACATTATTTAAAAAACTTTATTAAAATATTAATAAAAAAAAAAACTTCTAAAAGTTTTATTTATTAAAAACTTTAATTAAAATTAAAGAAAAACTTTAAAATTTTATATAAAGACTTTTATTAAAAGTTTTATTTAAAACTTTATTAAAAAAAAATTATTTAAAAAAATTGAAAAAACATTAGAAAAAAAATTAAATTAAAAAATTAAGAAAAAAAGTCAGGCAAGCCGACAAGGATGCCGCCTTGTTGCTTCCTGCAGACTGAAGGGCCTGATAGGACCTATGGTGCAAGTACTGTCAAGTACCTATGGTACCGCAGGTCAAAAGACCTTTTTTTAAATTTTTTTTAAAAGTCTTTGTTTTCAAAATAAAAACTACGATTTATAAAAGAATTTTAATTTTTTAATTTTTTTAAATAAAATTCATAGAATTTTTTTTTTAAATTAATAAAAAATCATTCCTACCCAGGTAGGGCTGTACAACCCGCCTGCTAATTTTTTTAAATCTCTAAGAGCAATTTTGTTCAAAATTGAATATTTGAAAGTCGATCTTAGGATTTTTGGGCCTTCTGAGCATGATGGCAGGGTCGGTTTTGACCCAAAATCCTTTAAAAATATGGCTACCTTTTGGATCTGACAACCAACACCCAACTTCAAACCCTTGCAGATTTGGCCTCCAATGTCAAATTGGGACGAAACACAGGGAAGATCTAACTTTCTTAGATGCTCCAGACACAATGGTTAGCTCATATCTAATGCAACAAGCTCCCAAAATGCACCTACAAGACAATGCTAAAAAGGAACCCCCCAAAATCTAGTATTTCTATCACACCTTTCTAATTCTCTAGATCATACAAAGATGCAAGAGAAGAGCATGCTCAATGCTTCAAGAAAATACAAGATTTTCACTCAAGATCTCCTAAAAGACTAACCAAAGGTACTCAAATTGCTTTGATACCATATAAGATTTGGCTATGGAGATAGCCACCCAAGATCTAAAGGCCTATGGAAAGCACAAAATACCCAGAAGATCAATATGACAAGAATAAATTGTATTCCTATCAATGAATGTGAAAAGAATCAATGGGGTTGGTTTACAATGTGTGAGAGACCCTTGGTTATATAGCCAAGGTGATGCATAATATGTCATAAGATTATGACAAGTGTCTTAATCTTATGATATGAGACAACTTATCATAACTACCTAGGTCACATGTGTTACGAGTCAAAAGATAAGATAACAACTAATGACAAGTAACACATTCTAGAAAGAATCTTAGGACCTAAGTAAACTTAACATGTGAACATGTCCCCTAAGTCCCTAGCAAGAGAATTAGCTAGGTACAAGACATTTATTCACACCAACAATTCCTTTGTTCTTGGTTTGGCATAATATCTCGATAACTTAACATTTGTTGCTATAACAAGGTGCAAATACATGAGAATGTTTTTGTGTTTCTCATAGTCTTCAAATGCAAGTATGTCATTCTTTCTAATCATATACATTCACAACCAAGTTCTAGAAACAACAACAGAACCTAGTGTAGGATACATGAACCCATCATCATCTATCATTGATTGTGTTAGATTTTTTTCTAGTTGTACACATCATGCCAACCAATAGTCTAACCCCTCTTCATTCTCATGTGGTGCAAAAACTACATAGACATGTCTTGATTGTATAAGATTTGAAAGATGGTCATAGTCAAGTGAACTTTCCATTTCATCTTCTAAAGAGGATTGTGTTGTAGATAAAGGGGTTAGATATTGTGGAATCCATGTATCTACCCACCCACTCGACTTGCATTGATCCCAATCACATTGAATACAATTTTGACAAAAATAAACCAACTCTCATGTCCATATGGTCCATGCACCTGCATTTGAGCTTTGAAATAAATGCATCTTTGAAGATTCTCTGATTGTCTGACATTCCAATTTATCTCCCACTATTCCCTCATCAACCAACCAAAAGAACCTACACACTTGTGAATCAAGTGTCCATCCTCATGATAATGTATTACTACACCAATCAACAATAGAACGTGCATCATTGAATGTTGCACCATCTTTGATATTCAACTGTTCCTTAATCATAGCTCTCTTCACACATGCATTTGTGCCATCATGCTCACCTTTTCCATGCCTAGCTTTAAAAAACTCTAAATATGTGGTACACCCTTCTCTACATGCATCTTTTTCAACCAATAAAACATTCGAGCATTCTTGAATTTCCTTGTGTAGTTATCTGACCAAACGAGATGTCAACCCATTGCAATACCTTTTTCTTGCAAGAACTCAAAAAAGTTTTCAAAAAAATGTAGCACAAACTCAGATGAATGAGATCTATCATCACTCATTTAAAAATTGTAATTCCTAATTATCTTCATGTCCTCTTCTGTACTATCAGGGGCACGTCTATATGTTATGTGGACAAAAATAGAAATTTGAATAGAATTTTAATATTGTGATTGTACCTCATTCTATGGTTGCAATGTGTAATTTTCAGAAAAATCAACTATGGATATAATAGTTCTAATTGGGAAAGAGTCCTTACACATCCTAAATTGCTAATCCAACCACTGCAACCTATGGCTATGCCTTGCATACTTATAGAAAAGATTTTTCTTAAAATCATAAATAAAATTAGCAATGCTTAGGTCTCTCTTGTAACCAACTCGCACCTAGAACCTTCACCTTCACTCTTCAAACCATATTTGACTAACTCGAACCTTTTTTCTCAACAATATTGTTAGCAAAATCATGTTCTCTTCCCTCATGAAAATATGTTACAAACTTCGATAAACCACCACATTGCAAACACGTTCATTTAAATAGGTGTTTCTATAAAAAAGGAAACCATCACCTCTAACACATAAAAAATGAATCTAACATGTCCATGGATGACTTGAGGAGTTGCATTGCATGGCATTCCTGCAACATTTCATTAGTATGCATGGTAGAACGAATATAGTATAATAATTCATAATACATTGAAAACTCAACGTGGTATTTACAACATGTATTAAAAATATTAATAGGTACACAATAAAATGGCGTATATGACTCAAAATCCCTTTCTAAGATTTGCAAATTTGGATGTGCTTTAGAAAATTGTTTTTACAATATTGTTTGGTTACATTTCAAGAAATTTTTAGGATGCGGTGTGTGATCTCGATTTCCAATTCTTAACTTTAAAACATCCTTTACATTCGGTGATACTCACGATTGAGAGTTCCAAAAATGGTCAATTTCATTCTTTACATTATTGATTAGCTTCTTATCAACATGTGGAAGCCTCCTAGTAAAATACCATGTATCATTTTGAAGAGGACTATCAAGTTTTCCCCTTCTTGAGAGTGCTCTAGATGGTGTTTTATGATTTAGATTTAAATCAATACAAGTTTGTCTCATTAAACGAGTCTTTCTCAAATGATGGCTTACTAATGATGTTGTGATCACTCTATGAGAAACTCTTTTATCTTTTTCCTTACTAGTCTTTCCAATATAAGTTAGAGCATTAAAAAGATTTTTTACAATAATACTATTTTTTCTAACTTTTTGGTGACATAAATCTTTGATTTCTTTAATAATAGTCTCATTTTGTAAGGATTTAGCAATTGCACAAAAAGTTGACATTATTTGGTTAATGTCTTATCAGAAAAGTATTCATTGAACATAGTGGTGGCCCACAACTGAACCATTCGTGATGGCCTTTTTTCATCAAGATTATCTATTATGTTCTCATCTATTGTAACCATTTAGGGGTTCTTGAATGTTAGGAATTTTCATTGGGTTCATTACAAATAGATGAATTTAGGATTTCATTTTCTTCTTTATAAATATCATCTCTTCTTGCAAAATTAGGAGATACATTGACATTCATTGTTTCATTTTCACCTATTTCATGTTGAACACTAATATTTTCACTTCATTGTTCAAATGTTTTGAATTTCATTTTCATGCTTAGCATTTACAATTTCATGTTCAACATTTTGTACATCATTTTCGTGTTGTAAAGTTTCAATTTCAATTTCTTCTTCAATATTTTCAAATTCAATATCTTGGTCACTTTGAACTTCACTTAAAGGTAAAGAGGAGCCTTCGCCTTGAAGACAATTTGACATACCTTTTCTTTCCAACCTCTCTCTCTCTCTCTATATATATAGTATTTTAATATCCCTGCCACCCTCTCTCTCTCTTTGATTTCTCCCTCCCTCCCTAGCTAGATAACTCTCTATCTCTCTCACTCCCTCCCTCTCCCTCAAGTCTCTCTCTCTCCCTCTCAAGTCGCTCTTTATCTCTCTCTCTATCTCTTTGTTCTCTCTCTCAGGTCTCCCTTGGGCCTCTCTCTTAGGTCTCTCCCTCTTAACTCTCTCACTCCAACCCCCTCTCAAGTCTCTATCTCTCTTAGGTTTCACTCTCTCTCAGGTCTCCCTCCCTCTATCCCTCTCACCGGGCCTCTCATGTCTCTCCCTCCATTTATCCCTCCTACCCCTCTCTCTTAGGTATATCACTCCCTTTATCCCTCCCACCCTCTATGGTTTCTCCCTCCCTACCTAGATAACTCTCTCTCTCTCTCTCTCTGCTCCTTCTATCCCTCCCATCATATCTCTCTCTTTGGTTTCTCCCTCCCTCCCTACCTAGATAACTCTCTATCTCTCTCCCTCCAGTCTCTCACTCATGTCTCCCCCTCTCAAGTCTCTCTCTCAGATCTCTCTCCCTCTCTATTCTCCCTCCCTCTATCCCTCCTACCCCCCTCTCTCTCATTTCTCTCCCTCCATTTATCCCTCCTACCCTCTCTCTTAGGTATCTCACTCCCTCTACCACTCCCACCCCCCTCTCTCTCATGTCTCTCCCTCCATTCATCCCTCCTACCCTCTCTCTATTAGGTATCTTGCTCCCTCTATCCCTCCTACCCTCTATCTCTTGGCCCTCCTCACCCCTGATAACCCTCTCTCTCTCTCTCTCTCTCTCTCTCTCTCTCTCTCTCTCTCTCCTTGCCCTCCCTCCTCTATCCCTCCCACCCTATCTATAGACAACTCTCACCTAACCCCTCCTCAAGTCCTCTTGCCTCCCTCTCTCAAGTCTCTCTCTCACCCAACCCCTCACCTATCTCAGCCTCTCATTCTCCCTTTATCCCTCCCTCCCATCTCTCCACATCTCTCCTCCATCTAGTCCTTCACCCTCTATCTCTCCTCCCTTCTCGTGTCTCCTCTCAAGTATCTCTCTCTTGTAGCCTCCCCTTGATCTCCTCAATCCATCCTCTGACCCCCACTGGTGCCCCATCCATCCATTTATCCCACCTCTCTAGGTATCTGCCCCACTCTCCTCCTCCCCACTCTAGATAACCCCTATCTCCTCCTTCCTCTCTCTCTCTCTCTCTCACTCCAACCCCCTCTTAGGTCACTCTTGGGTCTCTCCTCTCTCAAGTGTTTCTCTCTAACTCCAACCCCCTCTCAAGTCACTCTTGGGTCTCTCCCGCTCTCAAGTCTCTCTCTCTCACTCCAACCCCCTCTTAGGTCTCTCTTGGGTCTCTCTCATCTCCCTCCCTCTATCACTCCCACCCCATCTCTCTCATGTCTCTCCCTCCATCTATCCCTCCTACCCTCTATCCCTCCCACCATCTCTCTCTCTTTGGTCCTCCCTCCCTCCCTCCCTACCTATCTTTCCTCTTATAACGAGCTTGTGAACCCATAGTTATAAAATTCTCAAGCACAAATGAATGTCAATAGTGAATTTATTCCTCTTTTATTCCTCTAAGCAAGTAGAAAACGAACACAATTCCACTCAAAAAACTATTCCAATTATGTCTCCTTTCAAAAATTCAATTCAAATTACAAGTTGAAGACTTGTAAAGGAAAAACTTGATATAGAAACTAGTTGAATTTGTTGTAGTTGATCGTACATGTCAAATTGCAGAATTCATAGTAACAATTTGCCAATAAAATTTAAAACAAATGGTAAAAAAAGAAATGGGATCCCATTTTATAATTGGGATCTCGTAGTAAACGGGATCCCATTTCTATTTCAACGGTCTGAATAATAAATTTTAGGAAACATGATCTTGATTTACATAACGAGATCCCGTTTCTTAAAATTTGAATTTGTGGTCAGGTTTTGGCTTGTTTTTTGGTTCGGGAAAATCCTTCGGGATCCAAACCTAAACTTTGGACTTGGTTTGACCTACAAGTTGAATGTCTTGACAATGTCACAGGAAAATAGTGACTTTGGACATGTGTTTGAAGATTTTTTTGCAGAATATTTTGACGAAATTAAAACCCATTGTAGAAGAGACAGTGTGGATTCTAAATATGTAAATTTTTTTATAATTGGATTATTTTTTCTATTTTTCAATTAATTTCTGATGAAACTGGTCCATAAACTTGAAATATCAAGGTTTTTAACTATTTTAATAAATTTTAATTAAAATATTTTTTTGTAAAAAAATTGCACAAAAAAAACATACTTCAAACAATTCTTTTCAATTTAAAAAAAAATGAAAAAATGATAAGTTTAGGTCATCTTATGAATGACGTACACGAATTTTTTTCAAAACGAATAATATGGCTAATAAAAATTTAACAAAAAAAATATTAAATAAAAATTACAAAAATATATTGAAAACGTGCTTTAGTGAGTTAAAAATCTTTTCCCAAAAGGATTTAGAAAAATATGATTATTTAGGTCAAAATATGGATGACGTACACGTGCATGGTATGGAAAAAAATGAATTTTAAACAGTGGTTTTTAGAAACACCTATTGAAAATAAATTTGTAGCATCTAGGTATTGAAATAAATTACATATTTGGAAACAAGACTTTGAGTACTACATTTTATGATCAGTGACATTTTTCAAGATTTCGTCTCTAAGTGCTTCAAATTTTAAGGTCAAATGTGTCAAATTCTAAAAATTAGGGATAACACTTACACTTTTTGGCCAAAAAGTGGACTCAACATCTTGCTACCACCCATTGCCATTTTTTGAACCCCCATGATCCTGCACTCACCTGAAAGATGACTAATGGTCTTAGATAGATTTAAACAACTATTTCTATGGGACCTTTGATATGTCACAAGTGCACATGCGACCTTATTCCATGGAATGAAGAAATGATGTTTCTAATGGCTTGGTACAAGAGGGTAACTGACTCTTTTCCATCACATTCTAAGGTATATCATTCTCAAATTTCTTTATCAAAATAAAAAAAATCCATTTCCAATGGGCATGTATTTTGATTCACCCCCAAATATTTAAACCCCACCAAAATGTGAGGGTTGGGATCATACCCTAGGGTGATGAAATCTATAGGAAGGCCTCCTAAAAAGAAAAGAAGATAACACTTGTTTTTGATCCCAAAGGCTTCCCTAAAGTGTAAGGGGAGAGCATATTAAATTTTACTTTAGGATTAAAATACAAATTATAAAATTAAAAACCAAAACCATTGTGTGATGTTTAATTTTAATCACAACTTCAAATGTAATCAAACAATCAAAAGAAAAAGAACAAAAAAAAAGGATGTCTAAGAAAATATTTAATAATCATCCTAAAAGATAATAAAGTGAGTAGTTTCTAGGATTATTCTTTGATTGACATGATTCTTTTATAAAATGGGTTGAATTCTAGAAAATTGAACCAGATGTTAGCTAAAAGATGAGGATAAAAATAATTAAAATTGACAATAGGACATATGTGCTAAAAGATAGAGCACTAACATTGAACTAGATAGGTACCTAACTAAAATAAAAGTGATGAATTAAACATCTATGAATTTTACCTTCACTTACCTACACTAGTGATTTGTCATTTTGCACGGGTGTTGAACTACGTAGGCATTGAAATAGGGTTTGTAGGTATCCCAAATTTCTAAAATATAGGTTAACAAAAGTAGATAAAAATTTGGAAAATATTACAAAAATGAGAGTGACAATAGCTATAAAGCAAAGCTAGGCTATAATCAAACTAAAACTAGTGGAAAAAATCAAAAGATAAGATAAAAATGATTTAAAAAATGACTAGATGTAGCAATAACTAGTTAGGGTTAATTGAATCCCTAGATAATGATCCTAACCTAAAAAAATCAAGAACAAAGATAACTAAAATGATATATTATAATGTTATAAAATATTAAACTCAAAAAAATAGAAAGTCAAGAAGGCAAAAATGATGAAAAAAAGGTAGGGTAAATATTTGGGAGGATAAATGATGATTCACAAAAAGTCAATGACTTAGGAACAAGAGGTGGAACCAAACTAACACAAGTTAGTGTTGAACAATAATATTGCAACAAATTATTCAATCTTACAAAAAGGGGATAAGTAAATAGAGTAAATGAACTTAAACTTTAAAAATCTTACAAACCCAAGAGGGAAAGCCTTAAAAATTACCAAAATTAAACAAAAGCACATGAAAGTTAACTAGTCAATATGTCACCAAGTTGAGAAGCTTAGGTGAATCTAGGGGTGACACAAATGATGAACAATGTGGGCACCAAGATGTCACACTAGCATTGAATTATGTGGAAACTCGTTATCTAGAAAAACTAGGGTAAAGGTGATGCTTGGTACCTATGACTTGAAACTAAGAAAAACTTCAAAATAACTATTAGATCTTTGAGACATGGATCCTATTGGGTGTCCTATAGATGTGGACCCTTTACTTGAGTTGCATGCAATGGGTTAGCACATTTAAATAGACCCAAAACTCAAATATAAAGTTACACTCTTGATAGATTAAACAATGGAGGAAAATTGCAACCAATGTAAATCAATGAAGAATAAGTGCATTATACCTTCATTGTGTGCCTAGATTAGCTCTAAAATGATGGTATGTGGATCTTGTTTAAAAAATATTACTTATTTGGACATCATAAGTTTATTATATTATGGATTAAGAAAATGGGCAACATAAGGATAGTATGCAAGTAGATGATGAAATGGGGGTGGCAAGCCTTCTTGAAATAGATTTTTAAAATAAAAATTGGAGGGATAAGATGGAATGATATAATTTGTAGTTGAGATGGAGTTGAATGGATGGAGTTCATAGCCTCTTTACAAGTGTAAAGAGAGGGAAGATCAATAGGGGAGATTTGATAAAAAAAAATGAAAGATTACATGAGAAGAGAAAAAGTGGGGGAAGAGGTGGAAGACCAAGAATGCTCACACATGTGTGAGAATGGAGGTGACATGTGTCAAGATCATACTCACACATGTGTGAGAATTTGAGGGATGAGGTGGAGGTCGAAGATGCTTCCAAGTATGGAGAAATATGAATGAATTTGGGGTGTCTACATATTTACCCTTTTTGATATAATATTGTAATTAAGAGAAGTGGTGTTGTGTCAAAGAAGAAGTTTCAATTATTTCCTTTTACTAATATTAAGTAACATTTTAGAAAGGTAAGAAGAGAAGTGGTGTTGTGGCTTCGATGACCAAGTAGTGTTGTGTTAATTATTTTCATAGATTTTCTCAAAATAATTAACATGACGAAAAAAATAGGGAGGTGTATGTTAGGTCCATTATATTATATTTTAATGATAAAAATAGGAACAATTCTATGTGCACTCAATGTTTATCCCTCTTGATCTTTAACCATTTTAAAAACCTTTAGTATTTTAGAAACTAGACTCATAATACCATAATTCTTATTCTAATGATATTTTCAAATTTTGATTGTGAACATCTTGATTTATGCATCCAAGTTCAAGTTTCACTTATTTCAAATAACAAATGGTAACTTTCAACCCTCCTTTTGTCCCCCATTTTCATCCAATTACACTTTATCAAACATTTATAACATATTTCCTAGTATTTTTATCTATTGTGCAAGTAATTTCATTACTAACCGTGCATTGCTAATTCAAAATTATCCTCTTTAGAGTATTTTACAAAGTGACATGAAGATTTCCATTACATTGCAATTGAGACAACTCTTCAATATTATAGAATATCCAAAGATTAATATTTAAAAAAGGTAATCTTATAGTACCTATAACACTTTGATGCAACTAATGTAATGTAAGACATATTTTGTTAGATTTCAAAGGTTAAATTAAAGGTTGTATGTGATTATACCTATATTACCAAAAACAAGAAATGAGAAATAAAATTTAAAAAAATTGCATAAAAAACAAAGATATATATTATATATTTTAAAAATATATAACACAATTTTTATATACAAATAACTTTATTTATTATTAGTATTATAAAAATAATATTACTATATTAATATATCAGAATCAATTAATTAAAAATAATAATTTATAATTAAAATAAAATTATAAATAAATGTTTAAAATATTGATTAATTATATACTCAAATTATAATCAACTTAAAATTAATACTGGTTATATAATCCAAATCAAAATGATATTCTATATATAGAAAGAGCAGTGATATTTTATGCAAAATGAAAATATAAAAGAAATTTATATAGCTGTCAAAAACGGAAATGTTGTACCATCCTGTTTTAGCGGGAAACGATGGCCTCCCCTTACGTTTCTGATAACAGAGAATTATACTATATATCTAATTATAGGTGGAAAATTTGAATGAATTATACAGGTAGCTCCATGACCTATCATTTATTTAATCATTCAAAATTAAACTCATAAAGTTTCCACAGTTAATGATAATCAAGAGAATTATTTTCTCTTTTTTTACTTGTTTATTATCCCGATGATGGATCATGGAGTATGATCTGAAACGTTGATATAAAAAGACACAGTTTCAGTCCGGAAAATAGCTCTCTTGATCATTCTAAATTATTCAAACAACTCAGAAAATGGACTATTTTTAAATTCTTATTCATGATTTCTCCTCTCTAGCCATGAATATATCATCCTTGATGTGGCATCCAAATTGCTCTCATGTTTTTGAGCTTGGAGAGTAATGAATATTCAGGAAAGAAAGGAAAACAATTCTTAAACTTTTGCACATTATTAGAGGAAGTGCTATAAATAGGACAATATGTCAACACAGTTTGCACTGTTTCAATAAGTATGGATTGACAACATCATACTTTCTCAAGCTAGTGTAATGAAAGCACTTAAATAAGAACAACTTATAAGCTCACAGAACTAGAATTTAACTTAAGGTGGATTTGACAGGAAATAAGACTGCTTGTGATGGAGGACAAACTTGAACCTATCAAACATGGAGGACTAGAACTTCTTAATGGAAGTTATAAACATCTAAAATGTTGAACTTTGACTGCCATATGCCAATGTTTCTGTGGGATTGGATTTGTCCAGGAGTTCTGATATGGTAGATGTTAAATTGGAAGTAGATGCACCTCCCATGAAAGATGTCTTGAGGCTCTCCAAGATATTGGTTGCATCTCTTATGGAAGGTCGTTCTCTTGGTGATTCACTACTACAAAGCAAACCAATATGAATGAAAGAAATAAGACATTTATTGTCTTCCATGTTTTCATTCACATCTCTCAATAGCTGGCTATCAACAATTTCTGCCAGTCTGTTTGGAAAAGCTAACCTCACCCACTTTTGCAAGCTCATGTCTCCCACAAACATGTCATCACTTGGCCTCTTCCTTGTAACCATCTCTAATATCAGAGTCCCGTAGCTATAAACATCTCCCTTTATAGAAGCAATCCCACCCAATCCATATTCTGCGATCAATTTTATTCATGAAATTCTTAAAAAAGCTAATAAAGGAAATCATAATACCAATGTAAAGAAAACTCAAAAACTTTTACCTGGAGCAATATACCCGATGGATCCTCTGAGTGCAAATGTTGTTGTACTCAGTGAATCTGAGTCTGGAACAGTAATTACACGTGATATACCAAAATCAGTCACAAGGGCTGTCATGTTGGCATCTAGGAGCACATTGCTAGGTTTTAAATCACAGTGCACAATTTGTAGAGGACAATCATGATGTAAATATTCCATGCCATGGGCTACATCTATAGCAATGTTCAAACACTCACTCAATCCCAATTTACAAAAGATCTCATCATCTCTGTGAGGGTGCAAGTGCTTTTCCAAGCTCCCATTAGGTGCAAATTCAAGAACCAAACCTCTGAAACCAGGGTAGTAAAACGCACTTATGATTTTGATGAGGTTGCGGTGCCGAATCCTCCCTAACAATTTGCACTCTATATTAAAACTCTTATCAGCTTCTTCATTTTTCAAATTAAGAACTTTGATGGCAACTACCTTACCATCCCTTAAAATGCCTCTATAGACTGATCCAAAGTTACCCGCTCCAAGCAAGTTTGACTCATCAAATCCAGATGTTGCAATGACAAGATCTTGATAGGAAAATTTTTGATAGCCGAGCCTTCGAAAGTTTATGGAGCGGAATAGTTTCCTTGAAAGTTTATGCCTCCATAGAATTCCTATAATGAAGCAGCATAATACAAATGCAATGGTTCCAACAATTGATAAGACTACTTTTTTGAGCAGGGAATGTTTTTCCTGGGTCTGATCTGGGCATGGAGGCAATGAATAGTTTTTTGGGCCACATAGGCCAGGGTTCCCCATAAACAATGTTACAACAGTTCTATTTGGAAACAACCCTGCTTCTGGAATCTGGCCTGAAAAATTATTGAAAGAAAGATCCATTTCTTGGAGATTTTGTAATTTGGAGAGTGAATCTGGCATTGGACCTTCAAAGGCATTGTGGGACAGATTTAGACGCTCTAAAGCTGTGCAGTCTCCTATAGACTTTGGAATGACCCCAGTAAGTCGATTTCCAGATATATATATGGCTTGAGCCATTACAATTTTACTCATCTCCTGTGGCAAGAACCCTTCCAGAGAATTCCATGAAAGATTGAGGTAGAATTGCAGGTTTTTAAGGCTGACAATGACTTCACCAGGTATCCTTCCCCCTAGTTTATTGTGAGATAAGTCAAGGAGCTCCAACTTCTGACATTCCTCCAAACTAACAGGGATCTTTCCTGATAAGTTGTTGTACTGAAGTAAAAGACGTCTTAGCTGCTGGGAGCCACAAAGAGAATCTGGTATTTTTCCAGATAACTGGTTGTGACTAAGATTTAAGAGTCCCAGATGTTGCATTTGACCTATCTCACTTGGAATGATTCCTTCTAACTTGTTCCCATCCAAATGCAATTCTTCCAACTCGCGGAATCTTTTAATTTCAGATGGAATATTGCCGCTAAAAAGATTATTGCCTAAACCTAAGTAAGTTAAGCTTGTCAGATTGAAAATCTGTTGTTGTATGCTTCCGCTTATCATGTTGGCTGATAAAGTCAAGTAACTAAGATTGGAAGACAGTTGACCTTTGGATGGGGGCAATATACCAGTGAAATGATTGTTTTTCACATCTATTTCTTGCAAGTGGGAGCAATTTGTGAGAGCAGTGAGAAAGGCCAATGTGTTTCTGCTATCACTAACAAGTTGATTGGTGTGTAGGTAAAAGTGGGTAAGAAGGTTCAACTTACCCAGCTCCATTGGAACTGATCCACCCAGTTGGTTTGTATTTAAATAAAGTTCTCTGAGACTGGAACAATTTCCAAGGGAGTTTGGTATGTTTCCACTAATCTGATTTCTCCATAAACTAAGATACTCTAGGTTACTGAGCATTCCCAATTCAGGAGGAATAGTCCCTGATAAACTATTTTGGGCTAAATCCAAGATAACTAAGGCGGTCAAATTTTTGAAAGAGGGCGGAATGGTACCTGTGAGACTGTTCCCGCCCAAGTAGAGGTGAGTGAGCATTCCCAATTCAGGGGGAATTGGGCCATAGAGATTATTTAGTTCCAAACCCAATTCAACTAAGGCAGATAGGTTTTTGAAAGAGGGCAGAATGGTACCTGTGAGACTGTTCCCGCCCAAGAAGAGGTAATTCAAACTTGTAAGAAGACTCAGCTCAGGCGGAATGCTGCCATGCAGTTGGTTATAGGAGAGTGCCAGATAATACAAACTGCGGCAGGCGGACAGAGCGGGCGGAATGGTTCCTTGTAGTTCATTGTAGCTCAGCCAGAGTGTCTGTAGGTGTGGGAGTTGGCCGAGTTGAGGTGGAATGGTACCAGTGAGGTAATTGTTGGAGAGATTTAGGGATCCAAGAGAGGAGAGATTCCCCAGCACAGGAGAAATGGTGCCGTCTAAACCCATATGGGTTAAATCGATGGCACAGACAGAGTTTGAAGAGGGATCACAGGTAATGGTAGTCCAGTTGCAGAGGGGGTTTTGGGGAGTCCTGTCGGGCAGAGAAGTGGCGTTGTTGGAAACGGCAGCAGCTTTGAATCGCAAGAGCAATTGTTGTTGTTGATGGTGAGAGAGATTATTGAGAGAACGAGGAAGAGCGGAGATTAAAATGAAGGAAAGCATTAAAAGTAACAGCAAAAGAGCAGCCATGGTAGACCAAACTACTGTTACTATATTAATATCCTAGTTGTGCTATTAAAGTGGTTTTCCCGAATTGCACTGTTAAGTGTTTGTGATCAATTTCAATAGCATAATACTGCATTCAAGAAGTTTATAAAAATGGGCTAGGTGACCTCCAATTTATAGAATTTTGGAGGATTGGATGGACAACTATTGTGTAAAGGAGGGATTAATGTTTTATGATTGATGGGAACTCTCATGCAAGGAGGATTGGACAAGTGTCAAGTGGGGAGTAGATAGAAACGGTGGCTCCATGAATATAAGAAAATCAGTGATGAAGATTGAAAATACGAGATAATGGATGGATGAAATTTAATGGGGTACTAAAAGGTACCTTGGGAGTATTTTTAAAGAGTTCAAATTTAGCTTGTCTTAAACTCCCAAAGAAAAGGGGAATTTTAAATTTAGATTTATTGAAAAGAGGTACATTTCTCCCATGCCCCAAGTACCTAGGTCATATAAAAAATTAGAGAATAGAAGCTTCAACCATACCCTCAAGTACCATTTGTTATGTACATGCACATATACATGGTATGATAAGTGGATCCTCATGAAGACTTGGGTGGGTCAAACCTAAGGTTAATCATTGATTATCCCATGTGTGCATGATTAGATGATCATTAGGGGATAATGAAGGATTAGACTGGATAATAAAAAGTGGACAAAATGACCAGTTAAATAAATAAAAATATATATTTAATTTGGGAAGAATGGGGATAAAAGGGTTTAGGTAAATAATTATCAAATACTTATTTACCAAGGGTTAGACCTTAGGGGTGAGTGAGAAAATAATTTTAGATGAGGAAAGAGATAAAAAAAATAGTGGGAAATATTTTTTAAATAGTGAAATATTATTTAGTTATATAGATGACAAGAATGGGGATAATTGATCAAATATAAATGATCAATTATCAAAGAAATTATCAGGATTGACAATGTGTCAATTTTAGGTGTTTATATTTTGTCCATTTTTTAAATGGCAGTAAAATAATTTTATTTCAAAGAAAAATAAAATATAGATCAGTTGAAGAGATATGAAGAAAAGAAGATTCTTTGGTGTAGAAGAAATATAGGAAATATGGTAGAACAGTGATGACCCCTTGAGAGAGTAGGTGGATAAAAAAGATCCCAAGTGGCCTCTCAAAAGGAGAAAATAATAGAAAAATGGATAGAAGAGGAAAAATCAGGATGAACAAAGAAAAATAGATATGGGAGGAATAAATGGAAGAAAAAATAGTGAAAGGGGGTGAATAAATAGATTTGGGGGTAAAAACTATTCATTTTAACTCTAGCCAATAGTGAAGTGAGATCATAGTAGAAGAGAAACAAAGAGAAGATGGGAAATGTGTTATTTGATGAGCATTAGGAAAAGAGAGATATAATATAGGAATTTGGAGAAGTGAGGGCCAATGTTATGTACCCTTGTCTTGAGTATTTAATACATTTATAGGGTATTAATGTGGGGTAGACAAGGTTGAATGATGGAATTGTTGAAGTAGTGGAAAAATGAATTGGTATATGCACTAAGGGTTGGAGCATCTCTATTAGGTGTTGTGGTGGTTGTGGAGCTAATTGGAGCTCAATATAAATTGAAGTAGTTGTGCTAAATCATAGTGGTTGCATAAGGGTGCGTGCAAAAAGATGGGGGATAAAAAGTGGCCACCCCACTTTTTGGCCCCGTACAAGCTATAATGTGAGCGCATTATAACATGAAAACATTATAATGCGCTCACATTATAGCTCATTTAATAAAGAAAAACAAAGAATAGTGTCCCTTCTATAATTTACCTTCTACCCATGGCCTAAGAACCATTCGAATCACATTCGTGTTGTTGTAGACTTGATTTTGGACCTAAATCTTTGTCAAATCATCACCAAAATGCCATGAAGATGTCAGTAAAGGAGTAAGCAGTTTTAGTTTTTTAGTGTCAAATTTGTATTAAATAGGTAGATAGAATTAATTTTTTAATTAGAATTTTTTTAATTTTTAGGAGTTGATAATTCACCCCCAAATTTTCAAAATTCCAATTCACCTCTTCATGAAAACCCTCCCAAAGAACAACCACAACAAACACCTCCTACAATTTCTCATCATCCTCTAGGAAGACAAAAAAACATATTAAGAAAAAAATAAAATAATAGAAAAGAACTTGAGGTGTTAATTGCAAGGTTGAAAGTTCTTGCAAGAACAAACTCCCATAGGACAACCCTTGCTCAATCACTACAATCCATTGTGTCTCATGTATAATCAGTTGGAAAAATAAATAGTTGGTCCGACAAGAGGGAATGGATTTCTTTTTATGTAGGTCCAAATTATCATATGAACAAGTTAAAGAAAAAAATAAAATTTGACTTGTGTGCACTCTTTACTAACCCACAAACCAATCAAACCTTACATAATGCATGCAAGAGGTTCCCTATCCATTGGTGTCACCACCAAGGGATAAATAATCATTTTATTGCTTATAAATCCATGAAAAAATGCAAAACGGGTGTGCAATGACCCAATACGGGAATAAAAAAACTAATTACCCTATTAAATGCAAACTATGTGCCTAAGTTAAAACTTAAGTAAGTAAATATGCATTTACTCTAACACCCCCCCTTAAGTGCAACTTAGGGAGAATTAATGAAGATGCAAAAAATAAAAAATAAACAATATGGGTTTCGGCTACATAGCCATGTTAGGTACCCATTTACAATGCATAAAAATCTCTCACAAGTGGAGAAAAGGAGAAAAACCCTATGGGAAAAAACCCCTCTCCAAAAGAGAGAAAAGAAAAACAAAAAAGATGCATGGATGGAGGACTCAATCACACCCCCCAAGTACTACATACATCATACATATACAATCAATGACCCTAGATATTTCAGTTGCAACTTTATAAATATAAAGTTTGAAACAATCAAGAACAGAAAGAAACTCCTACGTGCCCAACCAAGAATAAAAGCAACCAACAAAATCAAACGCCTCCCAGAGGAAATCATGCCTCCTTCACCTACCAAAATTTTGTGCACCCTATAGGAAATTAGCAATGAGAAAATTTTCCTCTGTTGGTGTAATCGGTCTCTCCAAACACAAAAATTGGGCTTCAAGAATTCAAAACGCAACCTTGCTTCAGTCAATGCTTCACACAGCTTTGGCTTTTGTTCTCCAAAAATGAATTTTGTTCACCGAAGAGAACTGTATGCTAAATATGAGATGATTAATGTACATAATGTTACAGGCTTATAAATCCATAAAAAAATGCAAAACGGGTGTGCAACGACCCAATACGGGAATACAAAACTAATTACCCTATTAAATGTAAACTATGTGCCTAAGTTAAAACTTAAGTAAATAAATATGCATTTACTCTAACACCCCCCCTTAAGTGCAACTTAGGGAGAATGAATGAAGATGCAAAAAATAAAAAAAAAGCAATATGGGTCCTGGCTACATAGCCATGTTAGGTACCCATTTACAATGCATAAAAATCTCTCACAAGCAAAGAAAAGGAGGAAAACCCTATGGGAAAAAACCCCTCTCCAAAAGAGAGAAAAGATAAACAAAAAAGATGTATGGATGAAGGACTCAATCACACCCCCCAAGTACTACATACATCATATATATACAATCAATGACCCTATATATTTCAATTGCAACTTTATAAATATAAAGTTTGAAACAGTCGAGAACAAAAAGAAACTCGTACGTGCCCAACCAAGAATAAAAGCAACCAACAAAATCAAACGCCTCCCAGAGGAAATCGTGCCTCCTTCACCTCCCAAAATTTTGCGCACCCTAGAGGAAATTCGCCGGCAATGAGAAAATTTCCCTCTATTGGTGTAATTGGTCTCTCCAAACACAAAAATTGAGCTTCAAGAATTCAAAACGCAACCTTGCTTCAGTCAATGCTTCACACGGCTTTGGATTTTGTTCTCCAAAAATGAATTTGTGCCTCCCTCAGTGGATATTTTGATGCGGCTTGTCAATACTCCACGTCATTCCTCAAGCCACCTTCAAACCACGAGTCTACAACAAGGAATCTCGGCTAGCAGAGAGAGGAAACACACCTTCAATCAGAAAGAAATTGAGCCCTCTTTAATTCAAAATCTGAATGGAGAACATAGATCGAGGATCAAAAAAAGGCCATAGCTATTTCCTTTCATGCGGCTAGCAAACTTCACGCCATCACAAAGGATGAAAGGCAGCCTCCAAAACACCCCTCCGCACGGCAAAAATGGTCTCAAAATCACTGAGCAATAGAAAAATATCAAAATTGAGGCAATCTTTGAAATTTACAAAATTTCAAATGGCGAAATAAATAGATCTCCAGCCACAACTCTCCGACAAAAAATCTTAGGGAAGATATTGCAACCTGGCTTTGATACCATGATAAAGCAACAAATTCCTAGGAAATACCAATTTCATAGAAATCTTGAGAAAAGAGAGAAGCCAATTCTCTTTCACCGAAGAGAAATATATGTTGAATATGAGATGATTAATGTACAAAATGTTATAGGCTTATAAAGCCATGAAAAAATGCCAAACGGGTGTGCAACCACCCAATACAGGAATACGAGAATAAAAAAACTAATTACCCTATTAAATGCAAACTATGTGCCTAAGTTAAAACTTAAGTAAATATGCATTTACTATAACAGTCAGGGTGCATGTGCCCAGGATACATTAATAGTGGATTAAATGGTTATGACAAAAGCTCTGTTGAGTGATACATTTATATTTTATACTCAGGTAAATGTCAACAAGTTCATTTACTTCAATTTATTAAATTTTATTTTTAAATGTAAGATTAAAACTAAATTAGTAAAATGATTATAATGAAATGTTAGTGTTACAGTTCTCATCCTACTTGTAGTGGTCCTCCACCTTCTTATTACATGATGTTGTCAAGTGCAGAGGTGTGTAACTAGTAAATAATTATGAAGATTACATGTAAATAGTTGAACCTTATAAGAATGGTACTATTACACTTTGGATGTTGAATAGATTAATGTTGGGTCTTCAACATCAACACCTAATAGTTAAGGTGCTTGTTGAACTTTCACTCAAGTAATATAAAGAATTTTTAATTTTAAAATTAAAAAAATTGTAAAATAATGTTAGGTAGTTTTGGTAATTGAATAATGTTGTTTCATTTAGATGATGCAATCAGATACTCATCCCGATATTCATACAATAATGGAGCATGGTGTTGTTGCAACAGTAATAAGCTCAATGCCTTTGACAAAGGTATGAGGAAAATTAGTAAATTTCATAGGGTCAATGTAGGATCATGGGAGTCCAAACTAGGCCCCTAAGTCGCAATGAAAATTTAGAAAAATAGAGTTAGGCAACTTGACATAAAATTTTGAGTAGGTTATTAACATAATTTGAAAAATATGTACAAGAACATAATTTGTAGCAAATTGAATGTAGTTTCTAAGCTACTAGTCCTTTTGTGGAAAAAAGTAAATCTATTTTGTGAGAATTTGAAATTTCAATGCAATAGTACTAAATTTTTAGGAAAAAAGTAAAAAATAGGAGTATGCCTGACCAATCTAAGTACAAGAAAAAATAATATTTTTTTCTAAAACTTTCAATATAAGTAGACGACACATGTCCAGATGTGTTGCATTCTTTTGTATTTTGTTGCATGTAAATAATTAGTTATGATTTTTTTATTAGAACATTTCAAAATTATTAAAACATGTTTGTCTAACCACAATAACTTGGTCAAACATTTATGAAATTCAATTTTTTTATCCTCTAATATGAGAAGCATAGAATGTGATACATCTTTCCGATTCAAAAAAGTGAAAAAGTGAAAATTATATAAGTCTTTTAATTAGCCTATCAATCAAGACTTCAGTCGTAATGTACATGTAGAAAATCAATAATAATCATATATTAAATTCAAAATAAGACATGTTATATTGGTGGAAAGGTGATAATTTTTTCAATAAACCCTTTTCATTTTATCAAATTCGATTAAGAAAGTTGTCAGCCACAAGGGCGAACTTTGGGAAACTAAATTTTTTTTGTAAATTTTTTTTTTCATTTGACTTTCTAGGTATGACACCCCCAAGCCAAATCCCAAGTCTATTGATTTTGTCAGAAAATTTGATATTTTTTACGTCTAGTATTTATAATATTTTGTATGATTATTAATAATACATAATATATATAATATATTAATATATACTATATACTAATATATTATATATTATATATTATATTATATACTACATATATTTTATATACTATATACTCTATATAGTATATATTAAATATTGTATTATATTATGTAATATATATTATATATTATATACTATATACTATATATATATTATAAATACTACATTATAGTATATATATAGTGAGATAGGGGGGAGTGAGAGATAGAGTTATCTAGGTACCTGGTGGGAGGGATAGAGGGAGTGAGAGACCTGAGAGGGAGAGAGGGAGAGAGAGAGAGATGGGATGGAGAGACTTGAGAAAGAGATAGAGAGATCTAGGTAGGGTGGGAGGGAGAGACCTAAGAGAGATGGGGAGGGAGTGAGAGAGATAGTTATCTAGGAAGGGTGAGAGGGATAGACATAGGGAGAGACCTGAGAAAGGAAGGGATATAGGGAGGGAGAGAGCTCAAAGAGAGAGAGGGAGTGAGAGAGAGTTATCTAGGTAGGGTGGGAGGAAGAGACCTAAGAGAGAGGGAGAGAGAGTTATCTAGGCTAGGGTGGGAGAGAGAGGGACTAAGAGAGAGTTTTCTAGGTAGGTTGGGAGGGATAGAGGGAGTGAGAAACCAAAGAGAGAGAGAGGGTGGGGCAGATAGATGGAGGGAGAGACATGAGAGAGAGGGGGTGGCAGGGATAGAGGGAGGGAGAAACCTAAGAGAGGTAGGGGTAGGAGGGATGGAACATCCTAAGAGAGAGAGAGTGGGAGTGGGAGTGGGAGAGAGGGGGTTGGAGTGAGAGAGAGTTGTCTAGGTACCTAGTAGGAGGGATAGAGGGAGGGAGAGACCTGAGAGAGAGAGAGAGAGAGAGAGAGAGAGAGAGAGAGAGAGAGAGAGAGAGAGAGAGAGAGAGAGAGAGAGAGATTTATCTAGTTGCGTGGGAGGGAGAGACCCCGAGAGGAGAGAGGGTGGGAGGGATATTTGAGGAGAGAGAGGAGTGGGAGAGAGGGGTTGGGAGTGAGAGAACTTGTCTGTAGGTGGAAGGGATAGAAGGGGAGAGACGAGAGAGAGAGAGAGAGAGAGAGAGAGAGAGAGAGAGAGAGAGAGAGAGTTATCTAGGTGGGGTGCTTGAGAGAGAGAGAGGGGGTGGGAAGGATAGAGGGAGGGAGACCAAAGAGAGAGGGAGGGATAGAGAGGGAGTGGGAGAGAGATAGAGAGAGTTATCTAGGTAGGGTGGGAGGGATAGAGGGACATAGAGACTTGAGAGAGAGAGGGTTGGAGGGATAGAGGGAGGGAGAGACCTAAGAGAGAGAGGGGAGTTATCTAGTTAAGGTGGGAGGGAGATACATGAGAGAGAGTTATTTAGGTAGGGTAGGAGGGAGAAACCAGAGAAATACATAGAGAGAACTAAGAGGGAGAGAGACTTGCAAGGGAGAGAAAGAGAGAGATGCCTAATAGAGAGATACTTGAGAGGGAGAGAGAGTTATCTAGTTATGGTGGGAGGGAGAGACCTGAGAGAGGGAGAGAGTTATCTAGTTAGTGTGGGAGGAAGAGACCTGAGAGAGAGAGAGAGAGAATCATCTAGGTAGGGTGCTTGAGGGAGAGACCTAAGAGATAGAAGGGGGATGGGAGGGACAGAGGGAGGAAGAGACTTGAGAGGGGGGAGGGAGAGAGAGGGAGTGGGAGAGAGGGGGGTGGAGTGAGAGAGAGTTGTGTAGGTAGGGTGGGAGGGAGAGAGCCTTGAGAGGGAGAGAGAGTTATCTAGTTAGGGTGGGAGAGAGAGACCTAAGAGAGAGAAAGAGAGTTATCTAGGTAGGGTGCCCAAGGGAGAGACCTAAGAGAGAGAGAAGGGAAGGGAGGGATAGAGGGAGGGAGAAACCTAAGAGATAGGGAGGGAGAGAGAGGGAGTGGGAGAGAGGGGGTTGGAGTGAGAGAGGGTGAATAAGGCCAAGCTAGATTCTTTTGGAATTAGGTTGTCACCCTGCGGACCTATCCACATGTTTCCTTGGCCCCTTCCATCTTCCTCGAACTCTACAATTGATGTCGCATGATCCAAAGGTGCCTTATTCATTATGCCTACTGCAATAGGTGCCTATTGCCTAACACAGTCATCTTCTAATAGCACTATCTTTCTTAGTATTATATTCCTTCCTCTTAAGATTTGGATATGATGTGAAGGTGTCACCATAGATGCTATGTTCCAAACCACAACCTGAAATGTACTCATGTGGAGGAATGTAGAGGCATTCTGAGAATCTATCCTATTTTGGTAAAGTGAGTTCTAGATATCTTTCCAAAGGCATTCTAAGTTGGTGATTCTTTGATGGCGATATCTTTCCAGTATATGATCCTTTTCCCTTGAGCTCTAGATATGATGAGCTCTGGGTATGATCATTTTCAATTAATTTTTGAGACCATATGAAGGAGGTAAGTATCTTTGACAATCCAATTTTTTTGTGGTGAGCATTAAAATTGTCAATATGCCATTTAAATCTTATCTCTATCTTTTAAAGTGTAGAAAAATGGATGGCCATCTTAATGGAATAAATGGCAAGCAAGTAGATAAACCATCATTTTCTATTGATATTTGAGACCATATGAAGAAGATAAGTATCTTTGACAATCCAAAAAAAATTGTCTATCTACTCATATTTTTTATTAATATTTGAGACCATATGAAGAAGGTAAGTATCTTTCACAATCCAAATTTTTTTGGTGAGCATTAAAATTGCCAATATTCCATTGACAATCTAAGCTCTATCTTCTAAAGTGTAGAAAAATGGGTGGTTGTCTGATGGGATGCGCAGTGAATAGGATAGAAAAACGAGAGTAGGAGAGAAAGTAAAGCCTGCGTTTTGTGCAATGGTCAGAACTCTACGCTGGTCAAGGTAAATAAATTCCACACATTAACAAGTCTTGTAAAATCCGCGAAAGTTGGCACCGCCTCTTTCATTACATTTCCCAGTGTCCACACATATTGCATGACCATAATAACAATTTAGCTTTCGTTGGACTCCGTAATACTTAAAAGAGAAGATAAAATCTAGTGGGATATTTTTTATCTCCTACATTTATTGTGCAGCTCTTCTAGGTTTTCTCGCCCCTAAGGAGTTCAACTCTACTTAATGGTCCCCAAAACAAATAGTTCAATTGCTGTAATAGGTATATATGGTCTTCACAAGATACTAATGACAACACCTTTAAAAAAATCTAAAATTTACACAAATTATTTCCACAATGTAAGCATTTTAAAACTCCCTTGAATGTTGTTATTTTTATTCATTATATAGTACCCTAATAAAATGTTATTTAAATTATTACCTAATTATCATATGTTGATGTGTATTAAGACATTAAATGTTGTAATTTTACCAATTACATTAGTAAAATATTTTTTGCTAATTAATGTTGAACTTGCATCTTTCAATTTGATATATCAATGATTTCTACTCATTCCTTTAATTGGTTTATTTTCAATTTTATATATATTGGTCATATTATGTAACTAACTTGTGGTTTTTCAAGTTGTGACTGTGAGTTACTTCATCCTTGCTTAGGGAGAGAGCATCATGAGACAACAAGGTGTAATGATTTTGTAGTGTCATGGACAAATAGTAAGATATGTTAGGCAAGGTGTCTTCTACACCTTACATAATTCTTATAATATAATTTAGTATTATTTATAGTGCACCCAGGAATCTACGAATGTGTGCATCACATGGGTTAGACATTCTTTGTGCCACTTTGTAGGTTGTATGTAATAGGGTGATCCCGCAATAATGTGTCCCACTTTTTGAATGAATTGCGACATTGAAATCAACATTTTTAACCAAATTTTCACCTTTTATCACATATAACAATTAAAGTGTTAAGAATTTGAAGATGATTTGAATTAGTATTTTTTCAAATTTCATTTGTAGATTCTTTTTTTTAAAATAAAAATTATTCATGAAATATTTTACTTAAATTTTTTAATAATTTGCTTTTTAAAGTCAACAATATTTTTAAAAAGTGACATTTATTCCACAACACAATTTTTTATATAGAAAGGATAAAACTATAAATTCTTAAACATAGTTTTGTAACTCGAGTATCTAGAACACAAATATTTTTCATAATTTTTTATTGCATTTTTTAAATTTTTTATCTAATTTTAAAGTGAAACTAATTATGAATTAGACATGGGTTAATTCTATAACACATAAAATTCATGTATATATACAAACTAACTTTTTCCTTTTTGGTTGAAACAACACCAATACCTAGTGTGTGGATTTTTTTCATGATTTTTTAAATCTATTTTATTATTTCTCATGTATGTGCAACAAAGCCCTTGGAAAGCATTGAAAACCCCTATGTTTACTAGGAAATATAAAATAAATATAATAATCAAATTAAATATATTCAAAATTATACTCATTGAAAATTTTATTTTGAATGGTACTATCCTACAAATTATCATATTGTTAATTCAATTTTCCATATTTGTTTGTAGGTGTTCACAATCTCATGATAGACTCACATTCAACTTCTTCCCATACACCTTTCAATCCATCATATTGAAATAGTTAGATAGTATATATTCCCTTCTTTTTTAGTTTAAAATTTAGATGTCTTATATTTGGCTTAGTTGATTATGTTATTTTATTTCTAGTTTATTATTGAGATATCATCTATAAAAGTTGAAAAATAAGGTTATTTTATACTACCATTTTTATATGCATATTCCATTTCTCTTATGTATATTTCCCTTGCTAGGCCACCTTTGATCACTCTAGACCTTTTGATAGTGTGTCATAATTTTTTATCTCCTACATTTATTATGGAACTCTTCTAGGTTTTCTCACCCTTACAGAGTTCAACTCTACTTAATGGTCCCCAAAACAAATGGTTCAAAGGTGAAAGTAGTTATAGATGGTCCTCACTTGACACTGATGACACTACCTTTCAAAAAATCCCTACAAATTAACCTAAAGTTTTTCCACAACATAAGCATTTTGAAACTCCCTTGAATGTTTTTTTTTATTCCTAATATAGTATCCTAATAAAATTTTATATAAATTATTAATTGATTATATTATGTTGACATGTATTAAGACATTAAATTTTGTAATTTTAGTAACTAGATTAGTAAACTAGTGTTGGTATGTGGCGACTGATCATGCTATACTGTATAGCCCATGGTATACTGTACACCCTAGCCCCCCGTCCTCGCTAGGGTTCAGGGCCGGGCTGGGCCCCGGGTGGGGGTTTGGGGGCGGCAGCCCCGAGAAAAATTTTCTTCCTACTTTTTCGCGTGATCACCGAAAAAGGGAAAAATCAATGAAAAAGGAAAAATTCGATTTTGCAGAACCCTAAAATCTGGAAGCTTCTAAGCTTGGTAAAAAGGGGTTCGGATGGGTATTTCAGTATGATGAAAAACGCAATTATTTGCAAGATTGTAATAAGGTTTTTCACTGGATAATAAAAGTATTGGATGGTTGCGGTTTGGTGGATGTAGCCCAGATTGGGTGAACCATGTTAAATTCTGTGTTATGATTTATTCTGTGAATGTTTTAGTTTCTCTGTTTTGTTTATTAAATCTGCATTTAATTGTTAGATCTGCCATCTCTAACCCTAACAACTAGTTCTAGCTAATTAATGTTGAACTTGCATCTATTAATTGGTTTATCTCTAATTTTATAAATATTGATCATATGATGTAGCTAAATTGCTACATTGTCAAGTTGTGATTGTGATTGTTTGTTATCTTCCCTCCTTTTTAGTTTAAAATTTACATGTCTTATATTTGTCTCGAAGGATTTCCATAATATAAACAATTTTTAACTCCCTTGAATGTTGTTATTGTGATTCTTATTATAATACCACAATAATAATATATGTTATTTAATTTTTTAATTTATTGATCAAATCCACATTGATTATATTATATTAGAAATGGAGGATTATAGTAGGAATAAATAATTACAAATTGGGAAATGAAAAAGATTAAGAACCTAGAGAAATCCAAAGGTAGATGAGAGAAGAGAGACAATCACCCAACTTTAATACAAGAAGCTATCAACTTGAAGGTCAGAAAGATAGGCTTGGCAGAGCTTGCTCCATTTTTAGAGTTTTATGTGCAAGTCTAAGAGGGTTTTTCTTTCCTTTTTCTAAAACCATAGGCCTTCTCTTTCTTTTTCCTAAGGACCAATTATTCTACATTATAAATTTGTGTTGACTAGTTTGGCCCATCAAGGTCCCTTAAGCTACATTTGTATGTCTTCTCCATTGTTTGATGATTGACCCTCACTTTCTTGAATATTGGCTTAAGGCTCTATGTTACCAACCTTGCTCCCCAATAGTCTTTAAAAAGACTTATATACATGTGTAGATTTTTCTTCTTAAGTTACCTTTACCTCATTCCTGGTAGGAGGTCCCACATAGGTACTAACTATCACCACATGTTTGGTTGTCATTAAACCCGCATGCCTTTCTCTCCTTATGGTCTCTTATTTCTATTGTGGTTTGAACCTTGAAAGAATTTGAGAGAGAGAGAGAGAGACATGTCTTTATACCATTGGTTCTCATTTCTAGTCATCTCTAATCAACTTATCCCCACTATTTTCCTTCATCTTGTAGACTAACAAAGTTTGTGAGGGGGTGAGCTTACGAGATTATGGTAAAGTGACACATGGCTTTGTAGCATTTTCCTAACTTTGTTCTTTAACATTCGAAGGGGGCCTAGTTGATGATTTTTAAATATTTTGACCTCATGAGAGCCATTCATTCAACCCATGCCACTTGAAGATCAATGAATAAAATTTAAAATTTCAAAATAGTGAGTGTGAACTCTTTGTTCACACATACAAGCAATAAAGACTATAACTGAGCAATCCCATGGGGGGCTTGGGCTCCTATTTTCACGGAAACAGGTGGTCTTACGGGAAAAAAAAATTGCTACAAGATTAAACGAAATCTTTTTCGGCCCAACTAAGCAGGTGGCTGAAAATTTCAGTTGGTGAGATTGGGGTGGGGCTAGAAATTGCCCCACCTGCTTAAAATTACTTTCCTGCCAATTTTAAATAAATTTGGAGGGAAATGATATTATTTATTAATTTTTTATTCACCCACCACCATTCCACCGCCAACATGCTTAAATTTTGAAGTTCATGGGACCACCAGCTTCAAAATATTCTGTTGAAAATTTAAGCACATTTTGCCCTAGATTTTTAAGAAGCCCCCCTCCATGGGACTGTGCCCTAAGTGATGGTTATTTGTTAGAATTGTGAAACAAGCACAAAACCATGAGCAATAGGATCAAACACAAACAAAGACAACTTCCATGCAAAAGATCTCCAAACAAATATATGCAATTATCTTCAACAAGAAAAAACTATAGAAGAGAGAAAACTTTCAAGAAGATATGAAAGCTACAGATATTCCCCCGTTAATAATTACAATGAGATCAATCCTTATAAAAGGAGATCAAGAAACCATAGTGTGCACACTTAATGATTAATAAATTATTAATTATTAATGTGCCTAAGTTTAGCTTAAGTAACTAAAGTGACAAGTGACTTAATTAATTAACCAATATGATTAAATTAATTAAGTAAAATAACTTATTACTCTAACACCCCTCCTTAAGATGAACTTAGGAAGTAGCTAAAACACTAAGAAAAAAATGCATGAAAGCAAAGATGGGTCCTGGAAAACAGGGCCAAGTAAGGTACCCATGTACAAACAGAAGATCTCTATAAAGCGGAGAAATAGAGAAAACCTCGTGGGAAAAAAATCTACTCTAAGAAGATATCAAAGGGAATTGAAGGACTGAAAAGCCTCCAAATCAAGGAAATGTCTGCAAAAAGAACATGTAGAATATCATAGAAGCATGAAGAAGCTGCAAACTCTGTTGAAAGATGGTTGCTACAGTGTCGAAGAACCTCCGCTGAAGATCTAAGAAGATCAAGATCAAGAAGACAACAATCTACATGAGTGCCCCCAACGACACTAATCAAATCAGATGGAAAACAAAGGAAAACACCTAGAACTTTAAGATACAAATGGTAAAGGTACCAAAAAGTCTAAAGAACTTTGATCAACCAAGGAAATGGAAGGTTGCCTTCAGAAATAGGAATGAAAGAGTGTCCATATGGTAAGTGAACCATCTCACCGAAATGCATGGGTGACCAGCCACTGCATCCACCAAGTACATAGGAACAAATAATGTATACATAGCTCACTCCAATGAAACCAAGGAAGCATTAACACCAACAGTAGAAACCCCCCCATAATGTTGATTGGGAGAGGCATGACAGGTACACTGAACTTGTTGTGTAACACCCTATAGTGCATGAAGGAGAAGAAACAACATCTGAAAGTGCACAAGAAATCACCTGCAACTAAAAAAGTAGTGTGCGTAACAAAGCACACATGCATGAGGTTGGAATCATATGGATCCACTGTTGTTGTGGAGGGACACTCACCAGACAAAGGTGTGATGGAAAAAATGAAGGCACTACACAACCCCTCATGGCACTTCATAATACAGTGCGAGTACAAAATATGGCACAACCTTATGTGAAAAATCCCCAAAAACATGTACAATAGTGTGGCACTTTATCTCACTACGTTTACATATAAGAAATTGCTTACAAATGATGCTCAAAATGCCCACAAAGGACAAAAAACTAGAAATACATAAAGAACAGCCAACAATGAGTCATCCCAAGCAAACAAAAATTTTCCAGGAGCTAAAATGTCCAAGCAATCCACCAGAGTGTGAAAACACAAAAATTTGAATATAATGTACCTAGAGAAAAATATGGAAAAATTGCATGGATGAAACTAAAGAGCTCTGAAATACGGTTCCAATGCCACTGAGATCGCGAAAAATGGAGTAACTGGTCAAAAGTTATGAGCTCGGGACTGAAAATAGCTCATTTAACTTCAACATGATGTAGAATGCACCAGCAACAAAATAAAGCAATGATACCCACACCACTAGAAAGTTGACAAATTAGCTTTCCGAAGATATCTCATTTTCCAAAAAACGATATCGTATGTAAAAGTTACGGCCTCTGGAAGAAAACAACTCCAAAGGGGAAAAACCAGACACGACATTAAATTTGATGGTCAAACGGTCATTGCAGCATAAATATGAGGTTAAATTTGATGGCCAAACAACCATCACTACATTTGCACATGTGGGCTTATACAGAAAAAATTGTTTTAAAAAAAAAACAATAAAAAATCTTTTTACATATAAAATTCTTTTAAAAAATCAAATGGGGGGCACGGGCCACCCCCACACCTCCATAAGGAAGGCATGCAGGTACTGACTTGCACAGTGCCCTGTGCAGGCGTACCTTCCTTCTTTTATTTTTGTTTTAAAAAATAATTTTTCAAAAAAGCTTTTAAATTTTTTTGACTATAGCAAAAACTGCGAAAATATTTTGCAGAAAAATTTTAAAAAAATTTGATGAATTTTTTAACGAATACCTCAAAATTCTTGCAGGCAAGGCTGTACGAGTTTGAAGACAATTTTTTTTTGCCTCAGATATCATCTGCTCCAAATATAGGCGAGTTTATAGTCAATCTTTAGGTTTTTCGCCGCTTCGGACGCAATGGTGGGGTCCGTTTGGGCTCAAAATGCTCCGAAAAATTGAGCACCTCCTGGATCTGGCAAAAGAAGCCCTTTCTTCAAACCCTCATAGATCTGACAAATAGAAGCCAAATTTGATGAAACAAAGGTCAATCCTGACTATTTTGGCAGCTCTGGATTCAATGGAGAGGTCTAATTCACACCAAAATACTTCTAAAAATTCCCTCCTCCAAAATTTGTAAATAAAGCAAAGAGAATTCAATTTTGAAGCCTGTAACCCTTGTTGAAGAAGAAAAACTCATAAATCGAGAAGGGGTTCACTAAATCCATGCTCTGATACCATGTTAGAATTGTGAAACAAGCACAAAACCACAAGCCATTGGATCAAACACAAACAAAGACACCTTCCATGCAAGAGATCTGCAAAAAAATATATGCAATTATCTTCAACAAGAAAAAACTACAGAAGAGAGAAAACTTTCAAAAAGATATGAAAGCTACAAATATTCTCCTATTAATAATTACAATGAGATCAATCCTTATAAAAGGAGATCAAGAAACCCTAGTGTGCACACTTAATAATCAATAAATAATTAATTATTAATGTGCCTAAGTTTAGCTTAAGTAATTAAAGTCATAAGTGACTTAATTAATTAACCAATATGATTAAATTAATTAACTAAAACAACTTATTACTCTAGCATTATTTGTCAAATATAAATAACTTTCTCCATTATAAAGACATGGAATTAGACTCTGACAACCAAAAAAGAAAATTTGGAGCTAAGGTGTTGTAGAATTTGAGCCTTCTAATGTCCCGAAGGTAACCTAGGTTTTTATTTTAAAAATAAATGAAATAGCAAAATTTTCCCTATTCTATTAAAACCTTTCAATTTAGTTTGATAATTGGCTAATAGGGTTTTTGTGTTCACTCATCACTATCTTAGAAACCTTATAATTTAGTTAAACCCTCTGATTTTCTCTTCTCTCCTACAATTATAAATCAAAGTTATTGCAAGGTTGTTGAAGGTGTTCTCATTGATGACAACAATGTTGTCATTGATGTCAATAGTGGTGTCATTGATGTCAATAGAGTGGTAGTGTGTGGATGGTTGTATATCCTACAATTAGTATGTTGATCAGAAGTATTATGCATGATGAATGTTATAAGCTTGATATAATAGTTGTCATATATTTCCTTTTTCTCACAAATAGGTGAATGATGCTAAGAATATTATATTCAATGTTTGTTGATGTAAAATGTATAAATTTTTTTCTTGTAGTTAGAGGCTCAGGAAGTTGTACTGAAAATATTTGGAGAATTCTCTAAATTCCTCCGCATTTGAAGATATTGACTTATGGTTTGGAAGTTGTCAAATGTAGATGTATAGTGTGTATGTTCCTAATTTCAGAACATAAAAGTTATCATAGAGGTTTCCAAAACTTGTAGTGTGAAGATTGTATTGTTACAGTCAAGACGGTGCAAAGAAATGCTCCACAATTTTTTGCAGTCGAATTTGTGGTCTTGCAGTTTAGAGAATAAGTTTAAAATGTCTATTTATTTTCTCCCTTAAAGTTTTATATTTTGATGTGTACTAAAAGTCAAGTTTTTCAATGTTCTATCTCAAGATTGTGTTGTCTAGGTTTGCAAGAGATATTGGTTTTGTGTCAGTTTTCTTGCACCAACATAATATTATGTGAAGTTGAAAAGGGAGGGCATGGAAATGTTTTTGAATATCTTCTAATGCTTGCAATGTAACCTACATGATGCTATTTGGTCTCGCTAGTACCGCTTATGGTCTAGATTTAATATTTGGACGGTTGAGTGTTTGCAGGGTCGACTTGGTAGTTTGAGGTGTTTGTGTCAAGTTTTTATCACATGTGCCAGCATGGGATTCTATGCAGATGTAAAATAGGTCTTGCTTATGTCTTTTCTTGGATGACACTCAATTTTTCTTTCCCATGAATGATTTGGAGTTGTCTCATTATGGTCATTGCACATTTCATGTTTATACATTTCAATTTCACCAATAAGGAGAAAATTTTTGATGCTTGCGGAAGGTATAAATGGAAGATCAAGTGTGCGATAGAGAGTGAGATACTAGAGTGTGTATGTTCAATGTGCTAAAAGAGATATATGCCAAAAATAGTGAATTGAAGGAAAACAAATGTGTGAGGATGTGCGAAGGAGTATTTGAAATATGTTGAAGGTAGTGAGCCAAAGGTAGAGCTATGTGAATGAAGTGTTGAAGGAAGTGAGCCAAAGAAAGAGGTTTGTGAATGAAGTGTTGAAGGTAGTGAGCCAAGGAAGAAGTGTGTGAGTCAAATGCTAAAGGTAGTGAGCCAAAAGTAGAAGTGAAGTGTGTGAATGTTGAAGGTAGTGAGCCGAAGGAAACAAAGGTGTTGTGGTAGCAATGGGTCACCAAAATTCATCAAGGATTGTGTGTTGAGGTTGTAACCTCTTTCTATAAGTTTTGTACTTATAGGGAGTTATAAACTTCCTTTGGTTGAAACCATAATTTTTTTTGTAAATCTTATTTCATTTTTGTGAGGTTGGATTTGGACAGTAGATTCAAGCAAATTTCTCACTGTGGTTTTCCCTTGTTAGGTTTTCCTCATAAATATGGTGTTTTGGTTGTGTTCTTGTTCTTTGAATGCTTTATCTAGTTAAGGCAATAATAATTTTTTAATTGTTAAAATTGAGTTGGATTATTTGAGGGATATATTGATTCACTCCCCTCTCAATATATTTGTGTGTTCTAACAATTGGTATTAGTGTTAAGTTCCTTAGTGCAGCCTTACAACTAAAGGTAGATCTTGTTTTAGAACACATGGTTTAGAAGGAGTCCTCTTCTAAATCACTATTGTTTGATGGAAGAAACCATACTTTTTGGAGTGTGAGTATGGAAGGCTAACTTACTTCGCTAGGGTATGATGTTTGGAGAGATGCAAAGGATGATTATATTGAACTTTCGCATCCTATTACCGATGTTAATGCAAAGAAGGATCATGAGAAAAATGCTAAAGCAAAGAGTGTCATCTTGAGTGGTCTAAAAAATTCTAAATTTGTGAAAGTAGTGCAATGCAAAACTACCAAGGAGATTTGGGATAATCAAAAATATTAATGAAGTGAAAGATAGTGTGGAGCAAGAAAATTTGCAATCTTACCAGACATTGTTTGAGAATCTTAAGATGAAAGAAGAGAACATAGCTAGCTACTTTCTCTAGGTAGATGAAGCAATTAATCGGATCAAAGGGTGTGGTGAAGATATAACTGATTCAATTGTAGTGAATAAAATTTTAAGGACTCTCCCCACCAATTTGATTCAAAACTATCTACTATTGAGGAAGCCAAAGATCTAACAAATCTTGCTACAAAAGAGTTGTTTGGATGCCTCATAGCCTATGAGATGAAGAATGAAGTTCAAGGTACATACAAAATAGAAGCTACATTCAAAGTTGTGAAGAAAGAAGAAGCATCTGGTTCTCACAAAAATTTTGAGGAAGAAGAAGCAAACATTGTGAGGACACTAAAAAGGGATCAGGCAAGTACAAAGGTAAACTTCCTTTCAAATGTTTTAATTGTGGAATAATTGGTCATTATGCATCCAAATGTCCTTTTGGAGAAAATGAAAATAGCAGCAAAGGGTTCAAAAGAAACAATTTCAAGAGGAACCTTCTCTCCAAAGAAGAGTATTGCTCCTCAGATGAAGGAGATCATTGCACATCAGATGATGATGGGGAACAATCCCTATTCATGACCACTGTGATCTCTAAAAGTTCAAGAAAAATTATAGATGAAGAAGGTGAAGTTGATTTTGAAGGTGAATTTTTTTCTAATCTTGAAGACCCAAAATGTGCAAGGAAAGAGAACAAAAGATAAAATGCCTTGATTGAAGCTAAGATGAAAGAATGTACAAAGCTTGAGAAAGATATTGTTTTACTCAAAAAGGAGTTAGAGAAAGCAATATATAGTTTGGAAGCTTATAGTAGACCTCAAGGAAGATCTCACCATGTAAGGAATGTCTCCAAAACTAGGTTCAATCATGAATTTTTTGGTTATTGTTTCATCTAAAATAAGTATGATCATAAGGTTGTAGAATGTAAATTTGAAATGAGTAGAAGGAATTTTGTCAGTAGAAATTATCTTGTTTCTCTAGTGAATGTAAATTTGGTATGTCAAATCTACAATAATGTTGGGCATATAGAAAAGTTCTATAGAAGTGATCTGACAAAAAAAGTAGATGTTATTGAGCAAGTCAAGGAGAATGACACCTCCAAGAGATAGGAATTAGATAATGAGGTTGAAAAATCAATGTTTGTCCAAACAACATTTCATGCTCAACGATAAATAAATATTTGGGTGATAGATGTTTGTTCAAGTCACATGATTGGTGAAAAAAGAAAATTCATCAATATGGATAAGTGGAATAACAGATCAATAAATTTTGGAGATAATTCATCCGTAAATATTTGTGGAAAGGGAACCATGAGTATTGATGGGAAATCCAAGACAGAAGATGTTCTTTATGTTGAAGGCCTCAAGCATAATATTATTAGTGTAAGTCAGATGTGCAACAAAGGATACAATCTTTTATTTCATGATCAAGGATGTGAAATCATAAAATTAAAATCTAGTAGATTGGTGGCAGAAGGGTCAAGAACTGAAAGAAATCTATATAATCTAAAGGGTGTCAATGGAAAAAGTTTTCTTCTAGGCTAGACAAGTGAAGGTTGGTTGTGGCACAAAAATATGGGACATATCAACTTTGATAATCTTGTGAATATAAATTCCATATAAGTAGTGAGAGATATGCCAAAAATCAAGCTTGCAAGCACTATATGCAAAGAATGTTAGATTGGTAAGCATACAAGAATAAGATTCAAGACTAAGGAGTATTCTACTACAAGACCTTTAGAACTAATTCATACTTATTTGTGTTTTTACCCACCAGAATAAAGATCCTCCAAGGTAAAATGTATCTCATGTTACTCATTGATGATTTCTCTAGGATAACATGTGTTACATTTTTAAAGAAAAAAATAGAAGCTTTCAGTAGCTTTAAGATTTTCAATTTAACGGTTGAAAATGAAATGAATGCTAGAGTCAAGTGTTTAAGATATGATATATGTGGTGAATAGAGTTTGATGAACTTTGTGAAGAGCATGAAATAAAGAGGTATTTTTATGTTGCTAGAACTCCTCAACAAAATGGAGTTGTGGAAAGGAAAAATAGAATTGTTCAAGAAATAGCTAGGACAATGTTGAATGAATCCAAGTTTCCTGATGTATACTAGAAAGAAGTAGTCCATACTACTATCTATATTCTTAACAGAGGTTAGCTAAGGGTGGATAGCACCAAAACTCCTTATGAGCTTTGGTATGGAAGATCGACAATTGTCAAGTATTTCATAATTTGTAGAAGAAAATGTTTTATCAAAATAGATGAGGAAGGCCTGGGAAAATTTGACCCAAGATCTAGTGAAGGAATCTTTCTTGGATACTCAACTAGGAACAAAGACAACAAGTGTTACAATAAAAGGTTGAGGAAGATTGTTGAAAGTGCAAATTTCAAAGTTGATGAAGAGTCACATCAAAACATCTATGAGCAAGAAGATTGATAATCAAATGAACCTGCTTGGTTAGAGGAAGAAGAAGAAATTGTAGAAAAAGAAGCAGAGGAGAAATTCCCCAAGACTCCTACCAAGTATGTCCAAAAGAATCATTCAAAAGATCAGATATTTGGAGACAAGAATGAAGGTGTGTAGACTAGAAGAAGATTTACAAGAGAAAATGAACAAGTAAATTTCTCTTTGTTATCAAGAATAAAACCTAAAACTTTTGTTGATGCTAGCAAGGATGAAGGATAGATTCAAGGAATGGAAGACAAACTAAATCAGATAGAGAAAAAATAGACTTGGGAATTAGTGCCAAGACCTACAGACAAGAATGTGATAGGAACAAAATGGGTGTTCAGAAAAAAAACTAAATGAAGATGGAGAAACGGTGATGCAAGACACAACTACTTCTCACAAAACACAATGCAACATATCTCTATTGCAACAAATAACAATTCATAAAACCAAAGAAATGCAAACATTTAATCAAAAAAAATTATTACATTAAATCAACTTGAGACAATTACATCATTTTCTCAATACAAAAAGGCTTCAAATTTTCCCCACATGCTCCTCATATAACTTCTTTTTCTACCCAAAACTCTTCATACCATTCCTCCAAAATATTTGCACCTTTCTCTTGAACTCCACACTGTCCTCTTCTTCATTTTCGTTCCAGAGCTTCTAAACCCGCCACTTTCTATCTATCACTACTCCCTCATTCGTACAAATTTTCTAAAACAATTTCTGGGTTTTGTGTGCCTCCTTCCCAACTTTCTAGAAAATTTTGAATTTTGTAATTTTGTTATGATATGAGAAAGTTATGCCCCATTTACCAAGATTGTGTCTCATAGTTAAACCCAAACAATCTTCCTCTCCTTAATAAAATTCCAGTCAACATCCAGAATGCTCATTAATCCTTATTGGGTGTGGTTTTTATCTTCCTGGCATGTGCATTCAATGTGTAATTCAAAATTTTATTCCCACTCTCCAACTCACTCTCTCCACTCTCCCTCAACACCTTGCATTCCAATCTTGCAACAAAATAAAATTTCAAATTTCAAAGTGGAGTTACAAAGCATATTAAATGCCCACTCCAACCTTGGTTGTGAGTTTTTCCTTTTTGGAAAATTAAAATCTTTCAAAAAATTTAAAACAATTTAAAAATAAATCAAATTAATAATTTCATTTTCCCACAATCCATCATCAAATTTTGCTATGCTGGAGGAGTTGAGAATTTCAATAATTTATGCATGCAACCAAAAATTAAAACCAAATACAAGCATAAAATTTTAAAATATTTTTGGTTGTGCAGGATTACTTGGTACCCCTAGATGCTCCTGCATCAAACACCCAGTGTAGAGAATTTGTGAGTATAGGCTCACAAAAGTGGATTTGAATGGTAGAACCATTCTTTTAGATTGCAAGTAATCTGCAATGAATTCCATCACTATCCAAAGTGCACATGAAATGATTTCTTCTTCCTCTTCTTCTAGCACTTCACCCGCACAAGCACCATCCTCCTTCCACAACTCCATTCACCATTCTTCTCTCCTCTCATGGATTTGCATCTACCATGTATCACCCTCCTCCACCAAATACACTCTACTCTCCTCTTCTCATTTGTGGGTTCTATCCCACCATAGACTGACCACCTCCACTAAGCTTCACTTGCATCATCCTCTACAACATTTATATGCAAATATGTATTATCCAAACAACAATAAAAATGAGTTGCATCTTTATTCAAATCTACAATTAGTACTTCATGTGAATTAAAAATTTCCATCTGCATGCTCTCTTTTTTCTCGACATCCTCTTCTACTCTCACCAAAGAAGGTATAGAATCATCACAACTAAATTCAAAATTAAAATTTACCTCATTCTGGTTCACTGTCCCAACATCCTTTTCTTCATTCTTCGCTACAACACCCATCTTCTCACCTCCAACAACAAGTTTTGCAAACTCCTCTTCACTAAATTCAAGAAAATGTATCTTTACCTCTTTCTCTTTTGTTGTCCCATCATCATTTTCTTCCTCTTCACTAAATTCAAGAAAATTTATCTTTACCTCTTTCTCTTTTGTTGTCCCATCATCATTTTCTTCATCTTGCGCTACAACTTCCTGGTACTTCATCGCTACAACTACATCCTCTACTACTGCAATTTCATCAATAGCTACAATTTCTTCACATTCTACCACTGCAATCACAATTGCATCTTCATCCTTTATAGGGGCTGCTCTCACTTCTTTTTCCTTATCTCTTGGGTTGCAACACTCATTTTCTCTACTCTTCTTCTCTCACTTCTTCTTCTCTTTTCATCTTTCTTCTTTCACTTTTCTTCACCAATATCCTCTCATATTTACCAATATTCTTCTTCAATTTATCTATTCTCATCTTGATGTTTCTCACTTCCTCATGACCATTATTCCATCTTCTCAAACTTCTCATTTTCTACCTTCTCCCAATATTGTTCCCAGAATAATATTCTCTGCAAGTCTCCTCATGACCCACCCCATCTTGTTTGTTGCAATATCACCTCAACTTCGCGTACTCTACATTTCCACAGCTTGTTCCTCTCGGCTCTCAATTTCTCAGGACTCATTGCACTTCCTCCTAAATCACTTCTTTTCTAACTATTTAATTAAATAATCCAAGTTGTTTAACTAAAACTCCTATGTCTTTTCATTTGAATAAATAACTCTAATTATTTAATCAAATATCACATTCCTCTAAAAACCCCTAAACCCACTTAAGTTGATTAATCCCTAATTAATTAATCTTATCCACTTGCTAATCCTCATTAGCCCATTCTCTAGCTTTTAACCCCGCTAAGGTTAAATAAACCTATGGTTTATTAACTCCACTTGCACAAGTAATTAATTTCCTCAAATTAATTAAATGGTCATTTTCCTCACAAAGGAATATTCCTCCATTTACTCCCCTCATTAACTTTCTCTCCCCAAGCCTTAAATACTCTTACAAAAGCCTTTAAGGCTCTTACAAAGGCTTTAAATAGATCTTGCAAGCCATCATGTCTCTTACATGAGCATTCACTTCTCTTACAAGCCTTCAATACCTTTCAGCCATATGTCACTAATTCTTCTTACACATGTCTTAACTCCCTCTTACATGCCCTCTTCCCAAAATGTGCCCACACACACATGAGGGAACATATCCCCATCACCTCTTTTATTCTTGTGACACTTGTCACAAGGTTAATGATTCTCCATTTAGTCCCACATTGCTTAGTTTGCACCCTTCTTCTAACCCTTGCTTCATATAAATAGAAGGAACTTCTATGGGAAATGGATCACTTTCATGAGAGAAAAGGCATTATACTCATTTTCATCCATCAATCATCCATTTTTTTTCATTATCTTTGAAGGTAATTGGCATTTGTCACATTCATTTGGGATCCATAATCTCATGCAAGGTTATGCTACACAATTTCATCCACCATCACATGCTTTCTTGATCACTTTGGCTTAGTTTTATCACCATTTGGCATCAAAATCACCACACTTATCCACAAATCATGGAGCTTTTCCACTAAGGGATAGGGAAAGGCCCACTTTCCACAACAAATTGGTACCAATCCCCCTATGGGATGAGGTTTGGGGTTACTTATTTTAGTTTCATTCACATATTTCATGGTCTTTCATGTTTTATAGTGTTTGTTTCATGCTTTGTGATTTCAATTATTTGATAGGGAATGTGATTTGTATATGCTAATATGACTAATTCTTGTGTGTTTGTTCATGTTTATCATTAAGGTACAAAGTTGCATTCACAAGAAGATCTGGTAGAGATTCACTTGGAAATGACTCAAAAAATTAGGTCCTTAAGTATGTTAGGGAGTGCCCCACATGCCAGAAGAACAAGAATGAATACACCTATCCAAATGGGTTGTTGCAACCCCTACCTATTCCCAATAAAAAATGAGAATGTATCTCTATGAACTTCATCACCAGGCTACTTAAGGTTTAGAGTAAGGATTGTGTATATGTTGTTGATCGACTAACAAATTTTTCCCATTTCTTTTTCAATTTTTCTTCATATATAGCAGCTCAGTGGTTGATCTATTTTTTAGAGAGATATTTAGGCTTCATGGGATGTCTAGGAGCATAGTGAGTGATAGGGGTCCAACAAGTTCCTAAGTCTTTTTTGGTAGGTTGAGTGGGAATGAGCTCACTCCCAGTACTAGCTATCACCCACAAACTGATGGACAAACATAAATAGTAAGCAAGTGGGTGGAAGGGTACCTCTGAAACTATATATCAGGGCAGTAGAAGGCATGGGTAAAATGGTTATAGCTTGGTGAGTATTGTTATAACCCCTTACCATATGTCTATCAGGATGTCACCGTATATGGCATTGTACGGATATGAAGCTCCAAGTTTCATTGATTTTGTTTTGGGGACAACAAAGTGCCTAAGGCTAGGGATTTGTTAAAGGAAAGTTGAGATACAATGAATTCTTTGAAAGAAAACTTGCAATAGGCACAAAATCAACAAAATATGTGTGTTGATCAACATCGTACAGAACATAGTTTTGATATGGGTGACATGATATACCTAAGATTACAGCCCTACAAGCAGTTCATGATTAAGAAGAGTGGGTCAGAGAAGCTTAAGCCACAATTTTATGGCCCCTTCAGAGTCTCCAAGTAGATTGGAGAAGTGGCTTATGAGTTGGAGTTGCCATCAAAAAATAGGGTACACAATGTGTTTCATGTATCATGCCTCGAGAAGGAATTGGGTCACAATGTAGATTCCTAAGGATATCATTGATGTCAGGGAGTGTACCCTAAGGAAAATATCTATTAAGGAATATTTGGTTAAGTGGAAGAACCTACCAGTGGAGGATGCAACATGGGAGAGTGAATAGATATTACAACATCCAAAATTGTAATTGCTTGGGGACAAGCAATTTTGGGGAGGGAGGACTATAATGTCCTCTTCCTAAGTAGTTGATCATTGATGACAATAATCCTATTCCTCGGGTTTTTGTAGGCTAGTGTGGTTTGGTTAGGGGACTCCATTGTTCTTGGAGGTCATGTTATTTAGCCATTTAGCATTTTCCATGTGGTGTTGTGATTTCAAGGCTATAGGAGTTTTTTTTTGGCACTTTTTGGAACATTTTTAGACACTTGGCTCAATATTACTATTTTTACTAAGTCACCTCCTCAGCACTGACTTGACCTTTCCACATTGGTTGTCCCTTGGCATGATCATTTGTTGCATTTAATGTTTATTTGGATATTTTTAATGGCTTGGGGAACTATTTTTAATAATGCTAATGTTATAAGTTAAATTAAATAATTAACATTATTTTAAATATTTCTAAAGTGACTTTATAAATGGCATCAAAGGGGCTTTAAAAGAGGTGAACTTAAGTTGTTTTTAAAAGGTGGGACACCAATATGGGAAGACATAATGGATTTAAAATAAGTAAAATAAAAGTTAAAATCCAAAGGTGGGTGTGGGAATAAAGGAGGCATTAAAAGTGCTTTTTGGAAGTCATTTGGCATTCATGCTTGGAAATTTATGAAGAGTTACTATAGGTTGAACAACGTTTTTTTGTAGCTTTGTAAGGAAAAAAAACCCTTACAGAGAACATCCATTTTGAAAGTGCAAGAACTTTCTTGGTGGATATATAGGTGGTTTCACACATAAATCATACAAGTGTTTATTGTTTTCAAATTTTGGCAATTTGGTTGGGGTTTCAAGTTAGAATTTTGGAAGGAAGATTTTAGGCATTTGAGCAACACATTTTGAAGATTTGAACTAAAATATTAAACCCCCTTGTTTTTGGCCACACCATTCCCAAGGTAGGTCGTACCAGTCTAGGAGGGACCTGAGAGTTGGAGGCTAAATCACCTAAGTTTTGGATTACATTTTGGTAGGGTTTAAGACACCTAGGGCTGGAAAACACTCAACAAATATATTTGTGGTGGGGCAGCAAATTTTTGGAATAGATTTCAAGATTTTATCGAGTTCCAAGTTGTTGGTCATAGTCCAATTTCAAACCATTTTCGCATATCAGGTAATGGGTATGTCTAAAATTCCATTGTAAGAGTGTTGTAGTCATTAGGATGATGTAAAAAACTTTATTTGATTATTGTACTTCTACAATAATTCTAAAATATATTTTATTTTGTGGGTGTTTTAAAATAGTTGAGTTTTCAGTATATTACATTACAAATATTTGTGTCACGAAAGCAAAAAAAGTAGGGTGCTTATTTCAAAGCAATAAGAACACCATATTATGATATTGCTATCAGGATTCAATTGTGTAGTTTCAAGTCAAACTCATTGACCCATGTTTTATGAGTAGTGGTTCACAAGAACCCATCTCTCATGATAATGAATGGTCCACTTAGCACTCATTGCATCTAGGTGATACTCATAGAGATGAAGTACTAGGCCGTGCCAGGAGGTCACCCATCCCGGTACTATTCCAGCTCAAGCACGCTTAACCAGGGAATTTTCTCCAAGGTTAAAGTGGGCTTAACCTTAGAGAAAACTCCCTGGTTAAGCACACTTGAGTTGGAGTAGTACCGGGATGGGTGACCTCCCAGGACGGCCCAGTGCTTCACCTCTGTGAGCATCACCTAGATGCAATGAGTGCTAAGTGGACCATTCATTATCATGAGAGATGGGTTCTTGTGAACCACTACTCATGAAACATGGGTCAATGAGTTTGACTCAAAACTACATGGTTGAATCCTGATAGCAATATCATAATTTGAAACGCTGTGGAAAATACCTCCTACTTATCAAGAACACCATATGCTCTATTTTATTTTGTTGGGCTCTTCTCTCACTATTATATCCTAGTCCAGAGTGAGTTGTTCTATTGTCAATTGTAGTTTCTTGAGCATCTCACTATCTTTCTCCTTCTTGGCTTCTCTCCATGGCTATGCCTTAATGTGAGAGGCCAAGGTCACCGCATCTAAATAGGTATCAAAGAATCTTCCATCCAAGGTTGTATTGATTTCTTTGTCAAGTTCGGAGATGAACCACTTAATTTCTTGCTTTTCTATCAAGGGTTCTTCAAGTTTCCATGATACTTCTTTGAATCTCATGTCATATTCTTTGATTGTTTCTCCTATCCTTTGTACCGACTCCCACATTTTTCTTACACTCTCAAAGGGTACTATTTGTAAGGAAACTATGCAGCCATGTAATGACAATTTCCACATAACCCAAATCTGAAACATACAAGTAAAATACTCAACATCAACATGCAAGAGAATAGACAACATACCCATCAAAGATGACACAAGATATACCCTGGGAAAACCCTCAAGAGGGAAAAACCCAGCCTCCAAAAGCATCCACACTCCATGTATTATTCAGCAATGAAAACCCATTACAATACATCTGCAGAGACTCCATGAACACTTCTAAAGCACAAGCTATCCATGCATTCCATGTGACCAAGCATGAATCCACACATCCCATGCCATGCTTCAAACCCTCACACATGCACAAGCTCAACCTTTACCAACTTTTGATCCAACCCTAAACAACTATCCTTGTGGTTGCTTTTATAGAAACAAGCTCCTACAAAACCACCAAGTGGTATTACATAAACTATGTGCCCAAAAATGCTACATCATGTGACCCCACATTTAATATTGGGTACTTTTTATTTTATTATTATTCCCCAATATTAAATAATTACATTTTACAATTATGTCCCAATGTTACATACAACAAAGTGGCCCCAACATTATAACTCCTTGTGATGCACGTCCACCTAGAAAACCCCTAGGTGCACCACACAAATAATAAATAAATAAAACATTACAAACATTATGCAAGGTGTACAACACCTAATTCTAACACTGTTGAAGTATCAAAGTTTGCTAGGAACTTTTTCTTTACTTCCTCCCAATCTTTGTCATGTTTGAGGTAAGTTTTCTTGTACCAATCCAGTGTATCTTTTCTTAGTGACTTTATGAAATCCAATAACTTGATCTTATCTTCATCAAATTCCTTCCTTTGCCATAATGATTCAAGAAGGAATATGTGTTTTTCAGCCTCACTAGTGTCTTTGTCGAACACCAAAAGTTTGATAGATGACTCCATTTTATGTTTGAATTTCTCTTGTTTTGGTTTGTGGATAGATTGAGGTTCTCTCTTCTCTTGTTTAATACTCCTAATTGCTGCAATTTTTTTTTCTATACTTTTATCTCTCATTAACCTTGTCTCAAAATAGTCTTTTCCTATGACTTCTTCACAATCTACTACAAATTGCTCTTGTGAACTATGTTCTTCTTCTTGTGGTGTCTTTTCAATTAGAATTATTCTTGTTTTAAATATGGCATGGGGGATGGATCATATTCCAAGGTGTATGACTCTTCATAGCACCGTTTCATCTTTGGTGATATTATTTTGTTTGTAAATGACATCTTATTTGTTATTAACATTTTTTTCCCCAAATTAAATATGGCTTTTCTCTCTTTTTCTATCTCTTCTCTTGTTAATTTTCTCATAGTCTTATTTAATAATTACTTTAGGTATTCTTCCTCAACCGATAGTGATGCATGGGCATCACGAGCCTCATAAGCTTAATTTTGTCATTTTTGGGTTTTTAGGTTGATGGTGTGTTTTAGTGTTTAATAAGGTCATTTATGACTATTTGCAATCATATTAATCCATTTTTTAAGTGTTTTGGGTCATTGGTTTAAAAAAAGTTAATGTTGCTAAAAATTGTCAAAAAAAGTTATTAAAAGTTGGCATGCAACTTTGGCAAGTGGCAAAAAAAGAAGAGTTGTTACAAACAAAGAAATAAACATTACAATCTGTTGAAAATGATTGGTAATGGATGTATACACTTAAAAAATATGTCGAAGAGAGGATGGATTAAGTTGATTTTTTGAAGTTTTATTGAATGATGCAAGCTTTTTCCTGATTTCCAACGTTGTAGTAATTTTTTGTCACTTGGTATGTCTTGTATGGCTCATGCATTGATCTAAAAATGATTGCAGAGTGTTTCTATGTGAATCTACTTTATTTTTCTTTTTGTGGCATCAAATTTCATCAAGTATTTTGAAAGCTATTGCATTTTTTTTAAAACTGGTCAAAACCCTACCTAGGGTAACTAGTGAGCTAAAATAATGTGTATCTTGACCAGGTCCACTAGTAAAAAATCACCAAAATGGGTGGAGAGGTCTGTATCCATGTATTTTATCTTGTCTCAAGCTTGCAGGGGCCCATGATGAAGTTTTCACATGCTTTAAGGTGACAATCAGTTTGATATGTGTGTGTATCAAACGGTGTAACAACAGATGCAAGAGAGATCTTATGACCAAGCTTTGAAATTCATTGGTTGGAAATTGGTAATGGTATAGGAATGTAGTGGAAAGTCTTGCAGACCTGTACAAGGTATTTTGGAAGCATTCTTGAAGGTTAAATGAGTCTTGTTATAAATATCTCAAAAGGATTGATTAAACAGTCATAGGGGAAAGTTGATGTCCAAGCAAGATTGGGTCTACACATGAGACTAGGCATTGAATACTTGGCAGAAACACCTTTAGAATATTAGAAAGAGGCCTCCAAGTCAATTTTGAGGAGTTGAAACAACTCTTGATGGTTTTTCTTTGTTCTTTGAATTCATATTTGAAAAGTGCACATAGGAGCAGCAGCAAAGAACATGCAAGAACTCTTTGCCTCTTGGATTTGTTGTCAAGATGATTGTCCTTCCTTTGCATCAAATTGGTATCAGAGCCCAAAGATCTAGGCAATGGAAGTTTTGGAAGTTTGTGTTATTGTTGACAGGTTGAAGTGAAGAACCCAGATGCCAAAAGAATAGGTAATGAGAAAAAGGGAAGAAAACCTAGGTGAGGTTTTACAAAGACAAGAAGATGCAGCAACAAGATAAGAAAGAAGGCCTCAAAAAGGACAAGATGAAAGACAATAGGGTAAGCCTAGTTGCAGAGTTTGATAGAAGAATGGATGAGTTTAAAAAACATGTTGAGCTTGTATTACAACAGTGTCTTGAGAAAGCATATCAAGAAAATGTTTGGCGTTGGCCAATGAGAAAGAAGTTGGTGAAGTGGCCTCTTAAGAAAATGATGGAAAAGAGAAGGAAGCGGCATGAAGCTAACAAATTGAGAAGGTTTTTAAAATTACTTGACAAGCCATCCAAGGAAAGAGATGTGGAGGAAAGTAAGTCTCATTGTTTTGAAATTAATGAAAGCTTTGAGTGTGTAAATGTGGGCATAACATTAAATGAAGAAATCCTAAGTGAAGAAGTTGGAATACTGTGTCATCCTGAGGAAGGTGAGATACTTGGTGAATGCATATTGCATTTTGTTTTTTATAGTGAAAGGTTGATGAATAAAGAATATGTTTTGTGTTCTCTTAGAGAAAGACCAATGTTTGATGACATACATGATGAATTGGATGCTTTATTATTGGAATAAATGGATATGAATGATAAGTTTGCAGTAGTAGAACAAACTTAAAAGTTCAATGATGAATGCAGCCCTGAAGTGCAGTAGGAAGTATTCATTTCATATAAAGAGATTGATCACATCCCTTGGAAGGAGATGTCAGGTTTGGGAAAAGAGAAACACTACTTTGTGTATGAAAGTAAAGAACAATTAACAACTAAGATGGATGTATTAGAAGATGCTATTTATCAAAGGAGACCCTTAGAGGACAAATTCAATCCTAAGCCAACAATAGCATACATGGAGGATCTCTTGAGTGTTGAGGTGGAGTGTATGGTGCAAGGAGACAAAGAGGAGACCTCAAGGTCTCAATATTTTACTTCTAATCTTTCATTGGACTATGCATGTGCAGGTTTGTTAGACAAGGAGATAAAAATCATTGAGAAGCAAACTCTTGAAAGAGATCAGATTTAGAGGAGGATGCCAAAAGAGGGATACCTTGCAAGGAAGAAAGAAGAGGAGTTGAGAAGACAACCTAGAGAAAACAAGTGGAAGACACAAAGAAAAATCCAAAAAGACTTCAAAGCAATCATGCAGAAGAATTAGAAAACTGGGAAGAAAAAGAAGACTTGCACTCAAGTGGACTTGAGTTTTTCTTCCTCCCCTTGGGTGTATGATGCAAGGGCATCAGGAGCCTCATAAGCTTAATTTTGTCATTTTTGAGTTTTTAGGTTGATGGGGTGTTTGAGTAATTAATAAGGTCATTTATGACTATTTGGAATTATAATCCATTTTTGAAATGTTTTGGGTCGTTGGTTTAAAAGTTGTTAATGTTGCTAAAATTTGTCAAAAAAAAGTTGCTAAAAGTTGTCATGCAACTTTGGCAAGTGGCAAAAAAAGCAAAGAGTTGTTACAAAGAAATAAAGAAACGTTACAATCAATTGAAAATAATTGGTAATGGATGTATACACTAAAAAAAAAGGTCGAAGAGAGGATGGATCAAGTTGGTTTTTTGAAGTTTTATTGAATGAAAGCAAGCTTTTTCCTAATTTCCAATGTTGTAGTCATTTTCTGTCACTTGGTATGGCCTGTATGACTCATGTATTGATTTGAAAAAAATTGCATTGTGTTACTATGTGAATCTACTTTATTTTTCTTTTTGTGGCATCAAATTTTATCAAGTATTTTGAAAGTTATTGCATTTTTACTAAAAATAGTCCAAAACCCTACCTAGGGTTTCAGCCAATAGGAAAAATGTAAAATCACAAGTTTCCACCATGAGAAAAGGATGAAAACTTGTAAAAAATTCTATTTTTATATGTTTATCATGCATGCAGGGTTTGGAGTCTCCATTTGCATGTGGGAAGGAAAACTCAAGGACGTTTGCTACATCTTACTTCATTCACAATCTAAGAAACCTAGTTTATGCTTGTTTGTGTTCAAATTCTTGCATTGTCTTCTAAGTTTGGGTTTAATGCAGGTTGTGACAAGTTTTTGAAAGGTCATGCAGACCATTGGAAGCAATTTTGCAATCCTCTCTTGAATTGGATGAATGTTCATGTTGAAAACATGTTTGGGGGCAACAATGATAGAATTGTAGAATGTGTTTCCTTCGAGTCTGAGTTATGAGACTTTGAGAACCATTTTCTTGTGTTGGTTTGAGTGTGAAAAAAACCAAAATAGTTCCTTGTACTATGTCCCTTGCTTGTTGTGTTGATAGGTTGTAGTGTTGTTGAGTTCAAGCCATGGTTAGAGTGTTATCATTGTGGCATGGTGCATGGAGTTAACTAGTGTGGTGAAGGATATTGAAAAAGTGTTGCCCCATGATGTTGTGTTGTCCTACCTTATATTGGTGTGTTTTCCTTCCTATGAATACCATAGAAACCAAGTCATCAAGTGTGACAAGGTGTACTGAGATTTCCCTTCCCATGAAGTCCTTAAGGGAATGCTTTGAAGCAATCAAGTTTTACTAAACTCTATCCTTCCTCTGCATCATATAGTACATTCTTTGAGATTTTTAAGAATTATGTGAATCTTTCATCCAAGTTTATTGTAATGTTAGAGAAGTTTGGCTTTGCTGATGATATTTTAGTCATGTACGTTAGTGTCGAAGCCCTTTTTCTTGTATAGCTATCTACCAATTGCTCCTTAGATTCCTTGTATATATCTATGCTTTCCTTCAAATTTGACAAAATCTTCCTTGCTTCATCCATTCTGTATTCTATTTTCACCTTTTTTTTAGAATTTGGGCTAGCCATCTTTGTTTTCCTTGTCAACTCAATCTCCTCTAACTTCTCTTGATTTCTTGTTGTCACTTTTTTTCCATGGGTGTTTTTTATTTGGCATTTCATCTCATGGTAGTTATTTTGTATCTATATTGATCGGTCACATCTTTTCGAAAATTCCTTTCAAAAATCCCCCCTTTCCATTCTCCATCCTCTTGATGCCTAACCTCCTCTCACGAGGCTAGCACTAAGGAGATAGTGTTGTTAATTTAAAAAATATATATATCTTTTCCTAAGTATTCTTGTCTATATCAAGATTGAAGGTTTCCTTGTAATCTACTCTACACTACCTAACCAAGGTCCTAACAACAAAACCAATATTAGCAAGAAAATGGTGGAACACATACCAAAGTACTGAGGCCCAAGTAATCTCTATATGTTGTGTTTATACCCCAGACTCAATAGTAAGAGAGAGACAAGAGGTTAACATAGACAACAAATAGACTAGTTAGTAGAATGACATATAAACATAAGACTAATTACCTTCTACCATAATGCATATTAGATGTAACTCTCTCTCTCTCTCTATCTATCTATATATATATATATATATATATATATATATATATATATATATAATGCTTATCCATAATGTACCTATACTGTGTTATTTATCCCTCTTATAATTTCTAGTATCTAATATTATTTCATTTCTTTCTTATACATTTATGCTGCTATTGTTACATCACATTTTGTTTTATACATATACCGGTTTGATGGGGCGTGTCACTTACATTCTACTATTTTTTCGAAGGGTGTCTCTTCCACTAGGAGCTCCGCAACCTCTTTGTCGTGATTTGCAATAGGGATTTCATTGTTTTGGCTCTAGTTGATCCCCTACTAACAATAGCATATCATTCTAATTTTCTTTAGTTATTTCTATTTCAACACTTCCCTTTTCTAAGTCAAGACATCTAGCATAAAAGGGAATCTATGTATTCTAGAGATTGTTTTTTTACAAGGTGCTCCACATCTATGAAGCTTTCAATAATGCCATGAATTGCAAGTGTAAAAGATGCTAGTAAGCAATTCTTGATCAAACAATTTTAGTGGACAACAATTGCTTGATGGAAGGACATTTCAATGTGAAGAAAAATCATGACAATGCCAAATACTTCTTGAAACAATGATCATCATCAATAGAGTAACTAAAATAGATCACTAGATGTTTGGATATGTTTTTGATCATCCACGGGAATAGGAGGGAGCATGTGGTTATTGATGCACTTTCTAGAAGGGAATAAGTCACATAAACATTATTTTTTGTCATTCATGTATTACATGCAAACTAGGTGGAAGATTCAAGACTAGAATAGCAGCAAGATCTAAGATCCTAGTGCATTTGCTGAATTTGTGTTGAAAGGCAACTCATTGTTGTACAAGGATACACAATATTTTCCCCCTCAAAATATCTAAGAATGTATTATAGGATTGTATAGGCTTTTTTTGGTGAAGGGCTCAACAAAGATGTAGATAATAATGTGGTGGAATGTTTGTTATGTCAAAAGAACAAGGGCAAGAAGATCAAGACTTGTGGTCTTCTATAATTCTTATGCATTCATATCCAATGATGCAAGAAGGATTTCGTGACTTTCATCATCAAGTTTTCAAATTTTAGATGGGAAAATATGTGTTAGTAATCGATAGGCTCAAAAAATGTTTATTTTTGTGCATTATCTCATACATTTGTAGCAAGCATGGTTTCAACAACATCATGGAAATAGTTTAACACAACATAATACTTCCAAAATTATAGTGACTATAATCTCATTTTCACTAGTCATTTTTTAACTAATTTGTTCTCTCTTTTGGAATCTCAATTGTCCATAGCTCTTCTTATCACCCCCAAATTGATGGGTAAATAGAAATAGAAATTTTTTTAGGGTTATCTTTATTGTTTTGCATCAAAAAGATAGTTCCAATGAGCTAATTTGTAATTAGCAATATGATGGTACAACATTTCCTTCCATACTTCTACCAAAATGTCACCACTTATAGCACTTTATAGGTAACAACCACTATCTATGACATTATCCTTGAAAGTACAAATAATGGTTTATGCAATGGAAGATCATATTCATACAAAAAAAGTACTATCAATCTCAAACAAAACTTCACCATAGCTTAAAACAAAATGAATAGGAAATGGATCAACAAAGGAGTAAAAGCCACTTTGAAGTGAGATTGGATCTTTTTGAGGTTATATCCTTATAGACATGTATCTTTGAAATAGAAAAAAGAATGACAACAAATTGGCACCTAAGTATTGCAGTCCTAATAAAGTCCTATATCAATTGCATTATGTACAAGTTGGAGTTACTCAATCCACAAGAATATATCCACTATTCAATGTATTATTTAAGAAGTTAATTGATAATAATATTCTAATTCAAATAATATTATTCAAGCAAGATAATGGAGGATCAATCTAGAACCTAAAGCAATTATCTAGACAAGAATTAAGTGGTTGTAGATTATGCAATTATGGAATCTCATCAACTAAAAGAACTTGTTCGATGAAAGTGTTACATGGGTAAACGAAGGAATCATGCCGTAGCACCCCTAATTGCCTCACATTAAGCACAACACCTCTTTTAACTAGGGTCCACATTATACCCTTAGCCCATTAGGTGTACTAGATTATGGAGTGTTTGATTTGTGGCATCCACAACATTTGACTTGGTCATTTGTTAGTTACTAAATTTTAAAATTATAGGTGTGATCACTAATTGTGATTATGGGGTCACCATGGCTTAATTATGTTGTTCACGAGATGGTAGTTTGATTTTAGATATTATATTGCAAAATTTGTTCTTGTTGTGGAAGTTGCCCCTTTGAAGTGGCTCAATTTGGTATTCACTAGCACTTGCACCAAAAAGGGTGCAAGGGTTACACTGATAGAAAAATATAAGATAGGTCTATTCACACTATGTGACCCTTGATTATGGTTGCATAACTATATATAAAAAACATCAATTGTATCTAGAAATTAAAATAGACTTAATATTAGTTAAGGGTAAAGTACAACTTGGCCCCAACATCCATTCCCAAAAATATTTTCCCATTTTGATTTAGCACTAATATCACGAGAAAAATGAGTTTTAAAGAACATGGTGGTTGCTTCGGGCACAAAAAAAAAATTACTTTAATTATGATCATTTTTCCTCCTAAATATAGTTTAGTAAAAAGTGAATTTTATTTAAAGTGAGAAGACAATTTATAGATTTATAGCCATGCTCATGGAGAAGGCCTAAATTACTCATCTTAACCCTATAAAAAAATACTCAACCTTTTCTCTTTAGTGAAGGGGATCAACCTATTCTCTTCAGCAAAGGGGAGAATGAGAGTGAAGGTTGCAACTGGGTGGGTGCATTTGACTGCCATCTGGGACTCCCCTAATGAATCTCGATCTATAGGAGAGAAGAATACAAAACATTAGAAACAATATTCTGACCACTGTGACTTTAATAAAAAGAAAATAATATATAATTAAGGAGAAAAAGGGCAGAAATACCCAACATTTCAAAGGAGTTTTAGACAAGATTTTTGTAGCCTTTTAAACTTTCTAGAGAACCATGGTTGCATTTAATAGTTAACAACATAATTGTTTTAGAATGCAATAAAACATAACGAATAAACAATCATCGTGACATATAGATTTGAAAAATAAGATTCACCGAGACCATGGCAAGTGACTTACCTCAAGATTATGCTCAAATTATGTTTCTAACATTCAGCGTGGAGACTACCCTGAAACCCTCTGTTGCATTTTGGGAGAGTTGTGGCTTTCATGGCTTGGAGCTCACCAACCTTTTGGTCTTAAGGCCGAGCATTCTGCGACTGCTCAAGTCGATCTCCTTAAGAAAATCGATATCGAAAGAGGGAATAAAATGTACAAACATGTTCTCATCATTGTGGTCATTTCTCGTATGGCAACACTAGAGGCCAAAATTCATAATTTTCAACTCTATGGACTCTCTCGTATGGGGAAACTATGGAATTATTTAGGCTTTCTCCTCCCATGTTTGGTTCAACTAAAGACAATATTCGGGCAAAGATGGACTTTATGGTTAAGAACATGGAGCTTCCTCCAAAGTGATCGAGTATAGGGCAATAATGGTTAAAAATTTGGAAAAAGTTATAAAGCCTAGGTTTTTTGTTTGGAAAAAAATGAAATCCATGAGTGGGTTTGAGAATCTTAAAATCAAGTCGTTTAGGACAATCACGAATATGCGGGAGGTAGAATTTGTTACCAAGATTTTAAAGGGGCATCCTGAAGCTATGACATTATTTGTTATTTACAAAAAGGGGCTTGTTGATGCTTCGAGCACCGGCACAAAGATCTTAAGGAGAGGGTCCCTTTGAGTATTTGGTCATATAAATTTTGATGTGTGGCTTAGTGAAGGCTAGTGTAGTAATTCATTACTTCTTATGATTGGACAATAAGTTCACCTGGCTGCAAGCATTTGAGATGGCATGGATTCACCTAGATGTATTTCCCTCACAACACTAGTTTCTCAAAGCAAATTTGGGGAAAAATGTGTTGTGTTGATTGAAAAACCAATTGTTGAACTTTCTATGGTTAATTCCTCTTCGAGCAAGGTATGCTTGCCAATTGTTAGATTTGTAAAGTGAGATTTCTATTACTTTCATTACTGAAATCGTTGTGGGATAATTGTTCATTTTTTAGTAACTTGAAATTATTTCGTAACTGAAACACTTTGTAAAATATGTATCATTTTATCTGAACTAGTATTCATAGGAGAACAAGGAGTTGGTAATTCGACAAAAATTTCAACTCAAGTTTTACCAACCCTAGAAGTTCTGTGAAGGTTGTAAATTTGGATTCGAGTTAATGCTCTTTAACAACAATCAGCTTAGTTTGTGAACCTAAGTTATTTTTCTAAAGAATTGACACTAGATTGACCATTTTTTAGGTGTGGAGCAGAGGTTTGCCAAGAGTCCAACATCGTCATGAAGATGATCCTAATGGCTTATGGTCATGATTTACAATCTTCATATATACTTTTTCTGCTAATATACTAGTGATATACTCTTCTTTTTTGTTTAAGTATAAATTGCTTGCAATTTTGTCGAGTCATATCCATTCCATACATAAAAATGTAATGCTTTATTGCATAGAGCGATCAGTTAAAGATACATTTGTTGTTTGAGAAACATATCTTTCTTGCAGCTTTATCTTCATCACCTGCAATATTTGTGTCTCAATTCTCCTTAAGTAGTAAAAATACAAAATACACGCAATTGAGTGATTACACATGTAGAGAATCAAGTTCTCATTTAGAGAAATTTGCAAGCGAATCAATTTATTTGGCATTTCATGCCACACCTGCTTGTTGTCCAAATCAATTTTCCAATAGATGTTAACATTGTTAAAATATTCTCAGTAAACGATTATAGGAAACAAACATCTATGGAAATGCATTTCATGTATCTTTATGTTGAAATGTCTTTTTCTAGAAATTGTAGTCTAAAACATCTCAAATGAATTTTTCTTCTTACTTAGAAATGAGAATTAAGACATTTACAAGTTCCTTTACCATTCCTGCTCCTCCAAAATCGTGAGGTTGTTCGTACAAGACATCGAATCCGAAGCAAAAAATGCAGAGTACTAATCCAATGCCTGTTAAAAGATTTCTCCCCTACCGAACTTGGTCGCAACAGCTTGAATATGGGTGAGAGATAGTGAGGAGGCAGACCGAATTTCCGGCAAAGAGGCAAGGGCAAGCCTTTCTGCTCTACAGTCAAACTTAGTTCCATATTTTCTGCCATGTCGTTCAATTCTACAAGTAAACTTTTGGGTAAATCCAGAAGTGAATCCAATAATACTTGTAACATATTAAGCCCTATTCCATACAACTTCTTCAAATTTACACAATGTTTCTTCAAAATTTACAAGGATCAGAAGGGTTTTGTTGAAATTTTCAAGGAAGGAAATTTGCATGTATCCGATCAAAAATTAAAACCCTAGCTGGACATCATAAAATTTCTAATAGTAAACAAAAGCAATAGTATCCAACTATATACAATTATCTCCTCTATGAAATTTAAAAAAGCAAAACAATTGGTCTTTATCCTTTTTTCCTATTTTTGGTTTGAAGATGTTTTAACAGTCTGAAAACCCTACCTCGTAAGACAAAGAAAACCCATAAATGAGTGAGTGAACCAGATGTTTGCGAGCATCCTCCCATTGCACGCTGAAATGGGATTTTTGGAGCTAGGCAAGGAGATTCATAAAAACATAGTTGAAAGCAGTTGTCTCTCAAATGTTGTAGTTGTGACTGCGCTGATAGATGTGTATGCAAAATGTGGAAGCATGCAGAAGACGTGTCGATTGTTTGACAAACTGCATAGAGCCAGTGAGGTCTCATGGACGGTGATGATAAGAGAGATCTTGAAATCCGATTTGATCTCCTAAAATCTGATTGTCTTAAATATTGTCGTGCTAAAAAAATCAATCTGTAAACCACAAACTACTTCGCAGTTTCAAGGCAACCAATAGTCTTATTACGACGTGAGATAGGTTTCAAGCCGACACCTCACACCATATATAGCCTATCGGCTAAATATTCCACACTATCATTTCACTCATTATGTGAATCTATTTTAGCCTACGCTCAATTGTAAATTAATTGCTCTCCTCATGCTCTCTTGTAGATTTGTGATATAATAACATCATTAAAAAGTGTGCACACACACTCAATTGTAAATTAATCATTTTGCTCTACTCATGTTATCTTGTAGGCTTTTGATATAGTAATTTCATTACAAGCATGCATGCACACACACATTCAAGATCGACGTGTAGAACTTCTAGATTTCTAACTTTAAAAAAAAAACTAAAACTTCCTACTACAACTTTTAGAATCCGGTCTTCAAAAAAAATGTTTCACTTGACAAAAAGGTGAAATTATCGTATCCACTCCTTGTGTTTTTTCCCACTCTAGCTGAGCAAGTAGTGGTAGACTAAACATCTACTTTTCCCTCTTTTATTTAGCATACAAATGTTGGACAAATCACTAAGCAACAGAAAAATCTAGTCACCATTGCCAGCATATTAGGAGCAGTGATACTCATATCATTTGGGGAACACAAGAACGTCCAATTTTTGCAATGATACATTGATAACAAGCCTTCAATGGGAGAGCAGGATTGTTAATTGTAAACTACCTAAGCATTTAATCCAATACTGTCCATTCTTATTTATAAAGTTGTATTGTATATCATCGTCAACATGCGAGTTCTTTTGGGCAGAGTTGGGATATACTATAGTATCCTAACAATAAGATAGGATTGGCAAGTTTCTTTGTTAGTGCCATATCACTGGGCAGTTTTTGACTCTCTTTCAAGTGGAGGGCACATTATTGAACACAACATACCAAGACAACCATCATTTATAGTGTTTATATTCTCAAAGCACTCCCAACATACCTTCTTATCAAAACTCCTTGGACGTTTAACGCCACAGAATTTACATCCTTGAAAAATGGGGCATTCTTGGGGACAAACTTAGAGACCAAGAACACATTTTGTTCTTTGAAAATTATTTTCTGCCTAACAGGTAAGCACAACAATGTACACAATATGATGACAAATATATTTTAGGGATCAACAAAAGCATATGAATGATCTCAAATTGCACCCAAGTCAAACAGTTTTTGCGGTAGTTAAATTTTGTATAGCATCTGACAGAATAAAAAGGTCTGATTTTGAATCATAGTTATACTCAAGGAGGTCAATAAGAGGGGAAAATAAGTTTCATTTTGTAGCAGAGAATCCAATGGCTTTGGAGTTCTTGTTCACGCCTTGAATCATTAATAAGAAGGCCTCCAGTAAGAGGCAGCTTTTATAACATTATCATTGTTTCACAAAAGTTGGGTTCAAGAAGAAAAGGTCAACTAAACAACAGTGGCACAGTGATACTTCCTCTACGTTGTTTATTGTTATACTTTATGCTGATACAGTAAACAGTAAAAGCATATACTTCTATTTTTCTTACTATTTCTGATTTATTTCTGCTATGAACCCTGCCTTGAGTAGAAACAAATTTAGCAATTCCTTAAATTTTCTAGTATTTACCACCCAAATTCTCTAAAAGTGCGCAAAAATGTAAAAGTTTCAAGACTGATTTTGGCTATCCATGAACATCAATATCATTTTGTTTCATTTTCCACAAGACACGTTATTCCTTTTATTTTCAAGTATACAATCACCTAGCATCAAAGTAAACAAGTGCAAATGAGCTTGATGCATAATAAACTAACAGGTTGCTTTTATTTCAACTAGCAGTATCCTGAAAGCATGGTAGATGAAGGGACAAACTATGTACTGCAACAAAACAAAGATAACACGAACCCAAGAAGTGCTGGAATTCACACTTAGCCATATTTTCATTTGATCTTATTCTATTACTAATCCGTATATTCTTCTGGCAAGCTCACGTTATTATGATTTTCTGCCTAAACATATGCGCTTTATGTGACAGCGACTACCTGCAATCAATAATATTCTTAGTATGTACTTATATATCCTATCCCCAGACCATAAATGAACGATACTGTAAAAAGCAGACCCGAAGCAAATAAGCCCACATGTCAAAGGGTGCAAAGGAAGGATCTGGATCTATGTTATTTTGCAGCCTCACAAAAGCATCAGAAAAAATAAACAATAAAGTTAATTGAAAATCTTCCATGCTAAGATACAACATAGTCAGTCTATGCATTTGAGTCTACGTCAGTCAATAATTCATAGGATTTAAATGTTTCCTTGATAAACTAAATGTAGAAACACAATGAGATAATTTACTTATAGCCTGTGCAAAGGAATAGAAGATTCTCGGAAAGAGAAAGAGAGAGCAGAGAAAAAGAAGAAAAACTACCTACTGCCTGCCAGTTGATTTATAGAGCACATTAACCATGATCTTGAGCAGAACAACTCTGTTTTAAAACTGCCAAGGAGATGTGAATCTTCCTTGACCTCCCAAATTTGCTGATTTGTGTTGTGTGAAACACCCTCCTGCAGATGTCATAAGGAGTTCATCTTATGTATACTTGTATTGGAAGGTTTGGCCTGCCATCTGGTGTTCTCAGCTTGCACTAGAAATTTGAAGGAAAGCTCCACTGACCATTAATTACATGCCAATCTATTGAGAGTTCTTCAGTCTGCCACAAAATGCTAGCTGGCAGTTACTTGAACTCATTTAACAGTAGTTTGACCTAGAGTTGTCTCCAAAGAGATTTGGTTTGCAGAAAACAAGCTTCCAGAAGATGCAACTCAGCTACTGGACTTCAGGTTAAGTGCTGATCAGCACTTGCAGTTACATATGATACAGCATTTCAGAGGAGCTGGCTTATAACAGTATATCAAAGCCTTCTAAGGCTAGCGTTTGACCTAAGGTAACATCTTAATTTAGATTATGCATTTATTGCAAAAAATAAAATAAATAACATTATTCATTCCCTTTAAGAAATCACTGTGTAACATAACTAGGTCTAAATTGAGCTCTGATTTTTACGAGTATTCAGTTGATATTCTGAATTTATGTAGGACACCTTGAGATGAGACATCCTGGCAATTTTTAGAGATGAATATGTGTAAAGGCTATTATCTGCAAGGGCAAGCAGCGAAGCCATTTGTGCCAATAGACAAGAACACTTCCTCTTAAGCAATTTACCAATCTTGTAGGTGATGGGAACCCAATTTCAAAATTGGAAATCAGATAGACAAAATTGCTGCAGGATGAAGCGTGTGTAAACTCTCCCTTCTGCTCTTGTTAACAAAGTTGCTTCCTGTTATACATAATTATGCCATTTTAATTCTCTCGTGCCTGTCATTTTGGTCACAACTGATGCACAGCGTCATCTATAAGTATTTTCAGAGACAGAGTGATTTCCACAGCTTTATGCCTAATGAAAGACCAAACAATATTAGAAATGAAAATATGCCCATATGTATGTACCTCCTGCATAGAGGCTGACTGTCATCAGAACCAAGGATATCCAAAATGGACCCAAAATGAAGTACGAAATACAAAAGTTTTAGCAAGCCTAACACAATCAGTGCTTATTCTAGGATAAATCACCAGTCTCCAATATAGGCATAACCTATAGGCACACATAACTATTATAACTAGTCATCACAAAGTTGTGGAATATGATGATGCTTACCGTGTATAGTCCTGCACACACGAAGATCACCAGAGACTCACAAATCCATAGTATGAAGAGGCTCCATACATTTCCCCATTTCCCACAGTTGATATCTTTATGGCTACTGCTACAGAGTGATCTAATGCATGAATATACCATGACCTTAAGGAGCTTAAAATGTTGACTTCCTGATCGTAAAGCACTACTCATTTTTTAGTGTGGGGAAAAATCTCTGCAAATCAGAATTAGGAAAAGATAAGCACCGCCATATTCGTATACATCACAATATATCATGTTCTTCGCAGTGCAAGAGCCTCAAGAAGTAATCTGTCAGTTTTGAGCTCTTGATTCGTACACTTTTGTGCTATTCTGTCAAAAAGACGCCTGATTTCATGCCCCTGGCAACCTGTCCTCAGGCCATCAACAAGTGCATTATACGTAAAAATGTCAGGTATAAAACCTTTCTCCAGTATCTCATCCAGAAGTTGATCCACTTCAATTATTTTCCCAGCTCGACAAAAACCACTGAGTAAGGTATTGTAAGTGTATAGATTTGGAAAACAATCCTGATCTGCCATTTTCTTCACCAGAGATATAGACTCGGCCAACATTCCTGCTTTACAATGACCCTTTATTAATGAAGTATATATGATCACATTTGGTTGGCAACCATTTACCAGCATTTCACTCAATATGCATTTTGCTGAATCTACAAGACCTTTCTCCGAAAACCCATCAATCACAGAACCATAAGTTACTACATTAGGAGGACAACCCTGCTTTCGCATAAACCACATAAGCTCACAAGCCTCGTCAACATACCCAGCTTTACATATTGAGTTAACCAGAACATTGTAAGTTATAATGCACGGAGAACATCCCAAGACAAGTGTCATCTGGTTGATGATGTTCTTAGCTTGATCCACCCTTCCCGTAACACCCACACCCACAAGCACCTCATGGTAGGCTCGCTTATCAGGCAACCAACCAAAAGAGATCATGTCTTCTATGAACTCAATACCCTCGTCAACAAAACCCTCTCTAACGAAACCCCTCACAAGCTGCCTTACAAATGAAGGGCTTAAGATACTATCAACCCCAATAATTTTCCCACACAGTTGTTTAGCCCTCTCCCTCTGACCTTCCTGATACAGGCACTTAATCAGTACCTCGATAATGCATCTATCAGGCTTATATTTCTTGTCCACCATATCCGAAACAAGGTCACAAGCCTCTACAAAACTCTTGGCTTCACACAAAGACTTAAAGAGGATATGATATGTTTCTGAATTGGGGGCACAACCCAACTCCAGCATATTAGCGAGGAGCGCATAGGCTGCATGAATAGAACCCCTATTGCACAAACCGCTCATAACTAAATTATAAGTGGAGACACTAGGGCAGAGGCCTCTGCCCATCATCTCATCCAGCAGTTCAAAAGCTTCATGGATATTGTTTCCCTCTCCACAACAAGTGCGGATTAAATGATTGTATGTTACATCGTTGGGTATGGAGAAATGAAGAATAAATTTCGCCTGCTGCAGTTTTCTTCCCCTACACAGATTATAGATAAATGTATTGAGGGTGTCGATATACATTACCTCTTGCTCCGAATGGATGCTACTTGTGCCTATCTTTACTGCGTCAGATTTGGATTGTTGACAAAGCCGCTCCGTGCGTAAAGCAATATTTATGTTGCTAAAGCTCAAGCGCTTCATATTGCCTTGCCTTTCGCAAGTTTCTGTATTTAAGCAGTTTGCTGAATGCATCGGATGAGACTAGAATGCAATCCATAGCAACCAGTTTTTCAACATATACCTATCGAATAAATGCAATCAACAGAGAACCCAAGCCTCACCAATTTGTTCAGGTTGGAATTTCTCTCCTCTGTTTATTTCGAAACCCTTAAAATGTTGGTTTCCTTATGTAGATTACAAATAGATATTACCAGGTCTTGTAATGTGTTCTATTCCTAATTATAATGTAATATTTTTTTATCTAAAAGCTACACTTATTTGAACATATAGCAGATTTCAAATATAAGAAAGAAAGATTAAAACATAAAATGAGAATAGGGAAAAAAGGGAGCATGTTTGATTTGTTGGTCGGAGAAGATGCAAGTAAAGGTAGAGTGGACATGAGCAAGTTTTTGAGTTATTGAGTTGTGATTTTGAAATTTTATATTTTGTAATTATTTATACAAGGACAAAACGTACGTAATTGTATATGTCTTGGCTTAGTGGTGTCCTCTTTGTCGCACTAATATCCTAATGCATGTCATTTTGTCCTTTACAACAATTGGAGCCAACCTGCAACCCACAACTTGAGGGAAAAAGGGTGATTGATGGTTGTTTAGGGGATATGTTGCAATATGATTCTCAAAACAAATCAACAATTCATATTGGATACAATTGGGATGTGTGAATTTTATGTGCTTGAGAAGTGTTGTTTGTAGTAATGGAGGAAAGTCCAAGTAACCCTAATGAGAGCTTAGTTGGTCCTAGATGTCCATGGATGCTCTAGTTGGTGTGTGGATGCTTTGTTGTTCTTGTGCTCCTTTCCTATTTCCTAACTCCTACATATTTCCTCAATAATCCTCCCTTTTAAACATGTTTTCCTCATTTCACCTCATTTGGGGTTAGACTAGGGATTTGTCAAAAAAGATGAGACAAGAAACAAAATGATATTTTAAATTTGGACACTTTATGCATGATCTTGTCCAAGAGGACAAGATCAATGTGTGCTAGTCTCCTAGGTGAAGGAAAGGTCAAAAGTAAGGTATGGAAAGATGCAAAAGTGATATGGGATCAATTTTGGGGTGTGTGGGGCATAGGGTTAAGGGTGAATTTGTGTTTCAAATGGTCATAAAAGGTTATTAGTCATGTCTAAGTTGAGTTCAAAACAAGAAAGGAAAGTGTGAAGTATGCATTTTTTGTCTCTGCATTTTACCCCCACTTTAGTGTGCATGCGAGCTACAACAAATCAAGAATACTAAGTAAATAGAAATTGAATTCATTATATGCAAGAATATGAAGCAGATTTAATGATCTATGATTATTAATCCTTACTCAACTTTGTTCTAGCAATAGGTAGAGAAAGAAAATCCCTTTCCTTGGTGCACCACTCCTAAATATTCGGATTTATTTTACACATTATCCCTTTTTCCTTTCCTTTATAAGTGATTACTAAGAGATCGGTTCATATCTAATAAGGATCCATCATTCTCAATCCTAGAAGTCATTATACAGGTTAAGTCCCAAACATATATAATTTCCCATTATTGCACTTGATGCATGGTATAGGTATAAGAAGTACCTATCTATTACAAAAGGTGGTTATCATACTTGAGAGAAAATAATTTTCTAGTATGTCCAATGGGCTTTACCTCATCTTGACCAATACTTTGGTGAGGCTAGTGGTAAGTTCAAATAAAAGAAACACATCTCTCTTAGATAAATTGACAACTATCAAAAGAGATACTAGGGAAACATTAGATCTTAAAAATAGATTTCAAAAGACATGGCACGAAATCATAGTTGAAGTTTGGCCTCCACGGGTATAGCCTGTGTTTGTTACTTAAAAGCAATAGATTCAAAATACAGCCATGATGGTTAAGTTTGAGAGAGTTAATGCCTTTCTAAATTCTTATAATATGATAACTAAAATTAATTTTATGCAAATAAGGAGACTAGTGCCTAGGTGCCTTATGCCTCTATTTATAAACATGCAACCACCTTACCAAACCCTGCCAATGATTCAACAACATATTACTAGCCTATCTCTATTGCCCAAATTTTCTATTCACTTGTTATGAATCCTATCCTAGCTCAAATACATAATCTCAATCCAAAACACCATTTTTTAAATACTAGAAAGAAAAAAGTTTACCAACATGGTTCAAACAACACCAATCATCACAAAAGATATAAGTAAAAAATTTGAACATACTTCAAACAATGATAACCACACATAAATTACCATCCTATTACTAAAACTATATAAAGGACCATTGTATTACTAAATATTCCCATAAATAACTCCCAATATAAAGAATCATGGCTACTAAAAAAAAAAAAATTTCTCCTTCTCTATCGTCTCTTTAGCTTCAATGATTTGGTCAATCCTCTTATCTAGGTCAACTAGTGTGTATTTTAAGTACTTTCTCACTCACCTCTCTAGAAAGTTAGAATTATGATTGTTATTATGCTCACTATGATCGATAATATCAACCAAAGAGCTAGAACTATTTGTAGCATTTTCACCCACCTTAATTTTTCCTTTATTAAGAAAATTCCTTTAATATCACACTTGATTTCAAGTTTAGATAAATTTTATCACATACCTACATATGCATAAGAAATATCATGATTTTTTTCGAGATGTTAGAATCCACCCCATTTTTACCTTAGAAAATATGCAAATTCATATTAATTGAAAGAAACCATAAAATTCTTTTGATAGGACCAATTAGAATTTATTAAATATTTTCTTAATCTTAATTGGAGATATTTCAATACTACCAAACAAGACTTCAAACCATTAAATATAAGGGACATTAGCTCACATATCTCACATAGGCACAAAACAATTCCAAACTAATTTAGTATAAAAAAATTAAAAGAAAAGATTCTCAATAGATTCCCTTAATCCACACACAAGACACAAACTAAGCTTGAAGTTAAGAAAATCACCCACATCCAATTTTTTTCTAATTAAAACCCATCTAAATATGTCCTTCATAGGCTCTACCAAATTAGAAAAAATATATCAAGAATGGTTACCCATATGGATTCAACGTCATATAACCCCTAAAGGTAGTTAAAGTGAAGGTGGAAGTTATCAATACTAGACAACATTATATATACATTCTTAACAAGTGCCACGTAGTGGGTAGTACTTGCCTTAGTAGTTTAATTATAGTATTTTAAATTTAATAAAAATAAATGTAAGTTTTGTTAATGTGAATAAAATTAAATGTTAATTTTGTTAATTATAGTATTAACATAATATTTAAAATGTTACATTAATGTTAATTTTTATTAAAATTATATAAACAATTAATCATTATAATGTAGATAGATATTTATAATGATTAATTATTTATATAATTTTAATAAAAATTATGACATTTTTAAATATTATGTTAATACTATAATTAACAAAATTAACACTTAATTTTATTCATATTAACAAAACTTATATTTATTTTTATTAAATTTAAAATACTATAATTAAAATACAATAAAGGCAAGTACTAATTTATCATTAAAAAGTTAATTACATTTGTATTAGTGATATCAAGTTTCCACAATCCATAATGTTATTGGAGTGATTTCTGGATTTGATTGTGTGCGAATTTTTTGCATTCTTATCTTTATACATAAACTTTAAATTATTCTAATTTTTAAATATTTTAATTAACATATATGTTTTTAAAATATTTTTTATAAAAAACTTATACAATTAAGTGGTGTTTTTTGTTTTGAAAATTTAGAAAATATTTATACTAATGATTAAATTCCTAGAAAAGAAAAGCAAGTTGTTTATTTCAAGAAGAGTAGGAAGGACAATTATGTTTTCATGGACATGGCTCTCTAATTCTCGTATTTGACGGAATTCAATTATGTTTTCATGGACAATAAGTGGATGTCCATTTTTCGAGCAGAATTCAAAGAAACTCAATATTGGAACATCATACAAAAGAATCATTGGCTAGGCTCTCTAATTATGGTATTTGATGAAATTCTTATGATCCACTTCATAGATGACACAATGTAATCTTTGTCACCATTCATTTTGCATAAGAAAGATAAGCTCCAAACAATTATTTTAAAGCATTTGACGGTAGTAAATGGTTAAGATAAATAAAACTAACTAATATATCTTATCATAAATAATGTATATAAATTAAACCGAATTGAAATTATTATTATAATATAATATAAATATTTATATTATTATTATACTAATATTATTATTGTATTATTTTATTATTATCATATTATTATTATTATATTAATATTATTATATAAATATTGGATTGAAATAAATGTGTCGGAATCATGCTCTATCGAAAATGTTGAAACTGTGAAATTTCCTAGAGCTAGGGCTTCTTCTGGTGTTGGCGCTTCACTTGATTTGAATTCCAATGGGACTTCCGTAGTTGGGATTTGTGGCTCTCCATCACGACTGGAGAAGCCTATTTGTGCATCTGTGGGTTCTCTCGACATTTTGGACACTGCTCTTTCTACTTCGAATGGCTATGTGGCTTTCTAGATGATGCAACTAGCTCGACTTTGATTCCTTCTACCCTCCTTTCTCCTCCACTATCAGTATGTGATGATTTTTCTATAGGTCGTGTTGGCTCTAGTGGGCCTGTTGCATCGGGGAAAATGTTTTCTACGATGGAATCCAGGTCTCCTCCTTCTGGGTGGGGTGTTGTGGGGCTTAAGCCCTCCTTTTTGGAGGCATCCAAGTCTAGTTCATCTCCTCCTCTATCATCCCTACAAAATCAAAAGGCTAATGCAGATAATAGGTGTTTCATCCAATGTTCTGATGCTCCCTTGTCATTGGTGTCTGATGCCTCCCTGTCAAAGGAACTGTGTGAAAATAAATAATTTTTCTCAAAGCATGGTTTAATTGGTCTATTTTCCCATCATTGGCCTAGTCTTCCTGACCTCCATAATTGGATCTCTAAATCTTGGTTGCCTCTCATGGATGGAGATCTAGAAATTTACCCTTGTGCAAAAGTATTTTTCATTGTAGTGTTTGATTGCAAGAAAGACAAGAACAACATTCTCGATTATGTTTGGCTATGGGAGGGAAATCTGCTACAACTAAAACCAGGGCATCCAAATTTTGATCCATCAACATAATCTTTCTCAATTTTGTTGATCTGGGTTCGCCTCCCAAATCTTCCTCTCCATTTTGGGTTCAAATCATGTTTTGCAGCAATTGGAAACTCAGTGGATAATTTTGTGACTATAGATGTCAATTCAAATCAATTCATGCACACAACTTATGCAAGGATTCTAGTGCAATTGGATATCTCTAAGGATCTTCCAACTGAAATTATTTTGAGAGCTGATGGTCAATGTTGGAAATAGTCTTTGGATTATGAAGTTTTAGTTTTCAGGTGTAGGAGATGCTATCAAATTGGGCATATTGCAATTGAGTTTCCAACTGTCAAATCTCCACCACAATAGGTGGCCTCTTGGTGGAAGGATTCCCCCCCCCCCAACCATTATTTGGTAATGAACTCTCCTAAGTAGAATATAGATCATTCAAAGAAGATTTACATTAAGCAAAATACAAAGATGTTTAATGAGACCTTCTCAAAGGCAAATCAAAATTTTCCCCAGCAGAGCGATTCTTGCTATTTGAAAGGGGTAGAAAAACTGCAATGTCCCTTTACTAAGGACACTTCTAAGACTTCAATAATTCAACCCGTGGACTCTATAAGTCTAGTTGGGTCCCAAAATTTGGAGGTGAGGTGTTCTACTCTACCCAACATTGCAATTGAGCCCACAAAAACTCTGATGTGTGAGGCAAGCCTGGAAGGGATTGGTCAATCACAGACTCAAGGGTGGACAAAAGTAAGAAGAAAGAAATATATTCCACCACATTAGTTGGTTGTGAGATCTTCAAAGAAGGGGGATATTGGATTTTTCTAAATTTTAGCAAGTTCAATTGTTTATTTAGGATATGCTAATGTAAGTGTTATCAATTTGGGTTTGATTGTTCCCAGTTGGGAACCTTTGTGTGCACCCCTATCAAAGGGTTGATGTGATTATTATTTTCTATTTTTCTATATGGGAGTGGACCCCATGTCTACAATCTCTTACCAATCATATATATATTATATTTTTTAATTATTTTTGTATTATATTATTTCCAACACTCTTCAATCCATTATCTACAACTTTAGTTACTTGTCAATCTTTCATGCAAACCTTTATGCAGGAAGGTTAGATAATTTCCTGCACATAGAGTTTTCATGTGCAATCTATACAATATCTTTACTCACCCATGCATGCCAAAAGTTAGCATATATTTCTTTTTCCATTCTCGTGTCATAAGCCTGTGTGTTCGCACAACTGCCAAACATGGTTTAGTTATTTTATCAAATGTGTCGCCTACGTTCACATATTAATCAAGAATTTTTTGTAGGAATAGTCTATCCACCAATACCGTAATCATTTAATAATTTTTACAAGATTTAAGGATTGGTTTTTATGTACATGAATTTCACATGGTCAATTTGCTTGCAATTTGTAGCACAAACCTTCAATGCTTTTTGTTTTCAAATATACTAAATATAGTAAAGTTAAATATAATAAATTTGGTTTCTTAAATACAGGCAAAATAATAGTTCAATTTTCTCAAAAATAGGCAAAATAATAGTTTATTTTCACTTTTCCTAAAAATCCGTCAATAACACACAAAACTTCTTAGCCAATCATATTCAGGAGAAATAATTTTTATAATTTATAAAATTAAATATTTTGCAAGTTCACTTTACAAAATTGAATTTTATTTTTTTTCAAAAAAAATTATTGTTTTTGATTGGTTAAAAGCTAACTTATTAATAACTAATTAACTAAGAAAAATAAAACTCATTGCAATAGTATTGCCTAACGACAAGTATTAATAATGGCCTCTAGAATATTTTCACCATAGGACCAAGAAAATTTATCGCATTAGTTCCAAGATCATATTTTCTTTCTAGCACTAGATAGTTCATCCATAAAGAAGTAATAATTAAAGAATAATTTCTCTTTCAAGTGTTAGGATTATCAAATTTAGTCTTGAGTGCATCCATTGAAATAACACCATTCTCATTAGTAATATGGATAAAAGTTTTAATGTCTTTAATAAAACACTTGTGAGAAAAAACAATTTATATGCAAAGTGAGAGAATCAACATCTAGGTCAATAGACCACCATACATATCTACAAGGATAAAAGGAATCCTTATTAGTATTCCCAACATCTGAATCTACCATATATTTCCTAGCCCTTCCCCAAGCCTTTAAAATATATCCACTCCAACCCCATTATTTTTTAACCACCAAACCAAGAGGGTTTTCCATCCAATATAGAATGAAAAATTTATGATAAACAATCTTTGAACCAAAAGAACTTGAATAACAATCAAGTATTTTTTTTTAGATTATCAAACTTTGGCTCATCTAAAATGGGAACAAAGTTGTATATAAACTATAACTTAATCAAATAATCATGATTAGGGAGGGACAATCCCTTTATATTAGGACCTATGGAATAATGTCTAAGAGCATGATGAAGATGTTGGTAACCTGATCATGATCCAAGTTAATATTTTGGCCTCTTTTCTAGCCATGGTTTCTCCCAAAAATAATTAATGGGGGACTGTAGGGGCGGTTTCCCCTATATTTGAATAAAGAAATTCATAATTTAATTTTGTTGAAAATAATTTGTAACTATTGCAATTTTTAGTTTTCTTTGTTGTAGATCAATGGAAAATTATGGTACACAATTGGAAGTTGTAAGGTCATGCATTTTCGTAGTTACACATTGAAAATAGAATGTGGAAAGTTAGATGGTCATGTAATTTTGTTTGAGGAATACATAGTAGTGTGCATGGGTGTTGAGCGCAATGAGAAGTTTAGCACATAACGTAGTTTATAAAAGAGCACCCAACAATGGATTGTTGTTGGTAAATGTATTTATATTAGTTTTGGATAAATAATAAAATTGGACAACTATTTGTGGATGTAACCCAAAGGGTGAACCATGTTAAAAAAATTCTTGTTGATGAATTTTACTCTATGTTTGTCATTTATTTATGTATCTACATTATTTAATTCATTATATAATTGCTTCAATCCTATCTAAGATCCCAACAAAAGAGATTTAATAATAATTATAAATAGATATGGAGGAAACCATCTCTAATAGACATTTGAAGATCAAAATGAGAGAATAATTCACCATTTATGGTAATTTTAGCAGAAGCATTTGTAAAAAAACATCTACATATCAACAAAAAAATCACCAAATCTTGAATATTTCATAATCATCAAAATAAAGCCCCATTCAATTATATCATAATAATATACAAAATTAATCAAATCTATACAAAAATCTTGCTCATAATATTTACCTTAGGTGTTGCATACCTTCCTAGATTGTGATAAAATTCTCAAGAATGAACGATCATTTAACAAAACTAGTCAAAGTAGGAGAAATAATTGAGGGAAGAAGATCTATTTACCTAAAAGAAAGAATTTTAGCAAAAATATTGTAAGATATATTTAAGAGTGTTATAAACCTTAAATTTTAACTAAAGATAAATCAGCATTCTTATTAATTAGTTTAATGATCCCCCTATTAATGTCCCTGCCAAGAGTACCCACATTAAAATCTTCATTATATAATTGTCACAAAATTAGAGAAATATACTCCTTGTTAAGTCTATAGAATCCAATTAATAGACCATAAAAATAGGAGCTTTATCATTACCTTTGGATTCATTAACATTTTTATCCTCTTCTAAGGATAAAGGTTTATCCAACTTCATAACATCAATATAATTAACCTTCCTTGGAATAATCTTTCTGAAAACTTCTTTATTAATATGAAGAATAGATTCATCTTAAAGGTTAAATGGATTTCTCTCCTCTCATGGGAAAATATTTACAAAACCTAAAATTTAGGGTGGGGCTAGGATAATAAACATTGAATCTCAATATTTGGACCTAGGACCCAAGCTAGCATGCACCGTGTTTTCTAAACTAGACTAATATTCATCATATTAATTAAATCCTCCTAAAATCCTCCCATTTGATTAAATAAATTAAATCAAGTGTCACAATCCCCTAACCCATACAAGTTAATTAATTCTAAATTAATTAACTCAACCACTTTCTAATCATCATTAATAAATCCTCCAGCTTTTGACTCCTCAAGAGTTAAATCAACCTGTGGTCAACTAACTAGGTTGCACATGAAAATAATTTCTTTTAATTATATAATTCCTCTATTTATCCTCACAATGGCATATTCCAACGAATATTCCTCCCAACCACCTCCTCATTCAATTTCCCTCCAAAAGGTTTCAAAAGCCTCTTACACATTCAGTAACTCATCTTACATCTTCAATAACTCTTACATCCTTTCAAATATTCAACCACATTCATTCAATTCTTCTTACAACCTTTCAAATCCTAAACCACTATCATTTATTCCTCTTACACCTCCTTTACTCAACACTTTACCCAAAATGTGCTCCACCCTCACCCAATAGAATTGTGACAAGTGACACTCTCATTGGCCCCTCTTTTATCCCACATTCACCAATTTCTCTCATTCTTCAACCTTTGAGTTCTATAAATATAGGCCTCCTCTACACAATATGGATCCACAAGTTAAAGCATTCTTACTATAGGCATTTCTACTCATAGCATTTCACCATTTTCATCATTTATCTAGTTTATGTTATCATTTTGCATCAAGTATCACACCTTGGATCATCAACATCATCAAAATTTATCAAAGGGATTGGTAAAGGGCTTATTTCCACATCAAAGGAGCACCAAACCCCCTATGGGATGAAGGTTTAGCTATTTCAATTCGATTTCATGTTGTCTTTGGTTTATTATGCTCTCATTTTCATGTTTTCTTATTGATTTAGCTAATAATTTCATAAGGAATGATCGATTTTGGTTTTATAAAATGATTAACTATTATTTTTTGGTATTATGTTAGCTTATTACAGGTTTTGTGTTCACATTTTGGTGCTAGAAGGAGGGCTAACCTTTTTATTTTGAAAAATTTTGCTTGAAAATATTGTTTTTTGTAGCTACAGGAGAGCGACGTTGTCTTTGCATACATCGTCGTGTTTGCTTGCATGCAGAGTACCACCTTTGTCTCCAGTGCCACTTTTGTCATGTCGCATCACCTTTGCATGTTGTTGTTGTGTCACCTTTGCTATAACACCACTTTTGTCCACTCTTCTTTCTATCTAAATTTTTCTTTCTGACAAAGTGTCATGTCTAATATTGCGCCGCATTTGTGCTCTTTGTCTTCTATAGAGTGTTGCCTTTGCATTTCACCAGAGCATCGTCTTTGTTTTCAGCACCACATTTTTTAGTTGCAAAGCATCACCTTTGTTGCCCAGTGTTGCCTTTGCAAGAAGAGGAGGAAAATTGACTTAGAGACCTAAAAGCATTTTTTAATGCTCATTGTAATAGCTTAAGTTTTCCAATTCTATCTAAGTTCATTTTTTTATTTTAGGACCAACTAGAATTACTTTGGGCTTAAAATTAACAATCAACTCAAGCTTTTTCAAAGTTGGATTAAAAGTACATTAGGAACTTACTAGACATTCCTTTTTAAAATTGAACAAGACAAATTCACGCTTAGCTTGTGGTGTTTAAAACAAATTCACTTCTATTTTGGGGATTAGAAAGAACTTGTGCCTTCTTTGTTTTGTGATTTTTTGCAATTTGTGTCATTTGAATGCGTATGCAATTCTCTCACGCCACTCAACAATCTTGAGATCAAAAGAATTCTTTTGACATTGGTTGTCTAAAATCACCCACATAATTCAATTTGGATCTAAAATTGAACCTTAATGCTAGTGTGAGAAAGAGACATTGTGTGTGTTCCCTCTTTGCGCTTTACATGAACTAGGTGATCAAACTATAGGTGTACTCACTCTCTTTTGCTCACCTTTAGAGGGGCCTACCTAAGAACAACTTGAAGGTGACTCCAATCAATTTTTCACTCAGCCCGGTATATAAATGGATAAGACTAAACTATCAAGTCCTCATGGTATGTAGGCATTAGCCGTATAGTGTCTTTCAGAATGGGGTACTACTGTAAAAAGTATAAGAGCCCCTAGTATGATTTATTAAAGACTTTAGTGGCTTGTTGGATGCTTGCAAGGTGCCATGTCCCTGATTACCCAAACTAAGAACCAATTTGTTTAGTGACCAAAATCCTTAATACTTGTTGGTGCAAGAACAGTCATTCTAAAGCCACCCCACATTTGTACTATTCAAAGTAGAAATATAAAAAGAAATCCTTAAGGTCTCCAGATCTTTAGTATTTTGAGAATTGGTGGTTCCGAGAAGTGTGTGCTGAGAAAGGGGGAGCCAGTGTCACCAAATCTCTAACTATTCACTTTGTCTTAGTGTTTGGAGAAATCCGAGTGGGGACTCAACAAGTATGTCCATTTCTAACCTAGGATTGTGCAATTTATGAGTTAGTCAAATACATTTCTTGGATCTCAAACTTTGAAACAAACATTAAACAAATCATCAAAATTTCAAACCCTTTGGAAAGAGTGAATATCTTTGCAAGATTCTAAATATTACTGCTTGTCCCTAGGGATTTTATCCTTAGAGGCTTCTAAATATTTGGGCTCACATCTCAATTTATTCTCTCCAAAGTCAACCTAGGAAAACTATGGGCTTGATTCTTTGATTTTCACATAATGAACCTTGTGGAATGAAAAAGAGCTAAGACATAGACATTTAGTTTGGAATTTAAACAAGAGGTGTTGATGTGGTAAAAAGAATCCATTTAATCAAGATAAAAGACAATTGAACCCCATATATGTGTTTGTTCCCATGATTTCCCTCGAAGTCAAAATTCCAAAACCAAGGTCCACTTGTCGTCACTCCAAGCATAAGCATCTTAGTCTAAAGGCTCTCAAGAAACACCTTTTAGCACTTCACGAAACTAGATATAGGTTGGTATACAACTTCTACAAACATGCTTCAAGGAACAATCCCAACTTGAATTCCTTCAATTACTGTCAGAATCCTAGTCTTTTCCAATGTTTTGAATTTTTGACATAATCATTAAGTCTTCAGGAGTTGAAAGTTTTAGAGGTATAGCATGTTATTCAACACCTTGACCTATTGTAAGCAAAGTCTTTCTAGGTTAATCTAGGATCAAACCAACACTTCTATTTATCACAACATTTGTCAAACCCATCTTATAAACAACTCTTGGAACTTTGGAAAAATCATCTACGCTATACTTTTGGTAAATCCTTAAATCAAAATCAAAATCATCTTGTTTGGCTAAGTGTGTGTGGATGAATCCTTTCTCACATATTTAGTTAAATTCTCATCGCCTTTGGACAAGTTTACCTCAAGATAACATCTAACATCTTGGTATCTACAAGTCCATTATCCAAATCAAACCAAATCAAATCAATCAAAATCCAAAATCCTAAGGTCTAGTTTTCCTCCAAAGTTCTCAAAAGTTCAAACATCCACACCATTCACCCCCCCATCATTCACATCATCATCATTTGATCCTTAAACATCCTAGATTTACTTTTTGTACCTAAAGTTTAGATCAAACAAAGGAGTTAGAGATTCATCTCCCATATTCCTAAAAGTTGATCCTAATTTTATGGTCCAAACAAGATCACAACACAAGAAGATCACAGAGAAAAACAAAGAAACATCTACCTCAAGTGATTTAAGCCAAATTGCATTGGAATTCAACCCTAGGGAATCTATCAACCCTCCATTTAACCCCTCTCAACTACCACAAAATCTTCAAGAGGGAGGTTTCCAAGTGGAGGATGTCACTAAAAACTTCCAAGGGATGAACCAAGATGAAATAATTGAACTAGTCCAAAATTTTGAAACACACAAGATTGTCAACAAGGTCATGAGGTTCAATCCCACACAATACATGTTGGAATTAGCAAAAGAAGGGGATACACTCCCTTTTGATTTCAATGTGAGAACTATTGTTGAACAATATTTTGGGAAAATTCCTCAAACATTGTCCATTCCTTCATTCCCAAACATCATCCAACCCGTCATACAACCAACATCATCTCATGCTCCAAGTCAACCCATGATCACCAATAGAAGTTCACTACTCCAAGCCCTTTAAGGGAATCCACTTGTCAATAACCATAATTTGAAAGCAAACACAATCTTTGGTATGCCTAGCACCATCCCACAAGACCCTAAACATCCATATGTGCCACCCATTTTCTATGATACAAACAATCCCTCCACCTTTTCTACAATACTGAGATACTCTCTTGATACACAAGGTTCTCTCCCCATTATGTCACAAGGACAAGTTGATTTATTTGGACAAGTGGGAACTTTCAATGCTTCATCCTCACTTTCACAAGGGAATCCATTTCAAATCTTCCCATCATTCCCTCTATTACCATCATCATCCACACCTAATCAAGATGTAGGGAAACTCCCCTCACTAAACAAAATGATCCAAAACCAAGCAAATCAAATCAAATCACTACATCTATCATACCAAATCCTCTAAACATACCACCAATATCCCAACACTAGGTAGCACCAATCCAAATCTCCCAACCAATCATCGCATCATCTACAACACCCCAAACATCTCACAATCTAGTCTCACAAGGACTGAAGATCCCAACCATCAATCCAAACCCACCATCTACCACAAAACCCCTTGTCATCACTCAACAAACACCAAAACAACCACCTCAACAAAATCCTGCCACCTCATCTCACACCATCCCACAAAATCCCCCACCTCCCCCTCTAAATTCAAATTTAGCAAATCAATACAACATCACATTACAAGCAGCGCAACAAGCTTACCAAAAGGATTTGCAACAATTTCAAGCCCAACAAGCGCAGGCCCAAGCTTAAGCTCAAGCACAAACTCAAGCTCAAGCTTTGCTACAACAACAACAAACTACACAACAAGAAAAATCCCAAGCCCAAGCTCACGCACAAGCACAAGCTCAATACCAAGTGCAACAAGTGCAAGCACAAGCCTTGATGCAACAACAAGCCTATCAATAGCATGCACAACAACAAGCATTATTGGCCCAACAACAACAACAACATCAAGCCCAACAACAAGAATTGTTGGCACAACAACAACAAGCATACCAACAAGCAATGCCTGAGCAACAAAGATTCCAACAACCTCTCACAAACATGCAACAAAATGCCTTGAATCCCAACAAACAAGCCACCCCATCCATCACCCAACTAGCCATGCCATCCTAAAACACTTACATCCCACCACCTGATCTGCAATACGAACTCTCCAGACAAGTCAAATTACTTTCACAACAGATACAAGACATCCAATTTGGAAAGGTTAAAAAATTCACACACATAAGGAAATTTGTTCCCCTACTCGTTTGATAGAAGCATTGCAATGGCTCCATTTCCACCAAGCTTCGAAATACCAAAATTTGATAAATACTGAGGGAAAGGAAATCTTGAAGATCACATTATGGAATTCCATGTACATTGTATGGAAGTGACATATGATGATTCTTATCTGATGCGGATTTTCCCATGAAGCTTGGCTAGTCCTACAATGGAATGGTTCTCTCACTTACCTCTCAAAATCAAAAAGTTCCAGGAAATCATAGACTTATTCATTCAAAACCATTCTTTCAACCTAGACATGGAGGTAAGCCTAGAAGAACTATCTGGCCTTAAACAAGCTAAAGGGAAAACCTTTGTGACTTTCCTATAATAATGGAGATCTAGAGCCAACAAGAGAAAATGGTCCATGCCAGAAGAACAATAAATTGGGACCATTACCTCTAACCTTGTAGGGATCTTGTCTTTCCATATCAAAATGTAATGCATTACAATCTACAACCAACTCATCCCCAAAGCACTCAACATTGAAAGAGACCTCATAGCACAAGGGGGCATATTTGTGTACCAAGAAAATTGACCATCAACAAGTTATAAGGAAAAACCTCGCACATGGGCTAAGAACAAGAACATCATCAATGATGGTGTTGTTGATGCCAAATTTATTATCAGTTCCCCAAAGCCAAATGTGTAACAACAAAACAACACACAAAACACCTCGCAAACCAACACATCATAACAACCCAACAATCAAATGGTCAACAATGCAAATGCTCAAGTGGGACCAACCCCAAAGAACAAATACTCGCTAAAGTGAAAATATACACCATTAGGGGAACCTATTGATTCTGTCATGTAGCAGCTGGTACAAGCAAAGTTTATCACACTCCCTATTTATGAAAACTATCAAGAACCTCAAGTCAAACTACCATGGTATAATGAGAAGCACCTTTACGACTTTCACAAAATAAAGGGACACATGACAGCTAGCTATATGCGACTCAAAAATCTGATCCAAGATCTCATTGATGAAAAGGTGATAACCATTGAGCAACAAACCGAGAATCAAGATCTTAAAATATACATGAATCTGATGTCGGACCATAATAAAGGAAACAACAATGGTAAAGGAAAGAGTTACCAAAATGTGAACCATATTTATGACCATGTTGTCATATCTTTGGATGAATGGGTAATAGTTGTCAATATCAAAGGACCTAGAGCCGAGTGTGGAGTCACCACATGTAGCAGAAAAAATTCCATCCCATGACCTTCACCGCCACCTAAGGCACCGACCACCAATCCAAAATTAATCCCTAATGGTTACAATGTCTTAGAGCAGCTGAAAAAGACCCCCATCTAAATCTCCATCATGGAGTTGCTAAAAATATCGTCCGCGCATAGGGACATCCTAGAGAAGGAATTGTTTGCATCCTCCATCCCCACAGACCTTGATGCAAACCAATTTCAAGCTATGATTGGTCATATCACCACACCACATCTCCTCACCTTATTCGAACATGATCTCCCAACCTAGCCATCTCATAACTGTGCACTCCATCTTGAAGCCCTAGTCCACAAGAACAAAGTCAAACAAGTCTTGGTGGATGGAGGTGCAGGTTTGAATATTTGTACTCTGCAGTTGATAAAGAATTTGGGATTTTTAGAAGATGTCATTGAAAAGGGAAAAGGTATCACAATCAGAGCCTATGATGATCAAGAATGGGTGTCCCAAGGCACCATTCAACTCCCCACCCAAGTGGGGCCAACAATCATGGAGACTACTTGCCAGATCCTTGACCTTGAAATTCCCTATAATATTCTCCTAGGGTGCCCATGGATCCATGGGATGAAATTTTTCGCATCTAAATTCCATCAGTGTGTCAAATTCCCTTACCAGAATCAAGAAGTCACAATCCATGATGATCTTGAACCTTTTTTATTATTGCAAAAAATTGGAGGCCAAGTATTATAAGATCCCCCAAGTACCAAAAAATGATGAGGGACCCACATCTCCTTATATTGACCCATCCACCTTAGCCTCCACTTCTAAGACAAAGACACCTACCATTAAAAACATCTCATATTTTAAGGTTGTAATCCAAGATAATGGGTGTGGGGACTATAAAATGAAAAAGAGTACCTTTGTGATAGGAGAATTACCTCAATCTCCTAGATCTCATGGAAAACCACAACCAATTGACACATCTCATACCTTCAAAGGAGAATCTGCCACCTTCACAAAGTGGGGAGACCTAAGAAAAGAAGTGGTAGATGAGAAAAATGTATCAAACATGTTATATCAAGATGAAAGACATGTACCAGATCTCCCCATGGAGGAAAGTAACAAAGGTCTTCAATTAATTTTTGGGTAGGGCTATAAAAAAAATGAGAAGCTCGGGAAAAATGACAATGGTTTGTTTAAACCCATTGTTCCTAAGAATCACCCTAAGAATCTTGGCCTTGGATGTACCCTTATGAAGCTAACCATAGTTGGCAAGGGTGCTATGATGAAAATAGTCAAAGCTTCCCTATCGATATCCGTGTCGATTAGTTATCATTTTGAGGATCCCCTCTCTGACCTACCCATGTTATTTGAGTATTCCTCCCTTTTTATGATCACCACCATGTCTTTTGAGTCAAGTAACCAAACCATTGAACTAAAGCTCGTTTACCCCCAACTAATAGACTATGACCAATGAAGCCCATCAATCTTAGACATGCATGAAAATGATGAGACTCTCTCAAAATTCATGGGACTAAGGGATACTCTACTGTATGGACACCAAAAATTAGGGTTTGATATTGAGCTAGACACACATGCGTACTACGGGGAAACGATTGAATCTCTTAGTTGCAAAATAGAAAATATAAGAGTAATGTCTAGATCTTTAAGTGAAAACCACACTATGGCATTTTCTAATCCAAAAATAGTAAAAATAAAGGATGTATCCAATGGTGAAAACCTCTCTAAGGTTTCAAAGGATGAGGGATTCAATGTTCCCTTTAGTGCCATCCATCAAGAAAAATCAACCGTATTGGCAGAAAAATGTGATCTAGTAAATCTAGGAACTAAAGAGACACCACACATCACTTTCTATACTAAGTCACTTTTGACCAAGGAACAAGTAAATCTAGCTACATTTCTAAAAGAAAGGAAAGTGAATTTTGCGTGGACCTATGTTGACATGCCAGGCCTTGATCTAGAGGTAGTTTTCCATCATCTAGACATCTATCCATAAGTGAAAATAGTGAGACAAAAATTGAGAAAGATGCATTCGCAGATCACCTTATTGGTCAAACTTGAGTTGTAAAAACTCCTTGATGCTGGCTTCATATGACCGATTGATTATCCTGAATGGATTTCCGACCTCATACTTGTTTCCAAGCGCACCGAGGGCATCCAAATTTGTACTAACTTTAGGGACCTAAACAAAGCATGTCCTAAGGATGATTTCCCTCTTCCCAACATAGACATGATTGTAGATTTGACAACAGGGTACAAAATTCTATCATTGATGGATAGGTTCTCAGGATATAATTAGATTATGATAGAAAAGGATGATCAACATAAGACAACCTTCAACTATCTGCGGGGCACTTACTATTGGAATATGATGTCATTTAGGTTAAAAAATGTTGAAGGCACATACCAAAGGGCTATGAATTTGATTTTCCATGATATGATCCACAAATTTATAGAGGAATATGTGGATGACATACTAGCAAAATCAAGAAAGTGTTAAGACCACATAGAAACACTGGGACCGATCTTTGACAGACTGTAAGAATATAAGGTAAGACTCAATCCTAAGAAATGTGTCTTCGACATGCAATTGGGAAAACTCTTAGGGTATATTGTATCAATGAGGGGAATCGAGATAGATCCTACAAAAGTTAAAGCAATCCTTGACATGGAAGCATCACAAACACTGGAACAATTAAGGGGTCTATAAGGAAGGCTTCAGTCAATCTGTAGATTCATAGCGTAGTTAGATGATAAAACAATCCCATATTCTCATCTACTCCACAAGGGGGTAGCCTACAAATGGGATGATAAATGTGACTAGACATTCAATCAAATCAAATAATACTTGCTAACACCATCAGCCCTCATGCCACCGATCCAGAACAAACCACTCATCCTCTACATATCAGCTACAGTGGCATCACTTGGGGCTCTCTGAGCACAACATGATGAAATAGGGAAATAGAGAGCCATTTACTATATTAGTAGGACCTTGGTGGGACACAAGCTAAACTACACATTCATTGCCAAGAAGACCCCCTAAAATATTTTCTCTCTAAAGAAACGCTTATAAGACGAATGACTAAGTGGGTCATGATATTGACAGAATATGATGTTGAACATGTGGAGCGAAAATCCATCAAAGGACTATCAATTGGCTGAAGCACCGCTTATAAGATTTCTAGATGAATGACTAAGTGGGTCATGATATTGACAGAATATGATGTTGAACATGTGGAGCGAAGGAGATCCATCCATTTAATTTGGACAAGTAAGTTGTAGATCAATTGGTATCTGACAGCACCTAAATTTATGAATTTAGAGAACCCATTGGTAATTATTTAGAATTTCACATAGATGAATCATTATCTTTACTTCTTACCTAATTGTTAGCAGACCATTGGAAAGTCAATATTTTGACAGGGATCATTCACACAGCATGGGTTAGGAGAAAGAGTCTTCTTCATCACACCACAAGTAGATTGTATTCCTAAATCATACAGGTTATCTTTCCTTTGCACCAACAACATTGTAGAGTACAAGTTCTTGTCATAGGATTAGGATTGTAGTACAATGGAAAATCATGGCACTCAAGGTCTATGGGGACTCACAATTTAATTATCAACCAATTCAATGATGAATACCAAAAAAGGATGACAAAATTACCCCATATAAGAAGTTGGTGGAGGATCTTAAGGAGTTCTTCATTGAAATAACATTTGAGTAGATAGCGAGGGTAAACAACAGAGCATCTAACACTATAGCTATAATCAGATCATTGTTATACATCCCACAAAATGTCCATAAACATGAATTCCTTGTAGAGAAACTTCTCATACCAATTTTTGAGGTACCATAATTTGAGTTCATGTGTAAAATTGTTGGTCCCGGTGATCCTTGGTACCATGACATATTCACCTACCTAAAAATAGGAGTCCTCCCCACTGACATCACCCCAAATCTCAAAAGAACCTTTATTAAGAAGTCATCTCGTTTTATCATCTTAGGAGACACCCTTTACTATAGGAGTATTGAAGGAACCCTCTTGTGATGCCTTAACCTCGAGGAAGCTTTGACTGCTTTAACTGAGGTACACAAAGGTATTTGTGGTTTTCATTCTAGTGGTATGAACTTGGCTAAGAAACTACTAAGGATTGGGTACTATTGGCCTATGATGGAGAAAGAATCTCACAACTACATCCAAAAGTGCATGTAATGCTAATAGCATGGGGACCTCATCCATGCACCAACTCAAGAGATCTAGCTGATTATAACACCTTGGCCCTTTTCACAATGAGGGATTGATCTCATTGGAAAAATCACTCCCACCTCATCCAATGGACACAAGTTCATTATCATTTCTATAGAGTACTTCACAAAGTGGGTAGAGGTCATCCCCATGACCTATATCACAAGGAAGCAAATCTCCAAATTCATCCTGAACTACCTCATTTTCTATTATGGTGTTCCACAAGCCCTTATCTCAGATAATGGAACACCCTTCAAAAACTAGGATTTACATGAACTATGCCAAAAATTCAATATTCAACATCACTTCTCCACCCCATACTACCCCTAAGGTAACGACCAAGTTGAGGCTTCTAATCAAACCATCCTAAAAATCCTCAAGAAAATAATCAATGAAGCTGGTCGTGACTAGCACCTACAGTTGAATCCTGCCCTATGGGCATACCAAATGAGTATCTACACACCTAAAAGTGCAATCCCTTTCTCCCTAGTCTACATATCAGAATCCATCCTTCCCATTGAGATCGAGCTCCCATCCCTGAGAATATCACTGCAAAATCTTATTATTGATGAAGAATATAGGGTGTCATGGATGAATGAGCTAGAGTTAATGGATGAGCGACACATGGATGCTTTGAACCACCTATAGGTTTACCAAAACTGTTTCAAAAGGAGCTATAATAAGAAGATCAAGAGTCAGTCATTTCAATTCAGAGAGCTCATGTTGAAGGAAAATCAGAAAAATGTGCCAAATCCAGACAACAAATGTAAGTTTGAACCCAACTGGTTGGGACCCTTCATTGTCACGATAAGCTACAAATCGAGAGCATATCATCTATCCGCACTAGAAGGGGAGCATTTGTAGGAGCCCATCAACAACTCCCATCTCAAAAAAAATTATGCCTAAGCTTCTTGGGTATAAATCCAAAATACAAAAAAATCCAAAAATTATAAAAATCCAAAAAAATTAGAAAAAGGATTGAAAACAGTAAAGAAAAAAAGTCATCCTCTAGTGAAAACCACTTCAGTGGCGCTTTGGGCAAGTACCTTGGTGAAAATGTGGCAATCAAGCACCTTGTGTAAATAAGCATTTTCCATCCACCATGACCCTTGGGCTTGTTCTACATCACATATCATCGCTTTCCATCGCATTCACCCATCACATTCCATTGATCCTCCCATCCACATCCACATCATGGCTTGATCATGTGTTGGTATCATGTTCCCTCCTAGAACTACTTGGAAAATTTCTAAGGTCAACTTGTCTTGCCTATATCAAAGTAGTCTATCAAATTATGTTGGGGGCATGTCCTTATACCTACATCATATCAGATTCGTGTATATCCTTGAAATCTTCCTTAAACTTCAAAAAATCCAAAAACATTCATAAAACCAAAAAATTAAAATTAAAAATCCAGAAACATATAAAAAAATCCCAAAACAGGTCGAAAACATAAAAAAATCAAAAATAGAGTCATCATGTCGAACTACGTCATCTTTGAGCTTAAACGTAGGAAAGGCTCATCTTTGATCAGCCCTCAAGACATTAGGTTGATCCTTTAGGAGTTTGTCAGAATAAACTGGCAATCCATTTGTTCATACGCCATCAATAAACAGGTCTATGTTAGTCAAACTACGTTGTATTTACGTGTATAACGTAGGCAAGGATAATCTTTGATCAGCCCTCAAGGCCCCTAGGATAGGTCCTTAGGTTAGGTTCTTGGTCAAAATCTTAGAAAACAAAAAAACATTGGAAAATTTGAAAATCAAAACATTTGTAAAACATCTTGAAAATCCCAAAAACAACCTCAAAACATTCAAAATACCAAAAAAAATTCAAAAAAACCCAAAATCATCTATCTATTTCACATTCACTCACAATAAACATCCACTCACAATAGATCAATCATCACCTTCACCCTTTGGCAAAAAAAATCAGAAACAAGTGTGACAAATTTGAAAGTGAAAACTCAAAACATCAAGGTTTTAAGTCTAGTTCAATAGGTAAACAAGTTGGTCAACTCTTGGTATCAATAGCCTATCATCTAGTTAATCCCAAAATCATTTGATAACATCATGTCCTAGGATGCATCCTTCCTTTAATGGACATCAACATCAAGCATCGCCATAGTTTAGTCTTCACTAGAGGTTTGAAGAACATTAGCTTGTTTGTGTACTTGATCTTTTCTTTTGCTTTATCTTATTGTGCTCATTCCAATGACCTCTCGATGATTTATATCAAAATGATTTAGAGAGAAAGGAGTGGGGAATTGATCATTATCTTTTGTCTGTTGTGCTTGTTGGATATTCTTGTAATATAACCTTGGTCATGTTAATCTTGTTTAGTGTGTAGGGAGAATGTTTTGGATATCTTGTTGACTGTTACATTGGGATGTTTTGCCTCTTTGTGTTTTGATCTGAGATGTTTGAAATATTTGAAGTACACTCTAACAAGGTTTTGTATGCAAGGTGTGAGCAAGGATACTCCTATCTGATTCACGAGTCTAAGTCCATCTCACTAGGTACAACTCCATCCTGGTTATCCATACATTGATGCATCATATCTATACATGTGTTATCAAACATAAGGAAAGTGAGCTCTTTACATTCCCAATCCCTGATAAGAAACGAATCATCATCATTCACCATCAATCTAATAAAGTCACAATGACTCATGGACTTGTTGGACTTCTACATCTTCTTGGACTCAAGGGTTGATCCCTCTTTCTTCTATCTTCTCCACATACTAACATGGTATCATGACATTCAAAATAAAATCTATTTGCATCCATCCTGCATCCACAAACTTTCAACATACTGCATATCATACATATCATCATAATAGAAAACATTATCCATCATACATTGCATATCATTTGGGGTTTTTAGCATAATATAGATTTGTTATTCTAAGCATGTCATAAACAACACATTTGTATTATCCTCCATCACACAACCATTATGCATACATCTTACATCATCATGGAAAAAATACAGAAAAGAAATAAACATAGCATTACATTGCATCCATCTCACATGCAGTATCATTAGTATAATATAGATTGGTTATTCTAAGCATCTCATAACATCATTATCATCCATCGCATAAACGTACATCCATACAAATCCATCATACATTACATGTGCATTCATATCATACATCAATAACATCACATACATCATAAAACATAAAGCATCATTGCATGATCATTAAATGCATCCATCCATATCATATGCATCCATACATCCATAACACAAATAAAATAACATCACATCATATAAATTGCATTGAAGTAATCTCATGTATATATATATATATATAAAAGTTGAATGGCATGATACAATCAAAATTAGATATATAATGTCATCATCAGAATATACAAGAGGCTTATCAAAACTTAGCCAATGAATGTATACACATCATAAATTAGGTTGTACATAAAAACAAGTGTCTAAGGAACTATCTATACCATGAGCTCCCCTCGCTCTGTCAATTTCTATGGTGGTTGCCTCAGCTTTGATGGTGCAACTATGATGGTCTACTTGATGGCCCTAGGTGAGAACTACTTGAAGCAAACCTGACTAATGTGGAAGAAGTTTGGCTCCCATCGCTTCTATGGGAAAGCTCTGTAATATAATATGTAATAGGATGCCTCCTACATCACCCGTCTGTACATCTTTGTTGGGACTATCGCCTATCCCTGTGCCTACTGCATTGCTACCTCTAGCTACTAGTGACATCTCGTCACTTGAGCCAGGCTAAGGTCTACATCCTACCTCTGCTGATGCTCCTGCACCACCTCCTATCTTTCGTAATTCCTCTCCTCGGATTAGGGTCTGTATCTGCACCTGGGCCTGTTGTAACTATCTTGTTAAAGCTTGAACCTACATTTGCAACATTGCTATCTATCCATCACTAGGATTGGGATCTGGTGGTGGCCACTGTGGAGGCTGCTCTAGTGCCCTCTGACCAATAGGTTGTACCAAAGGTGGTACCTATCCATCATGACCATCCCATCTGCTATGGTTGTCACCAATGTCCTGACCATCCCGACACTACTAAGCTAGTTGTTGTGGAACCTATCCTATCTGGAGTCCTTTGACCCATCCCCTACCTACTATTGGCACAACCAATAAAGTCAATCTAATGGGAGTGTGAGCCTGCCAGTATGCATCATATGCCTATGTAGTTCTTGCATTTGTAGGACCATCAAAATACACCCAAGGCTATATCACTAACTATCTAAAGTCATCAATGGCAACCTGAGGTTTGGACTTGCTACCCCCAAGTTGACTCCCTCGCTCACAGTGCAAATATAGCTCTGTATGCAAGATCAAGTGCATCCTGCACCTCCCCAAATTTTTGAGCAACTCTGTTTGGGAGATATCGCTCAATCATATGATGCTCGTGGCTTGTATGTATCTAGTTTGATGATAGATAAATAACTGGGCATTATCATCATGCCACCTATGATAATAGAGCTAAGGTCTCCATCGAAAAATTGTCATCTCATCAATCACTTGCCTCTAGTGTGAGATGCCAATAATGCCTATGTAGTGAAGTGTGGTCATGCCTCCATATTTGTAGACCATTGGATCATCATGATCTATCTGCACATCTACAATGGTTGGCCTTAGTACAACTATATGCTTGTAGGCCTAGACGTGAAGAAGTGTCACTCCTGTCCCAATGTTGTAGGCCTTGTAGTACACAACTTGGTGCATATCATGATACAATGAGGCCAAGAGAACTGGCCCCTAGGCATAGACGATCATCTCCTCCATCATCCTTGATCAAATGATGCCCCATCCAATGCTGCAGCCTCTAGCTCATTTGTTGAGAATGAGGACTCCTGAGATTAGTGTACTAACATATAAGTCAAATCTGGAGAAATCCCCTCATATTAGGCAAGGTCGATCTTCCCACTATTAGTCTCATTTTGATCAACCCCAAATAGCTAGAATATCGCATCACCACTAGCCTTGATATCATAGATAATGCGCTCGCAGTGTATGGGGATCCACAAGATCCACCATACTTCCTCCAAGGTCACTGTCGCCTCTCTAGTCGGTAGATGGAATGATGAATTCTTACTCCGCCATCTCTCAACCAGTGTTTTCATCATTGCTAGGTGTGTCCTAACCTCGAGCATCTATGCCACATTCCTGAATCCAATCAAACCTAGGAAAAATAGTGCATTATCAGATAAATGCCTTGCTTGATGTAGTATCTGCCCTTTGTGCTCCTTCGAGTGAAGTACTCAAAGGACCTCCTACATCCAAAATTCCCACGATGTCAAATTTAATCCACCTAGCACATTTTCACAAAAGTGACGTTATAAACGAAGGCAACACTATTCTACAAAGGTGGGTTGACATTTTTGGGCAACACCAGACTCTTTTGGGCTTGCATGACACTATTCTTCAAAGGTGGGTCGACATTTTTTTCATGACCCTAGGACCTTCCAATGTCGTGCGATGCTATCCTACAAAGTTGGGTCAACATCGACAAAAGTGACACTGACCATAACATTTGCGACACCCTAGAGAGTCACTTTTGGCCGACCTATTTGGACCCTAATAAATGCACTTAAAATGCAAAAAGTGCACCAGGGATCCTACATCCTGAGGCCGTTGGAACTCTCAAACCCGCTCCATTTGATGTCTGGGAAGCACAAGAGCTGCCATTTGGTCAACACCTCAAAGAGAAATCTCAAGAAATCTAGAAGGTTGAGTGTGCAAATGATTTGAAAATGACCCATTCATCCCTATTTATGCTAAATTTTAAGGGTTTTTGAGGGTATTTTTAGGGTTTTTGAGCCCATTACTCTGTTTTTACCTAATGAAGCTTTTTTTGACCCATTTTCATCACCATGAGCCTGTTTTTGCATCTTGTGGGCTATTTTCTATGCTCGAATCCTTATTGAATCTTTTTCATGAGCTCGATCCAAAATCTAATTTTTCACCCAATCTCTCGAGGAGGTAGTGTAGTAGTGTAATTTCTTCCATTGGGGTAGCAGTGGGGCATTTGAAAAAATAAAATCTTTTTTGAAATTTTGATATCAGGCAGTGTTATTCTTTGAACTAATGCAACAAGTACCTCACTTCAAAGAGGGACAAAATGTAGACACTTAAAAACTCTTGATTGATACTTTGCATCTGATTCTAATTAATTAACACCATTTCCTCCTAAATAACTTTGAACTAACCAATTAATTAAATAATCAACATTATTTAGTTAAATTCAACAATTTCTACTATTAATCAAATAATTAAATTTATTTGATTAATTCACCCTTCTTTTGACTAATATTCATCATATTTAATTAAATCAAAACATTTAATTAAATCCTCCCAAAATCCTCCTATTTGATTAAATAAATCAAATCAAGTGTCACAATCCCCTAACCCATCCAAGTTAATTAATTTTGAATTAATTAACTCTAAGCCACTTTCTAATCATCATTAATAAATCCTCTAGCTTTTAATTCCTTGAGAGTTAAATCAACCCATGGTCAACTAACTAGGTTGTACATGAAAATAATTTCTTTTAATTATCTAATTCCTCTATTTATCCTCACAATGACATATTCCAAGGAATATTCCTCTTAACCACCTCCTCATTCAATTTCCCTCCAAAAGGTTTCAAAAGCCTCTTACACATTCATTAACTCCTCTTACATCTTCAATAACTCCTCTTACATCCTTTCAAATCTTCAACCTCATTCATTCAATTCTTCTTACAACCTTTCAAATCCTCAACCATTCTCATTTGTTCCTCTTACATCCTCCTTTACTCAACACATTCCCCAAAATGTGTTCCACCCTCACCCAATAGAATTGTGACAAGTGTCACATTCTCATTGGTACCTCTTTTATCCCACATTCACCAATTTCTCTCATTCTTCAACCCTTGAGTTCTATAAATAGAGTCCTCCTCTACACAATATGGATCCACAAGTTAAAGCATTCTTACTATAGGCATTTCACCATTTTCATTATTTTAGCTAGTTTATGTTATCATTTTTCATCAAGTATCACACCTTGGATCATATCAACATCATCAAAGCTTATCAAAGGGATTGAGAAAGGGCTTCTTTCCACATCAAAGGAGCACCAATCCCCCTATGGGATGAAGGTGTAGCTATTTCAATTTGATTCCATGCTGTCTTTGGTTTATTATACTCTCATTTTCATGCTTTCTTCTTGATTTAGCTAAGAATTTCATAGGGAATGCTAGATTTGGGTTTTCTAACATGATTAACTATTGTTTGTTGTTGGATTTTTTTCTATGGAAACCTAGATGAGTTCTTATGTGAATGTTGTTAAGGTGGACCTATGGTATTTACTTGAGACTCTTCTCCTTGTCCATAGTTTATTTTTGGTGTAGTGTTTACCGAAGGATGCTACAGGTGCATGCTTGGCTATTGTGTTAGCTTTCTCCTTTGGTCCTATGGAGGTGGACCTCCCTCAACTGTTCTCACTGAGGTGGGAAAATCTCTTATGGAGGTGGAGGTGAAGGGTGCTGGTGATTTCCAGATGCAGTGGTCTTGTTGTTTGTAGCATCTTCTCCAATAGAGGGGAGCTTATTCCTATAGAGGTGGTTTTGGACTTGGTTTCCTATGACTAGAGTGCTTTGAAGGAGTTGTTGTTGATGGAGTTGTCCATGGATGATTTGGTTTCTTTGACTTTTCATGTTTTGCTACAGGCTAGGTGGTATTCTAAGTTTCTCTCTTTGTTCCAATAGCTGAGTTGATTAGGGATTTGATGGTGTCCTACACCTTTTATTTGGTTATCTTTATTGGCTCCATGGTGTCATCCATGAGTGACAGGTTTGCTAATGCCTAGTAGATGTAGGCAGTTTCTTTGTATCTCTAAGGGTTTTTGATCTTAGTTAAAATCAGGTTGTAAAAGGGGTTTTAGGCCCTTGCTTAGATGTTTGGTGCAATGTGTGTAGTCATGTTTATCCTTTAGAGGCTATTGTGGTGCTGTTGTTGGTTTATGAATTAATCTTTGGACAGGTTGCTTTTCCTTGTATTGGGTTCTGGGCCCCATCAAAACCCGCTTTTACTGCTAATAAAAAACTATTGTTTGTTGGTTTTATGTTAGCATATTGTAGGTTTGGCATTCATATCCCATTTTCTATTGATTTAGAATATTTGGATTGAAAGAAACAACATAAACTTTAGGAATAAATGCACAAAATTTGAAGAATCCATATACAAACTAGAAAATTTTATTGCTCAACATTATAAAAATCAATTAAAAAATATATCACTAATAGCTCAAAATTTTCAAATTGGGATGTCATGCTAGATAAGGTACTGGAGTTTTCTAAAGCCCCCATTTCTCCTAAAACATCTCAATGTATTAGGGATAAGATAGATAGAAATATAATAATATAGGTTCCTCCTCCACCTACTATGGTTAAGCTTAAATTTGATGGTGTCTCTTATGGAAATTAAGGGGCCCCAAGGAAAGGTTGTGTCATTAGATTATCTAAAGGAAATATTTTGATAGCCACTATAGTAAAATTTTTGATTGGATTTAATAATTAGGTTGAAGATCAACTCTACTACTAGGTATTTTTCTAGCTATAATATAGAAGGATACAAATTGAAAGTAATTTAATGGTAATTATTTTTACTTTGAAGAATAAATCTTCCCCTAATAATGAGCTTAACTACATCCTCTAGGAGATGTGGTCTCTCCTAGACTATTTCAAAATGTATGAATATTCCCATTTCTGTAGGGAGGAAATAGATATGGTAGAATGCCTAGAAAATTTAGTTATAAACCAAAATCAAAAGATCTAAGTATTCAACTTTGATCCTAGCATATATTATCCCCATCTTATAAAATTTATACAATTTAAAAAATATAGAACATAACCTTCCCATGAATACTCTAAATAGAGTTAGTTTTTTTCTAACTTATTTTGTTGGATGCAAGTTCTCATTGTAAGGTTCACAAAGATATGTTAGATTGATTTTTAATATTGGTTGGGAAAATAAACTTTGGTAATTGCATGTCCCTACTAGTTATCCAAAATTTAGACTATGCAAACAAAAGGAGAACACATGAAATTGGATACAAAAAATGTAATTATCCATAAAATGAGTGTATATAGGAGAGAGGGAAGAAGCCACCACACAAAATAGTGGAGAGGACTAGGTAGTCAAATCATACTAACTAAGACTAGTGGCAAGTTAACCTCTTCAAGACTCATAAGAGGTGGTGAGTTAACTCTCATTAATTGAGACACCTAAGTAGGCTTAATTCCATGTGCATAATATGTATGTGATAATATGTACATTAACACCCTCCCTTATGTATAGCTTAGGTGGGTAAAAATAAATTGGTTTCCAACAACTAGGCTTGATGAAGTACCCAAGTATTTAATGCAATATTTTATAAAGTAAAGGGAGAAAACCCAATGGGAAAAAGCTCTCCCCTAAAAGAGAAAATAAAATGAAAAGGACTCAAAGGCCCCTCCCATAGATGATGCTATTATTGAAGTAGATCACACTCCAAGAAGAGCTTGTAGATGAATGAAATTTCTCTCAGTAAAAGGTTTGGTGAAAATATAAGCAACTTGTTATGAAGACTACCGAAAAGCTAAGTTTGTGATCTAAAATTAATAAGATCCCTAATATAATACATGTGAACCTTTATGTGTTTGGTCCAATAGTGTTGGACTATATTTTACATATCTAGATGGTGCTCTACTTGTCACAATAGATGACATTGGGTTTCCTGAATGACATTCCAAAGGTAGTGAGAATGCCTTGAGGAAAAATAGACTTAGTAGGTGCACTGATATAAATGAACAATAATTTTCCTCTATGGATGGTAAAATATAGAATTTATCTTTTTTTTAGATAAATTGATACGACTAAAACCTAATGAGAAATTATAACCTAAAGTGGACTTATAATTTTGAGTAAAACCAACCAAATCAACCTCTATATGAAATATGTAATGAATCTCAAATCTATGAGTAGCCTAAAGGTAGTGAAGGATCCTCTTAGTTTCTTTCTAGTGCATCTCATGAGGATATTTCATGAATCTTAAGACCATCCCTACTACATATGAAATATTAGGCCTTGTATGAGCCAAATAGATAATATTACCAAGAAGTTATCAATATACGGTAGAATTAACCAGTGGTGTGGTAAAACCAACCTCAATCTTGAAGATAAATAAAAGGGAGTCATACATGGCTTACAATCAACCATATGAAATCTAGCAAGTAGATCAAGAGTATACTTGGGTTGTGCAAGAGTGATTCTTGAATCAAACTATGAAATTGCAAAACTAAGGAAGTAATGCAACAAACCCAAGTTTTTCATGTTAAATTTATCTTGTAGAGCTAACTTCACTACTACAATAGTGGATAAAGAGCTCTCGATGATCAAAATATCATCAACATAAAGTACTATAGACACCTAAAATATGACCTTACCCAACCACACCTAATTTTATCTTATCATAATCCTTTAATTAAATAAATATTTATTATTTATTTAGTTATTCTCATCTTTGTCATAATCCTTTAATGAAATAAATATTTATCATTTATTTGATTAATATCCCTTCACATGATCCCATTAATTAAATAAATACTTTATTTATTTAATTAATTTCTCTTTATCCTCTATTTGTGTCTATTTAATCCTAACCCTTCACTTGTTCACATGGATCATGATCTAAATGTATCATCATGTGACAAATTTCCACTTCATGTGTCTAACTAGCTTCTTCTCTAGATTCATTGAACCTAGACACCCACCCAAAAGTCAAGCTAACTTTTCATCTTGTCCATTCATCTCATTTAACCTCTTAATCCTAGCCATTTCCATAAGGATTTTTGTCCTTATCTCAATCCTAAACCTAAATCCTATCTATCATTTTATACTTGTCATACGCTTACATCCTTGATCCAAACCCTATTCCTCTTTCAATCTTACCTATCCATCATCAATTATTTCTTGCCATTGATTTTGCCTCTTCAAGATATTATATCTAGATGCTCTAATCCTTCATTTTTTATCACTTATTACATTATCATACCTACATTCTATCAAAATATTTATTAAATTAAGCTTATCATCATCATTAACAAATCATATCAAGGTTATGCTAGAGAATTGAGCAATCCATATATCAAGATCAAAGAGAAAATAAAATGAAATAAGGGTACACTCCATTTCCACTCATCAAGGAGAGAAGAAAATATTATAGGTGAAGGTATTGTGCTTCTATATTGCTTTTATCTTCCTTTTTTTGCATTCAATATTTTCCAACCCTCTTCATTTTGGCATACCTGGTGGGACTCCCATCCTTGAACTAACATTTTTCATAAAGTTTTTTATGAGTTTTGATGATGTAAATGTCAAATTTTAGCCCCAAACTATGAATTGGCACCTCTATAGAAAGTTGCATCTATCTTTTAGAGTTGCACCTTTGTTGCATAAAGTGACACTTATGTTTCATGAAGTGGTGCCTCTGTCACCCAAATTGTGTTTTTGTTATGAAGCTTGTATTTGATCAATTTGACCTATACCTATGGTTTTCCTAACTTTTGAGGCCTTATTTTCTATTATTGCATCATTCTAACACTCTATTTTTGCAAGTTGATTCCCTATTTTCTTGGAAAAATTAGGGTTTATAGGATTTTGAAAAACTAGGGTCTCTTGCAAGGTTTCTAGGCGATCTAGGGTTAGCTTTATTTTGAGATATTTTGAGATCATAACCTAATTTTTTTTGAAAATATATTTGTGTTTTCAAGTTTCCTATAGCTTCATCTTGTAGGCTTCCCAATTGGGTTGGTGGAAAACTTCATTTTTTATCTCCCAAAAGTCATTTTTGGGATTTGTCTCTAAAACTACACTTTTGTTTCATAGAGTGGCACCTCTATAACACAAATCTACATAGTTTATAAATAATAAATCTACACTTATGTTTCTTGAAGTGACACCTGTCCTTATGTTTCAGGTTGCAAGTTCTAGGGTTTTTTATTCATTCTTCACATCTTGTTAGAAATTTGAAATAGATTGAATAATCCAAGGAACTTTTTAAGAGAAAATAAAAGTTACATAAAATGGAAAAACATAAGAATGTAAACCAGGACTCCAAGAGATTATGCAATGTTGATGTGACAAAATTACATTAAGAGATTCCAAGCTAAAAAGATACAATGCAAATATGCATGAAAGGATGAAAATACAAGCTAGGTAGTGAGTTTATATAGAACTTAGGAGAGGAGGTAGGTGGAAAATCCAACCAATAGGAATCAACCACAAAAAGTGGAGATGGACCACCAAAAGTGAAGGATGCCACCAAAAGTGGAAAGTGGTTCCACCCTTTAAGGAAGGGGACACCACACACTTGTCTCCTAGTAATAAACTCAATTTATTATCCTAAGAAAGCTTAATTAAGTGTAGGAAAAGCCTAGGACTAAGGGAAAATAAATTAACCCACTAGGAAAATAAAAACCTACACCAACACCCCCCTTAAGCACAACTTAGGAGGATGTAAAAGATAACGGGTCATGGAAAATGAGGTCATGTTAGGTACCCATGTACAAATGCTATGCAGAGAAATCTCTCACAACTAGAGGAAAGGAGAAAACTCAGTGGGACAAAAATCATCCCCAAAAGAGAGATGAAAAGAAGAAAAGAAGGAATAAGTAGCCCCCCCCTATGGATGACACCAACCACACACCAAGAAAAGCTCGCAAATGAAGGAAATTTCTCTTAGTGAAGGGTTTGGTAAAGATTTCTACAATTTAATCTTATGTTGGACAATACTTGAGATCAACGATCTCACTATGAATTAGCTCTTGAATGTAGTGCATGTGAATCTTGATGTGCTTGGTCTTTTGATGATGGACTAGATTGTGACAGATCTAAATCACACTTTGGTTATCACAATGGATGACTGTTGGCTTTTAGAAGGGAAAGCCAAACTCAATGAGAATGTTCTAAAGCCAGATGGCCTCAATAGCAACATTAAATGCTCCTTTATACTCAACCTTTGTAGATGAAAGAGAAATAGCAGACTACTTCTTGCTTGACCAACAAACTAGATTAGAACCAAGGGAGAAGTAATATCCTAAAGCAGACTTATGATCTTGAGAATCACATGACCAATTTGAATCTACATGTCCCACCAAGTCAAAATCCATGCCCGCTGTATAATGAATCCCATAATTGTGAGTACCCTTGATGTAGTGAAGAATCCACTTAGTTGATTTCTAGTGCAACTCATATAAAATGTTAGGCCTTGTATTAGTTAGATAGTTGAGACTACCAACAAGCTGTCGATACAAAGTACCATCAACCAAGGGTGAATAACACTTAGCCTCAAGTTTGACCCCTGACAAAAATGGAGTTGATGCAGGCTTACAATCAACCATGTGAAATCTCTGGAGCATGTCAAGTGCATACTTATATTGTGCAAGAGTGATACCTAAGGAATGCTGAGTAATATCAATTCACAAGAAGTAATGCAACAAGCCCAAGTCTGACATCAAAAATTGATCATGAAGGGTGGTTTTCACTACCCAAATGGTGGATGAGTGAATCCCTATGATCAACAAGTCATCAACGTAGAGAAATAAGAAGGTGTGAGTATCATCCTACTACAATATGTAGACATTAGGATTAGAATGGCATCGAGTGAACCCCACTGTCAAAAGGAAGGAGTCCATATTGGTTTACCAAGGCCTGTTTAAGGCCATAGAGAGACTTTTGAAGATGACACATAAGTGAAGAATCCTGAATGAGCCCTTGTGGTTGTTGGTAGAGCTCCTAAAATTATAGGAAATTTGAAATGGTTCCTTGATTTGTTATGAATTATTGCCTCTGTGCCAAAGGGAAAGGTTTAGGGTTTTGGTAATAAACCCTCATTTCAAATTTTGCAAGTCTCAAACCCTTGCACATTCTATTTTTCCATTGACTTTTATTAGGTTACCTATCATCCAAGTTACAACTTGAGCCATTTAAATCATGTTTTTCATAGGCCCCTTGGTCTAGGTTTATCCATTACCATTCTTTTGTCCAATTGTTTTAATTTTTCCTATGGTTGGGTGAAAAAAATTCCATGATGAAAGACTTATGTTTTAGGTCCTTACTCCTAATGGTTTGTGTTTTATTGACCTTACAGGGCCCTTTATTCAGAAAAACTTATTTGCACATGCAAATCTACAATCACTAAAATGGTCTCCCATCACTGAAGTTATCTTCACTGGTGGTTTCATTTTAGCGATAGGCTATGGACCCCAATTTCTCCTTGTATCGATCATCACTAAAGTCTTCCAAACCTCCTATTCCATTTTGGTGACTAGCGATGAACGCTGAAATGTCATGTATTGTGCCATCACAGAAATACTCCAAGACTTGTTCTAGTTTCTGTAATGGGAGACAAATGTGAATGGAAGGTAATGTCATGGTAGCCACATGTTCAAGTTTCCTCCCATCACCGGTTATGATTCATCGTTGAAGCTATCCTCAACCTTAAGCCCATTTCAATGACACGCGATGGCTTGGGTTATTTGAAGGAATCGCCAAAAAGCTCCCCTTGCTGAAGCCTTTAAGGAAGTTCAACCAACTTCTGCGACAAACGTTAGGGTATGTATCTAGTAATATTCCCTGTAGTGGGATGTTATTGTTCATCACTGAAGTTTGGAGGTGATATAAGGGAATTTGTACAATAACCAGTTAAGTGTAAATGATATGGCTGAGATATGGAAAACTATGTGGCCGATTTTTAGGACATCATTGTTGTTTCCAAGTACGATTGAAAAGGAAAGTGGCAATCCTTAATGAGCTTCATTGATTAAGTTTTAAATCCAAAATGATTGACGACTGAGATTAAGCATGGAACGATTGATTATTTGTTCGCTCACATGAGCTAGGATGGTCATTAATTGAAACATACTCTAATTTCTCTACTTAATGAGTATTTCCTGCAATTCATTCTCACCATTTACAATTATCAAGTGCCAGAATAATTGTTGTAGTACCAATAGGATCAACGTGTGAGTGTTGAATGAGTGATCATGGGAGCAATAATGTGGTTTCCCTGGGCATGTAAGTGTGCATATGCACTTTATAGGGTGGTAGTGGTTTTATTTCTTACAATTGTATTATGTGTCATTTGTATTGGGATAGTTTGAGATTACTTTCTTGCAATGACATTTTGAGGGTATAGGCTGGTATCTCTTCTATGAGGTGGTTTGCTAGTTTGTGTCTTATTTTGTGTAAGATGGGTGAGCCAAGTAAGTCAGTCATTAAGGTTAGAAGGTGTAGAAGGCTTAGCATGTAGGAACCTCATGAAGATGTTCCTAAGCTTAAACCTGACATATTGGGAATTCATACAACACCAAAAGGCAAGAGAAGCTTTCGTGGGAAGAGTAGGAAGACTATTGTCTAGAGTACCTACAATTTGAGGAATAGGAACATTTTAGAAGAATTGGTCAAGTTTAAAGGGAAGAAGTTAGTTGAGACCAAGGGGAAAATGAAGAGGAAGTGTGAGGGTCCTAAGGCTTGTCTAGGGAGGCACAATGCTCCCATTGTGGTTTCTGATATCTCTTCAAGTGATGGAGGAAAAACTAACTCATAATATGGTCACTATCTTCTTTCCCTGGTACCCTGTGATGATTCTGATGATGATGAGGTGGTGGTTACTCCAATTTCAATAAGGACCCCAGGAAGGCGTACTTACTCTATTGCTAACAAAGCAGGGTAGTACCTTGTTTTCCTTCTGAGTTGGTAATTGGTTTTTTGGTCCTTTGTGCTGAATCAGTTTCTTTTGGTTGGTTTGTTAGTTTGTGTTGTTGGTGATTAATGGTGACTTTTCCTATTTTGGTATGTATGTGAAATTTTGGTGATGTGACAATGATGCCTTTTGGAAGGCTAGCCAGTCTCCTTTGACTAATTATGTGGAGTATTTCTTTTTGTCTTCCCTTGTTCCAAAATGATTAAATGTAACTATCTGGGAAGTATCTCAAATTCGATAGAAATTAGTTTTTAAATGAAATGAAAATGAGATCTAAATGTAATTCAACTTGATGCTTGTTGCTCCCTTGTTCTATAAAAGGGATTTCAAGGCTGATTACGGGGATTCAAATTTTTAGTTTCATAGTGGTTTGGTACAAAGCTAAGCTTAGAAGGAAGCATACTAAAAATAAGTACTGATGAATAGAATTGTATGGAGTCTAGGGTTATGAGTCTTGTATGTAAGAATCTTCAAATGGTTTTATAGAAGCTACAAATATGAAAGATAATTTTAGTTCTAGAATATATATTCTCCTATGTAATCCCCTTGAAAATTATAAATGAAATTATCAATGGTATTTTTGTTTATCTTCAATTGTTTTGATTGATGTGTGAGTTCGTTTGTGCTTCATTTCAAAGAAATGGTTAAATGCTATAATGAGGTCATAGGTTTGTGAGGAAAGATCTTAGGGTTTGGTAAGAAGTTATGTTCCAGATATAGTGAGTTGAATACTACAAAGTAGTATGACAATAGTCCACCAATTTTTGAATTAAAATGGCTAATATATTACTGATTGTTGCAAATTTGACTCCATTTTCCTAATAGATGAAGCACTGGTCTCCTCATTAGATTATCTTAAAGATAAATGAGCTAGTAATGTATCCGACTAGGGATTTAGAATGAGAATGAAAATCATAAAAATTCTTTCAATTACAATGTATGTGTCTAAAATATCACCTAATTCCTAGAAATAGATGGTAATTTGTTCAAAGGTCAGCCACACCTTTAATGAATTGTGTTTATCTACACTCAGTAGGAATTGATCTATGTGGAGAAGTGTTCTTAAATAATTAGACATCACATGAACACGATAAGGAATACCATCCTAGGTTTCATAGAGCCTAAAGAGTAGGAGTAAGGGCCTTAGAATCCTTGCTCATTAGTTGGACACTATCTTTGAATATTCTTGAGCATAAGGGTTGGCTACCCTTTAGAGGATTTCAAGGTTCTGCTAGGAAAAACACCAACAATTGATCCATGTATATCTCCTCCCGAAGATCACCATGAAGAAAAGAACTCTTCACATGCATCTGATGAACATCCCATCTATATGTTGCAACTATGGAAAGAACAAGTCTGATAGAATTCATTTTGGCGATTGGTGAAAAAGTCTCAGAGTAGTCAATCCTTGGAAGTTGGTAGAATCCTTTGGCAACCAAGTGAGCCTTGCACTTATCAATCAACCCATCTACTGTATATTTTGTTTGATAGACCCACTTGAATCAAACAAGTTTTCTTCCCTTAGGAAGTGGGACAAGATCCCAAGTGCAGTTCCTCTCCAAGGAACTAAGCTCTTCCTACATGGTTGAATCCCACTTGGGGACACTAGAAGCTTCCAAAATTTTTTTTGGATTAGAGGCTAAAGAAAGGAAGACATGTGGAGCATCCTGAAATTATGATCTTGTTCTCCTGTGATATGAAGGATCCCCTACCCAGTCACCTATTGACTACAAGGTTTGATGATCCCAAAGAGGCCCTATGAATGGAGGAGGAGAATCTAGAGGAGAATCATCATCCTCTGAAGTTGAAATGTGTGCATCCTCATGATCACTATCATTATCTCAAGTGGATGAAGAAGACTCCTTAGCATGATTTGAAGTATTATGAACTTGTGAAGAACTATCATCATGATACAAGGACTCCAAGTTGATGGTGATAGGAGAAGTGTTGAGAGAAGGATTGGAAGTACTCTCCTCACATTGAATTCTCCTCTCAATGAACAACTCATGTGTGGTAGGATGACGAAGCCTATAGTCTTTGACATCATTTGGGTAACCAACAAATATGCAAGAATTTCTTTGTGGATCCATAGCCTTACATTTTTCTGTTGGAATGTGAGCCCATGCATTAGAGCCAAACACTCAAAATTCCTTAACTAATGGTTTCTGACCAGTCCAAGCTTGAAAAGGAGTTTCCCCCCTCACAACCTTGTGGGGAACACGATTATAGATATAACACACATAGTTAATGGCTTCTTCCTAGAAAGGTGGTGGCAAAGACTTGGAGTGAATCATACAATTACCCATCTCTTTCAAGGACCAATTCTTCCATTCTACTGAGGACTATAGGGATTGCATGCTGCAAATCAATGCCCTCTAAAGCACAATACTGCACAAACTTTTGGTTGACATATTCCACCCATTATTTATACACAAAAATTTGATAGACTTTCTAGTTTGTTTCTCTACAAAATCCTTATGCTCCAAGAATGAATAAAAGACTTCAAACTTTTTTTTGACAAAGTACACAATGGTGTACCTGGAGAAATCATCAATGAATGTCAAAACATATCAAGCTCTACTAAAATATGGTTGTGGAAATGGCCCTGCCAAATCACTATGTACCAAATCCAAAAGATGTGAGGCTCTCCAAGCTTTGTGTTTGTCAAAATTATCTTCAGGATGCTTGCCGAGAATGCAACCATGAAAAACACCTTTAGAAAAGTGAACTATAGGCAATCATATAACCATGTCCTATTTGTTGAGATTTTGTAGGTAGCAGTAGTTCAAGTGACCAAATCACTAATACCACAAGTTTCTCATATCATCTAAATGAGTGAGTAGAATAGTCAAAGGAGGATCAAGAACAAAGTGAGAGAACAAAAAAATATAAGACCGGAGATCTACTCTCCCAACTATAATTGTAGAATCATTTTGCATCTCATAAATCACCTTGAATCAAGAGTAAACTCAACTCTCTTTCTTGTGCCTATGTGAGTGATTTGATAGATAGATAAGAGATTAGTTTATAATGAGGGAACACAAAGAACATCCTAGAATGTGCCATCCTCCATATCAATAGACCCTCTCCCACACACCTCAAGTGGAGTGTCATCACCCATCAAAATGGAAGCCATAGAACATGGCTTCATAGATTCAAGTTCATCCTGAGTTGAAACCATGTGGTGTGAAGCACTTAAATCAAGAACCCATGTGGATGGTGGAGAAGCAACTACTATAAGGACCTTCCCCTTTCCTTTCCCCTTGTTGTTCTCTTTGGCCTTGTGAGAACCCTCTTTTGAACTCTATTTGATGGAATCAGGAACACTGATATTATTCTTCTCAAAAATTTGTTTCAAATGATCAACTTGTTTCTTTAAACATTTGTGCTCATCATGTTCGGGTTTCTTATAATAGGCACATTTGACCCTCTCTTTCTTAACCTTGTTACCTTTTGAAGATGAGATCTCATTACTTGCTTTTGGAGTAGCCAATTTTGTATTCTTCTTCTCTTTGTTATTCTTTTGTTTCTTATCCTTATTACTGCTTTATCCTCTTTTTTCATTTGTGCAAAGGTTGGTAACCAAGGCATGAGACTTAGAAGACTTAAGAGTACCCATTTGAATTAGCTTATCTTGCTCTCATGTGAGAGAAGTACCAAAATAATCCAAAGATGGCATCTTGAATTGAGATCTAAGTGCATCCTTAGTAGCATAGAAGGTAGAAAAAATACTAAATATTCAAAACTTAGCTTCGAGAGAATACTTAGAATCAATTGTTCATCTTTCTTATCAATTCCACATTGTTTTAGTTGTAGCCTTAATGATTTCATTTTGGTGAAGAAATCTTGAATTGTGTTGAAGATTCTTGGATTTAAACTAATTAGTTCATTCTCCAAAATATGATCCCTCATAGAATCATGTGTGCCAAAAACAGATTCTATATTTTTCCATATTTCATTGAGAGTATTCAAAGATTCAATATGAAAGAGTAAATCAAAAGATATAGGCACACACAATTCTGCATATGCTCTATCAAATTTGTTAAACCACTCAGACTTTTTTTTATCTTCAGTTGGTTCAGTTTCCAGTCCCATTACTAATCTATGCAAACCAAATCTTCTTAAATGAATTTCCATTTGTGATATCCACTCAAAATAGTTGTATGTAGTTATAATAGGAACTATTGTTGACACCATGATGAAGAAATGAAAAAGGAAATGAGAAAAAGAAAGTGAGCACAAGAATGCCAAGAACACTCCCACCCTTTTCAGTAGTATCAAACGTGTCCCCCTAAATATTATAAGGTTGGTACTTTATAATTTAGTGTGTTTATAAAGCCTTTTCCAAGATACAATGCTCAATAGGCTCAAAATAACCAAAAATACAAATTATGATACAAAATGAACATAAGATAAAATCTAGAAAAATTAGCCTTTATGGCTATGTAGTGCTCTTCAAGACCTTTCCAACACCCATCTGTTTCCAAAAATTGGAGCACTAGGATGAAAGTTATGGCCCGTTGAAGAAATTAGCACAAGACAACTTCAACTTGAAATATTTGGTACAAAATGGAAAACAATATTCTCAATACCTCTATGGATGGAAAGTGTTCATATCTAGCTTTCCAATGATATCTTATTTGCTGAAATCCAACACCTGAAGCAAAAGTTATGAATTTTTGAAAAACTAGCTAAATTTAACCTATAGGAAATAGGTTTTCTAGCAAAACAAGTTTACTTCTAATTTGATTTGTGAAAAATCTACTCATTGTTGACAATAGCAGAAACCCAAAAATATTTTGATGCTAAGAACAAAACCCAAAAATCATTCTTTGATCTAGCAAGCAAAAGATGAAAAAATGAATGTTTTTTTAACCTTCAACTAGGAGAAAGCTGACACACAATGCTTTTTGTACATCAATTTTCTTCAGATCTGTGCAAGATATGAAAAATCTAAAAGATACCCAGTTGAGATTTTGACGCTGGCTATAAAACCTAGAAATGATTTTTCTCACAAATGAGTGGAAGCTAGATTTCTAAAGAAAAAACCAAAATGGCTCCAATGAAAAATGGTTTTCTTCAAATCCCTTCTTGCAACTATGTCAAATGATCTCCAAATTGGATGAAACAAAAGCCAAATATGACTTTCTTAAGCCTTCTAGATGCATTGAAATAGTAAAAAAATGCTGCAATCACCTAGATCTCACGAAACACATATGCAAAATAAAGAGTTAATTAAATCTTTGTAAATCCTTTATGATTCTCTAAATCGTTCAAGAATGCAAGAGAATAGCATACGTGAATTTACAAGATTTTTACAAGAAACTCGATCTCTCAATCATGAATCTAAGAACTTAGATTTCTAAAAATAAAATCTCTAATACCATGTTAGAGATCTAAATAGATTGAATAACCCAAGGAACTTTTTAAGAGAAAGTCAAATTTACATAAACTAGAAAAATATAAGAATGCAAACTAGGACTCTGAGAGATTATGCAATGTCGATGTGAAAAAATTTCATTAAGAGATTCTAAGCTAAAAAGATACAATGAAAATATGCATGAATGGATGAAAATACAAGCTAGGTAGTGAGTTTATATAGAACTTAGGAGAAGAGGCAGGTGGCAAATCCAACCAATAGGAATCAACCACAAAAAGTGGAGATGGACCGCCAAAAGTGGAGGATGCCACCAATAGTGGAAATTGGTTCCACCATTTAAGGAAGGGGACACCACACACTTATCTCCTAGTAATAAAATCATTTTATTATTCTAAGAAAGCTTAATTAAGTGCGGGAAAAACCTAGGACTAAGGGAAAATAAATTAACCCTTTAGGAAAATAAAAACCTACACCAACACATCTAACCTTCATTTTTAAGAAACTAACAAGTGGTGCAACTACTTAATGCTTGTCAAAGATCATTATCATTGAGATTACTAATGGTTTGATGCATATTCATTAGTTTGACTTTATTTTCCACTAATCTAGGCATCTGAGTTAGCTTAGTGGGTTTAATGAACATTGTTTGGTATACTTGGAAGTATGTGTAGATGTATGCTCTCTCCTTGTACATAGTGTGATCTTGGAGATCATAAATTTCTCATTTATTCATTTCTTTTATGTTCTAATTATTATAACAAGGTTTAATATCTTGTGTATATGCTCTCCCCTTGTGCTTTGTGCAATCTTGGGTGACCAAAAATACCTAGTATAGTATTTCCTATTAGGAGGCCTTTTTGGGGATTTGAACACCTCAAGGATGACCTCAACCATGTTTTCTAGTAGGGTATATAAAGGAGGGGGAGAATTTTTTTTACCTCAAAGTGTATCTAGCATTGTTTGAGCCAATCCATGAGATCCTTAGTCCATCGAGACTCATTTGGTGATGAGAGAAGGAGAGACCCTCCCAATCTTGAGCACTATTAAATGATTTCACCATTCACATATCTACTTAGAACCTTGTTTTAGAAGCCTTTAATATCATCAACTATTGCTTAGTGTGGTGCAAGGTAGAGTATCATGCCCAAAGTTACTCACCATGTACTTTCTCTTGTTGAGGTGACACATACTCCTTGGTAGGGCCTTGTCCTTCTAAGGTAAGGGATGTAAAGGTGGTACATGAACTTTGAAAACCCTATTTACCCATTTATTTGAAGGTATTATTCCTTTGGTGGGTGGTTTTATATTAAGTTAACACACCTACTTGACTAAATATAGGTTGTGTTATCATGCTTGGTATGTTTTCATGTGTAAAAATAGTGAAGCCATTCAACTTGTATTGTTGAAAATTATCATTATCACCTTGAAAGTTAGTTCATGCATTGCATCTTCTTTTTTATTGTCTCTTGTAAAAAATCATCAAAATCCATCTCAAACTATCAAATTGCACATTTACATCATCCCTTGATGCTTGTGTATCATCCTGAGGTGTCTACACAATTTTTTGTGAAGTTGTGCCTCTATAGCCTAAAGCTATGCCTCTATAGCTTGAAGTTTCACCTCTATATCCCAAAGTTGCACCTTTGTAGCTTGAAGTGATGCATCTATCACTTGAAGTTGTGCCTCTATCATTTCATCATTATTTGACATTTTGAGGCCTTAATTTGCAACCTTTTCCTTTGCATCCCTAGATAAGACATGGGAGACCTTCTTCAACTATCATTTCACCTAAAATATTAACCATTTGCATTATGTCCATCCAAAGTCCATCATCTTTCCCACCATGATACATTATTTTAGGAGGTAGTCCACCAAATCACTATGGAGAATCCATTTCCATCTCATGCCCTCCATGACCATGATTCAAGTGATCAAGAATCCCAAACATCATTAGAGGACTTTTCCCAAGATACCCAAGCCATAGAATTGATGCATAGATAGTCCATGAAGCATCCCAACCAATATATCCTTATGTTAGCTAACAAAGGTACCAAATTACCCACTAATTATGATACATGTCAAATCATCCAACAACCTCCTATAACCCCACTTTTTGTTCATCATAATCCTATATATCTTTCATAATCTTCCAATCCTCATGATCCTTCATCTTTTCCATCTTCTTTTAATCTCCCAATTTCATCTTTTCCCCTTAATCCTACATCCCACTTACATATCAAAATCCCCTATCACACCCAAAATATTTTAGCACATATTCCAAAACCTCAACATTTCATCTCTTCTCCTTATGTCTTAACATCCATCCCTCCTAGAACATCATGCCATTTCCAAACCTGAAATCCAATTTCTTCCAACCCCATCTCATCTTCCTATCAACACCTCCAATATTTCAATCCCATTTCATCCTCTTATCAATACTAACACATATCATTCTCACAACCTCCCATATCCAACTATCAATCACATCCATCAACTTTCATAAATATTTTTTCCCAAGATGTGCAACACATAAAGGATATCCTTAAGGGACTTCAACTAGTAAATCACAAGAAATTAATATATTTCAAAAATTATGTCCTTATCCTTTCAATAAGTCCACCATCATGATCCATTTTCCTCAAAATTTTGAAATGCCAGAATTTAACAAGTACAAGGGAAATGGAGATCCTAGGGAACACTTAAAATAATTCATTACTTGCTAAGCGGTTTCCTATGTTGATCCATACCTCTTGAGGCTCTTCCCTAGAAGCTTGGGTGGACAAGCCCTTGATTGGTTCACTCACCTCCCCCATAAGACAATCATAACATTCTCCAAGCTATCCATTAAATTTGTCACTCACTTTTCCTATAAAATTGAACATGATATCACCATGATGGATCTTTGAAACACTAAACAAAATAATGGTGAATCCTTTGCCACATTCTTGCAATTATGGAGACATCTTGCTAGTCACTTTGCTTGAACCATACCTGAAAAACAACTCATTATTATCTTTGTCGAGAACTTAAATATTGAATTGGGATTCCATATTCACATACAATGTGCTCCCTCCTTTGATAATATCATAGTGAAAGGAGTAGCTATTGAAAAATCCCTTATCACCAAAGGCATAGTCAAGATATACAAAGAAGGAAAAGACAACAATCCCTAATATAGTGACAAATCCCATTTTTGGAATAAAAATAAAAATATGGTCAATGATGGTGTGACTAATTCAAAACATGTTCAAAATATCTAAATACCTCCAACATCAACATCTCACAATAATCTAGCTCCCAAAAAACATGTGGTTATCCCTAAAGGTCAACCTAAATGACATACTAGATGTGAATATACCCCCTTGGGTGAACCAATTGAAACTGTCCTCCAAAAGATCATCCAAGCCAACATGATCCAATTGCCACCCACCAAAAATTTTAGTCCATATGTGCCTGAAACCTCTTGGTACAAATAAAATAAATTTTGTGACTACCATAAGGTTCATAGACATAAAACCACCTCATGCATGAATCTTAAGAACTCTATCCAAGATCTTGTTGATCGAGGAGATATATCTATCGAAGACCAAACAACCCCTAATGAAAATGTGGGTATATACAAGCAACATTTTCCTCTGCATAATGATGGTAAAACTTTCATATCATACAAAATAGTTCCTTATACATAGAACAACAATATCTCATTAGATTTTGTCATTGGATGCATCGAACAAAGTCCTTCCCAAGTAGCTATCATAACTATCAAATACATGACATGGTCAAATTGTTATTCAATGAGCTTCACCCTCCTCTCAACCTACTAATCTATATAACATCCTTAACCACTTGAAAAATTCTAGCACAAATATCTACCCTTGAGATATTTAAAACATCTCACATCCACAAGGACCTTCTTGAAAAATTCCTCCACGAGTCTCATGTCCCTAATGACATTGATCTTGTTCAATTTCAAGCCATGGTATAACACTTATCATATCCATAAGCCATCAATTTTTCCACTAAATACATGTCTTCCATCGATCCCTATTATAACTATTTTCTTCACATTCAAGCCCACATCCATAAAACCACAATTAAATGTGTCCTAGTAGATGGTGGATCAAGACTTAATCTTTGTAGCCTAAGTCTAATAAAGTAGATATGATATTCTAATGATGTTATTGATCTCCACACTAAAATTACCATAAAATCACATGATGAAGCTGAGCATGAATCTAAAGGCTCTATCAAACTACCCATCCAGGCTAGGTCTGCAACAATTGAAACTACTTGTCAAATCTTAGACCTTGATCTCCCATACAAAATTATCCTTGATTTCCCATGGATTCATTCCATGCAAGATGTTCCATCCACATTCTATCAATGCATAAAGTTCTCCCATAATGGAAATGAAGTGATTGTATATGCTAATCTGAACCCATTCCAATATTAGAAATTCTTACAAATCAGTCACGACCCTTCACAAAATTTCCCAACCAGCACCATACTACCATCTTCATCTTCATATATTGATCCTTCATTAAAACCCACCTATCACACTCCCTCAGAGATTAAGGCTACAATAAAATACCTATATATTGGAGAATATGAGCTACATGCCTTTCACATTAAACCTGCACCACTATCCACTTTATCCCTATCTTTTGACATCCTTGATAATCCTATGTTTGATCATGAAACTATGATAATGGACATTATTCAATCATGATCAAGTATGGAGGACATCCAATATCATATCCCTTCCACTCCACAATCATTCCATATTGAACATCTTGGGTTAGGGTATGTATCCACTAATATTGATGCTACTACGCCTTCTTTCCAACTCACTAAGGATGTGCAAGCTTCATTTGACATTCGTAGTTCCATAAAGGAAATTCATGAAGAATCCATTGAGTGGATCACCAATATTTCCCATAATTCACATATACTTACCATTTCATACAACACATCCAATGCATCTCGATTCATCCATCTACTAGACTTGGATCAACAAGTATCACCCCAAAAGAATAAGGCTATCAAACAAAAATAAAAAATAAAAAATCCTTTATCAAATGGAGATCCAAAATAAAAAGAAAAAGAAAAAGAAACAAGATGTATTTAGTCAAAATAAAAATAAAAAGATATTGGAAATTTCAAAAATCAAATCCAAAATAAAGGAAAGAAAGAAAATAATCTCCAATCATGTCTCTTCATCTAAAATAACTCTGGGCATGTATCAAAGAAAAATATCAAGAAATGATCTTGTTGATCCTAATTCTTCATCCTCATAATCTTTATGCAACCCATATACTTTACCAAATCCACCCATATACATACATCCATCATATCATCCCATCCCCCTTGGTGATGAATCTCAATGGACCTTTTATGGTAACCCCTTCACACGCTTTAATCCAAAGGTTTTCGAAACCACTTTTCATGTGAAACATGATGGACCTTGTAGTGCATATGTTAGGGATCACATCTTATCTCCCTCATAAATAATTATCCATCATCCACAAAATAACATCCCCTTATAGCCATCACACCTTATCATCCATCCATTAAAGAGTGTCCACCATGATCATAACATCATCAAGTCTCAAAAAATCCAAAAATCTGAAAAAAAATCAAGAAATCAAAAAAATCAAAATAGTAAAGATAAATAATTCATCCAAAGGTGAAAATAACTTCAACGGTTCCTTGGATAAGTAGAATAGTGAAAAACTAGAAAAAGGCACCATGTGTAGTATTCTTTTATCCACCATCTCCTAGGATGTCATCCCATCCACTATCATTCCTATCCATACCATAATAAACTATCACCATAATAAACCTATCATGGCTTGTCCTTGATTCCTGATCACGTGTCATCCATTATCCATCCATTATCCCACACACTTCCCCATGATTTCCCATGTGTTAGGTGCAAAAGTTACATTTACATTATGTTAAGGATTGATCTTGTATATCCTTATTTTCCTCTCATTTTGGCCTTCAAGTATCATGCATTTGGAGTCCCATCTTCATCTATAATAAATAAACCATTGACCTATCCTATCTCCTCTCATATTCCTACCATCTCAAACATAATAAAAAATCATCATCCTTCCATCTTGTCTAAAGCATAAAAAATAAAAATAAAATCATAATCTTGAGCTCTTCTGAATTGAAACTCAATCAATCAAATTATTGCATCCAAGACATTCAGTCCTTAAATCAAAATCATATCATAAGCCTCGATTTCAAACACTAATAAGTCATCCTATCCTTTTGTCAATTGATCAATCAATAAATCATCATCATCTTATCAAATCCTTGCTTAAGCGATTATCCAAGATTGAGTAAGAAAATCAAAGCCTTTTTAAAGTGATTATCTAAGCCTAATCGTAAGCACTTCATCCAAATAAAGGCCTTGATTAGGTGATTATCCAAGCCTAATTGGAAGCACATCATCCATCTCAAAGCCTTTCTTAGGTGATTATCCAAGCCTAATCGCAAGAAAATAAACCATGATCATCATCATCATTTAATTTTTGGCAAGAGATATGTTGGTTGCATTACATGTTTGCAACGAGTCTTTTGTTTTGATTTATCTTTTGATCATTATATTTTTACCCATGACTACACCTAATTATGACCACCTTTATCTATCTATATCTTGTTGTGTCATAATTGGTGTATAATGAGGCATTGTCTTTTTTGTCATGCTTTCCATTGTTTGAGTGTCAAGTTCATGCAAAGGTTACATTGTTACCCTAGTTCCTCATACCTTGGTGCATACTTTCCTTTCCTATATCAAATCTTAGGATTTCTCAATACATACTACCATAACCTATCAATCATCATCAAATCCCCTTCCTTTTCATCCTCATTCATCCAAATTTCCCATTTTTTCATCTCCTTCATCCTCTTTCATCTTCTAATTCATCTACTTATTGACCCTAATCCCTCACCATTTCCTTCCATTTTTGTGCCCACTTATGTTCTCCTAACTTGCATGTCCTCTCAAATGGGGCATCTCATCATCTAATCATATTAATCTTTCCTTATTCATCTTAATCTTTTTGTCTTCATCCTTTTCCATCATCCTATTAACTGGGGCATCATATTTGTTAGGAATTGTAGGAAAAATTATACCAGTCAGATACATAAATTAAACAAATACATAATGGAATTAAAACACAAAAAATATTAACGAAAGAACAACACCAAATTTTAACGTGGTTCACCCAAACTTGGGCTACGTCCACCAACAATGGAGTTTTTTATTATTTAATGTCTAATAAAATGTGTAACTAACGAAAAAAGTTAGGTTAGCATGAAATCAAATGTATAATCAAAACTCTAGCTAAAAAATGAAGTACAATGGAGTAAAATAGCATAAAACAAAGAACAATCTCACCAAAATTCTTCAAGCCCTCAATGATTGACCTTCATTTCCCTTCTCCATTTGCTGCAATATTATGTTTTCCCTCATATTTTTATGAGCAACTATGACCTATGACAAGCCCTAAGAAAATATTGAAGGATTCTAATGTTGCTACAATTTGCAAGTATGCAAATATGAAACAAGCCTAAAGTCTGATGCATGAAATCACAAAGTCAAGAGGTGTTCAAATGAGGTAAAAATCTCCTTTTATAGAAAATCCAATTTAAATGAAAGGCCAAGATTGAAAGTTGAGAGATGCCCGAAGATCAAAGGTTGAAATTAAATGCGACAACCAACAATTAGGGTTAGGGAAAAATTAGGGTAAATTTGAAATGAAGGGCTGAGATTTGATTTTAGAAAAATAAAATCAATGGTCAAGAATGCATGTGATAAGGAGATATTGGGCACGAAAAAAGAGACTACTAGAAAATCAAATAATAATTTAAAATTATTTGATTTTAAAGGCTAAGTTGACCTTTTGAATTAAAAATTAATTTAATTTTTCCCCCTTTGGCTGTCTGAAGTTGAACTTTAAGGGGCCTTGAGGGGGAACCCAGGTCCTCAGGAGCGGGGTTTGTTCTCAAGAATGACAGGTGTTCTTATTTGGGCGATGTCTCTCAAGCTTCCAATAGGAACCAACACTAAGGAAGAGGCAATAGGTTTCATGGAAGGCCTGAAATATTGTGTTGACAACGGGTTGCTTTAGGTTGATTTTGAAGGAGATTGAGATTCTGTAGTCCTGGTCAGAGCAATAAGTACAAGACAAGCTCCAAGTTGGAAGCTACAGGTAGGGGTGGACTCCTTCTCCCCTTTGATGGATAAGATCGCCGATATGCGTATCAGTCATGTGTTTAGAGAGGCAAATAAAGTTGTAGATGCCTTGGAAAATGAAGCAATAGATTAGTTTGAAAAGTTGCGAAGTGACAAGCATCCTAACAATTGGAGCAACTTTGTTAACCTTCTAGTCTCAGATATTCACTCCTAATCAATGTTTACCCCTAAATGGATTTCTCACAAGCTATGGCAGGGCAATATCTTAGATGATTCTACCACAAAATTGTTCAATCCCAAAACTTTGGAAGATGGGAGCAAACCATCCAGACCCCTTCCCTCTACAAATACCTACATCACAATAGACTAGAGTATTGAGGTGTCATCGAAGCTTGGGTTAGCATTGGATGTGGTAGAAATTCCCATGATTTTCCACTGCTATAGGAGGTTATGCATGCCCCTTTTGAAACTTAGATGAGCTGCCTCTTCAATTTTCCTTATGAGGATTTGGTGCCAACGATAAGGAGGGTAATCAGTGAACACCATTTTCATGATAATATAATGATTATTATTATTTTACTAACTTCCATTTCACTGTGCGTAGCAAAGCTTGTTAGAATGGTGTGTAGGCTCACTGGCGGAAAAGCACAAGGCTGCGGCGATGAAGGCAATGTCAAGAAGCTTGGATTGGCCGTAGCAGGGCTTTGTGTTATATATTGTCTCATGGCTTTGGGAACTGATCTAATTATTGTTAGTGCAAGCATCTAATGTCTAGGTTTGTTCTTTGGTTTTTGATCTAGTTTCTTTTCTTCTAGTAAGGGGCTCAAGACTGCAACTGTTAAATCAATTTGTAATCTCCTTTTTATGATATAATAGATGAGTGCTATCCTCTAAGATAATGATTTTCCCATTTATATATATATATATATATATATATATATATATAAATTTAATTCAAAAGTGGTGGGGTCATGTGGCAGTAAATAATGATTTTAAATTATTTACTTGGTGGGAAAAGGAAAGTGGACAATTTTAAATAAATGTTTTTATTTAAAATTAGAAAAAGCCAAGGTGGACAATAATTAAATAAATTATAGAAATTTATTTAATTATAAGAAGACATAAGACATTAATGACGTATTTAAATAAATAAATAAAGTTTATTTATTTAAATAATCAAGAAGAAATAGTGGACCGATAATAATTAAATAAATTTAAGAATTTATTTAATTATGGAGGGACATAAGAAATTAGTGACGTATTTAAATAGTTAGGAGGAATAAAAGATATGAATTAATTAAATAATTGAGAATTATTTAATTAATAGTCGAATTTGGACTATAGGACATAATTAAATATTTTAATTATGTTAACAAAAAATATGGAGAAAATAGAACTTGTAGGCCTAGGTCAATTTTATGTGTCTACATTTTTCCCCTCTTTGTCATAATGTAGTTTATCACATTGTGATAAAGAAAATTCAGTTCAAGACATTCCCCAACGAAGGTACAAAGTATCTATGCCTCAGGAAAATTTGCAAATTTTGGTCCAGCAACAAAAAAAATTGTAAAGTGTCCCGATAAGTCAATTTGATGACCAAAAAAATAGCGGCGTGATTGGTTTCAAATTTCAAGAACTTTAAGGTAGTCAAAAGGTTGGTCAAAGATGGTCAAATGTGCCTCTAGTAATAAAACCTTCAAGAAAACCCTAATTTCACCCTATAAATAGGTTTGATTTGAGTGAAAAGGTAATTCATTTTCACTTTTTCCTTTTGAGAATTCAGAGCTTAGAGAGAGAGGACATCACACAAAGATGGTGATTCTAGTGAAAAATCATCGTGGATATTGAGTACAGACCTATCGATGGCCAGAAGGCATGAAGCCACTTGTAAGTACCCTATACCCACTTTGAACTTTTCTCATTTTTCATGCTTTTTAAGGTGTTAAAGTTAGGGAATTAGATGCATTGTGATGCATCTGCGTTCGTGAAAGATGAAAATGTGTTCGTGTTGCACACATTTGATGTTTCACAACATAAATGCAAGGGGTGGGCTAGGTTTAGGTTTAAAATGGTGCATTCGTGAACTTATGCGATGCAAGTGCCAAAGTGCAATGCAAACACCAAGCTGTGCAACACAATCACCAAATTGAAATGCAAATGTGGGATGATGAAACACAAGTGTTTTAAAGTGACACAAATGATTCGAGGAATGACACAAGTGTTATGGAGTGACACATATGCAAAGCCAAATGATGTAATCGCCATGTCACGATGCATGTTTAGGGTGAAATGACACATTTGACTTTTCGCAACGCAAGTGAATGTCAAAATGACAATTGATTTTGACCAATGTTGACTTAGTTTAGGCTCAATTTCTTTGTGTACTTTTGATTAGATAAACGCTAAGGATGATTTGCAATGATGTGCTAACTTTCATTTTTGTGTATGTAGAAACGATTACCACCCATCTATACATTTGAGTTTAGACCTATGAATTACGCATTCAGAGATCAGCTATTTGATGGTGAACAAAGGCATTTGATGCAACTAGGACTATTCCATGTTACCTAGGTGCCCATTGTCTAGGAAAATAGGGGCCTATTGATAGCACTTGTAGAGAGATGGCACTCTAAGACTTTCTCATTCCACTTGCCAATGGGAGAGGCTACCATGACTCTAGAGGATGTTTACAGGATTTTGTAGATTCCCATTAGAGGAGAGTGGGTTGTCTACGATCTGCAATAGGGACTCCAAGCCATGACAGAGTATTACGTGCATGATGACATCGCATGGCTAGGAATAGATGGATATGAGATTAGGTGGGAGTTCATGGCTAAGCATTATGACTAACGGGATGTGATGTGTACATTGATTGTTGGTGTATTGATTCCAGATTATCGTGGACATGGTTTCCTAATTGGATGGGGAGATGTGCTTGTCAGGATGTAGTGAGATAGGACAGTGTTTGCATGGGGACCATTCCTTCTTGGGATGTTGTATCACTAGTTACACGATGTTGCATACAAACAGTTGAGTAGTATCAGTTGCGACACTACACTTCTGATGATCTGGGCATGGGAGCATATTCTTGTATTCCGATCGCTAGTGCAGAGGAAACTTGTCAAGGGTATGTCATATGTTTAATTATATGGGGGTGCCTTGTCACAAAATTGAGTGGGCCACACAGGATTCTGACACCATGCTATTGATACTTTGATGGAATTCATTTGGAGACCATATAGAGATTGTAGGTAGTCGACAGGAGAGGAGCACCATGTTTCATTCTACAGACAATTTAGATACTTGATTGGCCATACAGTTTAGTCATAGCTTATTATTGAGATGTACCTACCCCAACGGGTATTGTAGTAGTTTAGGAGGTAGTAGGATGTTCTCGTAGGAACAACAGAGTATTCCCAATCATCACAGAAGACCATGTGGGGACCACCTATATCAATTCCATTGGTAGAGCAATAGATTGACGAACTAGTAGCATAGTAGTGGGCATGGATCGAGGGTTTGATAGATGCAGGGACCACAATAGACTATGATGCATGGTGGATGACACACAAGCCACTTCCACTGATAGATCCAGATTAGTCAGCACTAGTTAATCAATGGGTAGTGATACCATAGGTTCATCAAGGAGGGCAAGGAGGTAGGGGGAAGAGGGAGAGATGGAGGCAGAGGAGATGGAGGTAGAGGAGATGGTGGTGGAGGTGATGATGGAGAGGATGAAGGAGATGGTGGTGATGGTGGTAGGAGGAAGAGAGGAGGAGATGGAGGGAGAGGACAGGCTAGGAGAGTTCGCCAACGAGTCAAGCAAGTCTCGCTAGCATCAATCCTAAAGGAGGGAGAGGAGGGGAGAGAGGAGGGGAGAGAGGAGGGCCGATAGGAGGAGGTGAGGGTAGGGGAAGAGTAGCTAGAGGGGGAGCAACTAGAGGGAGAGGATTTTCATATAGGAGAGGAGGTAGGGGGAGATGAGGAGATAGATATTGGCAAGGAGGAGGACATGTGTTGGCCTCTTACAATGATTTCAAAACTAAGCTCTTACAACTATGATTCAGAGATTGGACATCTAAACTGAATATCCATTCAATCATCATGAAGATGCATTTAACTTGTTAACCCAAGGATGTGAATTTGAAATGGGTCAGCATAATATGTGCACTAGGTACTCAAAGTGGCCATTTTCATTCTATAGCTAAGAAAGATGCAATGCTAAAAGTAAATTGCTTAGAAAGGAATAACATAAATGTTGAACATCAACCAACAACCATACTAAGCTTGAAATGCATGACAAAAATGAAAATTTGAACAACAAACAAAAAACTACTTTGTCTGCTTTGGTTACAAGAGTAGTCACATAATGGAATTCTAATGGCTGTAGGAATAGTCAGTGCCAGATTCTTAACTAATTACTGAACATAAAGTAACAACTAGGCTAACTAAGCTAAATGATGGATTTCTCACCAAGTGGCCCCCCTTGGATGAGTATCCTCTACTACTAACAAAAACTCAGATGCTCAAACTCATAACTTTATTTTATTCATTAGGAAACATGAGTACAAAAGAGTAGCATAATTGAATCACTGAAAACTAAGAATGCAAGTACAATATTAGATAGCACAACTTTCTGAAAAGGAGTATCTGATCCTTATTTATACTACCATCTAAGCAAGGTGGTCAACTCCACGAACTGGGAGGATGCCAATTTAGGGAAAGTAGAGAAAATGAAGAGGTGGTTATGTGCACATGGAATCTGGTCAGACGTGTCCGCAAATTTAGCACAACAGTAACACCAATATTGCTCAACAATATTAAAGTCCAATACAAGGTGGTTACATTTGATTTGTATGGGGAATCTCTTGTCGTTGACCTTCTTTTACCTTTGAACGATTCCCTTGCTAGACATTATGGTGCATGCCCAATTGTCAGTGTTTCTCAATTTAGTATCTTCAAATTATATTTGCATGGAAATGTTAGCATGAACAATAATTGCACATCTATAACTACCTTAAAGAACATTCATTAGCCACATGCAAAATTAATATAGATAGTCCATATAAAATGCCAATGTCATTAAAGATTTATAGAAATAAGATTAAGTACAATTTCAATAGTTCTGAGGAAATATCATAAACAGTATCAATACTTAACATCAAGGTCCATGATATCTTTAGCAAATAAACCATAAATTCTACCCAAAACTAGACCATAAACTAGGCTCATCAACATGGATGATGTAGATAGATAGCTCTGAGAATAAGATAGTGGAGGGGGAGAAGGATATAGCCAAGAGGCCACCATTTTCTTGAGACGTGACAGTTGATCAACGACTGACTGACACATAGAACAGGTTGGACGAGACCCTCACTCGTATTAGGACCTTGGAGGTAGAGCTGGAGGTGACGAAGGTGGAGAGGGATTGGGCGATGATCAGTCAACAGGAGTTGCAGAGCTAGTGTTCAGAGTTTGCACAGTTATGCACTGGGCTAGTGGGAGAGATTTCTAGAGAGCTAGCCAAGGTAAGCGATAGTTGAGCACAAAGCGATAGTCAAGCACAATACAGGATGTTGTATGAGTGAGTAGTGCTAGTAGAGCAGCGAGATCCTAGTTTGACTTAGTTTGGGAGCAAGACAGGGAGTGGCAGTAGCAGGAGCCATAACAACTGTAGCCAGAGCAATGTGGAGGCATCCACCTCATCTAGGCATTCTTCAAGACACAGATCCCAACATAGTCATAGGAATTCATTAGGGCACAAGTCTAACCATAACCACACATCATTGGGACACATATCACATCATAGCCAGCCACCTATCATCGTACCATTAGCATCACACACCTAGCTTGTCAAGTCCCCACAGATGCCATCAGTTCCTATCAGAGAGCATCAGTCACCCCATTCTTCACCTTGAGGGGATGAGGAGAGTACAATTTAGGGAATTTTCATCTTGTCATTATGTTAATACATTTTATATATTGACCATTGAGCCTACGAGCTCTATTTTGGGATTCCTCGAGACTTTATCCTGTGACATGATTTTGAGATTATACATGTGATGCAGTTTTGGTGCGGATTCTATGATATGCATTATGTTGTGATACATTATGATTTTATTATGCTCATGTGATATGATGTATGTGATGATTCCTATGATGATGCATTTTTATGTTTTATGTGATGTATGCATGTATGATGATTATTTATGATGAGATGCAATGATGATACTACTTTATGTATGGTAGTTACCTTATGATTATGATGATGATTTTCTATATATGTTTAATGTTTTTGAGACTAATGAATATCATGTTTATGATTATGGATTCATTGATGTATGATTATGTATGTATGGATAATGCAATGATGCTTTATGTTATGATCCTAAATGTGTATGCATTAATGATATGGATGATATATGAAAATGTTGAATACACTTATATGTTATGTGAATGCAAATGATGTATTTATGCTAAGTGATGTAAATGCAACTATGAGAATGGATGTGTGCAAATGTGTAATGTACTAATGCAATTTCTATATGAGGATGTATGCAGTATATTTTTGTATGTCACAGGATATCATCAGGAGACAGAAGAAGAGAGAAGACCAGACAGAAGGAGATGGGGGTTAGTGCAAAGAAATAATCCTTTAATATAGCCAAAGTATTTATAGGTGTTGCTCTAATCATCATTGGGTGGATTATTGTAATGGCCAACAAACACCATGATATGACATAGATCAATGGTGTGCATGGTCATACCATCACATAGAAAAAAGTCACAGACAAGGATGATCATGACTCATATGAGGAACTCAGCTGCCCCAATATTTTTGTCACAACCAACCACAAACAAGAAAGATAAGCCATGATACGTCGTTGCTCCTTTAAATCCTAATGCCAAGATGTCCTTGAGGAACTAGCAACATGACTATTAAAAAATACAATATAATCATCATGATACGTCACTGCTCCTCTAAATCCTAATGCCAGGATATCCTCAAAGAACTAGTAGCATGATGAAAAATAAAATGACAAATGCCAAGACAGTGTTTGCCAAGTGTTTTCCAAGTGTGTTCAAATGTCAAATATTTTTATGTAGAGATGTTAGGTTTGACGAAGTCTAGGTTTATGTGTGACAAATTCCAGGTAATGCTAAATTCAGGAAGGACACATCCTGAATGATGTTGATGTTGAGAGGATCAATTCTCAAATGTCAAGAGAATCCCTCAAAATACTGGATGACAGAGTCAATGCTTCAGAAAGAAATATCCTAAAGCATAAATAAATGAAAAGAATTGTTCTTCAGAATGACATATCCGAAGAATAACCAAGAGTTGATTGGTTGACTTGTTATGGAAATTTGACCAAAGTTGACTAGATGACTAAATTGACTACATGCTAGTGTTGACATGCCAATTTGGTTGAAATTCTGATTGAATGATTGCCAAAGTTTGTTTAAGAGTTGTCTATTTTAGGATACAAAATAATTTGTTTGATTTGAAGATATCTGATGTGTGTGATAGTGCAGTGTCATGAACCCTAATGCACTAACCTAGTGCGGCCTTGGGGGCTCATCGATTGATGGCCTTGCCTACATCATACACTCAAAGACCTCGTAGTTCGACATGACCAATGAATTTGTCTTATTGATCAAAGATTGAGTCATGATTTTATTTGGACAAACCTAAAAGGACTAACCTAATGTCTCGGGGGCTCAAAGATGAGCCTTTCCTACGTAGCAAATGTGTAGAGACAACATAGTTCGACAATGACAAAGATTGACATGACTAACATGATGGAATTTGACTCTATTTTAGGGATTTTTGAGAGTTATTTGGATGCTTTGTGTTTTTGACATATTTTGATTTTTTTGGATTTTGGAATTTTATAATTTTTTGGAGTTTTTTAGGACATTTTGTAATGCCCTGCCACATAACCCTAGAGGATGACACAAATACAATGGAAGCATGATAATTTTTTTGTAAAAGGATTCCTACAAGGATTTTTAAATAACATATATAAAGATATACATATACATACATATATATATATATATTCATTAACATGAATGCTCTAGTTGGGAAAATTATTTTCACAGAAGCTTTCTATAGGAAGTATTTACAAATCTTTACTAAGGTTTTCAATTTTCCATCCAAATAAAACTAATTGGGAAAACAAAACAAAAAAATAATCTTCTACAGGAAGATCTTTTCCCATACAAACAAGATTTTTGACAAATTTTGATAGGAAGATTTTAAATCCATTCCTACAGAGATTTTCCAAATCTTCTATTTTTTTCCATTTGAGATTTCTCTTGTTTAAAAACAATTTCCTATTGAGGCTCTCAAATTTCACTATAAAATTCTTCTGGGTATTCTATTTTTTTAAGTCAATTTCTACAGAAGCTCTAAAATTTTCACAGTAATTTTCCAAACACAACAATCTTTCAAATTTACAAAATAAAATAAAGTTTCTACACAGATAACATATACTTCTTGTATAGGAAATTTTTCCAATTTGCATAACAATAAAAACAATTTAAAGAACCTATTTCTAGATGCTTGAGGAAATGATCTTTGAAGTAGAGCTTCACCTTCAAATTCCAATTTACCAAAGCTTCCTCCAAAATATCCAATTTTCTAGAAAGATGAAAACCAAAACCAGAGCCAAAATTTTCTGAGAACTTCCTTTTCCAATTTTCAACAACTTCTCCTTCAATTTTCAACAACCTTCCCAAAATATATTTTCTCATTGCCATAAAATAGCCTCTTTCCTCTTTCCGTTAATGCAAATATTCTCTCTGAGAATTAATTCCCAACAACAGTGTTTAATTTTCTAACACATGTCACAATTAAAATATCTTTTCAACCAAATCATAGATATTTCCTCTAAGAAAATTACAAGATATTTATGCATTTAATAATTCAAAATTCTCATATTAATTTCTAATTAAATTTAATCCAATTAATTTAATCACTTTATAAAATAAATTTAATCTAAAAGATTAGATCACTTTATAAAATAAAATAAATTTAATTAATTAAATCAAATATAAAGCTTCTAACAACATTAATCAAGATTAATTAAATAATCACTTAAAAACATATTAATCATTAATTTCCCATAGAACATACCTTGAAAAATAAATAAACAAGGAAAACGTGGAAAACATAACAACAAAGCATACCGAAACAAGGATTGATGACACACTGTGACTAGGGTTGTGACTTGATAAGGAAACCCTATTACTATCTCCCAATCATCTATTCCATTGAGCAATGAACATGATCAAACTTGTGAATCCAGGTGGAGTCGATGTCCTGTACTTGCAATCTTTCAATCAAAATGTATGTCTTAAATATAGATAAATCATGAATGAAACAAACTGTAAAGAGAAAATTGCGGAATCACAGGGTGCTCGCAAGTGAGTGATGCAAACCCGGTCCCTTCACCAATACAATGTCACATCAAAACTGACAAAACTAAACATCAATTAACTATAAATGAGCATATAGTAGATGGCGAAACAAAGACTGCCTACATATGACACCTATTTGCTAGGTTTTCACCATGGTACTTATCCAAAGCGCCACCAAAGTGGTTTTCACTATTGGACGAATTATTTCTCTTTACTATTTTTGATATTTTTTGATTTTTTTGGTGTCACCAAGATGCCTTTCTGCCAAGTTTTCATTAGGGTGATGATATTTTTTGTATTTTTTAATTTTTTTTGTGTTTTTCTTGTTTTTAGCCAAGCTCTCTAATGCTATGTATAGAATTTGCAGAGATGCATACTGTTAATGGGTTATGTCAATTGTTCACCATCTCGATTAGCTAGCTAGTAAGCTTCAAAACTAAATGTGATAGTGATGATGTAAGGGCCCAACCAATTAGGCTTGAACTTGTTGGGCTTCTCTCAGTCAAATTGATTCTTTGGATTTTGTATCAGGACCAAGTTGCCACTGTCAAACTTTTGGACCATAAATCTCTTGTTATAATTGCGGAAGAGGTGATTTTGATATTCCTGTAAGTGATTCAAGTCATTTTGTCTTCATTCTTCTAGCATTTCTAGCTCATGCAGTCGAGAATGTCAGTACTCTTCATCATCGATCAAAACCTTCATGGAGACTCTGAGAGGGGATTTTGACCTCGATGGGTAGGATGGCTTCAACTCCAAAGACCAAGGTGAAGGGAGTGGATCTAGTAGGAATGCAGATGATGGTGTGGTAAGCCCATAGAGCAAGGTTAAGTTGTAAATGCCAGTCACAGTCAGCATCATTGACTGTCTTCTTAAGAATCTTGATAATTGTCTTTTTAGATGCCCCAACTTGATTATTACCTTGTAGGTAATAGGGCGTGGAGAAATGGTGTTGAATGTGGAGGCATTCACAAAGCTCACAGACGTCCTAATTTTTGAAGGGATGACTATTGTCTATGATGATGGATTTTGGAACACCATACCGACAGATGATGTAGTTGAGGATGAATTTGGAAATCTGCTTGCTAGTTATATATGTGAGGGGAATGAATTCGATCCACTTGGGTGAAATATTCAGTGGCGATGATAATGAATTTATGGCCATTGGATGAGATGGGATGGATTTTTCCCATGAGGTCGAGTCCCCATTATGCAAAGGGCCAAGGAGAAGTGATGGGCCAGAGTTCTTGTGCGAGTGTGTCAATCAAATCACTATGTATTTGACATTGACGACATGTTCTAACAAACTAAATGACATATTTTTCCATTATCGGCCATTAATACCCAAGTCTCATAACTTTCTTAGCTAAGGTTGGGCCACTTGACAAAGATCTGCATATACCCTCATGTACCTCATGTAATGTTGTTCACGCTTCATCAGTGTTGATACATCAAAGAAGGGTATTGTCGAAGCTACGTTGATATAAGGTGTCACTGATGATGGCATATTGGATGACTTTGTAGATAAAGGATTTATGTTGGTTATTGGAAAAGTTCAGGGGAAGGGTCTGGGACTAAAGGTAATCATATATGTCTGGATACCAAGGTGAGTTGGGACCAACAAGCTCACAAACCATTTCTGACTTAGGAATATCATATGCAGGAACCAACAACTATTCCACGAAGAACTCAAATTGTGGTACATTGCTGGGAATGTCTAGAAGAGATCCAATCGTAGCCATTACATTTGTTGCCTTGTTTTGTGCCCTGAGAATTTTCTCAAAAGCGAGTATGTGGAAATATGACTGAAAGCTATCAACCATGTGTTTGTAGGGCATCAACTTTTCATCCTTCATATCATATTCTTCATTGACCTAGTTGATGACCAACTGAGAATCTCCAAAGACTAGAAGTGTTTTGATTTTCCATTTTATGGCCATTTAGAGTCTTGTGATGAGTGATTCATATTCTATAATGTTATTAGTACAAGGAAAGGCTATGCGGAATGAATTAGGAATAGAGTCCCCTTGCGGTGTAATGAATAATATACTTGCTCCTGAGCCATGAATTGCATGAGACCTGTCAAAATAGAGTTTCCAAGGTGATTTAGGCTCCACATGAAAGATAGATTCATCGAGGAAGTCTTCTATCAAAGGGTGATTGCCTTGCATGGGGGCATCTACGAGTTGATCGGTTATTACCTATCCTTTTATAGCTTTGTGTTCCATGTACTGTATGTCATACTCACTCAGTATCATCACCCATTTTTCCAACCGACCTGTTAATGCTTCCTGACTGAGTAGGTACTTCAATGGATCAATCTTTGCCACCAGTTATGTCTTGTGGTTTAACATGCATTGTCTTAACTTTTGGGTGATGAAGATAACTATGAGACACACATGTTCAATAGGTGTTTAATTGAGTTCATATCCAACTAAGGTGCGACTAATGTAGTATATAAATTTTTATTTGTCATCATGATCATTTTGTGCAAGCAATGCCCCCAATGCTTAAGTGGTTGCAGAAATATACAAAATCAGAGGTTTTAATTCAATGGGTGGCATTAGGATAGGTGGTGTCAATAGATAGTCTTTGATCTGTTGGAAGGCTATTTGACATTTGTTGGTCCACACAAAGGGGATGCTTTTATGTAGGAGGTATTGAAAATGTTAGCATTTTTCTGCTAGCTATGTGATGAAGCACCGAATGAACTGTAATCTACCTTGTAATGTCTTTAGCTCATTGATTCCTTTTGGTGGAGGCATGTCTAATATTGCTTTCACTTTTGCAAGGTTAAATTCAATTCCTCAGCAAGAAACTGTATACCCCAAATTTTTTCTTGAAGTTACACCATAGACACACTTCTTAGGATTTAGACAGACCTTGTATTCTTCTAGCCTTTTAAAATTTTTATCTAGCACTTTAAGATGATCACTGCATGTCAAAGACTTTTCCAAGAGGTCATCCACATAGTCTACCATTAGAGTGTGCATAAGGTCATGAAATATTGTTGTCATGGCTCATTGATATGTAGCACCCACATTCTTTAGGCCAAAAGGAATGATGTTCCAACAAAATGTACCCTAAGGACAAGTGAAGTTTGTTTTATGTTGATATTTTGGGGTAATCCAAATCTAATTGTAACCTGAGAAACCAACCATGAGGGACAACATCTTGTATCCTGCTATAAGATCCACAATGATGTCTATGTTTGGAAGTGGAAAGTCATCTTTTGGACATGCCTTATTCAGATCACGGAAGTCTATATAGATGCATATTTGACCATTTGGCTTAGTGACAGGTAAAAGGTTTAAAATCCAGTCAGCATAGTCTATTGGTCTTATGAACCCCACATCTAGCAACTTTTTCAGCTCACCTTTGACTAACAAGGCAATCTGGGGGTGCATCTTTCACAAATTTTTCTTGACTGGTTTAGCATCTGGTAATAAGGGAAAATGGTGCAATACTAATGTTGGATCCAATCCTGGCATATCAACATATGACCATGAGAATTTAATCTTGCGTTCTACGAAGAACTTTTGAAATTTAGGATTTTCTTCTTCTGTCAAAGATGTTGCAAAGAGAACCATTTTGGGATCCTTTGGTGTGGCTATATTAAATTTTATGGTGTCCTCAATAAGCATTGAAATTTTTTCTTGTGTAATGGGAAGAAATTCCAATCCTCCATCCTGGGCACCTTAGAGAGGGTTTCACCCTCAGATATGTCCTTTATTTTTACTTTTGTATCGTTAGAAGGTGCCTTGCGGTTTTCACCTAAAGACATGTCTTTTTTTTGTTTTATTTTTATTATTTTTGTGACTGGAGGATTGCACAGTCTCCCCAAAATATGTTGCACAATCTAGATCTATAATGAATCCAACTTTATGGTCCCCACTTGGTATTCCTTCATGGAGTCCCATGAATTCTGCAATAGCTTCATCATTCTGAAAAAATGTCCATAGTGGGCGGGCCTTGTTGATCTCGGTCAAAGAGTTGTGGGTAGACAATGGAGATACCATCATCAGTGTTGGTGAAGGGTAGGGAAGATGCAAAAAGCATGTAGATTGATGCAGATTTATGCAGAAAGGGTAAAGATGAAATTGTCATCCTCAAAGTCCTAGTTGGATTCCATCCAATCGTCATCTTCATTAGATTCAAGAAAATCAAACTCATTGGAAAAATGGGGGACAAAAGGATTAGAATCATGGTCAATAGTGTCAGGTGGCCAATCAAATGAGTCAGAATGATGGTCAATAGGGTCAGATGATGGTTTAGGTTTGTCATCATCACGAGGCCAAAATAGTCTTACCCATTCTTCTATTTTCAATGGGACTTTAGGAGGATATTTAGGAAATCCAACTTTAAACATTTGTCTGAATCTTTCATCAAAAGAAGGCTCACTTGGTTCTAAAAAAATTTCGTCAAGGGAAAAATCATTTAGGGATCTTTCCGAACCATATTCCCACTCTTGGGAGTCAGTTTTGGCATGGGAGTCTTCAATTGTCTTGACACTTTTAGAAGCATTCACACTCTCACCTAAAAGTACATTGGTATGTGGATCATCAGTTTTGATTTTCCCAAACCCTAAACCTAGATGTTTTAGTCTTCTAGAAGGCATTATAGACCTTCCCTTCTTCCTGTCTTGTCTTTACCAAGGCCACTAGTTCCATCATAGCCTTTTGCCTTCATTATTTCATAGCTTTTGCCATATTTTTGTATTGGTAATGGGGTAGGTCTTCCATCTCTTTATAGATCTAGCCTGATATATCCTCAATATCTTCTTTATTTAATTCACCCCATTTTGTGAAATTCATTGTAGGAGGAACCCTAAAAATCTCTTTGGGATCTAGTTTAAAACAAGGTCTACCATAAGCTTTTGGAGACTTGGGTATTTTAGTGATATAGTAGGCCATGTTCAATTTGTATTCTCCACAACCTTGGTCCTATATCTTGATATTAGGGTCAACACTTGGGATGATGGTAGAAGATGGTATGGTGGAGGTCAAAGAAGTGGACTTGGATGGTTTGGAAAGTGTGGATGGATCGATATATTTGGAAGAAATGGATCTCAAAGCTTCATGGTTAATTGGCACTTGGTATTCGAAAATACCTCTCAAATTGGTGCAATACTAGAAAGGATCAAGATCTCTAGGTATGGTAATTTTGGTGCCATCAAAAGAAAACTTCAGACATTGATGGTAAGTGGATGGTACAACCTTTAAGGCATGAATCTAGGGTTGACCAAGTAAGATGTATAGTAGCTCGAGATCTAGGACCTGACATTTTGTATCTACAATGATAGGCCCCACCCAAATAGGAAGTGTGATAATGCGCCGAGAGGAGTACTCCTCATCATCCTATGCCTTTATGACAATACTTTTGGTAGTGTCTACACAAGCATCAGAGAAGCCTAGTGCTTTGACCAGTTTTAGGGAGCATATATTCAATCCTACTCTGCCATCTACTAAGACTCGTCTAACCTTATGTTTATGGATGGAGACTTCTATATGTAGTGTGTCATTGTGAGATGGTTTAGGTGAAGAATAGTCTTGGTCTGGAAAGGTAATGTGACGGGGAGTAATCAAGTATTCAACCATGGCTTCAAATTGGTTGACATCAATGTTGTTAGGGATAGAAGACTCCTGTAAGGCTTTGTCAATTATGGATTTGTGTGTTGGTGAGATGTGTAGTAGCTTGAGTATGGAGATTTGAGCAGGCATTTGTCCCAATTGGTCAATAAGATTAAATTTTCCTTTGGGTTGTGACTATTGGTAGATGGACCGAGTATTGTGATATTTGGCTATCTAGTAGGGGTACTAGCTATTGTGACTTTTCCTCGACAGGTCGTGACATTACACTATAGAGTTTTCTTAGTGGTGATAGTATTGACATGTTCATCAACAACTCAGAGGTGGTTAATTATGGCTCCACCAGAATAGTTAAATGGAACCTGAGTGTAATTGGCTTGATTGCTATTCTTTGGACCTAATGTGGAGGGGTTACCAGAACCATGATCCTGCAGTGGGTTTTTATGAATTGTATGGTATGAGTTTAAAGCAAATTATTGAACATCTAGTTCAATGGTACGATTTTCAATAAGATCCTATATAATATTTCTTAATTGTCAATAGGAGGAAGTTTTATGCCCTTTTTCACAATGGTAATCACAAAATGCATTATCATCCCACCAAGATGGCTTGAATTTCCTAGGATCATATGGTTTAGAGTTTGACAATGTGATGACATTATTTTGGAGGAGCTTCTTGAGGACAACTTCAATTGGTTCACCCAAGGGGGTGTATGTGCATCTTTTTGGAAATTGTTGAGTTTGATGTGGTTGCCCTTGATCTTGATTGTTCTAGATGGTGTTTATAGTAGGTGTTGGTGTGGTTAATGGTGTGTTTTGTGGTTGAGTTCCTCTTAGTGTTATTGCAGGACCTTTCGTGTTCAGTGCTTTAGCATCAACAGTGCCATCATTGGTGATATGTTTGTTTTTGACCTAGTATTTGTTTTTGTCATTTGGTGGGTTTGGGATTGTGTTCTTGTTGCCATAATTGACTTCTCCTTTAGCAATAAGGGTTTTTACAAGTTGGACTCCTTTTTCGACTAGGTCTACGAAAGTGGTGCAACAATGAACTTGTAGATTGCATCTCAAGGGTCCAACAAGGTTTTGAACAAACATATTTACCTTCTCTTTTTTTGGTATCTTGATAGGACATTGACTTGCTAGACCTCGCCATCTTTGGAAAAATGGGATGAATGTTTCGCTAGTGTTTTCTTGGGTTGTCATACATAAATTGGCAATGGTAATGCTAGTGTCAATGTTATAGGAATAATTTTCTACAAATTTATCAACAAGTTCCTCCCATGACTTTATCCCTTTGGGAAAGGTAGCAAACCATTCAAGTGTGGGACCCGTGAGACTTCTAGGGAAGAGTCTCATTAGATAGGTATGTTCATATGCAACATCCATGCAATTGGTTGTAAATTATTGTATATGCTCAAGGGGATTAGTCTTGTATTTTGTATTTGTATTTGGAGAAGTTGGGTACCACATATTCGGGAGGGAACAATGGCATGTGCAAACTTGTATCAAATGGGTATGGACATAAGTCATAGGATGTGTGGGTCTTTTTATTTGAAAATTGTATGTTTTCCATTTTTTTTTGTAGGAAAATGAGTTGAGCCATGAGTGCATCAATTATAGGGTTGTTTGTGGCATCACACATGCTGGTAATGGGTATTCCATGAGTTCCCATTTGCTATGATGATATGTTTTGATTTTGGATGTATTGTTGTGGAATGTTTGGAATTTGTTGGTATTGAGTGTTTTGAATGGGAATATGCTATTGGATATGGATATGTGATGCATATGTAGGAATGTGAGTTCCAACAATGTTAGTTTGAATTTGCAAAATTTGTTGTCCTTGAACGTTTTGATGCCCAAATGAAGTCATGTGTTGTGTTATTTGGTTTCCTTGTCCAAATTGGTAAATGTGGCCATGTGGGATGTTTTTATTTTTTATTTGGGGAATATTGGTGTTGGTATTGATTTGTGACAAAGTATTAACATTTGGTTGAGGTCCTGGAATAGTAATTCATCTTTTAGTTCTCCCAAAGGGGTTTGATGAGTTTTTTTCCATGGCATTAGTTGAGGACCCAAGTAAGAGGTGTGATGATGTTGTTCCCATAGCACTAGATGAAGATCCAAATAAAAGGTTTGATGAATTTTTCCCCATTGTATTGGTTGAAGACCCAAATGTGGCTCCAACAATTTATGATGAAATTATTGACATTTGTGGGATAGATTGTGATGTGGCTTGTGATATTGATGATGTTCCCACAATAGATGTGTTTTGAGTGGTAGTGCCAAAGAAAGTAGCATTGATGGTGTTTGTTGCATTTTATGTAGTGGCACCAATGAAGGTATTGTTTGCATTATGTTGTGGTGTTGATTAGGGTTGACTAGTTTGTGTAGTATGATTAAGAGATGCTACTCTTAAGGTTTTAATGTCGAACCATCATGAAAATTTATCCTCTTGGTGTAAAAGCATGGCTATATATCTCTCTAAATCTTGCAAGAGTAATTCCTCCATAAAGGAATTCACTTTAGGGTTTTGGGCTACAGCTTCTAAGTCTTCCATGAATACTTGTCCAATTTTGTCTCTACATACAAATGGTTCAAAGGGATTGTGTGATGAGGATTCCATGTTCATGTCACTGAAAGGGTTGATGAAAGATGCCCCCATGTCCGTGTTTAAGTTCATGTCATTAGAAAAGTTGTAGGGGTTGTTGCCTTGTCCAAAGGGGTCAATTTGTCTTCTCTTTCTTTGTAACCTAGTCTCAACCATATAAGGATTTTCTCAAATGGGGGAGGATGAATGATAACAAAATCTATGAATGGGAATGATATGACACTATGTTTTTTGGATTTTTGAAATAAGGAATGCAATAGTGACAATGTTGTCTAAGGGATGCCAAATACAAAGTGATAATGAGGACTAAAATGAATGGTATGACACTATGTTTTTTGGCTTTTTGAAATAAGGGATGCAAAGTAAGAATGAATGGTGGAGGAATAAAGTGTTTTAAGGTATGATAATGCAAATGAAAAGGTCTAAGGTGCAATCAATTTTGGTAGAATTTTAGGAAAGGTTTACTAACCAATCAAAGCTTGGTCAATGTCTCAATTTGGATTATCAAAGGACTTTTTGGTAGGACTAAGTGAAAATGACAAGGTGACAATAACATGGTGAGGTTTCCACACTAGACTTATGAGTTGGAAATATCTCACAAAAGGGACAAAAACTAAAGGATTGATTTTGACTAAGACCAATGATAACCTATTTTTGAAGACAAAGGTTTCACAAAGTATGGCAAGCTTTCTTACTCTAAAGTTTGAAAAAATGAGGACCTAAGAGGTTGTTTATGCTAGAAATGATGATGGATTCTAAGATGCAACTAAAAATTTGCAAAGGTGGACCTATGGTAAAACTAAATGCAAGATAAAAGATGCAAAAATGGGTGATTTGAGAAATTCATTTTCTAGTTTTGAATGGAGGACATTGGAAAAATATGTTTAGCAACAAATTGAAAATGTTTGGTCTCGGGTTTGGACAGTGACAATGATTTTCCTCAATGATAGACAAATGTGTTGTTTTAGGTAGCAAATGCATCACAAAGTATCAAATGCATTTTAGTTTCAGCAGATGTGTTGTTTTAGATCCTAGATGTGGTTCAACAGATCAATTGTGTTTTTTTGTGAAGCAAATACATTGTAGTATAGGAAAATGCATGGTTTAAGACAACATATGTGGTTCAGAAAGGAAAATGTGGTGTTCTGTGTAGCAAGTGCATTTCAATACAGAAAAATGTGTTTTTCTATTTGTCAAATGCAGTTTAATAGGTTGAATGCATTGCACAGAGTCTCAGATGAATTTGACAATCTAAAGTCTAGTTTCTTTGCATTTTTTTGTAGATTTTTGAGATTATTTTAGTTTACGTGTGTTGTTCCAGATTTGTGAAGGATGTTTATGTGTACATTGGTTCAAAAAACACTTGGAAAATACATGGTTTTGTCTTTGAATGTTGGAAACAAGCACAACCCTATGGATGGCAAGGACTATATCCATTGGATTCCCACTTGGATTTCTCCAGTTGCACTTATTCTTAGCGGGTGACTTAGAAGCTTGGCTACACTAGCTCCCCTTCACAACACTCACTTCTCTGGGTCAAGCAAGCTTTGAGCCCTCATAAATCTCCCATGAAAGGCTCTTCACCTCTACTAAGAACCGTGAGAATGTGGGATGGGTTGGCAAAAACCATTGATGCACCAAAAAATAGAAAGAGTTTTTAGAAACTACACAAAAGGTTTTTAGTTCAGGCACTCATTCAGGTGGCTATGCATAAGGAAAGATAAACTTTTCTGCATAAAAAATCTGCACCTGTAGTCCTAAGTTTTCCATTAATAGGATTCACATTTGTATACCAATCAAGAGTAGCTTGGCTAAAAAGCTTAGTTGCCAGTTTGAGTTGCCTTGGGGTGAGTACTTTTTCCCACCAAAGAAGGCCTAATTCCTAGAGTCAATAACAATTTCTTTTGCAGCTAGGATTGCACAAGTGTGCAAGGGGAGATGATACTTTTATTATTGAATTGTGGTTACACAAATTGAAAACACTTGTTCATTTTAATGTCCAAATTGAAATGTGGGGGTGGTAAAATAACAATCTCTAAGTGTTTTTGTTTATCAATATCGCACAAGGTGCATGAGAATTGCATACACACTTAAAAGCTATCACTACACCACAAGACACACAAAAAACTTGTTCATTTTAAACCCAACTTAATGTGAGACAAAAAATGTTCATTTTAAGCCAATGCTATGAAGATGAATGTAAATTTTAGCCTTGATGAGTTGGGTATGTGTAGGATCATGATGAGCCAAAAAGTGGTGATATGATGGGTATGTGGTTGATGAATTTTTTTTTTACCCAAAATTGATGAAACAAAAAGGGTTTTTAGAGGAGATTCTCAGCTTTCCACCAATAAAAATTATGCTTTACTTTGAATTTAATAAATAATTATTATTCATTTTCTATTTGAATTATGACTAAAGTCCTAATTGATAGGCTGATTGAAAACATCTATAACTTTCAAATGGTATCACATTTTTTGAATCTAAAACATGTGTCACATTCTATGCTTCACATACTATAGGATTAAAAAAAAAATTCATGAAGTATTGACCAAGTTAAGGTGGTCGGACATCAAGTTTTAATATTTTTAAAAGTTGTAATAAAAAATTCATAATTAATTATTTACATGGAAAAAAAATTAAAAAATATGCATCACATCGGGACATGAGTTCTCTGTTAATGTAATTAATTAATTATTACACTAGCATAAGTTAACTTAGGTCATATTTCATTTAGTCCTAGGTTAGTTTTTTAAATAAATCATTTAATAAATAGGGAAATATTCCCTTCCTTGTTTGTAGGGATAAGATTCCTTCTAGAAGTTGAGTTGTCCTTCTAGAACTTATCTCAACATTTAATAATCATATAGATAGGGTTCGCATGTTGTCACATGTTGTTAGATCATGACACATGGAAACATCTCATGCATCTTAGGTTTTCTTTCTTGCCTATATAATTAGGCAACTTGTTCATTTGTAACATATCATTTTCATCATATCAATATAGAGTCTTTAATCAACATTTCATTGTTGCAACACTTCTCTTTGTGGTTATTATCTTTCATGGCTAAAGTCTTTCATTGAAGATTCTAGAGCTTCAGGGGTTGTGCAATCTATAATCTCAACATGGTATCAGAGCTAGTCCATTGAAACATCAACCCTTGATCCAGGAAGTTGGAGTGCAAGATTCTTGCAGGCTTGGAGTTTTATGTTGTAGGCTAGTTGGCTCTACCCAGGAGCCAAGCTGATTTCTGGTGCAAATCAGGCTCTCTCCGACCTCTCCATTGCATCCAGAAGGCCTCAAAACCCATAGATTGCTTGTTCATTTGTCAAAATTGGAGACATATCAACTGAGAGCCATTGAGGTATCAATCAAGGGTTTGCATTTTTTTGTACTATCCATACAATTTTGTAGAAAAAAATCCCCCTTTTAGTCCTCCATCATGGAATTTTTTTTTAGAAAAATGAGGCTATTTTTATCTCATCATTGGGGGAAAATTTTTTATATAGTTCAGAAAAAATCACATTCTCTGCAGGGCGATTGGTAATTTTAATACAAGGTCGATAGAAATATCTATTTTTTGGCTATAGCTCGGGTTTATATTTTTTGTAGTTGGCATATAACATTTTCTATCGGCATTTTAATTTTTTGAATTGTAATTTACAATATCAATTTTTTTTTTTGCCATCGATCTACAAAAACTGACCTGTGGTTGGCTTCGTCAAATCACCTATGTCACTGCTGCATCATTGTCGGCCTCGCTTCCGTCACCCGACCCATCAACCAAGCTCCCATCGAAGTTTCTCAGATTGTCACCGATGTCATAGTTTCTTCCTGGTGGTTCCTTCACACCGGAGACCACCTGTTCATCGGCTCCGTCTCGCCGAAGTCCATAGAGCTCCTAGCTCCCGCCTCGGTCCCATTGCCAACCAAGGGCTCCGCTAGTTTTAGGGCGGTGTATCCTTAGCCAATCGTGCCACCCACTCCACCGCCACTTATCCAACGATGCATTTTTTTTAAACTTCCAGCTAACCCCTCGGTCATATCAACAACTAGGGGCTGATTTTTTTTGCCCTAAGGTGCTTGTTTTTTGCACCTATTTAGCCTATACTTTCAATTCAACAGTTTTTCTTCCGAAGGCCATATCTTCACGCCACGGTATTGAAAATTCACAAATGAGATACCGACGAAAAGATAATTCAAAGCACTATCCACTGGTGCCATCTATTTTGCAATATTTTTCTGCTATAAATTTCTAAATTCAACTAAATTCAACCCTCCATTTTGGACTCAGAAGCACATATCTTCACATTAGATTGTTAGATTTTTGTAATTCCAGCGACATTCGAGAGATATTTCAGTGTTTTTTCTCATCAGTCCACTCAATTTCTTTGGTTTCAGCTCCAGGTATCTTCTATTTGTTTTTTTGCAATTTGATGCATTTTCTTGATTCCTAAGACATCCTGAAGCTTGAAGAAGAATTTCTTGATCTCAGAGGTATATTCTCAGTTGCATATCTATTTGGAAGTCTTCTATTTGTTGTTGAAGGACAGTGTCTTTGTTTTTGTGAAGAAATTTCATTATGGGGCTTGCATACACTTCTCCTTTGCAAGTTGATTGTGATGTTTTGAGATCTATTGATCATTGTGATTGTTCTCACATTCTTTGGATAAAACTTTGGAAGATCTATGGAGGTTCTAACACTCCACCATTCCCCGATGATCATGATTCAAAATTTCATTCTTCATATCAAGTTCCCTATGATGATATTGTTGTGCAAGACATTGATTACCTTGAATCTTCTGAAGAGGTTGACAAGGTTCCCTCAAGTGATTCTTCTCCATCAAAGACTATTGGTATCCCTTCACATTCAGTGATTCCTTGCCTAGAGTCATTGATTGAGGATTCCACTATCATCATTCATCAGGACACATTCAGTTTTCCAGACTTGACATCACAAGATGGCTTCGTTTTAGGTATCACTGACTTGGATACTTCTATAGGTATGGAGGAAATTCTTGAGGGGATATCACTCCTCTATTCAGATTTGGCTTTGGAGTTTTGTTTTGAGTCTCCTCATTCCTTTGTCTCAACCTTGATTGGGGATCTAGAGACCATCTTGGAGGCACTTGGTTTCTCTTCAGAGATTTCATATCTGAGACTTCTTCTTTGTTACTCCTTTCAGGATTTGAGGTTTCTTCAACATCCACCATTGGAATTTATTCTTCCTAGTGGGAGATTTGTGGTTTGGACACCTTCATTGCTTCAAACTTCTTCTAGTGGTTTTGAGGACACTTCATTCAGGGGGCGCTATCAAGTCTCCATCACATTCATCATATCCATTCCATATTTGTCTTTGGATATTGTTCAACATCAGTTTCTGCATTGTATTGGTTTGTCACCCTCTTCATTGATTGTGGCATCTTCATCTTCAGGCACAAAGACACATGAGTAGAGTTCAGAGACACGATCATCCACATTCATCCTTCCTTCCTTCAATTCCTATCTGGAATGGGAAGCATCCCTGCACTTGCACTTGGTTTTGTTTCTTCCGAAAGGGAGACAAGTTGTTTGTCGACATTGGATCATGTTTTTTCTTCAGACACTTACCATTTTTGCAGGTGATCACATCTTCTAGGGGGGCTATTTAGTCTATTATATCCATGTGACAGATGGTGTACTTGGGGGGTATTTGGGAGTCCTCCATCCTTCCCATCCTATCTCACATTTTTCTGCATTTTCATCTCCTTTTTGGAGAGGGGTTTTCTTCCCACTAGGTTTTCCCCTTTTTCTCCAGTTGTGGGAGATTTTCTGCATCTTCATGTACATGGGTACCTAACATGGCCTCATAACCGGGACCCATCATCATCATCGATCATCTTGCATAATCATTGTATTTTCCTCCCTAAGTTGAACTTATGGGGGGGTGTTAGTGTAATTAATTAATTATTACACTAGCATAAGTTAACTTAGGTCATATTTCATTTAGTCCTAGGTTAGTTTTTAAATAAATCATTTAATAAATAGGGAAATATTCCCTTCCTTGTTTGTAGGGATAAGATTCCTTCGAGAAGATGAGTTTTCCTTCTAGAACTTATCTCAACATTTAATAATCATCTAGATAGGGTTCACATGTTGTCACATGTTGTTAGATCATGACACATGGCAACATCTCATGCATCTTAGGTTTTCTTTCTTGCCTATATAATCAAGAAATTTTTTTATTTGTAACATATCATTTTCATCATATCAATATAAGTCTTTAATCAACATTCCATTGTTGCAACACTTCTCTTTGTGGTTGATTATCTTTCATGGCTAAAGTCCTTCATTGAAGATTCCAGAGCTTCAGGGGCTATGCAATCCATAATCTCAACATCCTCTACTTATATCTAAAATATTATAAAAAATATTATCATTTTATTGTGGTTAGGGTGGTCAGACAGACACCTACTTATTTTTCCCTAAAATTTAAGTACTACTGCATTGAAATTTCAATTGTTTACTAAATAGATTTAAAAAAAAAAAACCTAGTAGTTTAGAAACTACATTCAATTTGCTATAGATTCTATTCTTACATATTTTTGAAATAATATAGATAACTTATTCAATTTTTTACATCAAGTTGCCTAACTCTAATTTTTCTAAATTTTTGGCCACTTAAGAGCCTACTTTTTCCATTATGATCCTGCACATACCCACTTTCAATACAAGTTCTGTTCATTTTAAACCCATGAGTGAATGCATGTTCATTTTAAGCCATGACTTGTGAATGCAAGTTGTTTGTAATTATTTGTTTGTTTGCTTTAGTATTGTAAAAGAGTTATAAAAATCAATAAACAAAGGTTAACAACTCCATTCCAGCTTGTCACATGTTGCAAACAATAGATTAGTAACCCAAAAATCCCTAATCTACTAAACAAAAAAGAAGAAATTTGGAAAATTCTGTCAAAACTGGAAGCAAAAATTTACCAAGTAAATGTGTCATTCTGTAGAGTGAATGCGTTGCAACAACAAATGCATTGGTTTGGGCCTACAAATACATCTTGAGAAATCAAATGTGTCATTTTGTCTATCAGATGGGCTTGGAAATGCAAATGTGTCATTCATGAAAGGAAATGCATCGTGACACATCGATTGTATCTCAGAAAGTTGTAGTTGCAGTGTTTTGTACTTGTACCTGCAAAAAAGATGAAAAGTTGTACATAAATCTATAAAAAAAAGAGTGTTTTGGTGTTGGGTTCACTAATGTAACTAAGGAAAAAAGTTAGGTTAGCATAATATCAAATTCATAATCAAAACGCTAGCTAAAAAATGAAGTACAATGAAGGAAAATGCATAAAAGAAAGGAAATATTTCACCAAAAGTCTTCAAACCCTCCATGATTGACCTTCATTGCCCTTCTCCATTTGCTACAATATTATGTTTTCCCTCAGATTTTGATGAGAAACTATGACCTATGACAAGCCCTAAGCAAATATTGAAGGATTCTAATGTTGCTACAATTTGCAAGTATGCAAATATGAAGCAAGCCTAAAGTATGAAGCATGAAATCACAAAGTCAAGAGGTGTCCAAATGAGGTAAAAATTGCCTTTTTATAGAAAATCCAATTTTAGATGAAAGACCAAGATTGAAAGTTGAGAGATGCCCTAAGATCAAAGGTTGAAATTAAATGTGACAACCGACAATTAGGGTTAGGGAAAATTTAGGGTAAATTTGAAATGAAGGGTTGAGATTTGATTTTAGAAAATCAAATCAATGGTAAAGAATGCATGTGACAAGGAGATATTGGGCACAGAAAAAAAGCCAATTGAAAAATAAAATAATAATTTAAAATTATTTGATTTTAAAGGTTGAGTTGATCTTATGAATTAAAAATTAATTCAATTCAAAAGTGGTGGGGTCATGTGATAGTAAATAATGAATTTAAATTATTTACTTGGTGGGAAAAAGGAAAGTGGGAAATTTTAAATAAATTATAGAAATTTATTTAATTATAAGAAGACTTAAGACATTAATGACATTTAAATAAATAAATAAATTTATTTGTTTAAATAATCAAGAAGAAATAGTGGATCAATAATAATTAAATAAATTTAGGAATTTATTTAATTATGGAGGGACATATGAAATTAGCGATGTATTTAAATAAAATAAATATAATTTATTTATTTAAATAGTTAGGAGGAATAAAAGATATGAATTAATTAAATAATTGAGAATTATTTAATTAATAGTCAAATTTGGACTATAGGATATAATTAAATATTTTAATTATGTTAGAAGAAATATGGAGAAAATAGAACTTGTAGGCCTAGGTCAATTTTATATGTCTACAAAATGAATTGCAAATACATGCAACAATTGTTACAACTTTTAGCAATGATTTTAATGTTTCCACTACCCTATTTCTATCCACATAGTGCTACATGTGCTTGAACCAATGACTTGCATTTTTTTCCAGTCATTAATCCATGACCGGTTGCTAACAATTGCTTACATGCCATGCAACAAAACTCATTTCTATGTGTTTGTTCACATATCCACGCGTGCACTACAACCTTTTCAATTGGTGTTTATTTGTTTTACCACGTGCAACCAAAAATTGTTTGAATTCTTGGCATTTTATTAACTTTTTTCAACCATTCTTTAATTATATTTTGAATACTAACCTACAAAAAATTATTTATGAAAATAATGACCCCCCTTGCATTCCCTTGTTAAATAGTTTGGGGGGGAAAACATGTCGGTGAAAGGGTAAAAAAATTTAACCTTTGAGTATGATCAGGCTCCATAATACAACAATCTCCCAGTTGGAGATAGATCATACTTCATACCATTGCATCTCCTACTTGGAGATTGATCATACCACCATTGCCCCTACAACTCCCATTAGAGATTAGCACCATGGACCCTACTTTCTAAATTTATTTTCAACCTTGAAGGCCAACCAAAGATGAAGAGGAGATCAACTTATCCCTTGTTACCACCTTCATTAACATATCCATTGGATTTTCATCTATATTTATCTTTTCTAGCCTTACCTATCTATCCTCCAACACTGAATGAATAAAATCATATCTCAACTATATGTTTTTGGTTTTTGAGTGCAAGATAGAATTCTTTGCAAGATGTATAACACTCTGGCTATCTATAAACAAGTAATTGTTGTGGACACTTAAAAATGTCTTGAATGATACTACACACTTGAATTTGATCATTAACTTCGTTTAGTCCTAAAACCCATCTTCTTTTCACTTGTTTGATTAAATTAGCCCAGCTATTTAATCAAATGCCTCATCATCACATATTAATCTAATCGACCTAATTGGGTTAATTCATCCCCTCTCACACTAACATTCCACCTTGCTTAAATTGAATAAATCAAATGATTTAATTTAAACCTTATTTCCTCTCATTTCATTAAATAATATTTATTATTTAATTAAATGTCATCTTGCACTCCTTTTTCATTAAATAAATTGATTATTTAATGGATATCCTATTATTCTCTGTTTTGCACATTAAAATTTAGTTTTAATTACTAAATTTCTAATTATCATCACCCTCCCACTTGCAAGGGAATATTCTTGGAATATTCCTCCTTTGCACATTTCTCCAAAAGAGAATATTCCTATGGAATATCCCCTTTTGTGCACTCATTCCTCCAAAATATCTCTTAACCTCTTCTTAATTCTTAGAAAGTGTGTTTGTTGAAAGCTAATTTGGACCATTGATTAAAATAGTTGATCAAAGTGTCAACTTTCAACTTTGACCGTGGATTGGAATCCTCAATCCATGTTTCATCCTCCTTTCATTATTGACCATTGATTGATCTTTTCAATATGAGCCCTTGTTTTCTCATTTGTTTTCCTATAAATAGATCACTATTTGGAGATGAATTGATCCATCTTTTGATAGAAAAGTTATTATATTGAAATTCACACTCACTTGCATCCATATTGAGCACTTTTAATTAGAATATTAGATTAATTTTCACACATAGTTAGCTTAAGCATCCATTTTAGTATAATTTAAATCTATTGCTTATATATATTTGAATTTTATTTATATTTAGCATAGATTGCATCCATTTTATCAATCATCTTAGCATTTAACACTCTTCTTTATTATATTAAACTAGTTTTGTATCCATGTTTCACACACATCTCATCGGTTTCATCAATTTTCTTTAATGAAAATGATTGAAACAAACTCATATTATTTAAGGGATTGGGAAAGGGTCACCATTGCACATCAATGTGACACCACTCCCACAATGGGATAAGATTCAAGGTCTTAGAATAGGTTTTATCACACTTTCGTGATTGATTTCATGTTAGTTTAATGGTTATTTAGTTTCTTGTTGATTTCAAATATCTCATTGGGATCATGGCTTAGTGGATTAAATGTGCCTCAAATCTGTATGGATTTGGTGTATTTATCCTATACTATAATCTTAGCACATAATTGCTTAGTTGTGTGCAGGGAGGTCATTTGGAGTAGATTGTTGACTATTGCATATGCTTTGGTCTAAAATATTCTAATCTTATAAACTAAATTCCAATGAGCTTTTGTATGTCAAGATGTGAACAAGGACTAGATCCTATCTATTTGTAGAGTTAAAGTCCATTACACTAGATACAACACCATCCTAGTTATCAATACCTTGATGCATTGTGTCTATGTGTTATATCAAAAATAAGGAATGCTGGAGAGTCCCAATCCCGAATATGAGAAAAATCGTCCATCTCATCACCATATTTAATAAAGTCTTAATGAACCATGAATTTGTTGGACTTTTGAATCAATCTTAAAATTAATGGTTAATCCATCTCATTCTTCCATCCATCTTATTCTTCTATATTACTAACAATTCTATCCATGTATCGAATTTGTGTGATATATCAAAATATACATGAGGCTACCCATGGTTGATGACTATCTATACATCATCAAATCTATCTACATCAAACATTTGAACTTTCTAATCCTCTTTGAGCTAAACTGATCTTGCAACCTTTTTCATGAAATCAACCCAAAATTTTAAATTTATGCCCGATATCTAGAGGGGGAAAGGTACCAACTTATTTCCTTCCATTGGGGCAATAATGAGGCATCCAAAAAATTAATTTATTTTTATTTTTTTGATATGAGTAATAGTTTTAATCCAAAAAGTGTCAGTCTTTGAACCGACATAACATGTACCTCACTTCAAGGAGGGGAAAAATGTAGACACTTAAAAATGTCCTAAATGATACTACACACTTGAATTTTATCATTATCTTCGAACGTTTCATCCTAAAATCCATCTTCTTTTCACTTGTTTGATTAAATTAACCTAGTCATTTAATCAAATGCCTCATCTTCACCTATTAATCCAATTGACCTAATTGGGTTAATTCATCCCCTCTCACACTAACATTCCACCCTATTTAAATTGAATAAATCAAATGATTTAATTTAAACCTTATTTCCTCTCATTTCATTAAATAATATTTATTATTTAATTAAATTCCATCTTACACTCCTTTTTCATTAAATAAGTTGATTATTTAATGGATATCTTATTATTCTCCATCTTGCACATTAAAATTTAGTTTTAATTAATAAATTGCTAATTATCCTCACCCTCCTACTTGCAAGGGAATATTCTTGGAATATTCCTCCTTTGCACATTCCTCCAAAAGAGAATATTCCTATAGAATATCCCCTTTTGTGCACTCATTCCTCCAAAATATCTATTAACCTCTTCCTAATTCTTAGGAAGTCTGTTTGCTGAAAGCTAATTTGGACCATTGATTAAAATAGTTGATCCTTGTCAACTTTCAACTTTGACCATGGATTGGAATCCTCAATCCATGTTTCATCCTCCTTTCATTGTTGACCATTGATTGATATTTTCAATCTGAGCCCTTGTTTTCTCATTTGCTTTCCTATAAATAGATCACTATTTGGAGAGAAATGGATCCATCTTTTGATAGCAAAGTTATGTTGTTGAAATTCAAATTCACTTGCATCCATATTGAGCATTTTTAATTAGCATATTAGATTAATTTTCACACAATAGTTAGCTTAAGCATCCATTAATGGCTTCCATGGTAACTTAGCTTGCATCCATTTTAGCATAATTTGAATCTATGGCTTATATCTTTGAATTTTGTTTACATTTAGCATAGATTGCATCCATTTTATCAACCATCTTAGCATTTAGCACTCTTCTTTATCATATTAAGCTAGTTTTGCATCCATGTTTCACACACATCTCATCAATTTCATCAGTTTTCTTTAATAAAATTGATTGAAACAAGCTCATATTATCCAAGGGATTGGGAAAGGGTTGCCATTCCACATCAATGCGACACCACTCCCCCAATGGGATAATATTTGAGGTCTTAGAATAGGTTTTATCATGCTTTCATGTTAGTTTAATGGTTATTTAGTTTCTTGTTGATTTCAAATATCTCATTGGGATCATGGATTAGTGGATTAAATATGCCTCAAATCCATATGGATCTGGTGTATTTTTCGTATAATATGACTATGGTCACAACTTCTTTCTTGCTGTTTTCCCAATTCTTCCATGAAAATTTATAGCCATATCATCTCCTTGCTTGCCTTTATTGCAACTACATACTTTGCCTCCATGGTGGATAAATGAACCACCTTTTATAGCCTTGAGATCCAACTCACTAATGTACCACCTATAATAAACACATAATATGTAGTACTCCACCTGGTATCTATATCCCCTACAAAATTTGAGTTAACATAGCCTTTTAAATTAGTATTAGAGCCCCCAAAACATAAATTTTTATTGGATGTACCTCTCAAATACCCAATAATCCATTTTACTGCATTTCAATGGTCCATTTTGGGATTACTCATATATCTACTAACAATTCCTACAACATGTACAATATCTGGTCTCGTGAATACCATGGTGTACATCAAATTACCTACAATTGAAGCATATGGTACCTTGGACATTTTTCCTCCTCTCATGTCTTCGGATACATATCCTTAGTCAATTTGAAATGACTAGGAAAAAGTGTGCTAATAGCTTTTGCATTCACCATATTAAATCTCTGCAACACCTTTTCAACATAATTAGATTGCAATAGAAATAATTTTATATTTTTCCTATCCCTAGTAATTCTCATACCAAGGATTTGTTTTTCTGCCCCCAAATCCTTCATAGAAAATTAATTTGTTAATTGTTGGTTTAAATCCCTTATGTGATCTATGTTAGATCTCGCTACAAGCATATCATCAACATATAAACATAAAATAATGTATCCATCATTATCCAACCTCTTAAAATAAACACAATGGTCAGAATTACACCAATTGTAGCCTTGCTCAAGCATAAAACTATCAAATTTACTATACTATTGTTGAGGTGCCTGTTTCAAGCCATATAAACTCTTTTTTAATCTATACACTAATTTATCCTTCTGACCTCAAAAAATTGTGGTTGTTCCATATATATCTACTCCTCCAAATCACCATGGAGAAATGATATTTTTATATCTAGTTGTTCTAAATGCAAATATTCAACAACCATAATACTTAAAATAGTATGAATAGAAGTCTTTTTAATAACTGGAGAAAAAATTTCATCAAAATCAATGCCTTTTTTATGTGCAAATAATTTTAAAACTAACTCAGCTTTAAATATTTGTTTACCTCCATCTTCCTCTTTCAACCTATAATCCCATTTATTTGGTAAAGCATTTTTACTTGAAGAAAACTTGCATAAATCCCAAGTCTAATTTTTTAGTAAGAATTTCATTTCTTCTTCCATTCTATGCTCCCACTGAACCTTTGCATCCACCTACATAGCTTCATCATACCCTTCCGATTCACCAACATCAATTAATAAAATAGAATACAAAGAGGGAGAAAATCTTTTGGGAGGTCTACTTATCTTTGTTGATCATCTAAAATTCATTGGAGTTTGTGATATTTGTTGTTGTTGTTGTAGAGCATGAGGAACCACTAGAACATCATTGTCTAGAGTATCATACAACACTACATAATCATTTTATGTCTTCTCATGCAACTACAACTGATCTTTGTACAACTCCTTATTGAATATAACATCCTTGCTTGCTTCTCACAGTTTTCAGATTTTCAGAATCTCAGATCCTATAACCAAATTCATTAATGCCATATCCAATGAAGATACACTTTTTTTTATTTTGCATCCAGCTTGGTTTTATTTTCAAAATCTACATGTGCAAATTCTTCATAACTGAAGGTTTTGAGAAAAAAATAATTCACCTTCTTACCTATCCATTCTTCCTTTGAAATACCACAACACAAAGGATTAGAGGGACCTCTAATAATCAAATTTATAAAAGTATTAACAACCTCTACCCATAACTATTAGTATAGAGGTGATAGAGAGAAAAACTACAAGGGAAATGAAGAGGATTATTGCAAGGACATCAGAAGGGAAATGGGCTAGGGGTGACCATTTGAGAGATGCTAAATGTGATGGAGGAGGAGAGGATGAGGACCCAGATGGAGGTGACTTGGGTGTTGTGTGACTGGAGGATCCTACTTTCTCATGGGAAAAATATTTCTTGGCTCCTTAGTTCTTTGCTTTCTAAGAAAGGTTCTGATGATGTAGGCAAGGACATTGAAGCTATTGTTTGTTTTGGGTCTACAAAATTGCTTTCCCCTGTGCCATCATAGTTTCATGTTGAATGGGGTGAGCTTGCTGCTTTGACTGGTGTGACTACCCTTCTATGAGGTTTGCATGTTGCTATTAGTATTTGGGGGTTAGCCTCTTAGCCCTTTTTTTTTGGAGGATCTTGTGGGGTGAGTGCGTGGCTAGTATGTCCACTCTCTTCTCTATTTTGGAGTTGCTTTCTCTTAACTCTCCTATTGTGGCGGTTTGGTGTGATGCTTGTTGCTTCCTTGGTATTGCTTGGAGGACTTCGGTGGTGTGTGGTTGTGAGGGTTCATTTTCCCATGAGGTGGTTTGGTTGGAGACCTGTACTATTCTTGGTCCTATTTGGTGTAATGGGATAGATTGGGGGTTTTATTTGTTGGCTTATTTTCTAACTAGTTCCTTCCGAGTTTCCCTTAGCTCATTTTTGATGTCCTTTTGGTGGTGTTGTGGTGGTATTTCTTGCCTTGGGTGTGTATTGGATGCTTTTAGTTTCTCTTTAGTGGATTGGTGGTGCTTCCCTTGGGTTGGATCTATGGAGATTTGTCCTATTTTTGGCTCTAATCAGTGTGTTGGGGTAGCTTGGGGGATTTATAGTTTGGCCGTCTCCCAATATCCTTCTTGTTGGGGCTCCCTTGTCCTTCTTGGGCCTTATTTTCTTTTGTTATCCTTGGGCTTGGACCTCTACTTGTTATGGCTCTTTGGTGTGGATATTGTGGTTTTTCTGTAGCTGGTTGGGTTATGCTTATGGTGTTATCTTTGGGCCTAGTTGTGTGCCTTGGTTAAAGAGTTCCTTGCTACCTCCTACCTATACTTGAAGCTAGGGTTGCCTTGGGATATGGTGTTTTCCCTCCCTTCTGATTTCACTTGCTTCTGGGATCTATGACTTCAATCTTCTATTGAGGGGGAGATTGTTCCTATTGAGGAGGTTCCTTCTTCTTTTGAGGTGGATTTGGTAGCTGTAGTGCTACTCAGTAGATCTTATCCTTTATGTTGGATCTTATTGAGGTGTTGCTTGTGTAAGGAGAGTGGTGTTTTCAAAGGTTTTAGGTCTTATTTCATCCTATCTTTGGAGGTGATACCCCTTCTCTTGAGGTGGAGGTTGGGTTAGCATTCCTAGTGGGATGGTGCTATTGGGAGGCTACTGTTAGTAGTTTGGTGGGGTGTTGTTGCAAACAAGTTGAGTGTATGGGGATTTTTTCTTCCTTGGCTCAGCCTTGTTCTTCTCATATTGAGGTTAGAATTTGGATGGGCTATTTTATTTGATTGGTAACTTTGGTTGCCCTTGTTATAATGGTTCAAATGTGAGTTGGAGTTGCATCAGTGATGTCTTTCCTAAGTAGATGGGTTGTTGTTGCTTGGTTGGTACATGCAGGTTCAATGTTCACTTATGGTTTCCAGGTCCTAGTTAAAATTTGGTTGTTTAGGGATCTTGTCCCTCTCTTGTTATCTGATGCAACTTTTGTAGTATTGTCTTCTTGTTAACTATTGTTGCTATTTTGCTGCTATTTGTATGTGATTTATCTTTTCAGAAACTTTCCTACCTTGGAAAGGGTTATATATCCCTTCAAAACTAGTTGTAATGGGTTTCAAAGCCCCATAAAAACTTGTTTACCTCTAATAAAAAATAGCCTCTGCCCATAAATTTAAAGGAACCCTATCATGCAATCTCATGCTCCTTGGACACTACATTATTGTCATATTCATGCACTCAGCCACTCCATTTTCCTATGAAGTCCCTAGAACCATTTTGTGCGTACAAATTCCATTAAAGGAATAATAATATTCAATTTCTTTGTTGCAATACTCACCATCATTATCAAATATGAGACATTTTAACCTTTTACCTATTTCATTCTCAACCAAGCTCTTTCAATTTTTAAATGTTTCAAACACTTCATATTTCTTCCTAAGGAAATAAATCAAAACCTTCCTAGTTGCATCATCAATGAAAGTAACATAATATTGAGAGCCACTGAGAGAAGATACCTAAGCTAGTTCCCATACATCCATATGCACAAGCTCTAATTTCTCATCTTTATTTTTCCTCCCATCATTGAGAAAACTTACTCTCTTTTGTATTCTATACACAACTTTCATAGAAATCCATATTAACACATTTTACACCTGGTAAAACTTTCTTTGAATGAAGTAATTTCATACTTTTTTCATTCATGTACCCAAGTTTGTTATGTCATAGTGTCATTTATGAACCCACAACAACTATCTAATTTTCTACCGGTTGTCCCACAACAACTGTTATATCTATTTTTTCCAACAACTTTCTTATTTTTTTTTTTTTGCAATAGCTAAAGTAGAAATAAAAATATGACTTGTACAAAGATATACAGTTCCTAATTTCACACATTTTTCGACTACTAAGGCCCTTTTTGTAACCTTCCAATTTTTATCACTAAAAGTAACAACACAACCTTCATCATCTAGTTGACCTACTAAAATTAAATTTCTAGTCAACCTTGGAACATGCTTTACCTCTTGTAATATCCAATGATTCCCATTCTACAACTTAATCTTGATTCTTCCATCTCCAACAATTTGACAAGGTTCATTATCTCCCAAATAAACCAACCCAAAATCCCCTTGGACATAATCAAGAATTTTTTTTAATGGGGCATAGCATGAAATGAAGCCCCTGAATTTAACACCCAAGAATCATCAACATTTCCAAGGGATAAAATCAAAGCATCATCTTCAACTTTATTATTTACCAAATTTTCCTCCTTATTTCCTTGTTTGTCTCCATCTTTATTCTTTCGAGACCAACAATCCTTCTTTAGATTACCCAGTTTACCATAGTACCAACAATCCTTCTTTTATCTGGATTTAGACCTTTTGTCCTTCAACTTTCCTCATTACTTTCCACAACCTGCAAAACCTTTTCCTCTCTCCTTTTTTGTGCCCATGATTTATACATTCAAAACACTACTTGATGTGGATGTCCTACTTGAGATTTTCCTATGAATTTCCTCACTCGAAATAACACCAACATCATCATCAAATTTCAGAATATTCAAACCAAAAATAGAGTTACCAGCTACCATTACCAAGCTATTCTAGCTTTCAAGAAAGAACATAGAATCAAAAGAGCCATAACTTATTCATCAAAGTTTAAATTAACATAAGTCAATTGACTGGTAATTTTGTTAAACTCATTTAAATGATCAGTAATGAATCCACCTTCTACCGTTTTCATATTGAATAAGCACTTCACAAGAAATTCCTTATTTGAAGATGAAGGCTTTTCATATAACTTTTCTAATGTCCGCATCAACTCAATTGTTGTCTTCATTTTTGTAATATTGAATGCCATTGATAACACTAGGAACAAGAAAATGCTTCCTTGTGCCTTTCTATCCAGAAGTTCCTAATCCTCATCATCCATTGTTGCTGGTTTCTTTGCTTTCCTTTCCTATGACCACCATAAATCCTTCTATTAGAGATAATCCTCTATTTGCATCTTCCATAACTAATAGATTTTCCCATTGAATTTATCTACCTTCAATTTACCCTTTTCTACCATTACTCACTCAACTATGAGACTCCCACTCAACCGTGAAACCTTCCTATAGAGGTGAACCAAACACAACCCACTTTGATACCGCTTGATAGGAATTTTAGGTAAAATTATACCAGTTAAATGTAGATATTAAACAAATACACAACAAAATTAAAACACAAAAAATATTAATAGTGAAAGAACAACACCGATTTTTAATGTGGTTCACCCAAACATGGGATACGTCCACCAACAATAGAGTTCTTTTATTATTTAATGCCTAGAAAAATGAATTGCAAATACTTGCAACAACTGTTACAACTTGTAGCAATGATTTTAACGTTTCCACAGTCTTGTTTCTATCCATGCAGTGCTACATGCACTTGAAGCAATGACCTATGTTTTTTTATAGTCACTAATTCATGGCCTATTGCTAAAAATTTCTTACACACTTTGCATCAAAACTCATTTCCACATACTTGTTTAGATACCCATGCATTCACTACAACCTTTTCAATTTGTGGTTGTTTGTTTTCCCACGTGTAGCCAAAAATTGTTCAAATTCGAGACATTTTATTACTATTTTCAACCATTCTTTAATTTTATTTTAAATACAAAGCCTACAATGATTTCTCTATTAAAATAATTGGTCCACCTTGCATTCCCCCATTAAATAATTTGGGGGGAAATACATTGGTGAAAGGGTAAAAAAGTTTAACCTCCAAGTTTGATTGAGGTGTATAATACAACAATCTTTGATCTTATCCTCTCTTATCTTTGATCCTTATCCTCTCTCATTAATTATGTTTTAAACTTCTTTAATACAATTATAATTCATCATGTCAAATCAAAGAGAGGAAAAATATAATAACCTAAAATATGACCTTGCCAAACCACACCTAATTTTAGCCTATCATGATTCTTTAATTAATTAAATATTAATTATTTATTTAATTATTCCCATCTTTGTTATAATCCTTTAATTAAATAAATTTATCATTTATTTAATTAATATCCCTTCACATGGTCCCATTAATTAAATAGATACTTTATTTATTTAATTAATTTCCCTTTATCCTCTATCCTTGTCCATCTAATCCTAGCCCTTCATATTTTTTATATGGATTATATTCTAAATTTGTCCTCATGTGATAAATGTCCCTTTCACATGTCTACCTAACTTGTTCTCTAGATTCATTGAACCTAGACCCCCACCCAAAAGTCAAACTAGCTTTTCATCTTGTCCATTCATCTCATTTAACTTCTTAATCCTAACCATTTCCATAAGGTTTTTTGTCCTTATGTCAATCCTAAACCTTAATAATATCTATCATTTGACACTTGTCATATGATTGCATCCTTGATCCAAACCCTAATCCTCCTTCAATATTACCCATCCATCATCAATCATTTCTAGTCATTGATTTTTCCTCTTCAAGAATCTATATCTAGAGGTTCTCAACCTTCATTTTTTATCACTTATCACATTATCATACCTACTTAATATCAAAATATCTATTGAATCAATTTTATCATCATCATTATAAAATAATATCAAGGTTATGCTAGAGCATTGAGAAATCCACATATTAACATCAAAGAGAAAATCAAATGGAATAAGGGTGCACTCCATTTTTGCTCATCAAGGAGAGAAGAAAAGATTCTAGGTGAAGGTATTGTGCTTTTGTATTTATTTTATCTTCCTTTGTTTTCCTTCAATATTTTCCAACCCTTTTGAAGTACTAGTATCAATAATGAATCATCATACCACAAATTATATACATTTGGATCTAAATGGAACTAAATTAAACCTAAATCTAGAAGGAAGTAATCCATCTTGGTATACCAAGCTTGGGTGCCCTATTTTAGGCCATAGAGGGATTTACTAAGTTTGTAAACTAAGGATGAATCATAAAAAAAAATTAGTGTTTTTTCCATGTAGATCTCCTCCTCAAGGTATTTGTGAAGAAAAATACTCATCACATCCATTTGGTGCACATCCCAACCATGTGTTAAAGAAATAGTATGTGTGACTAGGATTGAATTCATCTTGGCTATAGGTGTAAAGGTTTTTGTGTAGTCAATACCATCAACTTATGAAAACCCCTTGGCAACTAAATATTACTTGTACTTATTAAGTTACCCATCTACAACAAATTTGGACCAATATATCCACTTACATCAAACCATCTTCCTTCCCTTATGAATTGGTGTCAAGGCTCAATTGTGATTTCTAATTTAGGAATCATATTCATCATGCATAAAACTATCCCACTTAGGTATGTCTAATATCTCTTAGAATGCATATGGATTATAGATTGAGGTAAAGAGAGAATGTGCCCCCCCTTTGATAATATAACTATATAAATCTTCCATCTCTTGGATTCTCTACCTAATTACTTACACTCTAAAGTGTTTGTCTCACCCAAAGAGGATGAAAACTGGGTGAGTCAGGTGCTAAAACATTATCCTCCAAAATGTGTCTAGAATTGTATTAGGATGAACCATCATCACTAACCGTGTTGTCAAGACTGGAAGAAGAAGAAGAATCTACTATGAATTATTTGAGTCATTTGAAGAATTAAAGTCAAGTGATTCCATAATATAAGGAGAAATGCCATTTTTATATTCATTAGGAATCTCCTAGAACATAACACTTAGGTCTCAATGAATATCTCATGTGTGGTTAGGTGGATTAGGTGATAACCTTTTACACCATTTGGATAACCTACAAAGATATAAGGTTTAGATATTGGTTCTATTATCTTATGATTCTTCTTTAGTATATGTGCCATGGATGGAGGTCCAAAGGCCCTAAAGTTCTTAGTTTATGGTTTCCTACCTATCCATGCTTCAAATAGAGTGATTCACTTCAAGTCTTTGTGAGAAACTAAAATTTGAATATAACAAACACAAATGATTGTTTCTTCCTAGTACTATGGTGTAAGGCCCTTAAAGTGTATCATGTAATTAGCCATCTCTTTTAAGGATCTATTGTTACATTCTACAACAATTTTTTTTTGGGGAGTATAAGGAACTATGCATTATAATTCGATCTAATTTTCTATGTAAAATTTATCAAACTTGTCATTGACACACTCACCTACATTTTTTGTCTAGACAAACATGACGACTTTCCCTAATTTTTTTAGAAAGAGCCTTGAAGTCTTGAAATTTGTTGAAGAATTCATATTTTAATTTAAGGAAATATATACATTAATATTTGGATAATTCATCTATGAAAGTGAAACATACCTTACCTTTTTTAAAGATAGATGGGGAAATTCCCCTGATACATCATTATGAACAATTTCCAAAAATTGTGTAGCCCTCCTTGATTTTCCTTTATCAATTTTTTTAGAATGCTTCCCAAGGGTACAAACCTCACAAATACCCTTAGATAATCTAACTATAGGCATCACTATGACCATATATTGTTGAATTAGTTGCTCATAGTAATGATAGTTAAGCTAGCCAAATTGCTTATGCTACAATTTTTTAACTCCATCTAAATGATACTGGAAACTGTCTCAACTTGCTGGCTTGACATTGGCAGCATTGTGTTCTCTCTCTTTGTCAACATGACAATATACCATCAAAGGGAATTTTTTCATAGTCTCTTTGATGGCCCAATAAGCTTTCATGTCTCACATAGCTCTTCATCGGTGAGACATTGTGTGGTTAGTGAGACTTCACCCATTCTCTCCTCAACATACCAATATCCCTTGTTGTGGTGTTGTGTTGACATTGTTAGCGATAGTAGCTCACTTTGGTGAGAGTTTCTGAGATGTCTCTTAAAAATTTCAAAACTCTGATGGAGTATCTTGTCGGCAGGAGATTGCATTGTCATCGAGACATTGGACAATGTATCCTCAACATCCCAATGAGGCTTCGTATCAGAGAGACTCGAATGCTTCACTGAGACATTGTGAAATGTCTATTTGACATGCTGATAGAAGTCTTGAATGATCTTGTTGATGTGACTTCAGGTGTTCGTCTTGGCTTTAGGAAATGTCTCTTTGACAATCTGATAAGCCGAAGGACTTTGAACGGTAAAGTGGACATCGATAAGACATTTTGTATTGATGGGAGAAGCTGAAATCTCTCATCGACATGGTAATGGACTTGGTTGTTGGTGTGACTCGAGTAGATCGACAAGAGATTGGAGTTTGTCTCTTTGACATGGCTCATTATGGTAACTATTGTGTGATGGTTGGTTTGCTATTATGAATGGGAACTGAATTGGTATGTTTCTAGCATGGGTCTGGTGATGCGGATTGTAGGTGAATTCTCTCTCAATGAAAAATGCTATAATGTGTAATGCATTGTAATAGTGTTTTGGGAGTTGAGTTTTGAGTCTGATGAGAGAGAATGAGATTGATCGGGAATTGCTATGCTACTTGAATTGTATGTCGTGAATTGACATCTAAGAGAAACAACTATAACTCTATATGTGGACTTTGTTCATTGTAATACAAAGTGTTTTTTCTTGGTGTGGTGGGTTTTTCTCCCAAAAGGGTTTTCCCACATTAAATTTGGTGTCCATTCTTTGGTTGTGTTAAATTTGTTCTTTTCTATTTTTATGCTAAAAGTGCATCTTTAATGAACTCTATTTCTAAATTGAACATTATGTTTGCATTATCTTCTTAGAATTCACATTAGGAAAGTGTTTTCATACCTCTACTTTCCTTACATGTGGTATCAGAGCCTAGCCAATTGTGTTATCCTTGTGGTTTGGATGGGTTTTTTGTGCCAATTCTGAAGAGTAGGAGTCTTGTAGAGGAATTTGGTAATCTCAATTATGGATTAAGATGGAAAGCACATTAGGGAAGACATAAATTGAAAAGTTCAATGGTGGAAACTTTGAGTTGTGGAAACTAAAAATGGGTGACCTATTGGTAGATAGAGATATTTGGATTGCTATGTCTGGAACTAAACCTTCAGGTATGAAGTAAGAAATTGAGACCTCATAGATAGAAAATCCAAAGGGTTGATAAGAATCTATCTTGTAGACTCTATTCTCCTGAATGTTCATGAAGAGAAGTCTGCATCTTCTTTGTGGAAGAAACTTGGTGACATTTATTAGGGCAAGTCATTGGTGAATAAGTTATTCTTGAGTGAAGCTGCACTCTTTGAAAATGGAGGAAAGGTCATTTATGGCTGATCATCTGAATACATTCAATATGCTTATTACTTAGTTACATCTATAGGTGTGAAGATAGATGATGAGGATCACTGTATGATTCCATTATGTTCTTTTCTTGACTTGTGGGATCATTTAGTGATGGATATTGGGAGTATGACAACCAATTTTAGGATGGAAGATGTGGTTACTTCATTGCTGTCAGAAGAGATGTGAAGGAAGTCTTATGAGATGGAAAATGAGGCTCTTGTTCTGTTAGCTCTCAAAAACACAGGTAAGATACCTCAAGAGGTTGCCAAACTCTTGGTATGTTTCAGGGTAACATACAAGGCCAAATGATTTAGACCTTCTTCTCTTCAGGTGCTGCTAGACCTAGGTGGGTCTACCTATGTAAATGAAGTATACTTAAGTTATATGTAATTTCTAAGATTAAGACAATCTACTCACAATGACATGGGGAATTGAATAGATGAAAAAGATAATTGCGAAAGGAAAATATGTTTAATTAACAAATGTACTTTATTGAATACTTTCTAAGGTTTCTAAAGTGAAATTGTATAGAATTGGGTGAAAAAATGGATAGGACTAGTGCCTTGTTGGGTAACGGAATCAATGAAAGTCTGTGAAAGTGACTAATTTTTGGCTATAACTCTAATTGTTTGACACTTGAATCTTTATATCTTGTATAAAGGTGTAGGGATGTAACTGGAAAACTCTTCTTATTGATCCAATGAGTATCCTATTGGTTACTATGATTCACTTAAAAGGATTTTAATCCTTCCTTGAAGAAACCAATTAGAAAAAATCACACAATGACACTAAGGGTGTATTGATAGATGAAAGTATATACTTGATATATCCAACTTGAATAATCAATGGTATTGCATTGGAGACAATTTGAAAAATTGTCAATTATATGCTCTACTTATCAATCCAATTGATGTTTCTAGATTATTGTAATTTGTTTAAAAGGAGTTTTAATTCTTTACTTGAAAGAAACCAGTTAAAAAAATTACACAGAGGTAGCAAATGTACTTGATGAATTAAACTATCACTTGGATAAATTCATACAACTTAGAAATCTAATTGGAGACAAAAAGATAATTATTTTAATTCAACAAACAATTGAGACAAAAATATAAGTCACAAAATCATAGATCTTTCATTAACTCCAAAATTTATACATGCATCATGGTCTTCACTGTATAAAACATTTGATAGTATTTTTTGTATATTCCCTGCCTAACTCCTAAAATCTAATGTCCTCAATGACATGATTTTATTGTATATATATACATTATTTCTTTAGGGTTGTGACTCTTCACAATATCCTTCTGGTACAACTCTTCAGTTATCATCAGCGAATAAAATATTTAATTAATTTCCCTTTTGGAAAATTAAATATTTTAATCTTTAATCCTCATCTTTGTGTTCTCGTGAATAATAATATTTCCTCTTTTTTATTTATTTTCACCAAGCAAATAATTTCTTGAATAATTACCTATTGTCGGCTTGTAACTCCTTTGGTGAAAAATATTCCACCCCCAATGTAAATATTTTGTAAATTTCACTTTTTTTGAATTTGTGGGAAAAACAATTATTTACCTTATAACTCCCTTTGTTAAAATATTTTCATATTTTAGTGAAAATATTTTACCTCATGAAGTAAATATTCCATCTTTCCACCTTCACCTTTATTCAATAAATTCTCACTTTATTACTCTCGCAATTCAAAATCTCTTCCACATATTTTTTACCCATATTACATCAATAGCATATCCATTTATTTCCACCTTAAATTTTTGGTGTAACATGATCCATTAGAAGGATTTTATTTTCTTATCTCAGTAGTATTTCTTTCACTGATGAAGCTTTCATCGGCATGACAAACACACTCGTTGTAACTTTAAAATTTCACTCTGATCACTATACTCTTGCTGATGTATTTATTTAGGGTTTTCTCCTCTGGCTTCTTTTGCATGTCCTCCATTGATGGTATAATCCCTGATCATTATGCTTCACGTAATCCTTTATCATATTGTTTCTATGGGCACAGGTCATTCCCCTTATGAAATTGTTCAATAGTAGATTCATCTTTGTTAATTTCCAAAGGTCCATTCATAAGCTTCTTGCTATTGTTGCTACTACTTCATCCTCATTTCTTCCTCAATATTGACATCATGTAAAGTCATCTCCTCACATTCATCCAACTCCATCTCCGTCATAAAGCACAATGACTTTGGTGGTAGAATAGTTTCTAATGCCTTGCACTACTCTAGTAAAAGTCATCCAGATTATGGGAAATCTATATTAAAATGGATGTGTAGTCGACCTCTCATAAATGGCTTATGATATACCAACATTCCTTCATCATTTATGGCTTTATATTGACCAGGTTTGACAATCTCCCTTGGGCTGGACTTGAGGAGCAATTTCTTGCCATCAAGGTGTTTGAGGATAAACTAGAAACCACAAAGAGCCTTTGCCAAGGATAGAGAGTTCTCTATATAGAGATTATCACCCTTTCTCTTGAACTTGCGATGTTCTTTCAGTTGCAATACAAAAACAATGTCTCCAGTTATGGTGTCAGTCTCTTCATCAGCTTCACCCTAAAACACTATTTTCTGACTATGCTACATGCCTTTCTCCACATCAACCTCTAGAATCTTCTTGTCCTAGACTACTTTGTTCCCTTTACATTGCCCACACTTGTCCTTCTCATTGATAGTCTCACTTGAGCCTCTGCAATTACTTTAGACATGTTGCATTTGTTGTATCATGCCAGGACCAAGCTTCCTAATTGAGACTCTCATGCCAGATCCTTGGCATCCTGAACAATGACTAGATGCACTCGATTTGGAACCCTTCCCCTTGCACTTTGGACATAAAACATTCTTGGAAAGAGATTTTTTTGAAACACCAGAGTGCAAGTACTCTAGTGAGACCTTGAGAGGATGTCCAACATCTTCTCCTTGCTTTTTTCTTTTGCCCCGTGAGCTATCACCACCAAAACTAGAGCCTCTAAAGAATGACTCAAATATGTCAAAGGGATTGTGAGAGGCACCAATCCCTCCCATTCCCTCTTTCAATGCATCTTCTCCATATTGATCATAGATCTTCCTTTTCTCCAGATCACTGAGCACTTCATATGCCTGAGCTAGCTCCTTGAAATTTTTTGGATCACCACCCTTGTCTGGATGATTCTTTATAGCTGCTTTTTTGTAAGCTTTCTTTAATTCATCGGCTGAAGCACTTTTTGACACACCTAATACCTCATAATATTTAGTGTTGTCACTCATCAAACAACCTGTAGGTGAATCCATAGGGATGACCTTTTATTTCCTTTAAAACATAAGTGCCATTTAAGTTTTGAAGCTTTGTTAGGGCCTAAAAAATAAAAATAAAACTCTTTTGGATGTTACTTTTGCTATGAGCTATTACTAATGTGTTGATCTTCAAACTCCACCATAGTAGTCTTGTGAGTTTCAAGGTCAAGTAACAATTATAGTTTGTCTTTTGAACCCATGGTAGTCATGTCCTTTTATCGATATTTCTCAATTTTATGATTAATATCACCTGCTGGGCTGCTCCTCAAAAATTGTCTTCAAATCAGGCTTTTCATTTGTTTCTTGTCTCTTTAAGGAACAATTATTTGAATGTGCAAATCGCATGAGTTTTTAGGCACATTTCCCAATCTTGACCACTTACTTTATCATTATGAACATTCCCCTATGAAAAAATATGGCAATCTCCTTTATTATTTTTAATGTCCTAAAGAGTGGTTATGCATTATGACCAAAATAGATCAAATGGCTTTGGAATTGTTTTGAATAAATGGTTGAATGATCTCTCAGAGCCACAAAAAATTAACCAGTATGTTGTTTTGTGATAGGGGAGAGCATGTTTTCTAGATGATTTGGCATGAAATGATCCAGAGTGAAAACTGTTAATGCTCAAAGCTACCCACTCAACATCCTTTTGAAAAATTGCACTTGTCAAACTATGTAAAACTCATTCAGTCTTGGCTTTGAAAAAATAGAAAATGATGTCCAAATGCCCTGAAAGTTGGCATGGAAGCAAAATTTGGTGTAGAGAATCAAAGAAACCAATCGGTTTGTCATTATCATTACCCATTTGCTTAATATTTTCCCTCAAAGTTGACCATTTTAATAGAATTTTCACTGTACTGACAATATATTTTTTCAAAAATCCCTTCAACTTGTCGCTTTGAAACTTTGTCAAATCAGATCGTATGAAGCTAAAAAATGGTGTGCACACTCACATATGTTAGATGAACACACCTGCAAGATGATATTGCATGAAAATGCACAAATCTAAAGTTATGAATTTTTCAAATGTGCTTTTGGGGCTAATTTTTCAATTGAGTTTTTTGAGTGTCAAATCAAATTTTTCACACATGGGAACCTAAAATTTGCATGAAATTTTAGGCTCCAATATGTTCGAGGAAAATCGAAGGAGAAAGGCAAGAAGAAAGACAAGAAGACTAAATCAAAGTCTGAAGGGAGATCAAAGTCTCTTGACAATAAGTTCAAGGTGAAATGTTGGAATTGTGGACAACTTGGTCATGTATGTAAGGATTGCAAAGTGGAGAAAAAGAAGAAGAAGAAAAGAAATTATTCAGATAATGATTCTTCTCAAAGTGGTGCAGATGCCTTCATTGCAACCTTGGCGACTCAGGCATCAGATGATATCTGGCTAATTGACTCAGGTGCATCTTTTTACATGACATTTCACAAAGATTGGTTTACAAAGTATAAAAAGTAAACTGGTGGAAATGTGTATTTGGAAAGTGACTCATCTCTTAAAATTTTTGGCCATGGAAGAGTCAAAAAATAATTTCCTATTGGAAGAATTAAAGGAATTGATGGCGTAATGAATGTACTAGGTCTGGCTCAAAATTTACTTTCTGTTAGCAAGCTAAATGATGCTGGCATGCAAATTTCATTCTTAAATGGTGGTTGTAATATGACTAGAGGCTTGATGGTGCTGGCTAGGGGTGCTCGAATTGGTACTCTATACAAGTTGGATGCACATAGCATGTTCAATGTAATAGTGTCTCTATAAATTTAAAGAAGGTTGCTTGTGTAGAGAAGGAGACCAAAGTTCCTTTGGGGGAAAACTCTCTGGAGGTAAAAATCCTTATAGAAAAGACCATACTCTGGCATCAAATGCTTGGACACATTGGTGAGAAAGGCTTAAAATCCTTGAAAAATAACTGGTTGAAGGGCTTGATGATTGTAACCTTGAGTTTGATTTTTGTGAACATTGTATAAATGGAAAACAACATCATGTTTTTTTTTACTCTAGTCCTCATAGATCTTCTAGTGTTCTGGATTATATTCACTCTGATGTTTTTGGTCCAGTAAATTTTCCTTTGTTATCAAAATCAAGATATTGTGTTTCTTTTATTGATGACTATCCGAGAAGGGAATTTGTGTATTTTCTAAAAAGCAAATCAAAAGTGTTCAGTTGGTTTAAAGAGTTTAAAAAATTGGTTAAAAATTAGAATGGAAGAAAAATTAGATGCTTGAGGACAGATAATGGTAGTGAGTTTTGCTGTATAGATTTCAAAAGGCATTGCAAAGACCATGGAATAAAAAGACATGGAACCACACCCTACACTCCACAACAAAATGGAGTTGTTGAGAGGTTGAATAGGACATTGATGGAAAGGGTGAGAAGTATGTTGAGCAATGCTAGTCTAGAGTAGAAGTTTTGGGCTGAAGCTGTGGCTATAGCATGTTATTTAATAAATCAATCTCCCTCTTTGGAACTTGTTGAAAAAATTCCTATGGAAGCTTGGTTTGGTAAGAATCCTTCTTTAAGACATGTAAGAGTCTTTGGTTGGGAAGCATATGTTTATGTGCTGAATGAGAAAAGATCTAAGTTGGAGAACAAGGCTGACAAATGTATCTTCATTGGCTATGAATTAGTGTGAAAGGATACAAGCTTTGGAGTCCTATGGCTAAAAAGGTTGTATATAGTAGACGTGTAATATTTCATGAGATGAAACCTTCTTCAATGGATCTACAGTCAAAGATGAAAGAAGAAAATAAGAATGAAGTAGTTGAAATTCCTTGAACTCCAGATAAAGAGGAACTACGAAGTTTACCTAAAATTGAGGAGAGTTCTAGCAGCTCTGGGAGTTCTAAAGAAGAAGAACCACAAACTCAGCCTCAACCTTTGAGGAGGTCTACACGTGAAAGTAGGAAACCTAAAAGGTATGGTTTTTCCATGTTGGATGTAAATTGTGCCTATGCTTTGATTACAAGCACTGATGAGCCTAGGACTATGAAAGAGGCTATTGAAATGTCTGATTCAAATTCCTGGTTGGAAGCCATGAATGAATAAATGACATCATTGACAAATAATGAAACTTCAAGTCTGGTGCCCTTTCCTAAAGGTAGAAATCTTGTTGGCTATAAATGGGTATTTAAGAAGAAAATTGGTTTGGATGGTAGTGTGGAGAAGTATAAAGCTAGGTTGGTTGTGAAAGGTTATTCCTAGGTAGAGGGAATTGATTATGGAAAAATATTTTCTCCTATAGCTAAGTTGACATTTATTAGATTTCTTTTGTCACTTGCAGCAGTGTATGAATTAGAGATTGAACAAATGGATGTGAAGACAAAATTTCTTCATGGAGATCTTGAAGAAGAAATTTATATGTCCCAGCTTGAGCACTTTGTGGAAAATTGTAAAGAAAATATGGCTTGCAAGTTAAAGAAATCCCTATATGGTTTAAAACAATCACCTAGAATGTGGTACCAAAATTTTGACACATTTGTGTTGTCATTGGGATTTGTAAGATCAAAATTTGATTATTGTGTGTACTTCAAAACTAAAAATGATCGATTTCTTATTATTTCCCTACATGTTGATGACATGTTGTTCATAGGAAATAGTAAGACTATGATTTTTGATCTAAGATCTCAATTGTCAGCAAAGTTTGAAATGAAAGATCTAGGTGCAACAAGGTATAGAGGAAGTAGAAAGCTTTGGCTTAGCTAGAGTAAGTATATCAATACTATCCCGAAGAGATTTGGTATGACTGTTTGCAAGCAACTAGTTGTTCCAATGTTGTAGGGAATGAAGCTATCTATTGAAGATTGTCCAAAATATCTTACCGATGTGGAGGACATGACTGAAGTTCCTTATACAATTGTAGTTGGTAGTTTAATGTATGCAATGGTCTATACAAGGCCAAAAATTTCCCAAGCAGTGGTAGTTCTTAGTCATTTTATGGAAAATTCTGGTAGACCACACTGGGATGCTGTGAAAAGAGTTTTTAGATGTTTAAAAGGTACCTATTAGTATGCTTTGTGCTATCATGGTAACTCATTTGGGTCACAGAGATCCATCAACATTTGAGGTTATGTGGATTCTAATTGGGCAAGGGACATTGACAACAGATCCACCAGTGGATACATCTTCATGTTATTTGGTGGTGCAGTTAGTTGGATGAGCAAGCGACAGGATGTAGTTGCTTTATCTACTACGGAGGCAGAGTATATGGAAGAAACACATGCCTATAAAAAACCCATTTGGCTTAGATTTTTGTGTTCTAATATTGGGCTCAATGTAGGGAAAATTACCATTTGCTATGATAGTTAGGGTGCTATTTATTTGGAAAAAAATCCAACTTTCCATGCCAGAATGAAACATATTGATGTGTAGTATCATTTTTTATAGGATATGGTGGAGGATGGAAAGGTCAATCATGAAAAAGTGGATACTCTAAAAAATGTTGCAGATGTGTTAACGAAACTAGTGAGCACAAACAAGTTTAGGTGGTGTACCAGTTCAATGGGCCATGGGGCCTATGACTTTCAGTAATATCAACTATTGGAGAAGCTAGTAAGTCTTCATCAAGTGGGAGCATGTTGGAAACTGTGTCTCAACTTACTAGCTTGACATTGGTAGCATTGTGTTCTTCTCTCTCTTTTTTAGGAAGATGATATACCATTGAAGGGACTTTGTTCATAGTCTCTTTGATGGCTCAATAAGCTTTCATGTCTCACCTAGCTCTTCATCGGCAAGACATTGCATGGTCAGTGATACTTCACCCATTTTCTCTTCGACAGACTAATATCCCTTGCTGTGGTGTCATGTTTGCATTTTTGGTGAGAGTATCTCACTTCAGCAGGAGTTTCTGACATGTCTCTTCAACATTCCAAAACTTTGATGGAGTATCTTGTCGATAGGAGATTGCATTATCATCAAGACATTGGAAAATGTTTCCTCGACATCCTGATGAGGCTTCATATCAGAGAGACCTAGATGCTTTGCTCATAAATTGTGAAATGTCTCTTTGACATGTTGAGAGAAGTATTGAATGTTCTTGTTGATGTGACTTTGGGTGTTTTTTGTGGATTTGGGCAATGTCTCTTTGATGAGCCGATAAGCCGAAAGACATGGAACGACAAAGTGGACATCGATGAGACATTTGTGTATTGGTGGGAGAAGCTGAAATCTCTCATTGACATGGTGATTGACTTGGTCGTCAGTGCATTGTGAGAAGCAGGTATCAGTGTGACTTGAGTAGATCAATGAGAGATTGGAGTTTGTCTCTTCAACATGGCCCGTTATGGTAACTACTGTGTGACGATTGGTTTGCTATTACAAATGGGAATTGAATTGATATGTTTTCCTGCATGGGTGTAGTGATGCGGACTGTAGGTGAATTCTCTCTCAAAAGGAAAAATACTATAATGTGTAATACATTGTAATAGTGTTTTGGGAGTTGAGTTGTGACTCTGATGAGAGAGAATGAGGTTGATCAAGAATTGTTATGCTTCCTGAATTATATGTGGTGAATTGACATTTGAGAGAAACAATTGTAACTCTATATGTGGACTTTGTTCACTGTAATACAAAGTTTTTTTGATTGGTGTGGTGGGTTTTTATGTCGAAAGGGTTTTCCCATGTTAAATAGAGTGTCCATTTTGTGGTTGTGTTAAATTTGTTCATTCTATTTTTTTGCTAAATGTGCATCTTTAATGAACTGTAATTTAAAATTGAACCATATGTCTACATTCTCTTCTTAGAATTAGCATTAGGAAAGTGTTTCCACACCTATGCTTTCCTTACAAATGAGTAAGTAATATTATAGGAGAAATGTTAGGTGCAAAGCAAAACAAGGTGTATAATCAACTTGGTGATTTGTGTCGGAGTTGTTGGAGATTATGGCACTATGTTGTCATTAGTGTTGCCATTAATGTAAACCCCTAGTGTCAACATCTAGTGTGGTCATAATTAGAAGGTATTTATGGTATTGAGAAGGTGTTGCAGATGTTTTGGATATGTTGAGAAGTTTTTTGTGGTGTTGCAAATGCAACATGTTCACTTGATTTCCAAGTGCTTTTGAGAAAATTCACATAAAAATAGTACAAGGTGACAAAAGTATGTTCTATGTTGTGCTTCACATTTCTTCATGGTTGAAGATATGCTTGTGTGGTTTGGATGTGATGTTCAAAGGTGTTCATAGGTGTTATATCTAGTGTTTTAGGTTCTAGATCGTGTTGCAATGGAAGATGTGTTTAACAGTGTGTTTCCTACAAAGAAGGTTGTTTGGGAGAAATGGAATTGCATCACATTTCTCTATGTTGAAGTTTCTTGTCTTGTGGATTTGGGAAAATGTTGATATTTTCTATATCTACCTTCCCTTGGAGTATTGAGTGTTCAAGTATTCCCTAAGGTTGGTTAGTGAGTCATATGTCTGTGGTTTGTGTGGTGCTTCTAGACCTAGAGAGGTGTGAATGTGGTTGTTTGATAGTGTTAGTGTAGGTTTGGTTGACCTGGCATGCTAACACTATTTGCAAAGATTATTAGCTATTTTTGGAAGCATGGTGAAGCATTTTGATGTAGATTTTGGTCCTAGTTAACCCTTAGTGTAGTTTTCTTTCACTTCTTTCCATCGTGGAAGTGTTTGGTGATGACCTATTTGTTGGTTTCACTTCTTTCCATTTAAATCTCACGTTCTCTTGTGTATGGTTGTGAACATGTTTCATTTTCTTACATTCATGTTAATGCATATTAATGAGGGTATAAAGGTTTTAATGTATAACTGATTCAACCCCCTTCTCAGTTGTCCTATGTTTCTAACAATTGGTATCAGAGTTGTGGTTCCTTGGAAGAAGCTTAACTGCTTGAGGTAGATCTGGATGGTGCACACGAATGGTATCAAGGTCCCTATGTTTGATGAAAATATTGCAATTATGAAGGTGTTATCATTGATTTCAATAGGAAGTCTACTGACTGGTGTTGTAATTGATGTCAACTATGTGTTAAGGAAGTTGTTGCATGATGAAGTTGATGATATTGAGAAAGTTGTGAAAAGTAGGGAGCAAGTTGTTGCAGGTTGTGCATGTGTAGTTGAGACCTTAAGTAAGTGTTGTGAGTACATGAAGCTATTATTTTTTTGTAGTTTTTGAAGATGATTTGGAATGAAGTAATGAGTTGAGATGATGTCTCTAGTACTTGGTTTCCAAGTGCTTTTGCAAAAAAATGATAAATAGAGTAAACCGTGTTGTGCAAATGTTCAGAGTGTGCTTTGGTATTGTGCTCCACATTTATTTTGTGTTGATGCTATACCTATGTAGATCTAGTATGTTTTTCAAGGTTATTAGAGATTGTTGTATTCAGAATGTAGGTTTCTTGATCATTGTACAATGTGAGATATTTTCACCAGTGTGAACCAATTTTTTAGTAATGTTTTATGTGGCCTGGAGAAATGTACTTTTTCCACATTTCTCTACTGTTTGGCTTCAGGTTGTATAGATTTGGGAAGTTTCTTATAATGTTTGTATCTTCTAGATTTCAAGATTTTCTTTGATTTGGTGTAGTACAAAGTGAGTTTCATATGTCAATATGCGAATAAGGTTTACCAATTTTTTTGAGTTGAAGTATTTGGATGATGTGAGTTTGGATGAAGTGTTTGATGAATTTAAGTAGTTCATGGTTTATTCTAGATTGTGTTCAATTGAATTATATTTTTTGGAAGTTTTGAATTGTTTTATGAAAGTGTGTACTTAATGCTTATGGTGTTTAGCACAAGTATTGGCCGACCTTGTGTTTACACTACATGCAAGGCTTGTGAAAGCATGAGGAGGTGTGTTTTGATCTATTTGGGTCCTAATTAAGGATTTATGTAGGTCACATTCATTCTTATCCATCACGGGAATGTTTGGGTGCCAAACTATTTTGAATTTACAAGTGTAATAGATAGTTGCTGACATTGGAGAAGGTTTTCAAGTTTAAGCTTAATATAATTAAGTGTAATATTGATGTGAGATGCAAGAGGGAAGTAAGATAGATGTGAATTTGAGTAGAGTAGTGTGAATTTAAAGTGTTTGGATTCCTATAAGTAGTGAGCTAAAGGTGTCTAAAATATTTCATGCAAGGCTATGAAATTGTTGGAGCATTGTGATGGATTCCTTGTTGCATTGAGAAAGTGTCATTTGTGTAATATTGCTCTTCTATCTTCTTGTACTTCTTTATGTGGTAGTGAGACCTAGTTGTGATCCTTTCCAGATAGTGTGTCCTATTCTGGAAATGAGCCCTCTTCTACTAGTTTTTCTATTAATTATATTGTGAGCTAATCCTCACTATGGTTTTTACCACATTCAGTTTTCCACATAAATTTGGTGTTCCCTTGTGTATGATGTTGTTATTTGAATTTTTGTTATTTGTATTTCATGTTTAATCACATTAAGAAAATAAGGGTTTAATGAATGCATGCATATCTAATTATTGTTGAGGGTTTTGAAGGATTAATTTGATACAAATAATTCACCCCCCCTCTCAATTGTCTTGTTCATTCAACAATTGGTATCAGAGCAAGGTTCCTTAGAGAAGAGCTTAATTGCTTGAGGTAGATCCAGGATGGTGAACAAGGTTTCTGTAGAGTGTCTTAGATTCGATGGCACAAATTATGCATTCTGGAAGAAAAATATGGAAGGATATTTGGCAGCTCAGGGATACAAGATTGAAAAGGCTTATTAGACTACATATACTCCACCTCAAAATGGCCTGAGTACAAGTGTAGAGATCAAGGCACATGAGATCAATGCTAAGGCACAATTTATTATTATGAATAGTCTTTCAAATACTAAATTAGTAAAATTTATGAGTTTGAAGACTACCAAAGAGGTCTGGGATAAGATAAAAAGAATTTATGAAGGAGATGAAAAATTCAAACAAGCAAAGTTGCAAAATTTGAAGGCACAATTTGAGACCTTGCATATGTCTGAAGATGAAACAATCAAAATCTACATACAGAGAGTTGATGAGCTGGTGGATGCAATAAGAGGTCTTGGTGCATGAGTCAAAGAATCTAAAGTGGTAAATAAATTTCTCAAATTCTTCTTAATTCTTATATTGAAAAGGTATCTATTATTGAGGAAATTGCAAGTGTTGATACTTCTTTTAGAGATCAGATGATTGGTACACTAACTTCTTTTGAAATAAGAAAAAAGGGCTTGAAAATTGGTATAAATATAGATTCTACTTACAAGGTTGGAGTGTCAAATAAGGTTGAATATTACAATAAGGAAGATCTTGATGATGTGGAATATAACTTTGTCAGAAAAATAAAGAAGGGAACCTATAAGTACAAAGGTAAACTACCGTTCAAATGTTTTAGCTATGGTGATATAGGTCATTATGCTTCAAGATGTCCAAAAAGAGCTATAATCAATAAGAAAAGGGAAAATAAAGGAAAAATGATTAAGAAATATTACTATGTGAGAGAATATGTTGTTATTTTTTAGGATGAATCTGATTATGGAGACTTTTATGACAATGAATTCTTTTTCCTAGCTATAAAAGAAGAACCTAGTTCTACTAACTCTAAAATTTGTGTGAAGGAAAGTATTCTAGAGAAGAAGGGGAAAGTTGAAGGTACTTTGGTATTTTTTTTCATGTTAAAGAGGATAAGAATTATCAGATTGTTGATAGTGGCTACTCTAATCACATGACTAGAGCCAAGAGTAAGTTTGTTAAAATTGAAAAATATGATGGAGTACTAGTTAAATTTGGAGATGATTCAGGAGCTAAGATTTGTAGAATAGGTTCAATTTTTTTTATGGAAAGCATAATACTGGTAATGTTTACTATGCTAAGGGTTTAAGGCATAACCTTTTGAGTGTTGCAAAAATGTGTAGTAAGGGATATAATCTTGTGTTTAAGGATGAAACATGTGAGATCAGAAAAGGATCTAGAATTGTGATTACTTCTAGTAAGAGAACAAATGGAAACATTTATTAGCTTAAGGGTGCCAATGAACATTGCTTTATGTCTCAAATTAGTGATAGTTGGTTATGGAACTGGAGGATGTTTCACATGAATTTTGATAATTTGGAAAGAATTAGTTCAACTCATGTAGTGAGAGACCTACCAAGAATCACAAATCCTATCAATGTTGTTTGTGATAGTTTGTCAATTTAGAAAAAAATCAAAGAGTACTTTCAAAGGAAAGGAACAATATGCTACCGAACTACTATAATTAGTACATACAGATCTTTGTGGTCTTACAAGGGTGAGAAGTCTTCAAGGTGACATGCATTTAATGTTGTTAATTGATGATTATTCTAGAATGAAATGTGTTACTTTTCTTAGAGAAAAATGTGATGCACTAGATAGATTCAAGGCATTTAAAGCAATTGTTGAGAATGAAATGAATGTGAAAATAAAATGTTTGAGGTTTGATAGAGGTGGAAAATTCACATCCAATGAATTTAACATGTTTTGTGAAGTTCATGGAATAAAGAGGCACTTGTCTACCTCTATAACTCTTCAACAAAATGGAGTTGTTGAAAGGAAAAACAAGACTATCAAGAAGTTGCAACGACTATGATGAAAGAAGAAAATCTACTAGAAGTCTATTGGATAGAAGCTATTCATATTGTTGTTTACATGCTTAACAAAGTTCAAGCTAAAGTTAACAACACAAAGAATCCCTATGAGTTATGGTATGGAAGGATTCCTACTATGAAGTATTTTAGAGTATTTGGAAGCAAATGTTATATCAAAAGAGAAGAAGAGAACTTAGGAAAATTTGATGCAATGCCTGATGAAGGTGTCTTGGATATTCTACTAGAAGCAAAGCCTATAGATGTTACAACTAAAGGCTGAGAAATATAATTGAAAGTGAACATCTTAAGGTTGATGAAAACTTGTAGAATTCAATTGCGGTAGATGGATATGTGTCAAATGAACCTGTTTGCAGAGAAGATGAAGAAAAATTTGATGAAAAAGAAGTGTAAAATGAAGAGGAAGAAGCTTTGGAGAAGACCCCTAAGACCCATAAGTATGTACATAAGAATCATTCCAAAGAAAAAATCATTGGAGACAAAAGGAAATGAGTATTGACAAGAAGCAAAGCTACTAAAGTTGAGGTAAATATGTGTTTAATTTCTAAAGTTGAACCTAAAATAGTGAGTGAAGCATGTAAATATGAACATTGGATGAAGGTGTTGGTTTGTTTTTTACTCCAACCAAGTTTTTCTTCTAATCAACCTATGGAATTACCATTTCCAATCAAGGGCAGCTCGAAGGACTTGGACCAACTGATGAGGACTTTAAAAAGCCTCCTACACTTTGGGCTCTGCAAGACTCAGGAGGGTGATCCCTTAATGCTTTTACAATCTTTGCACTATTATCATAAATAGCATTAACAACAACATATAATCTCATTTAATAGCTCAACATAATAGGATAATATTGAATAGAATTGGTTGTTCATTAGTAATATCAACTATTTGGAGCATGAGATAACTACAACACCTGGGGATTTAAAATGATTTTGAATTTATAAAATGTTTATGAGATGCACTAAGCTACAAGATAAATCAGTGCTTAATTATGGGCCATGGAGTCAAACACATAAAAAGAATTCATCAACAAATGACATTCAACTAGTGGATTTAAATTGTAAATGCTTTGCATCAACTGTTAGTGCCTTACACCATCAATCCCACTCCTATTATCACTCAAATTCTCCTTACCAAATCCAACCTGCACACTTGAAATCACTGTTATATGCTCAAAGTATTTAACCATTTCTTTGAAATAGACCCACAAACAAATAACACAATCTCATAAAATTTGAGATGAAAAACTCAAAGATACTTTGTATTATTGAATTTATATGATTAAACTGTACAAGTATGGAGACAATTTGAAGATATGCATGAATGTACACACATTTTAATGATTTATTTGCACAAACTAGCTGTATTTGTTCATAAAATCAGAAATTATAGCTTACAGACTCAAATTATGACTCAGAACTTACAATTCTCTATCTACCCCAACCTCATACAAAACCCCAGAACCATAAGTTAATCTCTGAACCAGAATAATAAGAAGAGAAGATTCAAAAGAAGCCCTAAAGCTGATCAGGAACTACCATTTGGAAACCTCTTCACCGTTGATCAACACAAGAAAGCCTCTCTCCTCTCTCTGCAATTTTTTTTTCCTACAATCTGCCTTTGCTCTTAGTTACCAAGCAACAGAAAAAGTGCCCATGTGGAGAATCTCCAAATTCACTCAACCGCTGGAAATCAATCTTGCCTGTGAAAATCCTCTATTTCAGCTCTTTATTTACTGTTACTGCACATGTTTCTAGTGAATAATAGTCTTTTAATCATAAAGTGAATATATTTTACTTAACTCAGACTCCCGTGCCATTTCACTTTATAACCAATCTTTAACTTTCTCTTATATTTAAAAGCATTGCTTTTAGAAAAAATAAAAACCTTTGACCATTTAGTGGGATAATTAAAAGATGTTGACTATGGGTTTTTAAATTTTGACGTGGGTCTCCTTTTACCACATTACCCACATTTACCTATTATATCACCATTTAAAATAAAAATTTACTCGGTCATTGTTTTCACTCACCATATTTTAATTTGCACCTTATGAGTAAAATATCCATTCTACATTTAAAAGCTGTTCTTTTAAATGTGAATTTATTTTATTTCATTAGGGTTTTAATTTTAACAAAATTTCCCCTGACCCTTTAAAAATATCATTGGGCTCCCCTTAAAAATTCATCCACTCCAAACTCAAGTTGGGCCCACTATGCCACGTGGCGAAATCTCACAATTTTGCGAGGATTAACCCTTGAGCATGTTCCGATCGTGATATGGCGAGGTGTGGTTGAGATTTGGTTGCATTTTATGTTTATTTATGACCTTTGATCTTGTTTCTCTCATGTTTGTGCCCTAATCTCTTTGTTTTGGTTTGCTCAAGCTCTATTCTTCATGGATCATGGTGGAAAATCTTTGCATCCATTCACATTCTTCTCTGTGGTTTCTTTTTTTGACAATGGCGGCAGGTATCTGCCTTCATCTAGTGTTGATCTATCATCTCTACAAAGAATTCAAACAAAACTCTATTTTCTACTTTGATGGGCATCCATACCCTCTCTGGCACGAGCTTTGAAGGTTTCTAAAGCATTTTGAAGAAATTCATTTTCTACAGTGTGTGGAAATCTTTGTTTTTGTTTTGAATGCCCTTCTATCCTCTGATGGCTGGTGCATGGGCTGCTTCTTTCATTTGATTTTTTTTGTTGCCTTATCCAATGCGAGCCTCCTGCATCTTATGGCGTAGGCTTTCTGGAAAGTTTGGAGACCTTTTCAATGTTTTCATTTTTCTTGGAAGTCACAAAGGTCCTTTCAATAAATACATTGTGTATCTATTGATGCTTACTTTGCTGGGTATGCCCTCTTGGCATTTCTCCTTTACAAAACTCCTGAAGACTTTTAGGAGAGTTCTTTTACCACCCAAGGTGCGCGCCCCTATTTCATATAGAGTGATTTTCATATGTCAGTATGTGAATAAGGTTTACCAGTTGCTTTGAGTTGAAGTATTTGGATTATGTGAGTTTGGATGAAGTGTTTGATGAATATTAAGTAGTTCATGGTTTATTCTAGGTTGTGTTCAATTGAATTATGTTTTCTAGAAGTTTTGAATTGATCTAAGGAAGCATCTACTTAATGCTTATGGTGTTTAGCATGGGTATTGGCCAACCTTGTGTAACACTACATGTGAGGATTTTGAAATCATGTGGAGATGTGTTTGGATTTATTTGGGTCCTAATTAAGGATTTATGTAGGTTGCATTCATTCCTATCCATCACGAGAATGTTTAGGTTCCAACCTATTTTGAATTTGTAAGTGTAATAGATAGTTTTCGACATTGGAGAAGGTTTTCAAGGTTTAGGTTAATATAAACAAGTGTAATGTTGATGTGAGATGCAAGAGAGAAGCAAGATAGATGTGATATTGATGCAAGTGATGTGTGTGATGCAAATTTGAGTAGAGCAATGTGGATTTTAAGTGTTTGGATTCTTGATAGCAGTGATTTGAAGGTATCCAAAGTCTTTCATGTAAGGCTGCAAGATTGTTCGAGCATTGTGGTGGATTCCTTGTTGCATTGAGAAAGTGTTCTTTGTGTAACATTTCTCTTCTATCTTCTTTTATTATTTTTTGTGGTAGTGAGCCCTAGCTGTTAGCCTTTTTGGATAGTGTGTCATATTCTGGTAGTGAGCCCTCTTGTACTAATTTTGTTATTACTTATCTTGTAAGATAATCCTAATTGTGGTTTTTCCCTCATTGGGTTTTCCATGTAAATTTGGTGTTCCCTTATGTATGGTGTCATTATTTTAGTTTCTGTTATATGTGTTTCATGTTTAATCACATTAAAATAATAAGCGTTTAATGAATTCATGTGGATCTAATTACTGTTGAGGTTTTTAAAGGATTAATTTGCTACAAGTGATTCATCCCCCTCTCAATTGTCTTGTTCATTCAACAAGAACAAATCATGCTTTTTAGAAAGCTAGGATGGAAGCATTTCTTGTCTCATTAGGGTTTGGTGTCTATAAATTAGTTGAAGATGGATATAATATTCCTAATACTACTCTAACAAGTGATAATGAGATCAAGGACTATGAGAATAATGACAAGGAAAGGAATGCTACCTTGAGTGGGCTTTCTAATTCAGAACTTGTGAAGGTGATAAGCTACAAAACTGCTAAAGAGGTCTAGTTAAAGTTACAAAGAATTTATGAAGGAGATGTGCAGGTCAAGCTAGTAAAGATGTAGAATTTCAAAGAAAATTTTGAAATCCTAAGGATGCCAGAAGATGAAGAAATTGCAGCCTACATGCTCAGAGTGGATGAAATTGTCAATACCATCAATGGTCTTGGTGGAAAGCTGGATGAAAGTGAAGTTGTGAAAATGGTATTGAGAACTCTTCCTAAATCTTGTAGTGCTAAAGTTTTCGCTATTAAGGAAGCTAAAAATTTGGATCAATATACTAGAGATTAAATGTTTGGTTCTTTAACTACTTTTGAATTAAAAGAGTTTGACAAAGATGCTCCAAAGAAATAAACCACTTTTAAAGTTAGCAATAAAGAGAAGAATGATGAATTTTATCCAAATGATCTTGATGAAGTGGAAGAATTGTTTTTAAGGATATTGAAAAAGGGAACTCAAAAATACAAAAGGTAAGTTTCCCTTCAAGTGTTTCATTTTTTGAAAGATAGGTCATTATGCTTCTAAATGTCCAATCAAAGTTTCAAATGACAAACATAAAGATCATAAAGGTAAATCTATCAAGAAGAGTTATTATGTTAAAGAATATTGTGGTATATTTGATGATTAGGAATCAAACTATCCAGATGATGAAAGTGATGAATTCTTGTTCATGGCTCTAAATTTTAGAACTAATTATACTAATCTTGGAAGATGTGTGGAGGAAATTATTCTAGAAGCAAGTCACAATATTGAAGGAACTATGTTGACTACTTTTCATGCAATAGAGAAGAGAAACTACTGAATAACTGATAAGGAATGATCAAATCATATGATAGGTGATAAGGGTAAGTTTTTTAAGCTTGAAAAGTATGATGGTGTTCTGGTTAGTTTGGTGATGACACATTTACTAATATTTTTGGGTTCAATTAGTTTTGATGGCAAGCATAAGACATATGATGTCCTTTATGTCAAGGGTCTCTGACATAACCTTCTTAGTGTAGGATAAATGTGCAAAAAAGGATACAATCTAGTGTGTTAGGATGATGGTTGTGAAATCATAAAAGGAATCTCTAAAACCTTGGTTGTAGTAGGAACACAGACAAAAGGAAATGTTTTTCAACTTAAAGGAAGTGGTGTTAAGTGCTTTATATCACAAATCAATGAAATTTGTCTATGACATAGAATAATGGGTCACATCAATTTTGATAGCCTAGTGAAGATTAGTTCTACTAATACTATGAGAGATCTTCCAAAAATTACAAATCCTATCAATGCAATTTGCAAGGAGTATCAGTTTGGAAAGCATAAAAAGAAGAGGTTTAGAACTAAGGAATATTCTACCGTAGGACCTCTGGAGTTGGTCCATACATACCTATGTAGACCTACGAGAATAAGAAGCTCTCATGGTGATAAGTATTTTATGTTTTTAATTGATGATTACTCTAGAATGACAGGTGTCATTTCTCAAAGAAAAATAAAAAGCTCTAGAAAAGTTTAAAGCATTTAAATCTATTGTTGAGAATGAGATGGATTTGAAATTTAAGTGTTTGAGGTTTGAAAGAGGTGGTGAGTTTACTTCAAATGAGTTTAATAGTTTATGTGAAGATCATGGGATAAAGAGACATTTATTAGCTCTTAGGACTCCCCACCAAAATGGAGTTGTAGAAAGGAAGAATAGGATAGTTAAAGAAGCAACAAGAACCATGATGAAGGAAGCAAATATACCAGATGTCTATTGGAGAGAATATTGTAGTGTACATTCTTAACTAAGGACAAGCTAGAGCAAACAGATCAAAGACCCCTTATGAACTATGTTATGGAAAACCTCCTACTGTGAAATATTTCAAAGTGTTTAGAATTAAATGTAATATCAAAAGGGATGAAGAGAAATTAGGAAAGTTTGATGCATGATCAAATGAAGGAATCTTCCTTGGATATTCTACAAAGAGCAAGGCATACATATGCTACAACAAAAGGTTAAAGAAGATTGTTGAAAGTACAAGTGTCAAAGTGAATGAAGAATCACATCAAAGCTTAGTGTTGATAGAAGGATATGAATATAATGAACCCCCTTACAGTAAGGAAGAAAAGGAAGAAGAGAAAGAGAAATAGATCACAATGGAAGAAGAAGAAGCTCCAAAAAAAATCCTAAGACTCCTAAATACTCATAAAGGAATCATTTTGAAGATCAAATCAATGGAGATAAGAGAAAATGTGTACTAACAAGGAGAAAATTTGCTATGGTAGAGGAATACGTAAAGTTTTGTTTACTCTATGAAGTGAACCTAAAACTATAACTGAAGCATGTACTTGCATGAAAATTGGATCAAAGCTATGGATGAAGAATTGATGTAGATTGAGAAGAATCAGACATGGAAATTGGTCCCAAGACCAACAAACAAGAATGTGATAGGAACTAAATGGGTTTTTAGGAACAAGTTGAATGAGGATGGAAAAATTGTTAGAAAGAAGGCTAGGATTGTGTGTAAAGGTTACTCACAAGTGGAAGGAATAGATTTTAAAGAGACATTTTCTCTAGTGGCAAGAATTGAAGCCATTGGGATGTTTTTGGCTTTTGCAACACATAAAGACTTAAAGGTGTACTAGATGGATGTCAAGTCTGCATTTTTGAATGGTGAATTAGAAGAGGTGTATATTGAAAAACCATAAGGTTTTTAATTATCAGAATATGTTGGCATGGCCTACAAGTTGAAGAAAGCATATTATGGACTCAAATAGGCTCCTAGAGCTTGGTATGCAAGATTGGATAAGTACTTACTGTAGCAGGGATTCAAAAATAATAAAATAGACAACAATATTTGCTTCAAGAATGAGGAAGATCAAATCCTAATTGTGGTTGTGTATGTTGATGACATAATATTAAGAGGAAATGAGGTAATGTGCAAAACATTTGCAAAGGAGATGCAAAACAAGTTTGAGATTTCAATGTTTGGGGATATGAATTTGTTGGAATCATGGAGCCTTGCAACATGAGCATGAAATATTGTGTTGGATGTTCCTACGCTATCATTGATGTCAACATGGTGACAATTGTATGAGAAGCTTACTTAGTTTACCAAAAGCTATTTTCTATTAGAAGTGCTCTTTACTGATGAACTAGTGCATTGGTTTTTGAGTCTGGAATTCACTACAAGAAAATATATGACTCTAATATCTTAACCATGTTATTATGTGCAATTTAGACAACTATATCCATGATCTTGAGAATTTTTGTGTTGTGAGCAGAAAGTTATCATTGAATTTTTTTAGCTTTGTACTCTATAGTTGTTTCTCTGCATAGCATATCAATGTGGGAGACTCCAAATTTTATTAAGGAAATTTTAATGCTATGGTCCTAATGGTGGTCTCTTTGATGCTATTAAGATGAGAAATTGATCTAATATTGGATCTAGAAGGTGTTTGTTTTAAGAAGTGTATGGTGGTTTGGAATTTTTTTGTGTGTTTATGTCCTAGCCTTGGCCGACCTAACATATTTCATGCATAAGAAGATTAAATATACTTTGTGAATGTTTTCTATAGATCCTTTCTAACTTGATATGATGCACTACATAGACAAGAGTGTTTTTGATTAGTTTGTCTTCATCTAATTAGGTCAACCTAATTGATGAATGAGATATACTTGCAGATATATGCAAGACTCCTTGAAGGAGAAAGATGAAGAAAAAAGAAGAGAGAATGAAGTGAATGATATGGGAAGGAGAAAGAAGAGAGCTATGGTGAAGTGTGAAGAGAATTGATGACTATTTGGATATGCAAGCCTAAATGATTTATCAGTTGAGGATTAGAATAGAATTGTTGAGCAACTATTGTGTGTAGCAGTACTTCTTACTCAAAGCTTCATTGGAATTGAACCTTGCACATAGAGGGTGCATTCCATTAGTTCATACTTTTGGCAGTGAGCCACAACTTTTGTATGTTGGAATTTAGCCATCTTTTGTATTTAGGTTGTGAGCCTTTCAAGGACAATGAGTCATGAAAGTGAGCCCTGTAATATCTTGTATCTGGAAATAATATATTGTGAGCTAATCCTCACCATGGTTTTTCCCATTTTAGGGTTTCCACATAAAAATCTTGGTGTTCATGTGATGATGCATTTTCATGTTTCCATGTTCTCTCTTGTTGATTCAGTCAGATTTGTGATAATGTTTAGATGGATTTTATGTGAATGGTTTAATGGAATACTGATTCACCCTGCCTCTTAGTATTCTAGAGATTCAACAATTGGTATCAGAACTTGGTTCCTCTAAAGGAGCCTAATAGCTTGAGGAGGGTCCTAGAATTTGAATATAAGATTTTTTTTCCTCTAGAAGTGATCTCTATTGGACATTCAAAAGAAATTGAAGATTTGAAGAATAAGCTAAAGGAAATGAATGATTGTGTCAAGAGTCTAAGGAGAATATATGAGGAAGCTTGTGATCAGTTAAAAAGAGAACATGATGATATCACTAGACAACTACAACAATTGGAAGAAATGAAAGAATTGAAGATTTTCAACAAGTTGAAATTTAAGAGAAGATGGATGTATGTATCAAGCTCAAGCAAGAAACGGAAATATTGAGATCAGATCTGGAAAAGGTGAAAAGACTTGAGGATAAACTCAAGGAAAGCTTCGTAATGCTTGATGAGTTGATTATTTCTCAAAGACCAATAGTGGATAAAAGTGGTTTAGGGTTTGAAGAAGGTCAGAGTTCAAAAATGAAGCAACCTCTTGAAAATAAGAATTAGTGAAAAGATGGACAAATCAAGGTCTTAAGAAGGAATACCAAAAGGACTCTCATCAAACAACCTAATGCTCAAAGGTACTTTTATTTCAATGGTGACTATTATTCTTGCAATAAATTTGGTCATTGGGAAAATAAATGCAAAAGTAGAATGAATGATACTTTGTCATTCTCTAGAAAATGTTTGAAGTGCAAGAAGTTTGGACATAAGGAAAATCAATGTGAATATAGATTGAATAAAAGAAAGTATGGAAGGAAGAATGTTGTTTGCTATGATTGCAGCAATCCGAAACATTTTGCTAGTGATTATAGAAGGAGAAAAGATAACTATCTAAAAAAGAAGCATGAACCAATAATAGACCTAGAAGAAGTAAGAAAATAAATGAAAATAATCTAAAAAAGTGAAGGAAAATTCAAGCAATTTGAATCTAAATTATCAGTTTTATCTATGTCATCCTTTGGTGTAGATATGCCCATCAAATTTTGAGTTAGGAAATTCTTAGGGGGAACACCTATTAGAAAATTTAATAAATCCCTCATTGATACTTTTTGTCACATCATGACAAAAGTATATTTAATGTGGTAACAAATTCAGAAGGAATTTTTTAGTCACATGTGTGAAGAATGAAGTTTGCAAAATTTGAAAGGATGGAAGTGCACACAAATTTTGAGGTAATCTACCTACAATTTGAAGAGTTTATTGCAAAGGCATTTGGAATGAAAGAAATAAATTCAAATGTGTCAAGGAAATCATATTCAACAAAAAGAATGTGTGAATTTAGAGAAGTGTGTAGAGGAAGTTTGGAGAAACCATAGCAATTCAGATTTTTAGGATTTGAGGGAAGAAGAAATTGAAGTGAAGTCAAAACATTCTCTAGAATTTTGACATATAATCCTATTCTTCATTGGAAATTACAGAGGTATTTCACTTGCACAATCTTTCAATTTTATGTAATGGATAATTCAAAGGTTGTGAATATTTTGGTTAGATCACAAGTCAAATTGAGGAGTTATTTGAAAAATTTATCAAAAGAATCTGTAGGTGCATTCTCTTGTATTCCTCCTCAATTATTTCCCTCTGAAGATATCTATGTATACGTCTATAGCAAGATTGAGGAAATTTCACCGGTTTAGTTAAGTATCCTATGGAAGAATGAATTAGAAGAAAATCATGATGCATACAAAATATTAGTTGAGAAGAAGTTGGATGTATGGCGGAAATCCCCTCTAGTTGAATTTGAGAAGAAATACATTTGAATAATTTTGAGAAAGATTCATGATGAATCTATATGGATTGATGAAGCACATTTGATTACCAAAGAAGCATTTAGAGATGTAACTAGTTTGTGTTCCTCCAGACCATTTCCCAAATGAAAGTCTGTGAATGAATAAGAGATAATTGAGATGACTAGTGCAACCCTTGAAGGAAAAGAATTTTTTTTGAAAACAATTGAAGATCTAGTCATTAGGTATGCTACAATGGTTATTGGTCACAAGTTTTTCTTACCAAGCAATGACCACACAATCTCTATTGTTGTTGTTTGCACTTCTATTGATATGATTAATAGAGGTATGGTTTTTGAACTACGTGAGCTACTTTGAATACATCTTTTGAAGAACTTGAAGGAAATCAAGAAGAGTAAGAGAAATACATTTCGGTACGGAAATTTGATTGTCTTCTTACTCTTTTACTTCATGAAAGAGTTACTAGTAATAGGAAGGATAGAATGGAAAAATGCAGAACCTATTGCCCATCAAATTAGGAATTTAATGATAAACCTTGGTAGTTTGGATGCTCAAGAGACTTCTCTTGTTGCATTATTTGGAACTTTTCAGGTGAGGATGAACAAAAAGAACAAGGATTATAGGAACTATGACTAACAGGTACTCCAAAAATATTAATTTCCTAGTTTCTATAGATTTTTGTTATATGGAAGAAATTGAATCTAGATTGATGTGGATATCTGAATTGAATTATGAAGTGATTGAAGATGAGATTGATCATTATGAAAAAAATCTTTTAGACAACCCCAAGAATCCCAATGAAGAAGAAGCCTCTGGTAGTGCAACCAAAATAGGAAAGAAAAGAAAAATTGTTGTTATCAAACAAGAAGTTATAGAAGGAAGTGAATCAGAGAGAGCTCAACATGAGCATGAAAGCATAAACATTCAAGGATCCTTAAAAGAAGTGCAGAAGGTAATCCATGATTCTAACTTTGATTCATTTGTATTGGTTGTGGAAAATATTACAAGCTTTATTAATTCTTTGAAAGTATATATCTTTGGACTAGAAGTGCAAGTTGGAATTAGGTATACATGAGAAAATTTAGAAGATATCAAGAATAAATGTGTAGATGCACATTGTAGAGTGGTAAAGGAATTGAAGAGTGTATAGATTTGTGAGGAAGAGGCTTAGGATTTGCTTTCTTTCTATTTAAATTGGTCTATCAATACACTGAATGTAAGAGATGAGATAAGGAAGAGTGAAACTCAGATGAGTACTCAAGTAGATATGTACAAATTGGTAGATGATAGAGATAATCAGAGATGGTCCTATATTATCTAGCTTCAGGAAAAATTATTTTCTCTATAGGATCAAAGAATATAAGTGATTAAGAAGTTTGTGGCACTGAAAGATATGGTAAAACTCAGGCACATTCCTATATCTAGTGCTCTTAATAGTATTGGTAATCTATCAGATATTAATCTTAGTCCTAATACCTTAGAAGATGGTATAGAGTCTTTTACTAAGCTTGAACTACTTTAAAAGACTCTTGTAAGTGTGAAAGAAGCATGGGAACAAAAAAGCTTCAATGAAGGATATCTTGAAGAATCTCAAAGGTTCCTCCTCTTTAGGTTAATACAATTCTTTTTGGTTAATTTTTTATGCATATATACATATACCAGACCCCATCCTTTTCCATTGATGTCAAAGGGGGAGAGAGATAGATGATTTTTTTTTTGAGAAGAACAGTTTTGAAAGGGGGAGTATTCAGTTTCTTTATATTGAAAAAATGTTTTTGACATACATGTTGCCATCAATGCCAAAAGGGGGAGATTGTTGGAATTATGGATCCTTTAGGATTTTTTTTTTAAGAACAGTTTTGAAAGGGGGAGTATTCAGTTTCTTTATATTGAATTTTTTTTTTTGACATACATGTTGCCATCAATGCCAAAAGGGGGAGATTGTTGGAATTATGGATCCTTGCAACATGAGCATGAAGTATTGTGTTGGTTGTTCCCGTGTTGTCATTGATGTCAACATGGTGACAACTATATGGTAATCTTACTTAGTTTACCAAAAAATATTCTCTACCAGAAGTGTTCTTTACTAATGAACCAGTGTATTGGTTTTTAAGTCTGAAATTCATCACAAGAAAAGATATGCCTCTAATCTCTTAACCATGTTATTATGTCCCATTCAGACAACTATATCTAGGATCTTGAGAGGTTTTGTGTTGTGAGCAAAAAGCTATCATTGACAGAGTTTAGCTTTGTACTCTACAATTCTTTCACTATACAACATATTAGTGTGGGAGACTCCACATTTTCTTAAGAGCATTCTAATGATGTGGTTCTAATGGTGGTCTCTTTGATGTTAGTAATATGAGAAATTGATGTAATATTGGATCTGGAAGGTGTTTTTTTTAGAAGTGTATGGTGGTTTGGATTTTTTTTGTGTGTTTAGGTCCTAGCCTTGGTTGACCTAACATATGTCATGCATAAGAAGATTAAATATACTTTGTGAATGTTTTCTATAGATCTTCGTTGACTTGATATGATGCACTACATGGATAGGAATGTTTTATATATAATATGGTGCCGAAAAGTGTTGTTCATTAGTTTGTCTTCATCTAATTAGGCTAACCTAATTGATGAATGAGATATACTTGCATATATATGTAAGACTTATTGAAGGGGAAAGATGAAGAAAAAAGAAGAGAGAATGAAGTGAATGATATGGGAAGGAGAAAGAAGAGAGGTATGGTGAAGTGTGAAGAGAATTGAGGACTGTTTGGATATGTGAGCCTAAATGATTTATCAGTTGAGGATTAGAATAGAATTGTTGATTGAATATTGTGCGCAATATTAATTCTTACTCAGAGGTTCATTGGAACTGAACCCTACACATAGAAGGTGTATTCCATCAGTTCATAATTTTGGCAGTGAGCCACAACTTTTGTATCTTGGAAGTTAGCCATCTTTTGTATTTAGGTTGTGAGCCTCTCAAGGACAATGAGTCCTAGAAGTGAACCCTAGAATATCTTGTATCTAGATATAATATATTGTAGCTAATCCTCACCATGGTTTTTCCCATTTTGGGTTTTCCACGTGAAAATCCTAGTGTTCATGTGTGATGATGCATTGTATTGTTTCCATGTTCTCTCTTGTTGATTTAGTCGGATTTGTGATAATGTTTAGATGGATTTTATGTCAATGGTTTAATGGAATACTAATTCAATCCCCCCTCTTAGTATTCTGAAGATTCAATTGAATTTATTCCTTGGGCTACAAATAAATCAATCTAATAAAGGTATATTCATTCATAATCAAAGTATGTAAAGGAAATGTTAAAGATGTTTGGAATGGAGGAATCTAAACTAGTATGCACTCCTATTGTTACAAATTATAAGTTGAGAAAAAAATATGAATCTCCTAAGACAAATTAGAGCAAGTATAGATCAATGATTGGTGGATTGCTATATCTAACTACTACTAGACCATATATCATGCATGCAGTTTTTCTTGTGGCAAGATTTCAAGAGGATCCTAGAGAATCACATATGGTAGCAGTTAAAATAATATTTAGATAGTTGAAGATCACTCTAGAATTTGGTCTATGGTATCCTAAGGAAATTGATTTCTCTTTGAGTGCTTATACATATGCAAATTGGGCATCTTGTGTAGATGAAAAAAGAAGTACAAGTGGAGGTGCTTTCTTTCTTGGAAGAAGATTGGTTTATTGGCTGAGTAAGAAGTAGGATTCAATATCATTATCTATTGCAGAGGAAAAATATATTGTTACATCATCATGTTGCACAAAGGTGTTGTGGATAAAACAAACATTGAAGTAAATTAGAGTATCATATGATGAACATATTTCTATCTTGTGTTATAATAGAAGTACTATCAACATTTCATAAAATTTGACAATGCATTCAAGGAAAAAACATATTTGTATCTGGTATCACTTTCTAAGAGATAAAGTTGTTGAGAATAAAGTGAAGTTGAAGTATGTGCCTACAAAGGATCAAGTGGCAAACATTTTCACTAGGGCTCTTCCAAAAGATACATTTGAGTATCTTAGGTAGAATCTAGTGGTTATTGCCCCTCATTATCTAAACTAGATGGATAAGATGGTGTAGGGAGCAATTCAAGATCCAATTTTTGTCTTGGAATCATGGAGGCTACCTCTTAAGGGGAGTAGGTAGTGGTGTTATTTGGTTGGTGTAATGAAAGGTTTTATATTTTGTGCCCCTAAGGGGGAGAGAGATCAGCATAGAAAGAGAAGTGGAAAGAAAGTAATGGTTGAAAGTGTTTTCTAAAGAGAAGTTTGCAAGTGTTGCCTAAAGAGAATTTTTCAGGTGTTTCCTAAAGAGAAGTTTATAGGTGTTTCCCTTTGTCATTTTTGTCAAAGTGGGGGAGAGAAATGTCTAGAAAACATAGAGAAAAAGGGGGAGAAGAAGTTTGAAAATTAAAGGTAAAAGGAGATAGAGTAAAGCCTGAAATTCAAGAACTATTCAAGTAAGGGGGAGAGCTTCTTGTGTGTTGCAGATGTAGAGTTGATTTTTTTGTTGATGGTTTTTTAGAGCTAGTGTTTCCATCAATGACAAAGGGATAGATTGTTGGAGTTGTTAGAGACTATGGCACTATGTTGTCATTGATATCAACCCCTAGTGTCAACCTCTAGTGTGGTCATGATGAGAAGGTGTTGCAAATGCTGTGTATATGTTGAGAAGGTGTTTTTGGTATTGAGAAAGTGTTGTAGATGTTGTGTATATTTTGAGAAGGTGTTTGTGGTGTTGCATATGCAACATGTTCACTTCATTTCGAAGTGCTTTTGAGAAAATTTGCATAAGAGATAGTACAAGGTGACAAAGGCATGTTATGTGTTATGCTCCACATTTATTCATAGTTACAGATATTCTTGTGTGGGTTGGATGTGTTTTTTAGAGGTGTTTAGAGGTGTTGTATCCAAAGTTTTAGGTTCTTGATAATTTTGTAGTGGAAGATGTGTTTGATAGTGTGTTGCCTGAGAATAAGGTTGTGTAAGAGAAATGGAATTGATCTTCTTTTCTTCATGTTGAAGTTTCTTGTCTTGTAGATTTGGGAATGCCACATCCCATTTTCTTTCTTAAAACTTAACCATTAAATTAGTTTCATATAAGTAGTTTAAAAGTTAAGTTGTGATTGTTATTTTCAAAATTTATATTGTATTTAATTTAACTTTGACTGCTTTTTTCATATATAAATGATAATGTAATATTGTCATTATAACTATATATAATTGTTGAACTTTCAAAATGCTTGAAATAAAAGTAAGATTTAATGAATAAATAGGGGAATCATATTTGGTAGAGGAAAGGTCAACGAATGGAAATTTCAATGATTAAACTACAGCTGCATAAAAGTTGGTTACTTGAAAAGTAATGGTTGATAATGAATTTGCATGTAACTAATTTCAAGAAATAAATAATGCATTATTAAACCTATAAGTGGAAGGGGTGTTGAATAGCCCACTCATCAAGGTGTTTTGCATGCCTAAGAAAACACTATATTTAGTAGGAGGGAGCAAAAGAAAATGGACAACTCTATGTTCACTATGGGGGAAAATATCTATTCATTGTTTTTTAGAAAGGCACAAAGCCATCAACCTGACCTTCATACCTTTGGAAAGGGCAAAGATTCTTGGAATTTTTTTGGATGTTCAGATCTTTCTCCTAGAGATGGAATAAGTCAAGTTGACTATGTGGAAAGGAGAGGAGTTGCATTTGCATGAATAAAATATGAAAACTAGGGAATCTATCACATCCTCTAAGTACATTTGACAATTGACAAAGTGAAATGAGGTATGTTTTTTATAAACTAGGCGAATACTTGGAAGTTATATAAGAAATACTTAATTGCTTTATTGATAAATCACTTCATTCTGTAGTTGAATGCCGATATAGAATAGGATCATAACTAGAGCTTGAAAATCATCATGCATAATGATCAAGTGGTAAATCATGGGTGATGATAATGATTAGTAGTTTTTTTCTATCTGGGATTTGATATTCAGACCCATGCCATGCGGTTTTCCCTCTTAAGCCAATTCAAAAGATAATCATAGTGAGTATTTATATGAGTCATTTTCACTCATCGTGTACATCCTTATCACCATTATTTTATTGTGAATATTTTGTGTAATTTGAGGTAAGTAATTCATGTATCACCCATTACCTACCTCAGATCTATTCATGTCATTCCCAAAGTAATCTGGCCAATTTGATAGTATCTATTGTGGTGAAGACACCAAAATAAAGAAATCAGGAAAGATTAGTTTAAAATTTCTAAGCCCTATTTCTTTGCAAATCTGTTTGTGCATATCTTTCCATTATGACATTTTGTGTGACTGCATCTCTTAAAGGAATTGGTCTATCAATTCATGCACATTATCTATGTTACCTAATTTGGATATATATCTACCCAGTCAGTTGCAAATGAGTCTTCATATACTTCCCTTCATCATGATTTGAAGACATCCATACCTTGATGCAACTCCCCTTCTAGCCTATGCAAGGATGATTCTAGAAAATTTACCAGATTTTCCATCGCTCCTTCAATCACTTAGAACAAAAGATAATAACTAGTAGCATTTGCATGAATATATCCAGAAATGAGAAGAAACTATCCCTTGTATAAATCTCACACTTTCTCTATCTATGCTTCCATATTTTTTGCGTTTGTGTCAATGTTTAACTGAGAGGGAAATGATGCAATCTTGAGTCAAATTTATTGGAAAATTTGACATATTTAGAGATAGAATGCCAAGATTTGACGAGCCTAATTGAGATGGTTTACTCAAATAGAGAATATCCCAGGCTAATCCATTCATTTGAGTGAAGGGCTTGTTCCCAATATTTTCTTTTTTTCTTTGTCCTTTAAACTATTGAAAAGGTAGATCAACTAATTGAATATAAACTTTTCTTGAGTGAGAAAGGATTCATCTTGATCACATCTGAGATAGAAATGAATGGCTAATGACTTAAGGATTTCCCTCTTGACACAATGTACATGTATGTAGAAGCATCTTGACCTTGACATGCCTATGTAAAATTCTATCGGATGTCTAATAATAGCCTCATGACCATGTCACGTAACCAAGTAATATATTGAATAGCTTGTATTTCCTTTGACCTCTTCTCATCTTCATACTAGCTATTGCTTTTCCATGTAACAACATCCATTCCTATTCATCGATGTATTCAAGTAATATCTCATGTATATATGTGTATTTGTTGGAAATAGGAAGGTTTTCATTGATGTCAACTATGGAATTTGGATGCTTGTTAGTGATGTACATTACTTGCTCCAATAAAGGAACTTTGATTTGATATTTTGGTCTAGATTAACTTAATTTGTAAGATTCTTTTAGAAGCTGATATTATGGTCTATCTTGACATCATTTTCATCTACTGACAAGGTTTTAGTTGAATAGGATTTATGGCTGGAAAGATATTGTCACCAGTAGTATGGAAAATAATGTTTTGCTTATATACTAGTTTAGTATGTTAGTATTTTGGTCTAGATTTCACCTGAAAGAAATATATCACCACAAGAATTTGTACATAGACTTGTGACTACAAGATTCATCTTACACCAAAGTTTTGTGATGTTATATGAAAAAATTCAAAAGATATGAATGATAGTGTTCTACTCTGAAGACTACAGTAAGTTTTTTTATTGTGCATTGATGAAGGAGATTCCACATTTAATTCTTAGGATTAATTATTTTGCTTTGTGATGTTGAAGATAAGTTATTTAGTGTTTTCTTAAGGAGAATTTGATGTGTTAACAAGTTTTTATGTTATACGTTTGATGAATTGCATATATGTTTGGAGTTTTATTATTTTAGGTCTAACTTTGGCTGACCTAATTATGAATTGGTGTTAAGAAGATTAAACATGTGCCACGAATGTTAAATGGATCTATCATAAGTCCATACTGACTAATATCATGTGAACTCCAATTAGGTTGACCTAATTGATGTATTTGATTATATATGGAATATATATATATATGTGAACTCTTTTGAGATAAGAGATATAGTAGCAGAGGAAGGAGAGGAGATGGTGTGTGAGAAAATGAAATGAGAAATGCTAGAGTGATTGAGAATTCCTAAATGATGCAAATGTGAGAAGATACATGAATAAGTAGGAAAATGTGTTGCATACACTTGCAGAGAAGTGTTTCATATACTGTGCTTCATTGAAACAAAATTCTAGTACAAGGAGGGTGCATTCTATCTCAATTCATCCCTTGGCAGTGAGCCATACTTTGTTTTGTAAATTATTTTAAGCTGTGAGCCTTTAAGGATAGTGTGTCTTGATAGTGAGCCCTTGTAATATTCTATATCTAGATATATTATATTTTGAGCTAATCCTCATCACAATTTTTGTGGGAGTAAATGGTGACTCCCCTACACCCCTAGGAATAATTGCTAGACCAAAACAACTTCCACAAGAGAGAAAATGACAAGAAATCTTGCTTCAACAATGCAAGATTGAATAATGGTTGAATATGATTTTAATGTAAATGTACATGAGATGACTTGCTTATAAAGACAAGGTAGAGAGATAGGATTAGAGAAGATCATGACAAGTGTCTTAATCCTATAACATGAGACAACTAACAAACTAACTACCTAGGAATCAAGCAATACTAGCTAGATAAGATAAGTTCTAGAAAATCCAACTAAGACTTCTAGAAAGAGTCTTATATCCTAAGTAAACTTAACATGTGAACGTGTCCCCTAATTACCTAGTGAGTGAATTAGCTAGGTACAAGATATTTATTCACACCAACAGTTTTTCCCACTTTGGGTTTTCCACGTAAAAATTGTGTGTTGATGTGTCTTATGGTGTCATGCTCTTTTCAATGTCTTCATTCTTGTTTGTAGTTAAATATGCTTTAATAATTGGATGGTTTATAGTTGAATGGTTTAATGAAATACTAATTCACACCCCCCTCTCAATATTCTAGGTGTTCAACAATTGATATCAAAGCTTGGTTCCTCTGAAATGTCTAACAACTTGAGGAAGGTCTTGAATTTTGAATACATGGAAGATAAAAAATTTCTCATTCCTTCGGAAGAGGTCCCTATTGAACATACAAAAAAAAATAAAGATTTTAATTTGAAGGAAATATTGAAGGAAGAAAATGAGTGCATTAAGAAGGTGAAGGAAAGATATAGAGAAATTAGTGATCAATTAAAGAAAGCAAATGAGGACATCACTGAACTAAAAGAATAACTAGAAGAAAAGAGAAAAATTGATGACTGCCAAAAAGCTAAAATTCAAAGGAATATGGATGAATGTGCAAAGCTTGAACAAGAAGTAGTAATTCTAAAGTTAGATCTGGAAAGGGCAAGAAGACATGAGAATAAATTGGTGACAAGTTCTACAAGGCTGGATGAATTGATTGTAGGGAAAAAACCCTCTAAGGAAAAAAGTGGTTTGGGATTTGAAGAAGGAAAAATATCAAAGGAAAATCAATCCCCTAGCATGGAGACTTAAAGAAATGGTAGACAATTCAAGAATTTAAGAAGAAATACTAGAAGGATTCCTATTAGACAACCTAATGCTCAAAGGTACTTATCTTTTAATAGTGTTTGTTATTCTTGCAATAAGTTTGGATATAGGGAAAAATATTGTGAAAGTAAAATGAAATAGAATGATGGAATAAATAAAAATAATTTATCATTCTTTAGTCAATGTTTTAAATGTAAGAGGATTAAACATAAAGATATAGAGTGGATAAGTCAAAAGTTGAATAGGATAATTTAACCATTCAATGGCTACTCTTATCACTATAATTTATTTGGACACAAGGCTAACCAGTGCAAATATAGATTGGATAAATGAAAATTTGGATGGAAGAATGTTGTTTGTTATATTGTAGCAAATTGAGACACTTTGCCAAAGACTGTAGAAGTAGAAATATGAAAAGAGACTATCTGGTAGAAAGAAATGAACCTATCATTAAGATTGATCTGGTAGAAGTTAAGAAGGAAATAGAAAGGAAACAGAGAAAGGAAGGAGAATCTAAAAATCAAGAAGAATCATAAATATCAATTTTATCTATGGCGTCCGTTAATGTAGACAATCCTATCATAAATTAAATCAAGGCAATGACTAAGGGGGAATAATAATTAGAAAATTTAATATCCCCTTTTTTGATATATGGTGTCATATCATGACATCAATGCATTTATTAAGGTAATGAATTCAAATTTCATGTGAAAGGAATTTTCAGATGCACATGTATGAAGAATGAATTCTGTAGAGCTTGAAAAGATAGAAGTACACACTAATTTTGAGGACATCTACTTACATTTTGAAGGATTTATTACTGAAGAAATTGAGATCAAAAAAATAAATTTGAGTATGTTGAAGAAAACCCATTCGATGAAAGGAATTTGTGGAAGAAAAGAAGCATGTAGAGAAAACTTGAAGAAACTAGAGTGTTTCCATATTGCAAAAATTGAGATTTTGGGATTGGTGTACAGGAAAGAGGTAAGTCATTGTTGTTATATATTATTATTCCCTCTGAATTGTTCATTGAATTTGGTTGAATGTGATGGATATGCCTCAAGTAGTAGAAAATTTAGTGAAACCAGAACCACAACTTAATATGTATCTTGTTAAAGCCTTAGAACTTGATCCATTGGGCACATTTTTGGAAGTTCCACTTGGTGTTATTCCAATTGAATACATTGGGATATATATACATAGAAAATTGGAAGAATCTACCTATGAAAAATATCGCATATTGTGGTTAGATGGTGCAGGAGCACCCAGTACACACAATTTCAATAATTCATCCTTTGAAGGAAGGCATTAGAAATTTAGGGGTATTTGAGTAAATTAATGTTAAATAAGGTCTTTGAGACTATTATTCATGTAATTGGGGGGTTTTTAAGGTTAGTTGTTCCAAAAATGCAAAAGGTTGCATTATTTTGTGTTTGTTGTTAACAAATTGTCAAACAATGCAAAATTAAGCATATGTAAGGGTTAAGTTAGTTTGTGGTCAGTTATAGGTGCCCCAAGAGGCAGTTTTCAGGTGGTAGCATGATATATTGTTGTAATATATCAAAGGGGAGGCTGTTGAAGAAGTTTGGAATGAGTTTCTAATAAGAAATTTGCTGTTTTTTGTGTTTTCCATTAAGAAATTGCTAATCACGTGCATTATACGACCTGTACACATTGTTCCACACTCCAAGTCTATAATGGATGGATAAATAATTGAGTAAAATTTATTTTTGCCTTGGAATGGTGTTATTTCATTGAGAATCAAGTGAGATATCCTCATTTTACTACTGGGTGGTCTGAAATCCCATGTTTTTCCTATTTTCCTAAACTTTTCTTGGCTGGTACAGTCCGTACAACTCCAGATCTTGGTTGAAGACTGACATGGTATTTTAGGACACTGAGTCTACTTTCAAATTCTTTAGTTTGATTGAAAACTATTAATTTTGGAGTGAGTTATCTCTGTTTTTCTGAAACTGCTACGGTTTGGTGCAAGTTGGTGTTTTGAGAGTAATAAAATGAGTTTTTAGGGAATTCCACCTACTGTAGCAATTGTAACTCAGTGGAATGACCCAATTTGTTGTAACATAGGTTTCCAAATGCTTTGGAGGTCAGAGGAAGTGTGTTTGTGGGTTTTGAGTGTTGCCCTAGGTTGAGTTTGGGTGATTTTCCTTGTGAAAGTGAGGAACTAAATGATGGTTTATGAGTTTTCTGAAAGAAATAACCTATGTGATGAATTTTAAAGCTTGTGCAGGAATAATTATGAGTGTTTGAATAGGTGTCAGGGTCTGGAAAGGTCTAGAGGTATGATTTACAATAAACCTTCCTTTTGAAGGCCTAGAATCAAAGGTTTTTGGTTTTGCTATATTGGAAGAGTGATTTCTGGAAACTAGTGGTGGATTTAATAGTTTTTGTGCATTTTAATTTCTGCCCCAAGGTTTCATAAGGTTTGGTGGAGTTTAAAGTGTACCTTCTTTGTAAAAGTGGGCTAATTCTACTAGCCCTTGGATACGGTGACTTAATGTTTTTCTATGTTTTGAAAAATGAATCTTACTTGTAAGCTTGGAAATGTCTTTTTGATGGAATATGGATGCTATATGGATGATCAGTGGATATTCTTACAGTTTTATTTGAGGAATTGGTCTTTTCAGTTGCTCAGTTGTGAATTGGAAAGCCATAGAGCTGACCCTATGGAAGTTGTGTTATTTATTTGATTTTGTGTTGGTGTTTGGTTTTCAAAGCTTGGTTGATTGTTCCTCCATCTTGCTCTGCATCATTAGAAGAATTAAATGGGAATGAACTTACCCTAAAATAAAAATACAATGTACTTACATAAATGAAATTGGATCTCTGAGATCAATTTTTAGACTTTATTAATGAAGAAAGATGTATTAGACTAGCTCTTAGCAGTTTTCATGATTAGTTTGTATGGCTTAATAATTCAAATATGATATCCAAAGAAGAAAATTGATATGTTACTAGGTTATCATTCAATGGTCCTACTCCTGAACATAATCTTGACAAAAGAAAGGGACTAATGAAGAACATAGGTACTAGAAATACTAATTCGACTGTCCAGTATGCAAGTTTGGTTATTTCACACTTGATTTTTGGTGATAATGATGTCTCTACCTCTGTAATTGATTTAGCATTAGAAATGGTTGATAAGAGGACAAAATATGATCTTTGTGAGTTTATCTAGCAAAAACGATTGGAAAATTTGAGTGGTATCAAGAAAAAGAAATACATTTTTAGATATAGAACATTGTTATTAGGTCTTTCTACTTTATGAGGGAAGTTCCTGGAATAGGAGAAGTTATTTGGTTAAATACCAAATTGATTGCTCATCAAATCAAAGAACTAATGAGAAATATTGGTGATTTGAATCCATAAGGAGATGATCCTATTGCATTCTTTGGAAAGTTTCAGAGAAGAATGAACAAAAGGAGAGTTCCAAGAGAATTAGTTACAAAGTATAAGGATGATATAACATTTTTGGTATCCACTAATAGTTGCATTATCAAGGGAATTGAACTGAGAATCTCATGGATTCCTAAAATAAGGTATGAAATTGAAAAGGATTATGTTGATGGCTGTATTGAAATGCTAAAAAATAGCCCTCGAGATCCCAACAAACCTATATTTGGAACTTACATTGAAGTAGCTAAAATTTTTCTTGAAAAATATGAGTTTGTCTTTGGTAAATCAATGGTTGCCTCCAAATATAAGAGAAAATTTATTTAGGTTCATGCATTGGGTTCTCAGATTGAGCCAACTCCAAGAAGACTTAAGCAACTAGGTAGGAGAAAGATACATTTTCAGATTGTTCCTAGAACAATCACTAGTTCTTCTCAGTCCATTGTAGAAAGCACAAATTCATTGACTGATAAATTCAAAGAATTGAAGAGTTAAGAAATAAGTGATATAGTCACTTGGGTCAAAGATAAAGGATTGTTTGAAATTGTAGAGAGATGCAAATCTACATACTGCACTACACTTGAAAGACTTAAAGAGGTTCAAGAGTGTGAGGAAGAGGCCAAAAGTCTATTCTCATTTTCTTGGACATGGCCTGATGCGATTCAAAGATTCAAGGTTGCCGAGGACACTATTGAGACTCAAAATAAAATATGCTTCCAACACCTTTAATCTAGATCTTGATTTGGATGATCACACTTGGTACGAATTAACAAAGTTACATGAAGAATATCTTGCATCACATAAAGAGAAAGGAGAGATGATTAAACATTATGGGATGCTCAGAGATCTAATTAGGATTAAGTGTACACCTATCTATTATACTCTTTCTTTGGTTGACATTATTTTGAACTCAAATGTTACTCTCAAGACTTTGGTTGAAGGAAAGGACACCCTTATTGATCTTAATTATCTATGCAGAGCCTTATCAGAAGCAAAAAAGGTTTGGGATGAAGGGAAATCCTCTTGGACAAATACTCTTAGAAAACTTCAAGGGACAACCACCTTCGGATGATTACTCACAAATGCTATTTTGGATGTACTCCTCATGGGGAGTATTCAGGTATGTAAAGGAAACTGTCAAAACATTCAATATCTTTTTATCCTTTTCCATTGATGTTAAAGGGGAAGATGAGGAGGATGTAAAAATTTTTGTGAAAAGTTTTTGGGGAAAGAAATGAAAAAATTGAGAATGATTTTTTTTTTTATGGTTTTCACATCATGTGTTTCCATGAATGACAAAGGGGGAGATTGTTGGAAATTGGAAGGTTTTCATTGATGTCAACAATGGAATTTGGATTATTGTGAGTGATGTACATTACTTGCTCTGCTAATGGAATTATGATCTAGTATTTTGGTCTAGAATAACTTAATTTGTAAGATTCTTCTAGAAGATGATATTATGGTCCATCTTGACATCATTTGCATCTACTGACAAGATTTCAATTGACTAGGCTTTATGGTTAGAAAGATACTATCACCAATAGTATGGAAAATAATGTTCTACTTATATACTAGTTTAGTATGTCAGTTTTTTGGTCTGAATTTCACCTCAAAGAAAGATATCACTATAGGAATTTGTACATAAGCTTGTGACTACAAGACTCATCTTACATCGAAGTTTTGTGATGTTATGTGAACACATTCAAAAGAAATGAATGATAGTGTTTTTCTCTAAAGACTATAGTGAGTTTCTGTATAGTGCATTGATGAAGGAGATTCCACATTTTCTTAGGATTAATTATTTTTCTTTGCGTTGTTGAAGATAAGTTATTCACTGTCCTCTTAAGGATAATTTGATGTGTTAACAAGTTTTTCTTTTACATGTTTGATGAATTGCATATATGTTTGGAGTTTTGTTTTTTTAGGTCTAACTCTGGTTGACCTAATTATGAATTGGTGTTAAGAAGATGAAACATGTGCTATGAATGTTAAATGGATCTATCATAGATCCATATTGACTAATATCATGCGAAGATGAATGTTTTTTTTAGGTTAAGGTTGAAAGACTTGGTTTTGATTTGAAATGGGGTTACTCCAATTAAGTTGACCTAATTTCAATGTATTTGATTATATACCATATATATGTGAAATCTTTTGAGATAAGAGATATAGTAGCATAAGAAGGAGAGGAGATGGTTGTAAGGAAAACTTAGATGTAGAAACAATTCTCCTAATGTCAATACCTCAAAGAAGAATGCAGATATACTTTTAATTTTTTCCAATTACAGACCAATTAAGATGCACTATGAAGTAGATAACAGAAACATAGTATTTGACAATCACACATGAACACCAGATATACGTGGGAAAACCCTTACGGGAGAAAAACCCACCACAACAAGAGAAATCACTTTGTATTATAGTAATAAAGATTACATACAAATGTCAGACTTATCTTTCTGATGTCTATTTATAGCAGCATTCACCATGAACAATCTTGTATAGAAACCTTGAAGTTATAGTATGCACAGAATAGAATTCATCCACTGATTTAATCACTCAACAAATCCGTCGATCCAACCAACTGATCACAATCTGCAATCACACAGTATAACCATGTTGTTCCATGTCCATTGAGCTTCCTCACAGAACCATCACAATGAACAATCTTCCAATTGTTCAGATTCGACTTCTCCTATTGGTCCACGAGACTCCACATAGGATGGTCAAATGGTCAAAAGAGATTCAAGCTTTGTTGGCATCTTAGTGAGACACTAATAGTGTCTCCCCGATGCCCAAAAGCTTCATATCGATGTCACCAAGAGTTATCGTTATCGCTAGGACCTCACGCCGAGTCATTCAGGTTGTATCGAAGTCACATGTTATGCCGAGCTCCAATCACCAGTCAGAAAGACTTAACACCTTTGCCAAGAGTTCTTATCGAACACATATATGTTACACCAATGACCACCGTTCGCCAAGACCTATGCCGAAGACTTTACTCTGAGGTCTTTAAGTTATACTGAGACCACCACTCATCACTAGGAGTCACACCGAGAGAAAACTTTAACATCGGCGAGACATTAACACTTTGCCTAGACTTTGTAACGAAACCTTAGTGTTACATCGATGACTCCCGAGTGTGTCCCCATCGGCATGACTTTCATCTATTGCTAAGACCTCACACTGGGATCTTTATGTTATTGTGAAGATATCATATGTATTCCTGTTGGCGAGACATTCACAGTTCGCTGGGACTTCTTCCCGAGTGTTGAAGTCACTCTGAAACCCCTGGTCGCTATGAGTCTCCTCGACGCTCGATTGAATGGCCTGTTGGCCAGAGGTCTCCATGTGGTGAGAGGTTACAACGACTACTTCTTGTCACAGCGATAGACTCCATAGTGAAAAATTTTGGTGAGACAAAAGCTAGGTCATAGCGACCTATACAAAACATGATGTTCCAAATTGCTAGTCGGCTAGAAATTTGAGCTGTTACATCGACTTGACTCCAGTGGAGGTTTCAGCCTGTGATTATTGAGGCATACTTTTCCAACAATGGTGTGTGAGTGAATGAAATTAGAAATGTTAGAGTGATTGAGAATTGCTAAATTCTACAAATGTATGAAGTTGTATGAATAAGCAGGCAAATGTGTTGTATACATTTGCAAAGAAGTTTTTTATATACTGTGCTTCACCGGAACTGAACTCTAGCACAAGGGAGATGCATTCTATCTCAGTTCATCCCTTGGTAGTGAGCCACACTTTGTTTTGTAAACTATTTCAAGCTCCGATCCTTTATGGACAATGTGTCTTGGCAGTGAGCCCTTGTAATATTCTATATCTAGATATATTATATTGTGAGTTAATCCCCATTGTGGTTTTTTCCACTTTGGGTTTTCCACATAAAAATTTGGTGTTGATGTGTCTTATGGTGTCACACTCTTTGCAATGTCTTCATTCTTGTTTGTAGTTAAATATCCTTTAATAATTGAATGATTTATAACTGAATGGTTTAATGGAATATTGATTCACCCCCTCTCAATATTCTGAGTGTTCAACAGTATTTTACCTCGTAACTACTAACATTTATTACCCACCACTAGTTGTTAACTCATTAACTCTTGTTTAGCCAAATGTTAGAAGACACCATTAGGTGCTTGTAAAGAGACTGGTAATGTTCATTTTTCATAACTAGAGTATGGAGAACGTAAATAAAGGTTTTTCACATTATTTTAGTTTAAATTACATTAGACTCAACCTTTTAAAGATCAGTATTCTATAAAGGTTTGAGTAATATTGAACACTAGCTTAAGATATGATGACTCTAAATTAGGCTTGAACGAGTGTTATATTTCATTAGAATGAGGATACTTTTATATGAACATAACCTAGTGTATATGCATTTGTTAAGAAACAAAGGAATGGGTTTTCTTTAACCTTGTTTGTGTTGATTGTTTGAGAATCTCATCAAATAACATTAAATTATAGGAGTATCCTAGCCCTTTCAATCTATTTGGTACCATAGAAAAATTGGCGAACAATCCATGATTTTAAAGGTTCTAAGAAGTTATATGACTAAATGAATGACTTTGAAGTAATCATTATAACTTACGAGTTAGTGAATCCTTTATTGACCATTTAATGGCGAACAATCCATGATTTTAAAGGTTCTAAGAAGTTATATGACTAAATGAATGACTTTGAAGTAATCATTATAACTTACGAGTTAGTGAATCCTTTATTGACGATTTAATGGTGAACAATGGATGATTTTAAAGGTTCTAAGAAGTTATATGACTAAATGAATGACTTTGAAGTAATCATTATAACTTACGAGTTAGTGAATCCTTTATTGACCATTTAAGAATGGAGTACTAGAAAGGTTTTGATAAGATATGATCTAATATTAGTAGACTAACACTCTAGATTTAAACAAAGAAATGATGATATAATTGACAATATGTTTACGTGTGAATATTCTTAACTCAATGGAAGATGTATTTTGGGTTGCATATATGCAAAACTCTCTTTAATCCTTGTAGTGGATATAATGGATGTGTATGTATGGATTGCATTCATAAATCAGAAATTCTATAATAGATCATATGAGTTGTATTTTATAGGAATGTATACACATATTCATACATATATGTACCTATAAATACATACATGTGATACACCTAGTTTTAAAAATTCATATATTGTTGGAAACAAATACATTTTTTGAATATTGAGATATGAAATTTAATAATTGTAGACACTGAAAATTTTCCTAAATGATATCATACACTCGAATAAGGTTTACTAACATCATTTCCTCTCAAAAATCATCTTATTTTCACTTAATTAATTAAATTATCCTAGCTATTTAATTAATTACATCATTTTCATTCATTAACCTAATTAGAATTAATTCACTCCCCCTTCATGCTAACATTTCATCTCATTAAATTAAATAAATAAAAAATATTTAATTTAATCTCCTAAGTCATCTTATTTAATTAAATAACCCTAAGTTATTTAATTAAATATTAGTTCATCTTTCCCCATTCATTAAATTATTTTAATGAATATCACATTAATTCTTTAATCCCCTATTTGCATGATTAAACCTTGTTTAATTAGCAATTAAACTATTTTTCCTCTAAAAGGGGAATATTCCCATGGAATATTCCTTATCTCCTTTTTTGCACAATTAAAGTTTTCTTTTAATTTGCAAAATATATTTATCCTCACCCATGATAATATTGTAAAGGATATTCTCTCTCCTCCAATCATCTCACTTGGATTTTTGAACAAGCTACACCTTTAACCTCTTGAGCAAGTCACCTGATGACCTAGGAGTGTAGGTCAAAAGTGTGTTTGTTTGGAACAAATGTGAGCCCTTGATTAATCTTCATCTTAAATTCTCACCCGTTGATGAGAATCCATGATCCATTCCTTTTCTTCCTTTCATCCTGAACCATTGATTAATCTTTTCAATCTCAACCCTCCATTTCTCATTTGCTTTCCTATAAATAGAAAACTATTTGGAGACAAATGGATCCATCTTTTAATTGAAAATTTATGTTGTTGAATTCACTTGCATCCACACTCTCAATTTACTCACTTTTAGCTTATTTTAATTCATTTTTTAGTTGCATAAGAGCTTAAGAAATCCATTAATGGATTCAATGCATCCATCTTAGTTTATTTATAAATTAGGGTTTCTATCTTTTAGCTTAGAATTATCTTATATTAGCTTAGAAATTGCATAGTTAGATCAATTTTATTATAAAATCCTATTAGTTTTGCTTGCATCATGTTTAATTTAGCATAAATCAAGTTTTCATCCATTTATATCACAATGGTTTCATCAATTCTCTTCCATAGAATTGATTGAAACAAGCTCACTAATCATGGGATTGGGAAAGGGTCATTGTTCCACATCAACACGACACCAATTCAAATTTTGAATGGGTTAGAGTAGGAATTTAACTGTTTTCATTGTTTACAAGTTTCAATTCTGATAAATGCTTAGTTTAAAATTTCAATTTGAAGGATCTTGTTTGGAAGATTGAGGTTTAGTGGATAAATTATGCTTCGATTCTTCATGGATCAAGAGTAATCGACCCACCTTGACAATCCTCTTCTGACATTCTGGTGCTAGGAGGGAAAACCATTAATTTAACTAGTTTTTAGCTTGAATTTCGTTTGTTTTTCATTTTCCAGGATACAGTGATGCCCAAATCACATACAACGATGCACTTCACAAAGCATCGCCATATAGCAACACTATGACAATTTGAAACAATGACACTAATTAAATGCACTGGCGCTGATTTAAATCTAGTAACACTAATTTAAGATAGAGGTATCAAAAAATTTAAATGGTGACACCCCCAAATTTCAAATCACAACACTATTGTCTGTAGCGACACCCAAAAATATCCCAACGCTATCATTCCCTTTGTTTTTGTTGCAGAGCGATGCCTAAATTCACCAGAGTGACACCCCCAAATTTCAAATTGTGATGCTATTGTGTGAAGTGACGCTCAATCAGGGTAAGAATTTTTACGATAATTTTTTAGACATGTTCTTTAATTTTCTCATATCACTAATATGCTTCTAATTATGTTCTGTTAGACTAATAGGGTTTTATAGGTTGAACAACATGGAGCTAAAGTGAAGAAAGCTTTCCTATCTTGAAAATTTTGTGATTGTAACAAGTGTTTGATGCTTTGAGGCAATTATAACCCAAATTTTATGCTTTCTACTTTTTGATTTAGGACACCCACTAAATTTCCATTAGGTTTTAAAAAGAAGGCTCAAATGGGATTAAAATTGAACCCTCATCTCATCATTGTTTTTGTGTTTAAAATTGAACAAGACAAACTTCATATTTCGTTTGATGCAATAAAATGAAGTAATCTTAACTTAGGCATTAAAATTTATAACTGTTTGCTATGTTTTATGGTTTACAACATTGTTATTGGATGCATATGCAATTATATCTCACCATTTGGTGACCTTGAGAAAAAAAAACATTCCTTAACACTTTCAAAAATCACCTACATCTTTCAATTTAGATTAAAACTAAACCCCTTTCCAAGTGTGAGAAAAATGTGTGGCATGTGTCCTCTCTTTGGTCATGTGAACAAAGATGATCGAACTATGAATGTACTTACTTGCTATTGTTTACCATTAGAGTTCCCACCTCCCCACTTGGAAAGGAGGGAACAACCCAAGTGGTAATGAACTAAAGCCAAGTTCTTCCAAACTGCTATATAAATTTGTGGTTGCAATGAAAATGGTGATCAATAGGATGTGGTACATGATATCTCTCCCCAATATCTTTATGATGCATAAATCCCTTGTTGTAAGGGTTGGGAGACCTCTTGATGGAGTTTATCATTATATCCCCTAAACTGGAAGCCCTTATTATGAACCAAACTATTTAGAATCCAAAATCCTAAAATAATTGTTGGTGCAAGAACGCTTGTTCTGAAGCTACCCCACATTCTTGCTATACAATTATAGAAATAGAAATTTTTTTGTTGATCTCTAGATTTTAAGGATTTTGAGATTTGGTGGTTCTGATAAGTGTGTGTCATGGAGGGGAACCAGTGTTTCCAAATCTCTAACTGTTCGCATTGTTTAGTGTTTGGAGAAATAAGAGCAGGGACTCAAAAAGTATAACCATTTCAAACCTAGGATTGTAAATGATTGTGAGTTAGTTTAATGCATTGCTTGGTTTCAAAATATTACAAAAAATAATTCACTATCTTCCTCAAAAATTTCAAACACTTTGGTTTAAATATGGATACCTCTTGAATTATCCTTGATATTATTGCTAGTACTAAGGATTTATCCTTAGTAATCTCTAAATATCTTGACTTAATCTCAAATCCATATTTCCCAAAGATAACATAGGCAATTATGGATTTAATCTCATGATTTTCATGAAATGGACATTGTGAAAGTTATGATATTTTTTGACATAAACATTTAGTTTGAAAACATAATCAAGATGAGTGTTTGTAAAATCAATTCATTGAAGTAGGATAAACTTGACACAATTGAACCCCACATGACTATTTGGAGATCGATTGCTCCCATTAAACAACCTGATCTTAAAGGTGCTATCATTCAACCAAACTTTGAACTCATTAACAAAGAACAAACTGATCTCATTAGTAGTTTGAGAAGCTTAACATTTGAAAAAAACAAAACAACTACCCAATGGAGAAACACAACAACAATCTAGGATGAAGAAGAGTAAAAAGCTAATATGGAGGCTAGATGACCCATATTACTACCACCTGTGTAGCAATAAATATCTTCCTTTCTTCCATAAAATTTGACTTCCTTAAATGATCTCACACAAAATTAGGATCCCTAAAATCAAGTCTACAAGTCATCATTTCAAACTTAGGCATCTTGGTCCAAAAGCTCTCAAGAAACACCTTTTATCACTTCACAAGAATAGAGACAAGTTGGTAGAAAACTTCTACATACATGTTTCAAGGAATAGTCCAAAATTGTATGCATTATTTTGGAGTCAAAACCATGGTCTTCTTCACGATATTGAAATACTCTAAATGATCCATCACACAATCAAAATCCATAGAGGAAAACCTATATCCCATCATTTCAGCATAGGTATCGTAGATCATAGTTTAGTAGGAAGTGGGCCAAAATAATTTATCACAATCATTACACCTTGATAAGGATCTTTTATTCCTGAGCTAGGAGGAACCGAATAGGTTTAAACATCCCCATCCATCATCTCATCTAATTCAACAGTGGGTCTTTAGGATTTGAACATTTTATAGATAGCATTGTTCTCACTACCTTGGTCTTATAAAACAAAGGTTCATTCTAAGTCAACATTTGGTCAAAATTTCATCCACCCCTCCATCAAATTTCATCCCTTACTTCACCAAACTTTGCAATTTTTTTGAAAACACCATCTTTTGACTTAAACATCAATAAAACCAACCCCTAACTTAGCTACTTTGTATGTGAAATGTATCCTTTTCCATACACTTAGTTAAGTTAGTTATCATCTTTGAACTAGTTTATCTTGAAGGTCATGAGTCTACCCTAAAGATTTCCAAGTTCATAAACATCCTTTATCCTAACATCAAAACATCAAAATATTAAGTCAAAAGTGTTGTCCCAAAACATTTGCAAATATCACTTTCCACATCACTCATCTTTTCACCCCCCATTATCATAATTTCTCCAAAAATACTTAGAGCATCCCTTTTACCTAGATTTGAGTCAACTAGAGAGTTCAAACATCACAAATCACAACACAACTCTCCCTTAGGTGACACAAAATTTATGGTAAAAATGAGATCACAACACAAGAGAATCATGGAAAAATCCAAAGTTACATTCACCTCAAGTGATCCAAATCCTTTAGAATTTGATCCAAGAAGTCACGTTACCCCATCACAACAACCATCATCTCCTTTAGGACCATATCAAATTGAAGATGTTACACATAACCCGTTTAGGATTACTAGAGAGGAAATAATGGAACATCAAGCCTTTGAAAATGTAGCTCCAATTTCCCCATCATTTGTTGCACATAACTTAACACAAAGCTTCACAACTCCATCACTAGGGCTAAATCAAACATCTACTCCTATTCTCTCCCAAGACTTTGGTGTAACTCTTCCATTTAAAAGCAATACACTTGTGGGTACCCTTGACACTAATCTCCCACCTCCAACTACCACTTGGACACCTACCTTTGGTGCTCCTCCAGTCCTTGAAGCTCCTAAATAGCCATACACACCTCTTGAACTTCATTATCCCACAACTACTTCAACATATTAGGGACATCCCTCTTCATCCATACCCATGAGTACCAAAAGTGTTCCCACAATTACGCAAATTAGTATAGACCAAGTATCTCAAAACAACATGCAAGGGCATGTCAATACCATACCATAGAGTCAACCCTTAATGCAGATATGGACATATTTTTCCAACCCTCTAGTGGGTTTGTCCATACCATTGGTTTCAAAAAGAATATTCACCTCGTCCACTATTGATCCATCCCAAAGCAATCCCTTGGTTACAAGCTCTTTCAATCCAGGAAATACCTTGATCATGATTCCCTTGCTTACATATTTGGTACAAGGAAATATTTTTAATCAATGGACTCAAGGTCCTAGTGTGTCATTTCCATCACAAAATTTAATGGAATCATCTTCATCATTCCACACTATCCCCTTTGCTGTGAAAAATCAATTATGGCCTCAAACTTACATTCCTACTTCTCAATCCACCATACAAGGGATATTATCCAAGGGAACCATCCACTTCTCATCAACAATCCACTACCAATTCAGAGCATCAACACTCACAATCCATCTCAGATGTCTCAACAACCACCTGATCCTACATTACAAGCACATTCCCTAGATTTACAACAAGCACAACAAGCATTTCGACAAGCTATCCAACAACAACAAGAAGCAGGCTTAGTAGTGTAACAATAAAAACAACAAAAATAAGCAGCCTTAGTAGCACAACATCAACAACAACAAGCAGCCTTAGCAACACAACAAGTTATCCAACAATATTAACAATAGCAAGTAGCCTTAGCAACACAAGCAACCCTAGCTCAACAACAAGATCAAGCTCAACAAGCATCCTTAGTAGCACATAAACAACATCAAGACCAATAGCAAGCCCTCATGGCACAACAACAAGCCCTTATGACACAACAACAACAACAAGTCTTACTAGCTCAACAACATTCCCAACAAAAAACAAGGTTCCTACTACAATCCTCAATAGAATATCATCAATACAAATGCATTAGGAACATATACATCAATTTCACAATCACCCTCACAAAATCTCACACCACCATACACCCCATACAACACCTTATCATACAAAAATCCTCCATTCAACTCATTTTCCATCCCACCATATGTTCCTCCACCAAACTCGCAATATGATCTATCATCACAATTGAAGGCATTATCCCAAGAAATGTAGGATCTTTGATTGGGAAAGACTAAGAAGCCCCATACACAGAATCCATGTCCTTATCCATTTGATCAAAACATTGCAATGGTACCATTCCCTCCTAGATTTGAAATCCCTAAATTCAATAAATACATAGGGAGAGGAAGTCCTATGGACCATGTAAAAGAATTCAATGTCATGTGTATGGAGGTGGCCTACAATGATTCATATTTAATGTGCCTCCTCCCTTGAAGTTTAACAGGTCCTGCAATGGATTGGTTTTCTCATCTACCTCCTAACATCAAAAATTTCCAAGAAATTACTAATAAATTCATTGATCATTTCTCCTTTAATCTTGACATGTATTCCAGTCTAGAAGAACTATATACCCTTAGACAAAACAAATAAGAATCTTTCGCTAATTTCTTGCAACAATGGAGACAAAGAGCTAGTAAAAGCAAGTGGCCAATTCCCGATGAAAAACAAGTGGGAATCATCAAAGACAATCTAGACCTTGATCTATCTTTTCACTTGAAAATTTAGTGCATCACATCATATGCCGAGCTTGTCCCTAGAGCCCTCAACATCAAGAGAGATCTAATCTCATAGGGAAATACTCAATCTTACAAAGACAACCGTCCATCAACTAGTTCAAGTGAGAAGCCTCATGTCTAGGAAAAGAATAATAATGTAACAAATGATAGTGTGGTAGATGCTAAGGTAGTATTAAGTGATCCTAGACCAAACAAAAATCAATTTTCTAACATCCAATTGATGGTACAACAAACAACACCTCCTTAGAACAATCACATCAATAATACTGACATGCAAAAAAGGTGAACTGCTAACAGGAACAACTATTATAAACACAAGTACACATAGTTACCAAAACCTATCGAAAAAATCATGAAGAAGTTGGTAGAGTCAAATTTGATAACATTTCCCAACTTTGAAAACTACCAAGAACCACAAGAGAAACCATCCTGGCACAACAAGCACAGTCTCTATGACTTTCACAAAATGAAAGGACACAAAATGACAAAGTGCATGAAACTTAAGAATATCACTCAAGATCTCATAGAGAATGATACCATATCTATTGAGGTACCAGCTGGGAATTAGGATCTTAAGATATACAAGAACCCTATGTTGGATCATAACAAAGAAAACAATAATGACAAAGCTAAGGATTACAAAAACACACAACATACCTATTCCAATGTGGTTGGATCTTATGATAGTGTCATTACCATCGTCACCACCAAAGGAGCTAGAATGGAATGTAGAGTCACCACAAGATGCGGAAAAGTTACCATTGAAGGAGTCCCACCTCAATCTAGGACACAACCTACTTTTCCAACATCTAATCCTAGAAAGTACAATATTCTAGACCAACTTAAGTAGACCCCCACATAGATATCAATCTTATAACTCTTAAGGTTATCCCCCACACATAGGGAAATATTGGAGAAAGCCTTGTCAGAGTCATCCGTCCCTGAGGGTATTGACACTGATTAGTTTCAACTTATGATAGGGCATATCACCAATCATCTTATCACCTTCTTAGAGAAAGATCTACCATCACAACCATCTCATAATCATGGTTTACACCTTAAGGTTGTCATTCATAAAAACAAGGTCAAAACAGTCTTGGTAGATGGAGGTGTTGGTCTAGACATTTGCACCCTTCAACTAATCAAACATTTGTGCTATTCAAAAGATACTATTGAGAAAGTAAAGAGTACCACCATCAGACTATATGACAACCAAGAATGGGTATCACAAGCAATCATTGCACTTCCCATTCATGTGGGATCCCTCATTGTAGAAACTACATGCCAAGTGCTTGATCTTGATCTTCCCTATAACACCCTACTTGGCTGACCATGGATCCATGCTCTAAAAGTTGTATCCTCAACCTATCATCAATGTGTGAAGTTTCCTTTTGAAGGTAGATAAATTAGTATTAATGGAGATCTTGAGCCTTTTTACTATTGCAAAAGTCTTGAAGCCAAGTTCTATAAAATCCCCCAAATACCTAAAAATGATCAAGGGCCTACACTAGCCAACTCCTTTGTTGACCCAACATCCCTTGCCTCTACCTCAACAAAAAAAAACCCACTGTGTAGAGTATACCTGACCTCAAAGCAGTAATCTAGGATGATGGTTGTGGGAACTACAAGCTGTTAAAAGACACATTTGTCTTATGAGAGTTACCTATTTCTCCTTAATCTCATGGGAAATCCACATATAGCACAAAAGAACCTGAAACAATTAAGATGGCAGGCACTACCTTCACTAAGTGGGGGGATTTGAATCAAGAAGATGTCAACAAGGAGGATATCTATAAACTCCTCTATCAGGATGAATGACCTATCCCTATTCTTCCCATGGAATATGACAACAAAGGCTTGCAGCTAATGAAGGGCATGTGATATAGAATGAGAAGCTAGGACATAATGATAATGGTTTGTTAGAACCCATCATTCTTGAGAAACAATTAAAGAATCTTAGTCTAGGTTGTACTACTAGCAATCAACATCCTATGGATATCGTTTATGATATCCATAACATCCTTTGTTCCAAGAAATCAACTAACTAAGATATGCCTAGTATACCCACAACTTATTGACATGGATCAACAAGGACAACTGATTCTATATTTATTTGAAAATGATGAAGTGATCTCATAATTCATGGGACTCCTAAACAACTTATCATGGGAAGATCACAAATCAGGTTTTGACATAGAGCTTTACACAAGGGTGTACTATGGGGATATGATTGAATCCCTCAATTGCAAAATTAATGAAATGCAACCAACATGTAGATCCTTGAGTGAAAACCAAGTAGTGGCACTCTTGGATCCTAAAATAGTAAAAACAAAGGATGCATCCCAAAGTGAAAACCTCTCTGAGGCACCCAAGGATGAGGGATTTAATCTATCCTTTAGTGTAATGCATATAGAGAAGTCAATTGTGCTAGCAGAAAATGCCACTCTAGTCAATGTGGGAATAGAAGAACCTACGATCATTTTCTATGTCGAATCCTTATTGGATGAAGAACATAAGAACCTAGCAACATTCCTCAAAGAGCAAATAGCTAACTTTGCATGATCATACATAGATATTCCAGGCCTTGATCTTGAATTAGTTGTGCATCACTTAGCAGTTTATCCTGAAGGCAAGCCAGTCAAGAAGAAATTAAGGAAGATGCAACATCACATAGTACTCTTGGTGAAACAAGATTTGCAAAAGATTCTTGATGTTGGATTCAACCGACCAATAGATTATCTTGAGTGGGTTTCAAACCTAGTACTAGTCTCAAAACCCACTGGAGTATCATAATATGCACTAATTTTAGAGACCTAAACAAAGCATGCACAAAGGATGATTTCCCTCTTCCTAACATAGATCTCATTGTGGAGTTAACAATTGGGCATGGAAATTCTATCACTCATGGATGGTTTTTTAGGATATAATCAAATCATAATCACTAAGGAAGATCAACATAAAACTACATTAACTTGTCCATGGGGAACCTATTGTTGGAATGTGATGCCATTTGGGCTAAAAAATGTAGGAGTGACCTGTCAAAGAGCAATGACCCTAATCTTTCATGACATGATCTACAAAACAGTTGAAGATTATGTGGATGATATTTTAGAAAAATCAAGGAAAAGGGGTGAGCACATACAAGTTTTAGGACCCATTTTTGATAGACTTGAAGAATACAAGGTACAACTAAATCCAAAAAAGTGTGTCTTTGAGATCACATCAGGGAAACTTATTGGCTTCATTGTCTCACAAAGAGGGATATAAATTGATCCAACAAAGGTAAAATCCATCCTCAACATGGAACCACTGCAAACACTAAAGCAAATGAGAGGATTACAAGGAAGATTGCATCCATTAGAAGGTTCATAGCATAACTATCATATAAAATCTACCCCTTTTTGCATCTTCTGCATAAAGGGATAACCTAAAAATAGGATGACAAGTGTGAAAAATATTTCTAGTAGATCAAATATTATCTATTGACACCTCCAAGGCTCATGCCACCAATACAAAATAAACCCTTGATCCTATATATCTCAGCAACACTAGTAGCACTAGGACCTCTTCTAGCACAACATGATGAAAATGGAAAGGAAAGGGCTATCTACTACATCAGTAGGAATTTGGTGGGCTATGAAATAAACTATTTACCTATTGAGAAGGCATGCCTAGAAATAGTTTTTGCTTCACAAAAAATTAGACACTACATGTCACATAAAATCAATCTCATTGCAAAGATCAATCCATTGAAATACCTATTATCCAAAGCAACTCTCACAAGGTGAATGGCCAAATGGGTGACGATCTTAACATAATTTGAAATAGAGTATGTGGAGTGCAAGGAAATCAAAGGACAAGTGATCACAAAATAACTAGTAGAGGCACCCATCTATATTGAGAACCCCTTGGCATCTGATTTCTTTGATGAATCAATGTTCCTTATCAACCTCATAGCTTAGTGGAAGATGTACTTTGATGGATTATTCACCCAACATGGATCTAGAGTAGGAATTATTTTTATCACCCTCAAGGTTATTGTATTCCAAAGTAATATAGGCTATCATTTCCTTATACCAATAACATTGTTGAATATGAAGCCCTAATCACAGGTCTAAGGATAGCGGTTCAATGGTAGATTCAAGAGATGAAAGTCTATGGAGACACACACCTGGTTATCAACCAAGTCAATGATGACTATCAAACTAAGGATGAAAAAATCACTCCTTACAAGAATATGGTGGAAAGTATCAAGGACCTTTTCATAGACATAACTTTTGAGCAGATTCCTCACATGAACAATAGAGTAGCAGATGCCATGGAAATAATCAAATCATTGTTAGACATGTTGAACAATGTCCTTCAATGTAAATTCTTGGTAGAACAACTTCTAATGCTAACTTTCAAAATCCATGAATCTAAATTCATGTGTCATTGTTGATCCTAGATCCTCATGGTATCATGACATATTCATCTACCTAAATAGATGAACCCTCCCATCCAATATCACCTCAAACTTTAAAAAGACATTTTTCAAAAAACATCGAAGGGGAATTACTATGATGTCTTAACCAAGAAGAAGCCTTGACTACTTTAATAGAAGTACACAATGGCATATGTGGGTCCCATTCTAGTGGTATGACATTAGCTAAGAGACTGTTGAGAATGCAGTACTATTGGCCAACCATGGAAAAGGAAGCTCATTAATACATGTAGAAATGTGTCTAGTGTCAACAACATGGAAATTTGATCCATGCCCCAGCTTAGGAATTGAAACCAATGATCACACCTTGGCCTTTTTCATAGTGGGGGCTTGAACTCATAAGAAAAATGAACCCAACCTCATCCAATAGCCACAAGTTTATCATAACAACCACTGAGTACTTCACTAAGTGGGTTGAAACCATTCCTATGACCTACATAATGGGGAAATAAATTACTAAGTTTATTTTGAACTACCTCATCTACCATTATGGTGTTCTGCAAACTCTCATCTCAGATAATGGAACACCCTTTAAGAATCAGGATGTGAAAGAGTTGTCTCAAGGATTCAACATCCAACACTGATTCTTTACCCCATATTATTCCCAAGATGGCCAAGGTGAGGCTATGAACCAAACTATATCGAAAATCATGAAGAAAATAGTTAATGAAGATGGTCGTGATTGGAATCTACAACTCAATCCCGCTCTCTGGGCATATCAAACTAGTATCCAAATGCCAATAGGTACAACCCCATTCTCCCTAGTCTATGGATTGGAAGCTATCTTTCCTATTGAGATTGAGCTCCCATCATATAGAATATCTCAACTGAATGAGCTAGAATTCTTGGATGAGCATTGTCTACCAAAATAGGATCAAATGTCATTCTTTCCAAGTAGGGGATCTTGTCCTGAAGTAGAATCAAAAAAATCTTCCAGATCAGGACAACAAAGGAATGTTTGAACCTAACTAGTTAGGTCCCTTTGTCATCACAACTAGCTATGGATCAGGAGCATGCCAATTGTTAATACCTGAAGGTGAACCCTTGTAGGATACAACTAACAACTTGCATCTCAAAATTTTTTATGCCTAGTCTTGAAGGGTATAAATCTGAAAAATACAAAAAATGAGAAAAATGAGAAAAAAGATTGAAAAAAGTAAAGAAAAAAATCATCCTCTAGTGAAAACTACTTCAGTGGAACTTTGGGCAAGTACCTTGGTGAAAACCTGGAAAATAGGAACCTTGCATAAATAAATCACCTCTATCTATTCTTTGGCTCTTTTATCTTATCATTCTTTGCACCACCATTCATCCATCGCTTGTTTGCATCCTTATCATAGCTTGATATTGTGAAGTATCGCAAACCCTTCAGCACTACTTGGCACATCTAAAAGGTCAGTTTGTCCTCACTATTTTGAAGTAGTCTAACATGTCACGCTGGGGAAATTTCGTAATGGATTGTATTGGGTTATTTTATATCTTAAGGTCATCAAAAAATACCAAAAACATTCATAAAATCTATCAAAAATCCCCAAAAAATTGGTAAAATCTCATCGAAAATCCAAAAACATTTGCAAAATATTGTACAACTAAAATCCAAAAACATATGGAAAATTGTATAGGAAAAATCTCTAAACATTCAAATCACATCAAAATCCCTAAAAAGGTCAAACATCTAAAATAAAAAAATAGTATCCTAGTGAAACTACATTGTCTTTGAGCTTCAACGTAGGCAAGACCATCATTGATGTGCCCTCAAGACACCCTAGGTTAGTCTTTTAGGAGTCCATCATAATAAAACGACATTCCATCAATTGTTCATATCTCCTTGTTAATAAGTCGAGTTAGCCAAACTATGTTGTCTGTGCATGTATAATGTAGGAAAGGATTATCTTTGATCAGCCCCTGAGACCCCTAGGATAGGTGTTTTAGGTTAGGTTCTTGGTTGAAACTGAGAAAATCCCTAAACATTTAGAAAACTTGTAAAATACCTAAACATCCAAATATTAGAAAACCCTAAAAATTTGAAAATTGAAAATCCAAAAATAATAGAAAACATTCAAAAGACCTAAAAAAGCCTCAAATATCTCAAAAAAACCCTAAACAACCTCAAATAATCAAAAATCCCAAAATATTCACATAAAATTTCAAAAAGACCAAAAACAGCCTCAAAACATTGAAAGATTCCAAAAAATCCAAAACCACCCATCCCATCTCACTTTCACCCACAATAAAACTTCACCCATAATAAATCGACCATCACCTTCAACCTTCGGAAAAAAAAGTAGAAAGAAAACATAGCAAGTTGTAAAGTACGTACCCAAAAGTCAAAATCTAAAGTCTGGATCATAGGTAATTGCATTAGTGAAGTTTATATCAATGACTTATCATAAAGCTCATCATCATCCCAACATCAAACAAACTCTAATCAACATGTCCTAGGATGTATCCTTCCTGCAATGGACATCACTATCAAATAAAAACTTACCTAAATTAAACGAGCAAGAGATATAGATAACATTGGCTGTTTGTCTTTGATCTTTTCTTGTGATTTATCTTAATGACCCATTCTGAGGAACTCTTGATGATGTTTATCAAAATGATTTAGAGAGAAAGGAATACGAAATCGATCATTATCTTTCATTTGTTGTGCTTGTGGGAAATTTTGTAAAATAATCTTGGACTTTCTTAGTTGTGTGTAGGAAGGTTGTTTAGGGTATGTTGTTGACTATTGCATATGCTTTGGTCCAATATATTCTAAGCTTCTAACTTGAATTCCAATGATGCTTCCATATGTCAAGATGTGAACAAGAACTATCCTGTCTATTTGTAGTGTAAAAGTCCATTATAGTGGATACAACGTTGTCTTGGTTATCATTACCTTGATGCATCGTGTCTATGTGTTATATCAAACAATAAGGAATGATGGAAAATTCCAATCTCGAAATGTGAGCAACTCATCATCCTACATTCATCTCCATCCTGCATTGTCTCATCACCATCTCTAATAAAGTTTTGATGGATCATAGACTTATTGGATCTTTTGAAGCAATCATCAAAATCAATAGTCATTCATTCTTTATTCTTCTATCTTCTTTCCGTGCTAACCTGGTATCATGATAGTCCACAAAAACATCATAAAATGCATCCATCTTACATCCACAAATCATCAACATACATGCATCTCATAATCATAGCATAATCATAAAATATCCATCAGCAAAATCATTACATATCACATCATACATCATCATTTGAGTTGTGATGAATAATATAGATTTTTTATTCTAAGCATCTTACATCATTACATCACATATCATACTCATGCATTACATTATCATATCATAAGCATTTGCATCATCTATCCATACATCCATATGCATACATGACCATCTCTTAAAATTGCATAGAAAATACACAAAAAGAAATCCATCGATAACATTTGCATCGCATATAGTCCATCCCATAGCATCATGAAAACATACTAAAAAAGAGTACAACAATGCATCTATACATGATCAAATCTAAGCATCTCATATCATATGCATCCATACATAATAAGCATGGAATAAAGTGAACACAAAACATCATATAGAATTCGTGTGTGTATCATATATATATAAAATGAATGTCATGGTACAAAATCTAGATCATTGTATGTATGTCAATCATAAGTACAATATCCACGAGGTTATCAAAAAGAGCCCATGAATGTATATCTGTATCAAAGAATGGGGAAACAAAATAAAAAAGTGTTTATACATGAGAGCTAGCTCTAATGGCTACTACCCTCTCTAGCCTACCTCTTTAGTTGATTATTAGCCTTGGACGGTGCATCACTACGCTATGAAAAATTAGGCTATTTGAGTGCCTATAGTACATCCCAATGGTAATGCATCATGTAATATGTCACCTTGATCACAACCTCTATATAATTTGGTGGATACTATCTGGTCCTGGCTAGCTTGTTTCATTGCCTCTAACTAGTGCCACCATCCTGATCTCTCTCTACAGTAATAGCTTGTAACTGTTGCCAGGCATGGTCCCTCTCCACTATAAAGGAAACCACCTACTTCCTGGCCTAATCTCGCTCAATAGTAATAGCCAAAATTTTCTAGTAGGCCTGATCTCACTCACCTATCAAAACCTGCACTTGTTGCTACTATATCTAGGCATCTCTGGCATCTGGTGGTGGTGGTGGCATTGCCTGCTACTATACACCCTACTGTTGTTCCACATGCAATTGAACCTGAGGAGGCTGTTGACCCACTGGTGGAGCCCCTAGAACCTGCCCATCCTAGCCATCCTAGCCACCCTATCCCTATCCTCTGCCTCAAGCTCCTTTCCCTCTAGGTCTCCCTCATAGAGGAGCACTCGCTAGATCTTTCAGTCTCCAAAAGGGTGTGAACCATGCATTATAAGCAGGCATAGTCTATGCTATCACCTAAACCTAGTCACAGGCCCATGGTTGAGCCACCAACTATCTAAAGTTCTCCACTACCTCTGGAGCTAGAATAGTAGGTCCCCATGTGGGAACCTCACGAGCAGATCTAGTAAAAATAGCCCCATAACTGTCATCTGCCCTGTCCTACTGCTCCCCAAACTACCGTACCACTCTATCTAGTAGATATCGCTTGATGATTGTATGCTCGCAACCTTGCATGTATCAGGTCTGTCTTGTAAAGAATAAATATTGAGCATCATCATACTTAGGTGGAATCTGTAACCACATGCTCCATAAAAAAATTGTCATATCATCCAAAACCCATTGCCAGTATGGGAGCCAAATCTGTCTAGTGTGTTGCAAAGTGATCGTACCTCTATATCTCTAGATCACAGGATCATCTGGCTTGACATCTACCATTTGCACTATCGATCAAAGCATGATGAAATGCTCCCAGTCCCAAATGTGTAGCAGAGTCACCCCTACACCAATGGCTCTCCCATCATAGTAAACAAACTCGTACATGCCATGGTATAGCGAGGCTAGCATCAATGGCACCCATGTGAAAAGAGTCCTCCTATGGAGCATCCGATGCCATGCCAATTCCCATCCTAGGCTGAACCCTCTACTACATCTATCAGGATCAACCAAACCTAAAATGATGTCTGCAATGATCAATCAAAATGTGGGCACATGACCTATATACATCTCGAGGTCAATCTGTGATGTAACAAGATGAATGTTCTCTAAATCCATCACCTTGTGGTAAGCGTCATACCCGACATCAACATATGCAACATACCAGAGACTGATCTCTCCTAGGTGCTCTTGGTGCAACTCTAAAAAATTGCCCAGTCTCTCCAAAGTTATGGGCCTGTGCTCATGCGACATCAATTGTGGAATAACCTCCTACACCCATGAAGTGCACGACATTAAAAAATTGAAGAAATTTGACTCAATTTGGAATTTTTAGCTCAAAAATCATAATAGCATAGCTATTTGCAATAACATCACTATATTTAAATTTCAAATTTCAATGCCCAAAGGCATTTCAAATTGCAAATTGCAAAGTGTGTCACCAAACACATGGGCGTTGCGATTTAAGATTTGGAAACCCTAACCCTAATTTCTAAATCGACAAGTATGCCGCTATATAAGTATGTGCCACAATTTAAAATTAGAAACCCTAATTTTAAATCATGAAGTGCATTGCTATAAATCATTTTAGCATTGCTAGTTAAAAATGGGCATCGCTATATAGCAACATTGCCAAAGTTTAAATTCTAACATGCAATAAATGCATCAAAAATTCAAATTTCAAATCAAGTTTTGAGTTACATACTAGTGGTCTTGAGCCTAGAAACCACTGATACTCTCAAAATCGATCAAAAATGTGTCTAGGGAGCTATCATCGTGCCATTTCATTAGAGGGTCAGAGCTCAAATTGTAAGAATTCCTTAAGGTGTGAATGCACAAATGAATTGAAAGTGACCCTTCTTGGCCTATTTAAGCTAGAAAATTAGGGTTTTTTTCCCTAATTTCACCTTCAAGCTAGGGTTTATCATCATTTTCACCAATTTTGTCAATCAAAACCTAATTTTGCATTATTTTTTGGATTTTTTGGTATAATTCTTGCATCCCAGAGCATTTATGGACCCTTAGGGAAGCTTATCACCTTTGTGGAGAAATCAACCCAAAATTCAAAATTTATGCCCGATTTCTCAAGGGGTCGGGAGTTACCTTAATCCTTCCACTAGAACATTTGAAAAAATCAATTTTTTTAAATTTTTTTGATTCAAGCAACAGTTTTAATCCAAGGAGCATTAATATTTGACCTAAAGCAATAGGTATCACGCTTCAAAGAGGGGAAACATGTCTTAAATGATATCATACACTTGAATTAGGTTTACTAACATCATTTCCTCTTGAAACTCATCTTCTTTTCAATTAATTAATTAAATTAGCTTAGCTATTTAATTAATTGCATCATTTTCATCCATTAACCTAATTAGGATTAATTCACCCCCCCTTCATGCTAACATTTCATCTCATTAAATTAAATAAATCAAAATATTTAATTTAATCTCCTAAGTCATCTTATTTAATTACATAACCCTAAGTTATTTAATTAAATATCATTTCATCTTTCCCCCATTCAATAAATTATTTTAATGAAAATTACTTTAATTCTTCAATCCCCTATTTGCATGATTAAACCTTGTTTGATTAGTAATTAAATTAATTTACCTCTAAAAGGGGAATATTCCCATGAAATATTCCTTATCTCCTTTTTTGCACAATTAAAACTTTCTTTTAAAATACAAAATATCTTTATCCTCACCCATGAGAATATTGCAAAGAATATTCTCTCTCCTCCAATCATCTCACTTGGCTTCTTGAACAAGCTACACCTTTAACCTCTTGAGCAAGTCACCTAATGACTTGTGTGTGTAGGTCAAAAGTGTGTTTGTTTGGAGCAAATGTGAGCCCTTGATTAACCTTCATATTGCATTCTCACCCATTGATGAGAATCCATGATCCATGCCTTTTCTTCTTTTCATCCTAGACCGTTGATTAATCTTTTCAATCTAAACCCTCCATTTCTCATTTGCTTTCCTATAAATAGAACACTATTTAGAGACAAATGGATCCCTCTTTCAATTGCAAACTTATTCTATTGAATTCACTTGCATCCAAACTCTCAATTTACACACTTTTAGCTTGTTTTAATTCATTTTTTAGTTATATAATAGCTTAAGACATCTATTAATGGCTTCCATGCATCCATCTTAGTTTGTTTATAAATTAAGGTTTCCATATTTTAGCTTAGAATTAGCTTAGATTAGCTTAGAAATTGCATAGTTAGATCAATTTTAGCATAAAATCATGTTAGTTTAGCTTGCATCATGTTTAATTTAGCATAAATCAGGTTTTCATCCATTTATCAAAATGGTTTCATTAATTATCTTACATAGAATTGATTGAAATAGGATCACTAATCATGGGATTCGGTGGTGAATAGTAGGATGGAGACCTATTCCAAAGGACAAATGAATGTTCTCAAGTCAATCTTCAAAATAGTTGCTAATGATCTCACCAAAGTTCACCCTTTGTGCATGCTTCCCTTAGTAGTATTCTCAACCCGGTTTCAGGCACTTTTCACAAGATCTTCTCAAAACACTTGGCAAATAAATTTTGGATTAAGATGCCCTTTTCAGGGTTACACAACATTCATCAGAAGGAACAATAACTCTTTTGGACCATTATGTACTTTCAATACATCTACCCTGCTCTAGGCTTCACAATTAACCCCAATTTCCAAAGGAACTCCCCTTTTAAAGTTAGGTATCTACCCAAACATCTTAAAAAGTCTTGAATTATGATGCCAAACCAAAGATTTTGAATTTAGTTTGCACCTACAGGGTCTCTAACCTTCTACCCCATGTAACCCTCCTAAACAAACCCAAAAATAAGGGTTTTTAAGAATCTCACAACTCCAAACCTCTCCTAGTCCTCCCAGGGGTCCAAACACCTTCCAATACCTTTGCACAAACTTATCAAACACTCACAATGCCACTACACGCAATTCTCAGAATCACCACGTTGGTTTATCATTTCCATAAAGAAATATCATTATTCAGCCTAGAACAACATGCCATCACTAGATCCCTTCACTTCCTAACCTCCTAAGACATTGATACAACTAATATTACATCATACTAGCCAATCCACTGAACAACAAGAGCACTACATTAGGTGAATTGGTTAGATCTTCATTATATCACCCTCAAACCCTTACTCAAAAACATAGCAATTATTAAAACTTGTTGATCCCTCACACAAGACACTAAATTTAGGCCTCCAAAATAGGTTTAAATGAAGGTAACCACATACATATACAAGCACCCACAGTCTCAAGTCATGATAGGCCTATACGGGTTTGTACCAAGAAGAGAAAGTTCAAAAAACTAATGAAATGCAGTGATCAACATTTTACAATGTTGAATTCTTCTTCCAAAAACTGAACAACAACCTCTTCCCCAAGGGAATACAACAATTTGTAATAGTTTCAATATAAAACTACCATTTGGAACTGACCAACTACCTTAACTATCTTTTGTTGGCCCTTAAATGGAAAATTTACAACTTGGGTCTTAATCACCCCTCTTAATCACCATTTACCATTATGTTTGTAATCTTCACCTATTCTTGACTCCTACTGACTTGAAAATTCCAATTACACATTGAATGGTCATTTTGGACCTTATTCAAGAAGGAAAACATGAAAAATAAACTATTCTACCACCTAGACTTCATTTTCATCATGCCATTAATTGACAACTCATCCTATTTTGGCATATTTTGCAACTTCCTCGTTGCATAATGATTAAAAGATGTTCAAACCACTTGTTGATACTACAAGGAATATTTTCCCTTTCATTACAAGGTGTAGGTTCCCTTGCACCATACACCTCCCATAGGAAAACTCTTGTCCCAAGAGTAAAATATTGCTCCTTGTCTCCACATTGTTGCTCCAAGCATATCCAGACCTACTACTTACCCTTTCCTCACACCTGGATCAAAATTTGAAATCCTCCTAGCCCTTATACCTGCAAACAAAGAAGGGTTAGGAACATAGTGTTCTACCTTCTTCTTTGCTCCATCTCCACACTTTTATCCATCCATCTTTTCTTGCATACTCTTCCCTCTCTTCACTGTCATCAGACATTTTCACCTTTGTTCCTCTTGTTCTTTCCTCATTGTGATCAGACCTTGTTCACTATCATTTCCCTATATCACTATTTTATTAGACTCAGCACCTCTTATGCTTGTAAAGCTCACATGCTTGTCACCATTGCTCATGCTTATAGGACACACAATGGTCCCCACAGTAATCTCATCCTGTTTCACAAACACTCCACCCTATTTTCCATGCTTATGCACTATCCTATCATTAGTCTCCTTGACTATATCAGACCTAGATGTGAATTCATCACTCACTCCTTGTAAAACCAAACTCCTCACTATCCTATCATCATTCAACTTAACTAGATCAGACTTAGGCACGAGTGCTTTCTCCGCCTTTTGTAAAAACAAATTTTCTATTGTCCTAACACTATTTTTAGGTGCCTTCCATACTGTCACAACACCATCAACCTACTCCAAACTTGCATTCACATCAGACTCACTATCCTTAGGCCTTAAAGGCTCCTTCTTACCAAACATCACTACCTTGGACTTACCCTTATCTCTTCCACTTATTTTCAAGGGAGTCAACTTAAAGCTTTTTTCATCCTTCTTGATGGTATATGTGTTCTCCCAACCATCATATATAGACCTCCTATAAAATTTCCATGGCCTTCCCAAGAGCAGATGGAAATAGTCCATTGGCAATATATCACATAAAACTCTATCCTTGTACTCCCCAATTTGAAATTCTACATATGCTTGCTCATTCACCACCAATTTTTGACTATCATTGACCCAAGAGACCCTATATGGTGCTTCATGAGGTCTCTTTTCTAAATTTAACTTATTTACCATCTCCCTAGACACCATATTATCTTGAGAACCGGAATCAATAATAGCTTGACACAATTTACCTTTGCATTTGCATGAAGTTTTGAATAGGCTCCTCCTTTGTCTCAAATATTCTTCCTTTTTTCCATGCAACAAGCTACTTCTTATCATGAGAGCTTCTCCTACTTCTGGATCCATAGGTTTGCTTGATAAACTTACAATCTCTTCTTCATCTCCTTGTACATATTGAACTCTTTTATTACCTTTCCTTTCACTTCCACTTGCAACAACACTAAAATTGTTAGGAAACTTAAAAGAAATGTGACCAAACTCACCACATTTATAACATCTTCCTGCAAATTCATTTGAATCTCTTCCTCTATAATTTTCTCTTCCACCTCTCCATCCACCTCTAAAATCAGTCTCTTTCTCTTTACTTTTCCCAACATCTTCTTGGCCTTCTTTGGATTTGTTTTGTGTTGGAAAGGTACCTCTGCCCCTAGATGTACCTCCTCTACCTCTTACTACCTTCTCTTGTCTCCTTTATATTTTCTCTTCTGCTCTCATGGCCATTTGGAAGCATTGTTCAACTGACTTAAGTGCCAAAATGTTGATCTCATCCTAGGTATTGTACCTCAAAACATTCAAATACCTAGCAACCATTTCATCCTCATCTTCTTCATGTTTATTTCTTATGCTTAACTTATAAAATTCTTCAATATAAGATTGCACATCCAAATCTTTCTATCTAAGATTTTGCAATTTCTTAAGCAATTGAACATTGTAATCAGCAGGAAGAAATTTACCTTTCATTTTGGCCTTCATCCTTTCCCAAGAGGTGATCTTGATTTTTCCTTGTCTCTCCCTTTCCTCTTGCACAAAATTACACCATACCAAAGCATGTCCTTTCAGTCTTGTTTTGGTTTTCTTCACCTTATGTCCTTCATCAACATCTTCACTATCAAAGTAGTTTTCCATAGCCCCAATCCAATCCATGAGCTCTTCACTATCAAGTTTTCCTCCATACATAGGAACATCTATTTTTCCATGTCCCTCCTTCTTCATAGCATTCAAAAGCTTCAATGTTCTCACATCATCAAGATACATCTCCTCTTCTTCACTAGAGGTCTCTTCCTCTTCAGACTCACTTTCATCCAAAAGGCTCCTACCCTTAGCTTTTATTGCAGCCATCTTCTCCTTCAGGGATTCTATGTATTTGTAATGATTTTCAAGCTTCCTTGAAACAACATTCCCCTTAGGAGGAATTTTGATTCCTCCAATTACCTTCTTCTTCTTACACACAAACTCCAACCTTTCCTCACAAAAAGACCTACTCCCTTGCTCTGATACCACTTTGGTGCAAAGTAGTATGGAGACCTATTCCAAATGACAAATGAATGTTCTCAAGTCAATCTTCAAAATAGTTCCTAATGATCTCACCAAAGTTAACCCTTTGTGCATGCTTCCCTTAGTAGTATTCCCAACCCGGTTTCAGGCACTTTTCACAAGATCTTCCCAAAACACTTGGTAAATAAATTTTGGATTAAGATGCCCTTTTTAGGGTTACACAAAATTCATCAAAAGCAACAATAACTCTTTTGGACCATTATGGACTTTCAATACATCTACCCTGATCCAGGCTTCACAATTAGCCCCAATTTCCAAAGGAACTCCCCTTTTAAAGTTAGGTATCTACCCAAACATCTTAAAAAGTCTTGAATTATGATGCCAAACCACATATTTTGAATTTATTTTTCACCTACAGGGTCTCTAACCCTTTGCCCCATGTAACCCTCCTAAACACACCCAAAAACAAGGGTTTTTAAGAATCTCACAACTCCAAACCTCTCCTAGTCCTCAGAGGGGTCCAAACACCTTCCAATACCTCTGTACAAACTTATCAAACACTCACAATGCCACTACACTCCTTAGTTTTTAGAATCACCACATTGGTTTCTCATTTCCACAAAGAAATATCACTGTTCAACCCAGAACAATGTGCCATCATCAGATCCCTTCACTTACTGACCTCCTAAGACATCGAGACAACTAATATTACACCATACTAGCCAATCCACCAAACAAGAGGAGCACTACAATAGGTGGATTGGTTAGATCTTCATTATATCACCCTCAAACCCTTAGAAAAATAGAGCAGTTATTAAAACTTGTTGATCCCTCACACAAAAAAATGAATTTAGGCCCCCAAAATGGGTGTAAATGAAGGTAACCACATACATATACAAGCACCCATAGTAGCAAGTCATGACAGGCCTGTACAGGTTTGTACCAAGAAGAGAAAGTTCAAAAAAATAATGAAATGCAATGATCAATGTTTTACAATGTTGAATTCTTCTTCCAAAAATTGAACAACCACTTCCACGAGGGTATACAAAAATTTGTAATAGTTTCAATATCAAACTACCATTTGGAACTGACCAACTACCTTAACCATCTTTTTTTGACGCTTAAATGGCAATTTTACAACTTGGGTCTTAATGACCCCTCTTAATCACCATTTACCATTATGTTTGTAATTTTCACCTATTCTTGACTCCTACTGACTTGAAAACTATAATTACACATTGAATAGTCATTTTGGACCTTATTCAAGAAGGAAAACATGAAAACCAAACTATTCTACCACCTATACTTCATTGTCATCATGACATTAATTGACAACTCATCCTATTTTGGCATATTTTGCAACTTCCTCATTGCATAATGATTAAAAGACGTTCAAATCACTTGTTGATCCTTCAAGGAATATTTTCCCTTTCATTCCAAGGTGTCGGTTCCCTTGCACCATTGGGAAAGGGTCATTGTTCCACATCAACATGATACCAATTCTAAAACGAGATAAATTTTGAATGGGTTAGAGTAGGCATTTAACTGTTTTTGTAGTTTACAGGTTTCAATTTCAATAAATGCTTAATTTAAACTTTCAATTTAAAGGATCTTGTTTGGAAGATTGAGGTTTAGTGGATAAATTATGCTTTGATTCATCATGGATCAAGTGTTATTGACCCACCCTGACAATCCTCGTCTCACAATAATAATGCTTACGCTTGCTTGCACATGAATAAGATCATGTGATTTTTGGTACATTATCTTAGAACCTTGCAAAGAACATGTTAATTTTCTTATGATAAATTGATGAACAATTATTATTGATGTACTTTCATGATATACACTTATGGAAAGATTATTGAAAGGTTTTCTTGCATGCATGTAGACAAGTTATCATGTTAGTGTACTTGTATTTGTAAAGGTTTACCTTTTTGCTTTAAAGAAATGATGTATCGAGAAATGTTGATGGTGAAATGACATGTAGCCTTCATGATTAGCTAGATTTGTACACAAGCGTCAAGCATGATGAGATTTTTAATGTATTCCTCATGTTTGTTAAATCATGATGTGATTAGAAGTTGATTTGACTTGTTTTACACATTCCATTACTCCAATAATTTTCTCTTTGCTAGTATTCCTCTTGTTGGGTCGGGTATTATTCCTTCATGAAGAATTACAAGGAAGTGATTCACTTTGTGGTAGGTTGGAAACATACTCCAACAATGTTCTTTCCCTTGAAGTGGTTTACAGAGTTCAAAAGATTAAAGAATCTTGTCAAGAAGGTTCAATATTCAATATATAGTATAATTTTTCTATCGACCAAGTCATCTATTGTAAGGGAAATGCATTTGTGTATTTATTTATGTTTAATATAAGGAGGTCATTATAGGGAATGTGTTGATATTGTGTGCATCTACCTTCCCTTGGAGTATTGAGTGTTCAAGTGTTTTGCAAGGTTGGTTAGTGAGTCGTATGTCTATGGTAGTGTGATTGGTTCCACATAATGAAAGTTTTATTCTATTTTAGGTGGTTGTGTTAGTATTGCTGCATATTATGATGGTGTTGGAATATTTTGGCATGTTTTGTGATGCTTTTTTGTGGTTCATATGGTGCTTTTGGACTTGGAGAGGTGTGAATGTGGTTGTTTGATAGTGTTAGTGCAGGTTTGTCCAACATAGCATGTTAGCACTATTTGTAGAGATGCTTAGTTGTTTTTGGAAGCATGTCAGTGTATATTTGGGTCTTGGTTAACCCTTATTATGGTCCACCTTCACTTATCTACACTAAAAAAGTGTTTGGTGTTGACCTAATTTTTGGTTGCACATTTGAGGTATATACATTTCTTTACGGCTGACCTAAAGAAGTTGTTTGAGGTGGCAGAGGATATATAAGAAAGGTCAATTATTGGAGATGTTGTAGATGTGTGTAATGATGTGAATTTGATCAAGTGTGGTGATCTGAGTGGGAGCTTAAACACCTAAGGCTTCTAGATGCAGTGAGCAAAAAATGTCTACATTTTTAGTGTGCCTAAAGTTGTTGGAGGTAGTGAGCCAAAGGTTGCAAATGGTGTAGAGTTGTTTGTTAGAAACATAGGATAACTGAGAGGGGGAGTTGAATAATTTTTACATTAAAATCATCAAACCCTCATTAATCCTTAAAGAATTATTAAATTTTAGATCTTCATTAAGCATAAGTAGAAAGTAAACATATGAAATATCAAAAAAACAACACCATACATAAGAGAACATTATATTTACATGGAAAACATTAATCAAGGAAAATAAATGATAAGGAATGACACATATATACGAATAGAAACACTGAATACAATAGGATTACTACCCAAAAGAGAAGAAAGGCTCACTACTGAAAGGAATCACTATTCAAAAGAAACAAGAATATAAGAAGACTATTACAAGGAGGTTCAATACCTAAGAGAAAAAAGAAGATCCACCATGAAAACTTTGTACCATCCATAACCTTTGGTTCACTGCCTCCAGCAACATTAAGCACTTTGAAATATAGACACCTTCTACTCACTATATTTGGTAATCATATGCATTTAAGCTCACACTCAAATCTCAATATTTGATCACATCCACATCATTTCGCACCACACAAAACACTACACTCATCTCCAAAAATTAACCTTGCTTATATATCCTTTGCAACCTAAAAAAAATTCTCTAGGTCAACCATAATGAGGCGTATGCACATCAAATGTGCATCCAACAAATAGGTTGGCACCAAACACTTTTACAGTGGAAAAAAGTGAAGGAAAGCCACACTAAGGGTTAACCAAGACCCAAATATAAATTGACATGCTTCAAAAATCTTCCACAAACAACAAACAACCTCTATAATTAGCGCTAGCATGCCAAGTCAGCCAAACCTACACTAACACTAAAAATAACTGATATGCACACCTCTCTAGGTCTAGAAATAACATGAATATGCCTTAGAAACAATCAACATCTAGGGATATTAAATTCCATCAAAATAATCAACACCATTGATGCAACCACCTAAAACTGAAGAACACTTTCATTCTGTGCAAGCAAATACACTTCCATTGACATACAACTCACTGACTAGCCTTGTAGAACACCTAAACATGTTGGATGAAAAATACAATTGAGATGGGGGGTGAATCGGTTTAATCTTATCAAAACACCAAAACCCTCATTAAAATTTTAACATGAAAATCAAATAACAAAAACTTAAACAACTCAACACCAAACACATGAGAACACCAAATTACATGGAAAACCCAAGAAGGGAAAAATCACAGTGAGTATTAGCTCACAATGTAAGTAATTCAACACTAGTTACAAGGTCTCACTACTAGAATATGACACATTGATCTGAAAAGGCTCACAACCAAGGCTCACTATTGGAATGAAAAGAATATAGAGAAGAAATGGTACATAGAGAAAATGATCTCAATGTAATAGGAATTCCACCACAATATCTCCAACACCTTAGTAGTCTATTTGAATGATTTTAGACACCTTCTACTCACTACATCTAGTAGTCCAACACTTGAAAGTTTGCACTACTTTGCTCAATTTTGAATCATTTGCATCACATACTTCACACATTCATCTATCTTGACCTCGTTAAACAATTCAAATAATACTTATACCATCCTCAAACTTGAAACCCTCTCTAAGGTTGGTAATGCACCTCAAACATGAAAATTCAAATTATGTCAATGCCAAAAATCTTTCATGGTAGGTAGAAGTGAATACATACCACATCAAAACTTAATTGGGACCCAAATCAACAACACCACTCAACCAAATGCTACCACAAACTTTAAAGACACTTCAGATGAAGTGCAAACACTAGGTCAGTCATTACCTGTGTAAATACCATTAAAATTTTAAGTACATTCTTCCTTTGATCAATCCATAACTTTTGGACAACAAACTTCACTTAAACACAATCCAAAAATATCTTGAAAACTAGAAACTCGTTCACAAAAAATTTCACCTGAAAAATGTAGAAGCCCAGTACATCCAAAAAACATTACCACACATTGTAACTCAGAAAATCATCTTCCAAAAAACCAAACCATGAATCTTCTTGACACAAGCAAGATACCAACATCATCAACTCTCACTTAGAACCACAATTCCTAAAACACAACTACTGAGAAACATGGATCAAAGACATTTTTCCCAGACACCTCTATAATGTAGAGTTCACACACTGGTGGACACTTCTTTTGTACAATAATCCAACATACCATCTCTTGAATGTAACATCTCTAAACACCACTTATCAACATATCTGAGTCACACAAACAGATCTTCAACCCAAAAAGAAATATGGAGAAAAACTAGAACATACCTCTACAACACAGAACAATACTACAACAATCTCTCTCAACCACTAAACAATTGACATCAATAACAACACAAGCCTATTGAAATAAATGAAAACACCTTCATACTTGCAAAAATATCCTGCTTTGTCATTGATGGCAATTCAAGATGTGAAAAAATGTCAAAGACATCTCTGCTTTTTTTTTCTTTTTATTAGACAACTTACACAACATTTGTCTCTCCCCCTTTTAACTTATTCCTTTTCACATGCTTCACTTTCCCTTTGATAATAATGATTAGAAAACAAACACAACTTTCTCCCCCTGAAACCTTACACTTTTCACATGATTCTCTTTCCCCCTTTGACATCAATGGAAAAGGATAAAATTTTGCATTGTTCTCCCCCTTTGACTTTGAACCAAGATACTTACTACTACTCCCCCTTAGACAAATTTCTCACCACTATTCCTTTACTAATCTAAATACTCCCCCTTAGGAGTACACACCAACTTGTACCTAATAAAAAAACTTTGCACAATGACAACAATCAATCCATATTGCAACAATGTTACTACATACTCCTCTTCAAAGGTAGCCACCAACATCAATCTAGACAAGGAATTAATCCATAGATACACTAAATTGATGAATCTCCATATGCATCTAGTTCAGAGAAGGAGGGAGAATGACCCCCAAATTCTCCTAGAGATACTCAAAAGTATCCTTAGGAAGATCCTTAGCGAATATGTCAACAATTTGATCCTTTGTAGGAACATATTCAAGCTTCAATTCATTCTCCACAACCTTCTCTCTCAAAAAGTGATATTTGATTGAAATATATTTTGTCCTTGAATGCATCACTAGGTTATTTGAAATATTTATTGCTCTTGTATTGTCACAAAAGATAGAAATAGGCTCATCGTACACAACTCTGATATCCTTCAATATTTGCCTCATCCACAACATTTGTGTGCAACAAGATGCTACTACAATGTACTCAACATATACACTAGATAAAGAAACTAAATCTTGTTTCTTACTTATCCATGACACCAATCTACATCCAAGAAAAAATGCACCAACACTTGTACTTTTTTTGTCATCCACAAAACCAGCCCAATCTGCATCTGTGTAAGCACTCAATTTTAAATTAGTACCTTTTGGATACCATAAGCCATGATCTAGAGTTCCTCTGAAATATCTGAATATCCTCTTTACTGCTACAACATGTGTCTCTCTAGGATCTTCTTGAATATAGCCATGAGACAAATTGCATGCATGATATCTGGTTTAGTAGTAGTTAAATATATTAGTCCACCATTCATAGATATGTACTTGCTCTGAAGAGCCTTAGGGGATTCATCATTCTTGCTAAATTTTCAACCAGTAACCACAAGGGTACATACTAGTTTGGAGTCTTCCATTCCAAACTTCTTCAACATTTCTTTGACATACTTTGACTGTGAAATGAATATTCCTTTATTTTTTTGATTGTTTTGTATCCCAAGAAAGAAAATCATCTCCCCAAACATAGACATCTCAAACTCCTTCAACATCTCTTTTGCAAACTTCTTACTCATAGTTTCATTGCCTCCAAAAATTATGTCATCAACATACACAACTACAATAAAGATTTGATCTTTCTCAACCTTAAAGTAAAGGTTAATATTTATGGTTGACTTTATTGAATCCTTGCTATATCAAATACTTATCCAACCTTGCATACCAAGCTCTAGGAGATTTCTTCAATACATACAATTGCTTCTTCAATCTACAAAACATATTTTTTTATTTGACAATTAAAATCCTTCCAGTTGTTCCATGTGTACTTCCTCTTCCAACTCTCCATTCAAGAAAGCAGACTTCACATCCATCTAATAAAATTTGAAATCCCAGTGTTCTGTAAAAGCCAAAAATATCTTGATTTCTTCAATTATAGCCATTGGAGAAAATTTCTCCTCAAAGTCTATTCCTTCAACTTGTGCATAGCCCTTACACATAAGCCTTGCCTTTTTTCTTACCACTTCTCCATTATCATTCAATTTGTTTTTGAACACCCACTTAGATCCAATTATTTTTTTGTTTGAAAGTATTGGGACAAGTTAGCAAGTCTGATTCTTCTCAATCTTCATAAGTTCTTCTTCCATAGCTTTCATCCAATGTCCATCCTTACATGCCTCAATCACTATTTTAGGTTCAACTTTAGAAAGTAGACGTAAATTTACCTCTTCTTAAGAAATTTTCCTTCTTGTCAATACACCTTTTCTTTTGTCTCCAATTATTTGTTCTTTAGAATGATTTCTCTTCACATACTTGGGGGCTTTAGGGGTATTTTTAGGAGCTTCTTCCTCTTCATCATGTGCTTTATGTTCCTTAGTTTTTTATTCTTCTTCTTCTCTTCAAGTAGGTTCATCTAATTCTTATTCATCTATCACCCCTAAATTTTGTAGATCTTCCTCCACTTTGACACTTTCACTCTCAACAATATTTCTCAATATTATATTGTAACATCTAACCTTGAATCAAAATTTCCTAGGTTTTCTTCATCTCTTCTACAATAGCATTTGCTTCCAAACACTCTGAAGTACTTGATAGTAGGAATCCTTCCATACCACAACTCATAGGGAGTCTTTGTGTTGTTTTCCTTTGCTTAAACTCTGTTAAGTATGCAAAAAATAGTATGAATTTCTTCTCTTCAATAGACTAACGATAGGTTAGCTTCTTTCATCACAGTCCTTGTAGCTTCTTGAACAGTCATGTTTTTCCTTTCAACCACTCCATTTTGCTGAGGATTCCTAGGGGAATACAAGTGCCTCTTTATGCAATGATTCTCACAAAACATGTTAAATTCATTGGAGGTGAACTCTCCACCTTTGTTAGACCTCAAACATTTTATCTTCAAATACATTTCATTCTCAACCATAACTTTAAATGCTTTAAATCTATCTAAGACTTCAAATTTTTCTCTAAGAAAAGTAACCCATGTCATTCTAAAATAATCATCAATAAAAAGCATGAAATACCTATCACCTTGTAGAATTCTCATTTTTGTAGGACCACAAAGGTTTGTATGCACTAATTCCAACAATCTGGTAGAATATTGTCCTTTACCCTTGAAACTTCTTGTTTTCTTTCCAATTTGACACTCCTTGTAGACAACATTGATAGGCTTTGTAATCCTTGGAAAATATCTTATTGCATGAATTGAACTGATTCTAACCAAGTTATAAAAATTGATGTGGCACATCCTCCTGTTCCATAAATAATTTTCATTAATATGAGTCATAAAACAATGACCATCATCACCCTTGAGTTGATAAACATTTCCATATTTCCTCTTTCTAACAATAATCAAAATTACAAACCCTTTTCTGATCTCACATCCATCATCCTAAAACATAAGATTATATCCTTTTCCACAAATCTATCCAACACTCAAAATATTATGCCTTATACCCTTGACATAGTAAACATCATTAGTATTATTCTTTCCATCAAAATTGATTGAACCTATTCCACAAATCTTAGCACCTAAATCATCTCCAAGTTTAACAAGTCCTCCATCATATTTTTCAAGTTAAACAAACTTGCTCTTGTCTTTGATCTTATGATTTGATAAGCCGCTATCAATGATCCAATAGTTCTAACTTCTTATCTTATCTAACATGAAAAGTAGATACCAAAGTACCTTTAGCCTTAACCTTTGTGTCCTTTATCTATGTAGCACTTTCCTTCACACATATTTTAGGGTTAGTAGAAACAAATTCATCTTTTAAAGCTAGGAATAAGCATTCATTATCATCATAGTCTCCATAATCAAATTAATCATAAAAAATACTAACATCTTCTCTATTATAATAGCTTTTCTTGATCATATTACCTTTGTTTTCCTTATTCTTATTGTTCACACTTCTATTTGCACATCTTGAAGCATAGTGACCTATTTTTCCACAATTGAAAAAATTGAAAGGTAATTTACCTTTGTACTTATTGATTCCCTTTTTCATCCTTTTCACAAAGTTGGCTTCTACATCATCAAGATCATCCTAATTTGAATCTTTAGTCTTCCCTATTTTTCCAGCCTTAAAAGTAGTCTCTCCTTTCACACCAGTATTCAAACCAAACTTTCTCATTTCAAATGTAATTAGTGTACCATACAATTGATCTCTAGTGTAAGTATTGAAATTTGCAAATTCCTCAATAGAAAAATCTTTATGACTATAATATTTAGGAATATTTATGAGAATTTTCTTTACCACTTTAGGTTCTTTGACCCTTCCTCCAAGACCTCTGATTGCACTAACAATTTCATCAACTCTCTGTATGTAGCTTGTGATACTCTCTTCTTTAGACATTTTTAGGCTCTCAAATTGTGTCTTCAAATTATCCATTTTAGCTTGTTTGACCTTATCATCTCCTTCATAAATACTTTCTAGCTTATCCCAAATTTCTTTAGAATTTTTCCAATCCATAACTTTCACTAATTAAAAAATTTGCAAGATTACTCAAAAGAACAAACCTTGCTTTACCATTTGTTTCATAGGCCTTGATTTCATCACTTGTGCTTGGTCCATTTGCAAGTATAGTGTAAGTATTCTTCACTGCTTGTAAAACATCATATCCAAGGTAAAATAGATAGCCTTTCATATTCACTTTCTAGAATGCATAGTTTGTGCCATCAAACATAGGGATCTCCTTCTTGTTTGCTATCCCATATCTACTTCAATCTGTTAAGCTTCTCCAAGGAACCTTGCTTTGATAATAATTTTTGAATGAATAAGACAACTAAGAGGGGGGTGAATCATTTATATCTTATAAAAACAACAAAACCATCATTAAAATTCAGATCCATAAGAATTCGTTAAACCCTTAATCTATTATGAAGTTTTAACATGAAAAGAATATAACAAAAACTTAATAAAATCAAAACCAAACACAAGAGAACACCATATTACATGGAAAACCTAAGAAGAGAAAAACCATGGTGATGATTAGCTCACAATATAAGTAATTAAAAAAGTGGTTACAAGGGCTCATTCCCAAAATAGGACACACTATCCAAAAAGGCTCCCAAACAAGACTCATTTTTGGAATGAAAAGAAGATAGAGAATAAATTTTAGACAAAGAACATGATATCAATGTAACAAGAATTCCACCACAATAGCTCCAACACCTTTGTAGTTTGTTTAAATGATTGTATACACCTTTTTCTCACTCCATCTAGTAGTCCAATACCTGAAAGTTCACACTTCTCTACTCAATTTTGAATCATTCACATCACATACTTCACACATTCATCTATCTTGTGTCTATATTGAACTCATTCAATAATTCAACTCATACTTATACCATCCTCAACCTTGAAATCCTCTCCAAGGTTGAAAAATCAACTCAAACATTGAAATTCAAATTAGGTTAGCACCAAAAACATTTTGTGGTAGGTAGAAGTGAATGTAGACCACATCAAAACTTAATTGGGACCCAAATCAATAACACCACTCAACCACATGCTACCACAAACTTCAAAGATTCTTTGGATGAAGTGTAAACACTAGGTCAACCATTACCTACATAGACACCATTAAGATTTTAAGTACACTCTTACTTTGATCAATCCATAACTTTCAAACAACACACTTCACCTAAACATGATCCAAAAACATCCTAAAAACTAACAAATTCCTTCACAAATTTTTTTTCCTAAAAAATGTACAAGCCCAGGACATCTAGACAACACTGCCACATACTGTAACTCAAAAGACCATCTTTTGAAACACCAAACCATGAATCATCTTGACATGGGAAAGAGACTAACATCATCAACTCTCACTCAAAATTGAAAGTCCTAGAACACTACTGTGGAGAAATGTGGAGCAAAGACATTTCTCCCAAACACCTCTATAATTCACAATTCACACACTGGTGAACACAAATTCTTCTATACAAAAATCTATCATAACATATCTTGAATGTAACATCTATGAACACCGCTTATCAACATATCTAAGCCACACAAGAAAACATTCACCCTAAAAGAAATGTGGAGCAAAACCAGAAAATGCCTCTACAACACATAACAATACCACAACAATATCTCTCAACCACTACACAGTTGACATCAATGACAACACAAGCCTATTGACATCAATGACAACACAAGCCTGTTGACATCAATGGAAACACCTTCATAGTTGCAAAAAAAAATCAAAATTACAAGGGAAGGTAGATACAAACAATATGAGCATGTTCCCAAATCCACAAGATAAGAAACCTCAATGCAAAGAAATGTAGAGAAATTCCATTTCTCCCAAATAACCATGTTCATAGGAAACACAATGTCAAACACATTTTTCACTATAGTATGATCCAACAACTAAAACTTAGGATATAGTACCTTTGAACATCTCTGAACATTACATATAAAACACACAAGCATATCTTCAACCATGAAGAAATGTGGAATACAACACAAAGAACACCACTATCACACTATACACTTCTCTATTCAAATTTTCTCAAAAGCTCTTGGAAACCAAGTGAACCTACTACATCAACAATACCAAAAACATATCCTCAACACATCCACAACATATAGAATACCTCATCAATAACACAGACACTTCCTCATCACAACCACATTAGGGTTTGACACCAATATTTGTAACGCCACCACTACTTCTCATCATATCTATACTGTATCATCCATATTGGGGTTGACATCAATAACAATATTGATGACAACACTAATGACAACACCAAAAATACCCAAATATATCCATACTTTTGACATCAATTACAACACCAAAAACATACTTGCAAATTTTTTGTGCTGGATCTTCCTATTGCTTTGAGGTTGTGGACATCCATGTAATAGTCTTCTTCTATTCTCTTCTATTCTAGATAGTGAGCCCTTGGTAGTGAGCCATTTTGGTAGTGAGCCTACTATATTCAGTGACGTTACTCATATATTTGTGAGTTAATCCTTATTTTGATTTTTACTCGATTAAGGTTTTTCATGTAAATCTAGTGTTCTCTTGTGTATGGTTGTGAATGTGTTTATGTTTCATTTGCTTACATTCATGTTGATGCATAATAATGGTTTAAAGATTAATGTACAATTGATTCATAGAAAAAAAAATTATGGAAAGAAATATGGAAGTGCATAAGACATCCCCTTTTGATTCAATCTTGAGATCCCTCGAGATTTTCACTTTATATGTTTAGTGTATAAGCATGCCCAATGGAATAGTATAATAAAAAATAATAATTTCTATGCGATGGAATTTTTAATGGATTGAGAATAGAAAATATTTACTTTTAATAAAATGACACACAACTTTGAGTTACAAATCAAAATTTACAATATTTTTTCTATTTCCTTATGATTCCTAATTAATTTGCATACAAAAAATTAATTAACTTTTAAATTAAAAATGGAGATGGGGATACAATTAAGACCTCACTATTAGGGAACCCATGATTTAAGACCTCATATGACCATACCATATGACAAGGGGCTAAATTTTTTGGTGGGTTCTCACCTTCCTCTTCTTGCTAATGTAACTTGTCGGTGATTGTTGATGTCAAAAAATTTGCACCCTACTATGAATAGTGTCATCCACACCTACATTGAATTTGAAAATTTACTAACTATCATGGCCTCTTACAACATCATGCTCTTCATCAATTATTCTCTTGGTTCTATTGTGGACTACCTCTATCAACTTGGCCTCTTCCAAAATATTTCCCTTTGTCAATGATTCTATTGGTTCTATTGCAACTTACCATTTTCGACCTTGCATGAACTCTCACATGCTTAAAACATGTAGATATACCTTTCTTGACCTCTCACAAGCTTCCCAAATGTAGATTCATGAGATTCACACATGAAAACATAAGAATCACACACAAAGATCACATCATACATGCAAACTATCCTTTACATAAAAATTAATATTCAACATATAGGCATCACTTGGTATTTGGATCGGGCATCAATATTCTTGCTAGGTATATTTCCCTCAATGTAGATTGGTGAATTTATTCTTCTTCAATCAATCTCTTCTCTTTTTTAATTGGTCACTAGTAAATCAAGATTTAAGAAAATTGGATTTAATACCACTCACTATACAAGTTGTGATTCATACAATGATACCCCTCTACCTATATACATAGAAAAAAACACAAAATTGCATGCAACCTATTATCAAAATAAAATTCAACAGAAAATACAAGACAAACAAGAAAATTTCATATTGGCTCTGACAACATGTGAGATTCACCATGATACACTATATTTATTGTCAAGATATACTAATTAACCCATGAAATGAGTGTACATCTAATAGAGGGGAGAAATTTTCATCCAAAATAATGGATAATACTAGGTATTCGACTCCCACTAACCATAACTGGTAGTGAGTTAACTTCCTCAAGAATTGCAAGAGGTGGTGAGCTAAATCTCACTAATCAAGACACCTAAGCAAGCTTAACACCATTTTAAAAATATTTATGTGCATAATGTGCATGATATAATATATATACTAGCACTCCTATTCTTTTTAATTGTGAGGTGTGTGAGTTTCTACCTTTTTCATTCTTGTTTGGGTGAATTATGAAGGGTGTACCTGGATACTATCTTCATGTGAGCTAAAATATAATGTCATTTATTTCTCTTATTCTCTATCACTACCATTCCTTATTTTATTGAGTGAAGGTTTATGAATATGTCAGTTCTCTTATCATCCAGTAGATGGTATAACTTCATAATCAATTCTCTCCTATTATTTTTCATTATTGAATTATTCTCCTATTCTCTTAGTTTGGAATTATTCATGTCACAAAAATGGTTGAGCTCTAATATAACAAAAAAAATCTTTCAGTTAAAAAATAGGAGCTTCATATCTTTGGGAGATTTGACTTAATGCAATTATCCCATATCTTCCATATTGACTTGGAAGATATTAAACATATGATATGCGTAGTTACAAGTACTAGAATCCTTCAAGATGATCCATGTGCACTATTTTACTATAACTTTTTCTATTTTTCTATCAAATGCTATGGATCATCCCTAGGAACAAATGCTTGTTACGGAGTTGGTTGTTGATTACATTGAAAGCTACCTCATGTTAGATGAGAAGCTCAAGAACATGTCATGGTTCTACTTGTTGAATGAACAAGACAACTGAGAGGGGGGAGAATTAGTTGTAGCAAATTAAAACATCAAAACCATCAACAGTAATCAGATCCACATGCATTCATCAAACCCTCATTTTGTTAAAGTGGTTAATCATGAAATGAAGATAACATAAACTAAAATAAAAACACCATACACAATAGAACACCATATTTACATGGAAAATCCAATGAGGGAAAAACCACAATGAGGATTAGCTCACAATATAAGTAATTGCAAAACTGGTATAAGGGCTCATTTCCAGAATAGGACACACTACCCAAAAAGGCTCACAACCAAGGCTCACTACCACAAAAAGAATTACAATAAGATAAAAGAGAAATGCTATACAAAGGAAAAATTCTCAATGCAACAAGGAATCCACCACAAATTCTCCAACACTTTCAGAGCCTTGCATGAAATATTTTAGACACCTTCAACTCATTGCTTTCAAGAATCCAAACACTTGAAATTCATGCTACTCTGCTCATTCGCATCACACACAATAATTACTTTGATCTCGCATCTATCTTTCTTCTCTCTTTCTTCTCACATCAACACCACACTTATTTATATCAACCTCAACCTTGAAAACCTTCTCCAAGGTCGACATCTAACCAAATGTTACACTTAAAAATTCAAATTAGGTTGACACCTAAATATTCTCGTAGTGGATCTAGGAATGAAGATGACCTATATAATTTCTTAATTGGGACCTAAATGGATCCCAAAACACCTCAACATGCTTACATAATCTCGCATGTAGTGTTAACACAAGGTCAACTAATACATGTGCTAAACACCATAGACATTAAGTACACACTTTCTTAAATCAATTCAAAAATTCCATATAACAAAATTCACTTGAACGTAATCTAGAGTAATATTTGAACAACCTAAGATACATCAAACACTTATTCCAAACTTTCATTATACAAATACTTCAAATCAGAACAACTGATAGACCTTATTTGCACTCTAACGCATGAAAAACACACTATATTGACCAAATCAAGTGAAACATTGAATATAGAAAGATACAAAAATTATATGCAAATTCCCAAATATTCACAACCTAAAGCCAAACTATGGAGAAATGTGGAATAAATACATTTCTCCCAAGCCACAGAAAACATCACTAAAAAACTAGTTCACACACTAGTGAAAATATCTCACACTGTACAATGATCCAAAAACTAAAATTATGAATATAGAAACTTATAACAACCATAAAAAACATATCAGATCCACACAGGCATAACATAAACACGAAAGAAATATGGATCACATCTTGGAGCATTGTTTGAACACTTGCACAACACTATTTTCTCTGTTTATCAAATTTTCTCAAAAGCACTTGGAAACCAAGTACCAGAGACATCATCTCAATTCATTAATTCATTCCCACACATCTACAGACACTGAAACATAAAGATAGCTCCACGTGCTCACAACACATCCTCAATATCTCAACTACACATGCATAACCTACAACAACATTTTTTTCCTCTTTCTCACAATTTTCTTGATATTCTCGACATATTCATCATGTAACAAACTTCCTTCGCACATATTTGACATAAATGACAACACTAGTTAATAGACATCCTGTTGACATCAACGACATCACTTTCATACTTGCAACAATTTCCCCATTTGTCATTGATGGCAACACATGATGTGAAAAACCATCAAAGATAAAATACACACTATTCTTATACTCTCACTATTCTCTCTCCCCCTTTGACATCAATGGAAAAGGACAATTTTTTTTGCATTATTCTCCCCCTTTGACACATAAATAAGATACTTCCTCTAAATACTCCCCCTTAGGAGTACACCCGACCAAATCAACAACTCTTCACAATGAAAACACAGGACACTACCTACTCCCCCTAAGAGGTAGCCACTAACATTAGTCTTGAAAAGAGAGGTCCATAGATCCGCTAGACTGATGCATCTCCATATACATCTAGTTCAAACAAGGAGGGGAAATAACCCCCAAATTCTCCCAGAGATACTCAAAAGTATCTTTAGGAAGAGCCTTAGTGAATATGTTAGCAATTTGATCCTTTGTAGGTACATACTAAAGTTTCACCCCATTATCCATAAAATTCTCTCTCAGAAAGTGATACCTAATTGATATATGCTTTGTCCTTGAATGCATCACTGGATTCTTTGAAATGTTAATTGCACTTGTATTATCATAGAAGATACAAATAGGCTCATCATATACAACTTTTATATCCTTCAATATCTCTCTCACCCACAAAACTTGTGTACAACATGATGCTGCTGCAATATACTTAGCCTCTGCAGTGGATAAGGAAACTGAATCCTACTTCTTACTCAACCATTACACCAATCTACATCCAAGAAAGAATACACCACCACTTGTACTTTTCTTGTCATCAACACAACCAACCCAATCTACATCTGTATAAGCACTTAAAGTGAAATCAGTATCTTTAGGATACCACAAGCCATAATCCAGAGTGCCTTTTCAATACCTAAATATCCTCTTCACTACTACAACATGCATTTCTTTAGGTTCTTGAAATCTAGCAACAAGAAAAAATGTATGCATGATATCTAGTCTAGTAGCAATTAGATATAACAGTCCAACAATCATAGATCTATATTTTCTATGCTTAGCCTTAGATGAATCATCATCTTTTCTCAATTTACAACCAATCACCATAGGAGTGTATACCGATTTGGAGTCTTCCATTCCAAAATTCTTCAACATCTCTTTGACATAGTTATATTGTGAAATGAAAATCCCTTTATCTTTTTGATTGATTTGTAGCCCAAGAAAGAAATTCATCTCCCCAAACATTGACCTCTCAAATTCTTTTTGCATCCCATTCCACATACACAATCACTATCAAAATTTTGTCTTTCTCAATTTTGAAGTAAATATTACTATTTACAATGCCTTTATTGAATCCTTATTGTATCAAATATCTATCTAGTCTAGTATACCAAGCTCTAGGAGCTTGATTTAACCCATATAATTCCTTTTTCAATCTACATGCCATATGCATTTGATCTAATAATTGAAATATTTTTGTTTGTTCCATGTAAACTTCTTCTAATTCACCATTAAAAAAAGGAGACTTCAAATCCATCTTATAAACTTTTAAGTCCTTATGTTTTGCAAATTCCAAAAACATTTTTATAGCTTCCATCCTAGCCATAGGAGCAAATGTCTCCTCAAAGTCTATTCCTTCCACTTGTGAGTAACCCTTACACACAACTCTTGCCTTATTTTTTACCACTTCTCCATTCTCATTCATCTTGTTTCTAAATACCCACTTAGTTCCAATTATCTTCTTGTTTTTCGGTCTAGGGACCAATTTACAAGTCTATTTTTTCTCAATTTGCATAAGTTCTTCCATTTCCTTCATCCAATGTTCATATTTACATGCCTCACTCACTATTTTAGATTCAACTTTAGAAAGTAAGAACAAATTTACCTCAACTTCAATAGCTCTACTTGTCAAAACTCCTTTCCTCTTGTCTCCAATAATTTGATATTCATAATGATTCTTTTGCACATAATTAGCGGTCTTAGGGGTCTTCTTTGGAGCTTCTTCCTATTCATTCTGTACTTCTTTTTCATCAGCTTTTTCTTCTTCTTTGCAATCTCATCTGACATATATATCCATCTACTACAATTGAATGCTACAAATTTTCATCAACCTTCACATTTTCACTTTCAATTATCTTTCTCAACCTTTTATTGTAACATTTGTAAGCTTTTCTTTTTGTAGAATACCCAAGAAAGATACCTTCACTAGATCTTGCATCAAACTTTCCTAATTTCTCTTCATCTCTCTTGATATAACATTTTCCTCCAAATACTCTAAAATATTTCATAGTAGGAATCCTTTCATACCATAACTCAGGGAGTATTTGTGCTATTAGCTTTAGCTTGAACTAAATTAAGTATCAAAGATAATAAGTTTCCACAATCCATATTGTTAATTGCAAAATATTTCTGGATGCAAAAATTAACACACAATCGATTCTAGAAATCTTTTACAATTATCAGTTAAGTATGTAAAGAGCAATATGAATTGCTTCTCTTTAGTATAATTCTGGTAGATTTGATTCTTTCATCATAGTCCTAACAACTTCTTGAATAAGTAGACTTTCTTCTCTCTAGTAGATTTATAATAGATTTGCTTCTTTCATCATAGTCCTAAGAACTTCTTGAATAGTCTAGTTTTTCCTCTCAACAACTACATTTTGTTGAGGAGTTCTAGGGGCAGACAAGTGCCTCTTTATTCCATGAACTTCACAAAACATGTTAAAATCATTGGAGGTGAATTATCCACCTCTGTTAAACCTCAAAAAATTTATTGTCACATTCATTTCATTCTCAACCATAGCTTTAAATGACTTGAATTTATCTAATGCATTATATTTTTCTCTAAGAAAAGTAACCCATGTCATTCTAGAATAATCATCAATCAAAAGCGTGAAATACTTATCACCTTGTAAAATTCTCACCATTTTAGGAAAAAAAATATCTATATGAATTAATTCCAGTAGTCCGGTGGTAGATTTTTCCTTTCCTTTGAAACTACTCCTTGTTTTCCAAATTGACATTCTTTGCAAACAACATTGATAGGATTTTTGATTCTTGGTAAATATCTCACAACATGAACTGAATTGATTCTCACCAGGTTATCAAAATTCATGTGACACAACCAACTATCATTAATCTGAGACATAAAGCAATGACCATCAACACCTTTAAGCTGATAGATGTTTCCATAAGTCCTCTTACCAACAACAATCATAGTTTTAGACACTTTTTTGATATCACATGTTTCATCCTTAAACACAATATTATATCCTTTGTTACACATTTTTCCAACACTCAAAATATTATGCCTTAAACCCTTAACATAGTAAACATTATTAGTATTATGCTTTCCATCAAAATTGATTGAACCTATTCCACAAATTTTAGCTCTTGAATCATCTCCAAATTTAACTAATCCACCATCATATTTCTCAAGTTTAACAAACTTAATTTTGTCTCAAGTCATGTGATTAGATCAACCACTATCAACAACCCATTAATTCTTATCTTCTTTAACATGAAAAGCAGATACAAAAGTACCTTCAACCTTATCCTTCTTCTCTGGAACACCTTCCTTCACACAACTTTCAAAGTTAGCAGAACTAGATTCTTCTTTTATAGCCAAGAAAAAAGCATTCATTATCATCAAAATCTCCATAATCAAATACATCATAAGAAATATCAACATCTTATTAACATAATAAGCTCTTTTAACCATCTTTCCTTTGTTCTCCTTACTCTTATTGTTTATAGCTATTTTTGGAAATCTTGAAGCATAATGACCGATTTCACCACAGCTAAAACATTTGAAAGGTATTTTACCTTTATAGGCCCTTTTTTATCCTTCTCATAAATTTATCTTCCACATCATCAAGATCATCTCCATCTAAATCTTCAAACTTTTCTAATTTTCTAGCCTTAAAAGTAGTCTCCACTTTTGTACCATTTTTTAAACCAAGCTTTCTCATCTCAAAAGAGGTTACTGTACCAATCAAATGATCTCTAGAATAAGTATTAAAATTTTCAACTTCCTCAATAGCAGATACCTTTTCACTATAAGCATCATAAATAGTTCTGAGAACTTTCTTTACCACCCTAGGTTCTTTAACTTGTGAACCAAGACCTATCATAGCACTTACCATTTCATCAACCCTCTGCATGTAGGTTGCAATTGTTTCATCTTCAAAAATTCACATAGTATCAAATTGTGCCTTCAGATTCTACCACTTTTCTTGTTTGACCTTTTCATCTCCTTCATAAATACTTTCAAGCTTATCCCAAACTTTTTTAGTAGTCTTAAGATTCATAACTTTAACTAATTTAGAATTTGAAAGACTATTTGTCAGAATAATTTTTTTTTTAGAATTTACCTCATGTGCCTTGATCTCATCACTTATGCTCAGACTATTTATAGGTGGATTATATTGATTCTTTATTGATTTTACAATCTAAAATCCATTATTTAACAAATATCCTTCCATCTTTGTCTTTTAGAATGCATAGTCTATTCCATCAAATTGCCATCTTGGATCTACCTTAAGTGGTTAAGCTCTTCACCAAGGAACCTTTCTTTGATACCAATTGTTGAATGAAAAATTCAACTAGGAGGGGGGATGAATCACTTGTAGAAAATTAAAACATCAGTAATTAGATCCACATGCATTCATTAAAACATTATTTTGTTGAAGTGATTAATCATGAAATGAAAATAACAAAAACTAAAAAAAACAACACCATACACAAGAGAACACTAGATTTACATGGAAAATTCAATGAGGGAAAAACCACAGTGAGGATTAGCTCATAATATAAGTAATTGCAAAACTGATACAAGGTCTCATTGCTAGAATAGGACACATTGTCCAAAAAGGCTCACATCTAGGTCTCAGTGCTGCCACATAAAGAATTACAAGAAGACAAAAGCGAAATGTTACACAAAGAAAAACTTCTCAATGCAACAAGGAATCCACCACAAATTCTCTAACACTTTCATAGCCTTGCATGAAAGATTTTAGAAACCTTTAGTTCACTACTGTCAGGAATCCAAACACTTGAAATTTTCACTACTTTTCTCAAATTCACATCACACAAAACACTCACTTTGATATCACATCTATATTTCTTCTCTCTTGTTTCTCACATCAACACCACACTTATTTATATCAACCTCAACCTTGAAAACCTTCTCCAATGTCAACAACTAATTGTTACACTTACAAATTCAAATTAGGTCGACACCCAAAAATTTATGTAGTGGATAGGAATGAAGGTGACCCATATAACTCCTTAATTAGGACCTAAATATATCTCAACACACCTTAAAACACTTTCATAAGCTTGCATGTAGTGTTAACACAAGGTCGGCCAATACCTATGCTAAACACCATAAAAATTAAGTAAACACTTCCTTAAATCAATAAAAAAATTTCAAACAACAAAATTCACTTGAAAAAAATCTAGATTAATCTTTGAGCTACTTGATATCCATCAAACACTCTTTCCAAAGTCACATCATACAAATACATCATCTTAGAAAAACTGGTAGACCTTATTCGTACACTGAGGCATGAAACACACACTAAACATTGTACCAAATCAAGTGAAACCTTGAATATAGAAAGATATGAACATTATAAGGAACTTCCCAAATATGCACAACTTGAAGACAAACTGTAGAGAAATGCAAAGCAAATACATTTCCCCCAGGCCAAAAAAAACATCATTGAAAAGCTGGTTCACACACTTGTGAAAATATCTCACACTATACAATGATCCAAAAACTTAAATTCTAAATATAGAAACTTCTAACAACCTTGAACAACCTATCAGATCTACATAGGCGTAACATCAACATAGAAGAAATGTAGATCACATCCCAGAGCACATTTTGAACACTTGCACACAATTGTTTTCCCTATTTATCAATTTTTATCAAAAGCACTTGGAAACCAAGTGCCAGAGACATCATCTCAGTTCATTACTTCATTCCAATACATCTCTAGACACTGCAACATAAAGATAGCTCCATGTACTCACAACACATCCTTAATATCTCAACTACACATCCACAACATGTAACAATTTGTTTTCCTCTTTCTCACAATTTTCTCAATATCCTTAACATCTTCATCATGCAACAAACTTCCTATTGGTTGTTGATGATATGTGGTTGTCATTGATTTCAACACTATTGGCATTAATGTCTTCAAGGTTGTATATGTAGAGGATATTGAGAAAATTGTAATAAAATAAGTTGCAAGTTGTGAGTGGTGAAGTGAAGTTCAGTCTATTGGTTAGCTTAGTACGTTGATGATTAGAGGTTGTGGATTAAAGGGTTTGTTTTTGAGTATTACTATTTTATCCACATTAAGTTTCAGAGATCCACATGAAGATTTGATTGAGTTATGAGTAGTTTTGTTCTGACAGTCATTCTATTGCTTCAGTCGGTGTTCCTGAATGAAGATGATGTGATTCAAGTAAGTTCAGTTGTTGCAGATGCTTCTTTGGTGATTCATGATGTTTGTGGATGTTTCTAGATCATGCTTTATCTGTGTTACACATCTGCATTGATCATTATCCTCTCAATTAGATATTTTCTCTTGCATGTTCATGTTTTTCATGTTCTTGAATGACAGGGTGTTGTAGTGTGTTATGGATATTTGAGGAGTAATTTTGAAGGTGTTTCATGTTTGAGGATTTTTTTTGGTTCTTCATTATGTTGTGGCTGACATTGGTCGATTCGCATTGAAAATTATTTATTGTTTTGGGACGACAGTTTGCATATGTTTTATTATTTTGTTGAGGCTGACATGTAGCTATGCAATCTCTTGTTGTGGATATATATAAGAAATTTTTTATTCCATTTGAAGGCATGCATGCATGAGATGTAGTGAGCTAGTGTGTCTTCTTTTGGGTAGTAAGCCTTTCTGTATTTGAGTAGTGAGCTCTAGGCAGTGTGCCTGAATGCAAGTGCATTCCCCATTTATTTTTCTTTATACTTTTAACAAGGTATAATCTTGTGGACTAACCTCCATTGTGGTTTTTCCCCTAATAGGGTTTCCCAATAAAAAATATTGGTGTTATGTGTATTTCTGATGTGTTGATGGTTTATGCTTTCATGGTTGTTTATCAGATCTAAGAATAAGGTTAATAAGTTTGATAAGTTTAAATTTATAAGACAATTGATTCACCCCCCTCTTAGTTGTCTACCCTTGTGTTCCCAACACTTCCTTCACACATAGTTGACATCAATGACAACATCGATCAATAGACATCCTATTGAAGTCAATGACAACACCTTCATACTTGCAACACTACTCTCCTTGGGGACCTTTTAATTCTAAAATAAATCTGGAAGGAACCTATGATCATCCATGTCATCAATTCCATTCAAATAAAGTTACAAAATGATAGTATGAACATGATAGAAAATGTGATGAAATATCACCTATTGGAGATTGGACCCATTTTTATATGCAATGTTAGAAAAAAAATTTGGGCTTTACACTTCTTATAGACCATATCCCACACTAACCCCCTTAGCATCATGTTGTTTCTTCAACAACTATTTTGGTAGATTTGGTCCTACCTAATGTTTCATCTTTGAATCAATTAGCCATTAGTTAACACTTTTTATTCTTTACCTTTTTGGCCTTCCTATATTTTCTTGGCTTTGTGTTGTTATATAAATTCAATTTATATCTATAGTATAAGTTTTGTTTCTCCTATACCATAAGCTTCATACTTCTCTTTGTATTTATATTTTATATTATTAATATAATATTTAGGTGGCTTAACATTTTATTAAAAATAATAATTGAAATGTGAGAAAAGAGGGAATGCGATTTCATGTTAAAAGCCCAAGATCTATTAGCCTCATTTTTCAAAGTTTTATTAGAATGCAAATCAACAAGGTGAAGAGATTGACTTTCAACTATGACTCAGGCAAGTCAATTAGGCCTAGATATGCACTCTTAGGGCCTTGAAAATGGACTGGAGATGATTTGAAATGGTTAACCTAATTGAACTATATGACCTAATTTGATAAATTCAATATGCTAGAAACACACAGAATGAAATAGTGAACTGGAAGAAAATATTAGAAGTGCTGAAGATTGTGCACCTGTCACAAAAAGTTGGATCTGGCATGTGGAGGACTCAGTCTCCTAGGAGCATATGGGTCCCTGATGGGGGATCCTGAAACTAATTTTGCAATCCTCCAATGTTGGATCTTATCTTATTTTTCCCCAGTTTAAAGTTGTTAGAATTCCATCAAAAATTCTATAGGTGAGTTTTCGTGGCTTGACAACTTTTACAACTTTTAATGCAACAATGTACAAATTTCCTTCAATCCTCTTCAATCATATAACTTGCACACTCAAAGATAGAGAAAATGTTGGGTCATTTAGGGGCCTACCTTAGTCAAACCCTGTGTAAGTGTTTCAACTTCCACAATGACAATGTCAATGATAGAAATGATAATTGAAAGGAAGGAATAATGGAATCACAAATTATTGCAGCTTACCACCCTTCAATGGATTCCTTGAAGGATTGAAGTCATGTAAATCACCTCAAGGATTTGGATATTTATTGCTTGAATTCTTGAATGTTTTGGAGACCTACAACAAGGGTTAGCCTTCACAAAATAATGATAACATGTACACACATATAATTTGACATGATGTTAAGATCTTGAATTGTTGCAATAAATATCTAAAATTCTACTCTTGACTTGCTCAATAGTGCTCTTGATCATAATTTTTCCAATATTTTTGTTTTTCAATTTGAAATGATGTAATAACTAGGTACTTATATGCAATTTTTCTAATTTCCTGAAAATTAGATCTCGAAAGCTGACACTTTAAAATTGACTTTTGAATGTTAAAATTCCATCAACATATTAAAAATTGGTCCTTGGAAAGATAGGGGCACCCATACACCCATGGAAATATGGTTCTTGGCCTTATATTCTAAGAATTTTAGTGTTGGGATCAAAATATTAATTTTTTGCATTTATTCAATGCTTGCAATAATTTAGAAAATGATAAAAATAGGATTTGGAATGCATAATTTAGGAAATTAGGAGCTTAATTAGGTCCAATAAGTTAAGGGGAAAAAACATAATGTAAATTTGTTAAGGGTGACAATTTTTGACACTACATTTAGCCCCCACTTTAGTGAGAGTATGAACTTACACTCAGACTCACACTAAAGTAGAGAAATATATGCCAAGAGGGGTTTGATTATATAAATGTTGAAGTGCTAGGATGATAAAGGATCAAGGTGGTGGAAAATCCCCCAGGATTCAAGATCCCATGTAAAACTAGCATAATCACAAAGGAACACACATGTATGATATGCATCAAGACAACATACACTAACATATAATGTCAAAATGTAATGGAAAAAAAGGGTATGGACTAACAAGTTATATTATGCTGGGATCCATATAAAGAAAATTCATGAATCATACAATAGAAAAGTATGACATTCTCTAGATATATCATAAACCAATAAAAACACAGGATAGTGAGGACCGTTTTTCACTAGGTGAACCCCCAAGACAAGTTTGCAAAATGAGAAACATACTAGGTCTAGTGAGGACCATTTTTCACTAGGTGTGTACCCATAACCATCACAAGATTTATGCTCCCTAATAACCTTGATAAAGTGCCACACCATGATCAAAATTTTATGCCAACACTACACCAAGTTCAATGCCTACGAGAAAAGTGCAGAAAAAGAAAATGTCAATGTCAATGTCAATGCATCACTAAGTCTAGCCCCTATGAACAAAGTGAAGCAAAATAATGCTAATGTATGCCCCCACTTTAAAGAAATTACAAAACACCATGTTGTGAGAAATTACATTAAAGTTGAAAAATGATAAATATCATGTAACAAGAGATCACAAGATCTTATTTGGAAATCCCTATGCCAATGATATGTTTCTAAATAAAGCTACATCATGAGAAGGGATTTCCACCATAATAAAATAAGGCAAACAACATAAAAAAGGAACATTGAGGGATCCATGGTTCGGGGTCAGTATATGTCTTTTCTATAGTTGATATAATAGAGCTAAGAAGTGACAACATTCCTCGAGTACTCGTGGAACAATGAACACAAAGGAGGAATGAAACATAGAGAGAGAAGACAAAAAATATTTTGGGTCAACATGGAAGAGACCTAAATGTCTCAACTCTTTGTATCATCCCTAAAATGAAAACACAAGATAAAAATAGAAAAGAAAGTTTATGACATAAAAATAATGACGATACAAATAGAATAATGTCATGATAGGAACTCATTTTCTTTGTATCCTTGTGCCAATGGAGCAACAAGGGTCATCCAAAGAAAACTCACAAACACAAGGGCATGTCAAGAAACACAACATGGGTGATCACATCACATGCAAGAAAACACAAAGAACAAATGAAACAAACATAAAGGAGTACCACACATGTGAATTAACATAAAGGAGGATATCTACATCGCAATCTTGCTCATCATAAATGAAAGGTGGATAACTAGCTAAAGAAAATACAAAAAGTGTCATACTATGAGCTCTATAGGTTCAACATGTTATGGATCACTCTCATCAAGAGGATCATCATGGTTTCCCTCATATAAATTCATTTTATTTAAAAAATAAAACATTAAGCTCATTATAGACCTCTTCATCAATCTTATCAATTTCATCTTCGTCATCCAAGTTGATCACAATGGGATTTTTTATGACAATAGTAGTTGAATCTTCTTGTTTCATTTCTTGTTTTGGCTCCATGTCTTGTTTTGGTGAAATTTGTAATTCTTCTTTATTTGTTTCCATAGGTGTAGGATTAGCGTTCATTTCTTTATTCTTTTCTTCTAATTGTCAAGCAATAACATGATGTCTTCACCTACATCTTGGGTTCAACTTTGAAGATTAAGTTCTAGTGTCAAGGGTCTAAGGTCAAAGGGTTCAAGGTAGAGTGTAAAGGTTTCATGATTTATGATCCAAGGTCCATGGCTCCAAAAAATCCAATGTGTAGAGTCTAGGTTCCAAAGTGGTTGGTATTTTGTTGTAGGTTCCAAACTAGTATATAAGGTCCATATTTAAATTTTTTGTTGTCCATTACCTTGGGTTCTAGGTCAAGGATCAAGGATCAAGGGCTCGACGTCCACCTTCCAATGGTTCAATGTTCATAGTATAGTGTGTAATGTACTAGGTTTAGAGTAAGGGTCCAGGATCTTGAGTATGATGTCTAATATCTTAGCTCTTATGTCCATATAAGGTCTTGGGTTTAAGGTTGAGGTTCAAGTTTCAAGCTTAGGGTCTAAGTGCTTATGTCTATGCTCTAGGGTTTTGTATCTTGGATAAAGTTTCTAGGTCTTCAAAGTAAAGGGTAAAGATTTCATGGACTAGAGTCCATGGTTCACAAATCAAATTTTTAGGGACTAGAGTCCAAGGTGTAGTGTCTTTAGGTGTAATTTTAGATCTATCAAAAGTTCTACAATCAAGGGATTGAGGTCTATATTATAGGACTCCATTATCCAGAATCTAGTGTTTATTGCCTTAGGTTTAGGGTCTAGGATCTTTGTCCAAGGTAAAGGATTTAACATCCATGTTCCAAGGGTTAGTGTCTAGTGTCTTAGATTCATAAACTATGATCCAAGGTCTTGGGTTTAACGTTTATTATCTTGGGTCTTGGGTCTTGTGTCCATATAATGTCTTAGGTTTAGGATCGTGGTTCAAAGTTGAAGATTAGGATTCAAGGTATTAGGTCTTTGATCTAATGTCTGAGGATTCAAGTTAAAGGAAAAAGGTTTTATGGCCTAGTTCTTATGGTCCATAGTTCTAGAATGTAGGCACTAGGGGATCCAAGCTATAGTGTCCGTTGGTGCAAGTTCCAAGTCTAGCATACAAGATCCACATTATAGGTTCAATGTTTCGAGGTATATGTTTCAAGGGTCCAGTAGGAACTAGGGTATCCAAGGTGTAGTTTCCTTGGGTGTAAGTTCCAAGTATAGCATACAAGATCCACATTATAGGGTCAATAATTCAAAATCTATGTTTTAAGGGTCCATTATCCATAATCCACAATCTCATTATCTAGGGTTAATGATTAAGGTATTGGGTCTTGGGTCAAATTCCTTATGTTTAAGGTTTATGATCAAGAGTTTTAGGTCCATGTTCCAAGAGTTCAATTTCCACAACCTAGTTTCTAGGGTCTTCAATTCAGGGTTTACATTCAAGCTTGAAGGTTAGGGTTTAGAGTCTTAGGGCTTAGATCTAGTGTCCAACAGTTCAAGATAAAGTGTGAAGATTTCATGGTATAGTTTTGATGGTACACAAGTCTAAGGTGTGGAGTCTTTGGGTGTAAGTTCTAGGTGTGGCATGCAAGGTCCAAGTTCTAGGGTCAAGGGTTCAAAGTTCATGTTCTAGTAGTCCATTATCCACAATCTAGTGTCTTTTGTCTTAGGTTTAGGTTCTAATGTCTAGATTCTAGGGTCTAGGATCAAGGATTTGAGGTTCATGTTCCAAGGGTTCAATGCCCATAATCTAGTGTCTAGTTTCTTTGGTCTTAGGTCTTGAAATTAGGGTCTTATGTCTAGTGTCTAATGTCCTAGGCCTTGAGTCCCATTTCCACTGTCCAAGGGTTTAAGGTGAAGGGTAAATTTTTCATGGTCTAGGGTCCATGGTTCACAACTTCAAGGTCTAGGGTCTAGGCTCTTAGATATAGGGGTCCATTTCCCCCAATCTAATCTCAATTTTCTTGATTTTAGGGTCTAAGTTCTAGGTTTGTTGGTCTAGGGTCAAGGGTTTGTGGTCCATGTTGTAAGGGTTCAATATTTAAAATCTAGCATCCAAGATTTTGTGAGTTTAGGCTACATATTTTTACATCTAAGATCCACTTTCCAAGGGATTTAGAAAATAGTAAAGGTTTCATGGTCAAGTCTCTATGGTCCATAGCTTAAAGGTGTAGAGTCTTTGGGTGTAAGTTCCAAGTCTAACATATAAGGTTCATGTTTTAGGGTCAATCCTTCAAGGTCTATGTTCTAAGGGTTCAACGTCCATAGTGTAGTATCCAGTACCTTTGGTCTTGGGTACAATGTTCAAAGTCCAAGAGTTTATGTTAAGGATTCATTATCTAACCCTAGACCATGGATAATGGCTTTAGGGTGTAGGCTCTATGATCAAGGTGTACTATGAAAAAACATGCAAAATTCATTGGTAAGAGAATAGTAGCATATAGCTTCCAATCTTAATATTTTCCTATTTTTCAAGTTTGTGGAAATAAAACAACAAAAAATTGGTTTGGAAAAACAATTAAAATTTTCAATGTTTTGTATATATGGTCTATAAAAAAGAAATGGTTTGGCCTATACAAATTTGAGTTTGTGAAAAATATTTTCTTAGTTTTTGTTGATAAGGAAGTGTATTTCTTTATTTGAGATCTATGCTTCTTCTTTTTTGTGAATTTACAAAAAGGAGCTAATGATGTTTTTGCATAATCAAAACCTTAAAAAAAATTGCAACAAAAATAATTGGTAAATGAAAAAATTATGGGAAAAGTAGTCTTGAGTTTGATAATTTTAAAAATCTAATTTTTTAACCTAATTTATTTAGATTATAATTTTATTTTGTAAATAGAAAATATAAAAATATAGTTCTATTAGAAGTGAAAAAATTATAAGGAAATAATTTTAATATTTAGATTCATAAGATATTAACAATTGTTGAGTATCAAATGAATTCTCAAATAATTTTACACTATAATAAATTGGAGGCTAAAATTCTAAGAGAAATGAAGACAAAATGAGGGAATCAAGAAATAAGATTAAAATACAAATAGAACAAAAATGCTCAGAGAAATAAGAAAAAGAGACACAACAAAACAAAGATAAATACAAAGAATAGGAGAAATAAAATAATAATAAATGAAATATTAAAAGGACATAACAAAATAAAGAAAGATAGAGAGAGAGATACAATGATAAACACAAAGAAACAAAAGTGAGAGAAAGCGAGAAATAAAAAGGAAAAGGAGATGCAAACAAAGAAAAAATGAGATAGAGAAAATTAATATAGACAAAGCAACAAGGAAAAGAGGAAAATAGGAAACAAACATGGAGAAAATAAGAAAAAGATAGTAAAAATAAAATTCTAATAAATAGACATAGAAAAGGAGATATTATGACAAAAAAAGAAAAAAAATCTAACAAATGAGAGAAATAAAGAAAGGCCTAGGATCTTTCATGTCAGTTTCAAAGGTCCAAAGTGTAGTGTCCCTCGGTTTCGACCATCTTTGAATTTTCAAGTAAGTTTGTTATTGGTGAACTTAATAGTTTTTGTTTAAATTGGTTAATTTTATGAAATATAAATGATATGGTTGTTAATAAATAATTAAATTAAATTGTTTCGTTAAAAAGTAAATGTTTTATTAAATAATTAGATTAAAATTGTATTATTTTATATTATATTTTAATAATTTACTTTCATGTAAAGATAATCATTTTAATGGGGAAAATAATGTGATTTTAATTAAATAAAGGGGATAAGATTTCGAATGGATGAAAAGTCGAGTACAAAATAGAAAAAGATGAAAAAAACAAAAGCATGCACATGCACAACTCAAAACGGAATGGGATCAGGAAACTTATTGTATTATGATAATGTTGCCTGATTTTGCCTTCAAAAAGAAATCAAAATTTCTCTATCTTTGTTTTAATAACGATCAATTTGGAAAAAAGGGAGGTTTTAATCAGTGAAATGAGTTCTCGAAAAGAATACTGGGCTCTGCAAAAATAATTCTGAAAGAAAATTACAATTTTTGTTTTTTTCTCGAATACTATTTTCGAAGGGAACAAATTCTTCCCGGTGAATTTGATTAAGCTTGCGAGAAGAGGCTTGTCATGGTGGATTTTGGTCCTCGTCGTTTCTTTTCCGTTTCGAAGCAAAGGACACCAGGTAGGTTTCGTCCTTCATGTTCGTTGTTTATGTATTAGATGTGAATAATTTTTCCTCCTTGTGTTGGCTGAACAATGAGTGTCTCTGATTGTGGAAAAAATTGTGTGCTTTCGATTATCATAGATTACTTATGGCGTCCAGCGTAGGGTTCTAGGTATTTGATTCATTTGTTCCAATGATTTGTTCCCCCTGAAATTTCAATATGGTAGGGCATATATTCAAGCTCTGTTTGGTTATATTTGGCTGCACCGATAGTGATTAGCACATGGTTTAAAATTTCGGTTCCCCTTGTTCTTTTCCTTCGAACCGAATTTTGTTCAGTTTCCAGACATGCTTAGGTTATTTTCGGTTTCCTAGTGATCTGATATCATCACTGGCATCTGTTTTCCTCATATTTTTATTTACGTGTTGAGTTATCCCTATAGCAGCGCCCATCTCATCTGCTCCAATCGTTCTCTTGCTTGTCTTAGGCCGCCTTTCTGTTTATTTATTCATATTGGACAAACCATTGTCCCTCCATTGTAATAAATAAAATGATCAGTATGATCGGTAATCTGAATAACCTAGCTCCTATTTCAAGATTACTTTATTTTAATTACCATCTTTTAAATAGAATTACATCAACAATAAAAGCGATCATACATATAATTGATCCATTTTCAGAGCATAGATAATTTGATGAAGAAATATTAGAGAAAAACTATGTTCAATTATTTTAGAAACTAGATTGCTTAGTCATATGTTCTGTTTCATTGCTTTCGTGCCTAGACATGCTTGTCTATTTCTTTACCATGGTACCAAAAAATTTGGGGGTTTCCCCACACTAAACTATATCATCCGGATTTGAGCAGCAAAACAGCAATTTGTCTAACATAAAAAATAGAAAAATGCCTTCAAAAATTGCAAACGCCATTCATCAACTTTTAAATAGACCACGCCACATAGAGGTAATCAAGCAAAAAAAAAAAGAAAATAAACATCAAAACCCTACAAAAGCAACTTCAATCTGTTAACACTTGTTAGGCGCAATGTCTAGGAATTAAACAATTAAATCAACGACAATCCCTCTTTTCCAGCGTATATTCTTTCTCTTACATCGCTTTTTCAGTCTAAGCTTGGACGTTGAAAACCTGGTCTTTCGTTGGCTAGCATACAATTCTAGGGAAAAGAAGCTTTCGATGGCTTTGGGAGGGGCGAATAGGGTAAACTAGTACATCGGCCTTGCCAGGCCGCGCCCCCCCTTTGCTCTCTTATTTCATTTTCTAAACTTAATCGCTCCTCTTGAGCCCTCTTACCCGAAAATATATATATATAGTTCTATATGGTTTTGGTGTATTAAAATTGATAAGTTCTGTTGCTTGTTCAATCTGCTGGATATAAACAGCCATTGATCGATGTGGAAAAGACCTGAATTTTAATATTCGGGTATCATTATGTATGTTTATAGAGTTATAAATGGTTTACACATAGGATTAGATTTATCATTAAGTAGCATGGTTAATTTTAAATTATATTTGTATGAATAAATGCTACGATTTTAGTGTTAAGAGTAGTTTTGTTTGTGGGGATAAATGATTAAATTAGAAGTTTATATAAGTTTGGAGATATGTAGATTGGCATTTGATTTTGACAAAAACCTCTTTTTCATTGGTTAGGGATTAGTCTCATCAAGTTTTGTATTCTAACTTTTGGGCATAAAAATAGTTTAAAGATATACATATAGGTATATAGTTATGTTATAATAGACGAGTAATTGAATAAGGTTATAAAAAATGTGAAATTAGTTAATCCTAAAGTAATTTATTTATTATTGTGGCAGCATGGTATTTACATTGTTAGACTTATTGTTGTTTCTTTAAATAGTTGGGTATTGTGATTCTATATATATTTATATATAACGATCGATATACACATATATAGGTAATCGTCTGTAGTGATATATATATATATATAATGATTTAAAATAAAAACAAATTGGTTGTGTTTTATGTAATGTCTTTATATAGTTTTTTCAAATTATTCTAAAATGGTTCTTCTAGTGATGTACAAATAAAATGTAGAGATTATTCTAAATGACTTGGTAATAAATGAGTGAATGGTTTTTTTTATATAATTTCCATTATTTGTTGTTTGGTGGTAGTATTTCTATAATTAAGAGAAAGGATTATGTTAATTATGTTTCTTTAGAAAATAAAAATATAATGAATTGGTTTAGGAAATTAATTGAATATGGAAGTGTAAATAGATATAGGGAAATTAAATGATTATTGTGTTAAGGGTGAGATGAGATACTTATAAAATATGTATATAATTGCTTTGATTATTTTAAATGATTTCTTGATGAATGAAAAGATAAAATGTAATGACGAACTAAATGTTCTTTGCGACTTATCACTTTGATTGTGTTCAGTAAATTAAAGGTTGATTTGATGTTTTCATTTTGATGTGTCTACCCTTTTGGGTTGCTTCGTTTTGGAGGTGATTTTATTCATCAAGTTCATGTTGGATTAATGGATGATTTTGATGGCTTGATGTGACTTCCTCGTGAGTTGATTTTGTTTAGTGGAGATTTTATATCTTGAAGTCTTGTGTTGCAACCGTGTTGCTTTGTTTTACCCTTATTGTGGGTTTTTGTGTCATCTTTCTTCTTAGGTTTCCAGAGGAGGGGAAAGGATGTGTTGCTTCATGATTGGTTTCCATTTCAGTTTTGAGAATAGTTGCTCTTATATTATTTATTTATTTTTTGTGGGTTTATCCTTACACTTGAAAGTGGTTTGCTTGTTATGAAGTGTTAGTGTGAGATGGTGTATGCCTCACTTGTGGTATTTATTCACTTGGCATTGATAATTTGTGCAAGTTGGCTTACCCCGTTTGTGTTTATGAGATTTTGTTGTTGTAAGGGAGAGTGGCTTCCTGTAGGGGCCGGAACCCTAACTGGTGTCCTAGGTAACTTGTGTGGAATTTAAGTAATCAAGTGATAACCTAATAAATATTTAGGGAGTGGGTAGTAATTCACACTAATGAAAGATAATGTATGCCTCTCTCATGGACCAAGTGCTTGTTTAGGCTTGGGATGAGATGAGAAGGCATGGAATGGAAAATCAACCACCTTGGCTTCATGAGAGGTGAGTTGATTCTGTATATGTAAGAATGGGGACCAGGGATCGATTGAGGTTGCCAAGGTAACCTAGGACGGGGGCCAGTAACCTATGAGGATCTACATTGGGTAACTCATGTCGATCCATGGGATGACACTCTACCCTTTAGCAACCATGATTTTTTGTTGTTTCCCCTTGTTTCTTTTGTTCCTCTGGAAGCGAATGTTGTCTTGGTTGTGGATATTCTTGTCGTGGAGTCTTGTTTTTCATTGTTCCCCTGACTGTTTTGGTTTTGGGTCTTTCTTGTCTACTCCTAGCACGGGGGGTGGGCCTTCAGGGCCCACATGGTCTGGTGGAACATGCTATGCACCCCATTAGGTCCCCAGCCGAGGATCGAGATGTGCAGGTTTGTACCACTTGTGGTGACTCCATAATTGTACCCAAGTTAGAGCCATTCTTGATACTTTGTATTCATCTTTTTAGTTGTATTATTCTATCTCATTGTATTATTCCCATTCATGTTGGGAAATAATTTTTTTATTAATTTAATGTAATGAAATAGATGTAATGTATTATTTTACCTTTGTAAACTTTACGTGGTTAATGATTCATGGTAACTGTTATTTTTGTGTGTTGTATATGTGGAAATACTTATAATTATGTTCATAGATGTGATGGAGAATTTTATTTATATAATGTTATGGATGTATGTTTGTCGATTATTAATTCTATATAATGGTTAAGTGGAATACCCGAAGTTAGTTAATAATCGTAATGGTATGGGTTTTTCATTTAGTAATGCAACCACATGCACCCCAGAGGATGTAGTTGTTTTTGTGTATGTATAATTACATTTCTTAAATGGTATGTTAATGTTTATATTATGTTAGTTTCTTTTAAAAAAAAACTATTGTGCTTTAATTATTAGTTCTTGTTGTCCTTTGGGGTTCGTGCGGCGGGGCGTTACACAAAGTCTATGGTTGTACATTCTAGGCCTACATGCAAGCTTCCAATTTTAAGGTCCAAGGTTAAAGATCTATATACCAAGGGACCAATTTCCATAATAATATTGTATGATATCTTTAGTTCAAGTTTGAAGATTAAGGTCTTGTGTCAAGGGTCTAAGGTCCAAGGGTCCAAGTTGGAGGGTAAAGGTTTCCTGATTTACAATCCAAGGTCTATGACTCCAACAACTCCAAGGTGTAGGGTCTAGGTTCCAAGGTGGAGGGTCTTTCAGTGTAGTTTCCAAACTAGCATATAAGGTCCCTATTCTAGGTTTCTATTATCCATTATCTTGGGATTAGGGTTGAAGAAAAGGGCTTGAGATCTACATTCCAAGGGTTCAATGTCCATAGCCTAGTGTGCAATGTCTTAGGTTCAAGATTGAGGGTCTAAGTTTTTGGGTCTAGTGTTTAATATCTTAGATCTTGTGTCCATCTAAGGTCTTGGGTTTAAGGTTCAAGTTCAAGTTTATAGGTTAGGGTCTAAGTGCTTATGTTGAGGCTCTAGGGTCTTACATCTTGGGTAAAGTATCTAGGGCATCAAGTTAAAGGTAAAGGTCTCATGGCCTAGTGTCCATGGTTCACAACTCAAATCTATTGGACTAGAGTTCAAGGTGTAGTATCTTTAGCTATAAATTTAGGTCTCACAAATAAGGTACAAGTTCTATAGTCAATTGTTTGAGGGCTATATTATAGGGCTCCATTATCCATGGTCTTGTGTTTATTATCTTGGTTTTAGGGTCTACAGTCTATGGTTCAAGGTCTTATGTCTAAGGTCAAGGATTTAACATCCATGTTCCAAGGGTTTAGTGTCTAGTTTCTTAGGTTAATGAACTACAATCCAAGGTCTTGGATTTAATTTTCATTCTCTTCAGTCTTAGGTATTGATTCCATCTTATATCTTGGTCTTAGGATTGGGGTTCAAGGTCTTGGTTCTTTGATCCAATGTGCAATAATTCAAGGTAAAGGGAAAATATTTTATAGTCTAGTGTCTATGTTCCATAGTTCTAGAGTGTAGGCACTAGGGGATTAAATTTATAGAGAGTATAAGTTTAGAACCTAGCATATAAATTGTTGGCCTTGCTATTACACCAAAAGATTGACCTATCAATTCCTGATACAAGCATTAGATAAGATCCATGGGAGGTGGTTAAACAATGTTGCAAATCACATGGTTAGTGCTAACTGAGGGGTGGAAGCACCAAGCTTCCAACAATATTCTCCCCCCAGCGCAACCATGAGATTCAAACCCATGACCTAGCTCTGACACTAATTGTTGGCCTTACCATTACACCAAAAGGTTGACCTATCAATGCCTAATACAAGCATCAAATAAGATCCATGGGAGGTGGTTAAACCATGTCATGAATCACTCATTCAACACTGACCGAGGGGTGGAAGCACTGAGCTTCTAACAATTTTGTCTTACCATTTCCTAGAGCCCAATCCACACCTCTTTGGTAGGTAACCTCAACCAAGGATGCTAGTTAGTGTTTCTTCCTAGTGATATAGAACATTATTTCATTCTACCCCCATGGCTACTCCAAGAATTAAGGTCTTTTTCACCTTTAATGGAGGGAGTCCTCTTTTTCTAGCTCAAAGAGATGATATCCTAGTAGCAACTTTAAATAGCATCCCATAGTTCATTGGTGAAATAATTAAAACCCCTATAGAGCATATACAAGATGTTTCCAACATATGTTCTATGTCACAATATTACAAAAGACAACATGGTTGTTTGAATTTTAGTCACTTCTTTTAAATACAAATTGATATCGTGGTATAGAGGTTTGCAGCCTAATTCCATTCACAATCAAGATGAGTTGGGTGAAAGGATTTGTGAATAATTTGAGGACAAGAGTGACTACCTATCATTCGTATAACAGTTGACCATAATCAAGAGAGTTACTCATGAATTCATGGGAGAATTTAAATTTATATTTCAAAAAACCTGGGATTGGGTCCTTGCCTTAGTTAAACCTTCCCCTAATCATGCATTATATTACTACTTGGGGATCTTGAACAGTGATATTGTTATGATATGATTAATGGGAGGGATAACTTTATCAATTTCCTATGATATTACAAGGGAATACAATTGTTTAATATAAGCTGGGAAGATAGCCCCAAATTCTCTCAATGCTCCCAATTCCTTTATGTTTAGAAATTCCACCAACATAGCTGATCTCGACACCTCTACCTATAAAATAAATTAATCAATCAACTACATCTATTGATCCTTCAAATGAATTGCATGAAGTAAAAACATTGCCAATTTTTTTGGGAATGCTTTGGTGAATTTAAAGAGACAAGAATACCAAAATAACATGCCTTACTAGCCCCATAACCAATCTTACTAACCAAATAGGCAGCCCTATCAGGGAAATTTACAAGGGAAAAATCAATAGAATTATGGTAGGCTACTAAACATTGTTAATCCATCTACTAAAAGAAAATCAAAGGCTATTGTTCTAGTACATAATAACCTAGCACAATATCATGATATTTTTTTACTCATGTAACTAGCTTCACAACCAAAACTCATGTCAAAGTGGAGAGTTCAACAAAGCTTTAGTGGTTCAAAATACACTGACACCTTCAAGAGAATAGTTTAAAACAAGTAACAAAACTACTAGAAGGAAAGATTAAATTCCAGGTGAATCCATAATAGGTAATTGGTTTGAGTTAGAATTTTGTGGCATAAACTAGATTATTACATTAGACAAAGGTTTTGATGCAGTGGCCTATAATACAAGGTCAAAGAGAAGGGAAATGGAAGATGAATCGTCTTCCATGGTTGACAAAGTGTTAACTTCTCAAGAATCCCAAGGAGTTGCAAATTGAGGTAAATCAGGTAAATCTATTATATTACAATCAAATTAGGCCATTAGCAAGGGTAATAAGGTAAAAAATCAGCCTCAAGATAGCCAACACGCAAGAATAGGTTGTACTATTATAAATGGTATTTCAAAGGTTGGTCACATTCTTTTCAAAATTATAGATCAGATAAAAAAATCAAACATAAATATTAATATGTAGGAAGCATTTTCCATCCCAACTCAGAGAGACTTTCTTCAAGAAGCATTGGAAGAACTTAATCAACTAGGTGATGCTTTTTCAAATGAAGGAATGACAACTCTAGTTAGCCTCATTCAAAAAAAGGATAAAGGAAATAAAATTAAAACTAATAAGCCACCTCCCCTCTACATGTATTTAATTATTGGGGACCATTTAGTCCATAATTGGATGATATATTCAAGGGATAATATCTTTGTTATACCAAAAAAGTAGTTTATCTCCTTGAATTCAAATATGATCCAGTGTCTAAGGGATTAGTATAATTGGATGACACTACCGTCAAAATAATAGGGGTCATTAAGGACTTGTAGCTGACCTTGCATACATGCCTAGGCTGTTCAGTTTTACAAGATGTCTTAGTCATTGTGACCGATGGCATATTATAGATTAACTACACTTGATCCATGAGGATTCAAAGCATATTTAAACCAATAAGCATCAATCCAATAAGATCATTCAATGTAAACAAAGTGAAGAAGCCATTAAAGAATAACATATTAAAATACGAAAGCTTGATAAACATCTACTCTAAGAAATTGAAACTTATCCTATTGGGGAGTTGTGTCACATTGATGTGGAATGGAAACCCTTTCCCAATCCCTTGGATAATGAGCTTGTTTCAATCAGTTTTATTGAAGAAAATTGATGAGACTGATGAAAGATGTGTTGTAAAACATGATGAAAGCTATTTTAACATGATAAATGCTATGATGATCTATGTAAGTGTATGCAATGCTATTCTAAATGTTTGAAAGATTCGAAATATTAAAACCCTAATTTCAAAATATACTAAATGGATGCAACTAGGTTACCATGAAAGCTATTAATGGATGCTCTAAGCTAGTAATGCAAGATTTAAACTAAAAAGAAGCTAAATATGTGCTAAATGTGGATGCAAGTAAGAGTGATTTTAATAGAATAATTTTACTATTAAAAGATGGATCTAATTCTCTCCAAATGATGATGCATTTATAGGAAAGAAAATGAAAAATCAAGGGCTCAAATCAATTTGACCTATTAATTGTCAAGATGAAAAGGAGGGTGAAACATGGATCAAGGATTCTCATCAATGGATGAGAATCAAAGATCACATGGATCAAGGAAATATCAAGGGATAAGAATGATTTAAACAAACACACTTTGTAACAACTTTGAAAGTTTGTTACAAAGTTTGTTTGAAAGAAATTATTCCAATTTTGGAGCCAAAATAGGAGAATATTCCTTTGGAATATTTCCTATGCAAGTGGATGGAGGGAAATTAGCAATTTAGCTAATTTAAAACTAAATTTGAATGTGTAAGTTGAAGAAATTTGAATGAGTGCACAAAAAGGAATATTCCATGAGAATATTCCCTTTTCGAGGAATGTGCAAAGGAGGAATATTCCCTAAGAATATTCCCTTTCAAGTGGGAGGGTTAGAATTAATTAATAATTTGATAATTAAAAAAAAGTTTCAATTATGAAAATTAGAGGAATTTAGGATATCAATTAAATAATTAACTTATTTAATGAAAAGGGTTCAAAATGACATTTAATTAAATAATTAAGATTATTTAATTAAATGAGAGGACTTAGGGTGTTAAAATTAAAGATTTTGATTTATCCAATTTAATAGGATGAAATATTAGCATTAAAGGGTAGGAATTAACCTAATTAGATTAATTAGATTAAAGATGAAAATGATGCATTTAATTAAATAACTAGGTTAATTTAATCAAATAGGTGAAAAGAGGTGACGAGGGTGCTAACCCGAGACACAAAAAATCACACACAACACAGAGAATATTATTTTATTCAGATATAGGAAAATCTTACATGTAGAGGATCTCAAATCCTCAAGTTCTGTAATACATGCTCTTATAGAAAATGACAGAGTTCCCCTTTTCCCAGTGTTCACTCTTTTTCCCAAAAAGCTACAAAAATCATAAAACCCCGCCCATAAATAGCTCTTTTTCTATTTTGGAGCCAAAACATCATTCAAATTATGAGATTTGGCGGTTTGGCGCCAAAAATTACAATTTGAAATTCAAATTTTAAAACCTTATTAAAAAATTAGCACATTTTTGAAAGTGTACTAATTTCCGGGAGCCATAACTTTTTTCTAGGACTCCGTTTTTCAAACCGTTGGAAAGGTCTCAGAGTCAAGAACATGCTCAAGATCTACAACACTAATTTTGACAAGTTTTGGGGCCATTTCGGGGCCATTTAATGCATCCAATATAATCTAGAAGGTTTTTAGGTACAATTTTGGGAGACTAAAACTGCAATATCTTTCAAACTAGGAATGCTCTTAGCCTAATTCTTTTGCCAATGTTCTTATTTTTCCATTTTGAATTTGTGATGCAAGATTGCCCTTACACCACTGGATGCTCTTGCATCAAGAGGATGGGATTCAAGATGAAATGATGTTAGTATATTGAATTCAAGTGTTTAATACCATTCAAGAAACTTTTAAGTGTCTACATTTTGCCCCTCTTTGAAGCGAGGTAATTGTTACGTTGGTTCAAAGACTGATGTTTTTCAGATTAATGTTGTTGCTCAGATCAAAAATTTGATTATTTTTAATTTTTTAGATGCCCCACTGATGCCCCGATGGAAGGAATTAAGCTGGTACCCTACCCCCTTGAGAGATCGGTTGGAATTTTGAAATTTTGAGTTGATCTCGTAACAAATATTTAGGATCAGTTCAACTCAAAGAGGACAAAAGAAACTTCCTAGAAAGCTTAGATGTATGATGTAGATAGATTCGATGATGTATAGACAATTATCAGCCATGGGTAGCCTCATGTACATTTTGATATATCACATAGATTCAATACTTGGATAGAAATGTTAGTAAAGATAGAAGAATAAGAAGAATAGATTTGACCATTGATTTTGAGATTGATTTAGAAGTCCAACAAGCCTATGATTCATTGAGACTTTATTAGATTATAGTGATGATATAGATGATTTTTCTCACATTTGGGATTGATACTTTCCATCATTCCTTATTTTTGATATAAAACATATACACAATGCATCCAAGTATTGATAACTAGGACAACATTGTATCTAGTGTGATGGACTTTGACTTTGCATGTTCACACCTTGACATATAAAAACCTCATTGGAATGTAGTTTAGAAGTTTAGAATATTTTGGACCAAAGCATAAGCAATAGTCAACAATCTACTCCAAACAACCTCCCTACACACAACTAAACAAGCACAACACCAAGATTATTTTACAAGAATACCCCACAAGCACAACAAATGAAATATGATGATCGATGCCTCATTCCTTTCTCTCTAAATTGTTGAGACATCATTGAGAGGTCCTCGGAATGGGTCAACAAGATAAATCATAAGAAAAGAAAAGAAAAAATTCAATGTTATGTATATCTCTTGCCATGTAATGTATTTTGAGGATAAATATCCAAAGTGATTTCCAATGATAATGCCCATTGTAGGAAGGATGCATCCTAGGATGTGTTATCAGATGTTGGCACGTTGATAGGTTGTTTGAAATGTCATTGATATAAGGTTTGATTGAAATGTTTGATAATGATCTAGAGTTTGATTTTTGTGTTTAGGTTCTACTTTTGTTGATTTTTGTACTTGTTTTTGTTTTTGTTTTACCAAAGGTTGAGGGTGATGATCAATTTATTATGGATATAATTTTATTGTGGGTGAAAGCGTAATGGGATGGGTGGTTTGGATTTTCTAGAATATTTCAATGTTTTTGGTGTTTTGAAAATGTTTTAAAGTTATTTTTGGTCTTTTTGAAAGTTTATGTGAATGTTTCAAATGGTTTTCAATTATTTGAAGTTGTTTTAGGGTTTTTAAATGTTTTCCAATGTTTAGGGGTTTTTTCAAATTTTTGACCAAGAACCTAACCTAAAAGACTATCCTAAGGGCCTCGGGGGCTTATCAAAGATGAGCCTTGCCTACGTTATACACACAAAGACCATATAGTTTGATTGACTCAACTTATTATTAATGAGAGATGAACAGTTGATGGATTGTCAGTTTATTATGATAGACTCCTAAAGGAGTGACCTAGGGTGTCTTGGGGGCACATCAATGATGGAATTTCCTACATTCAAGCTTAGAGACTTGTAGTTTGACATGGTACTATTTTTGTATTTTTATGTTTTGACCTTTTTAGGGATTTTTTGTGTTTTGAATGTTTTAGATTTTAACTGTACAATTTTTGAATGTTTTTGAATTTTAGCATACAAGATTTTGATGTTTTTTTGGATTTTCGGCTATACAAGATTTTGATGTTTTTGGATTTTGATGAGGTTTTATGAATGTTTTTGGGATTTTTGATGAGATTTTAAATAACCTTAAGATATACAAGAACCCAATCCGATCTAGAACGACCTTCCCCTAGTGTTATGCAATAGACTAACTCGATATAGGTAGGACAAGTTGACCTTAGGAATATGCCAAGTAGTACTAAAGGGGATACAATACTTCACGATATCAAGCTATGATACAGATGTAGATGGGTGATGGAATAAATAGGATGAATGATGTGATGGATGGATATGATGCAAAGAATGATAGGATAAAGAGCCAAAGAATAGATGGAGGTACTTTATTTATGTGAGGCACATGTTTGCCAGGTTTTCACCAAGGTACTTGCCCAAAGCACCACCGAAGTGGTTTTCACTAGAGGACGATTTCTTCTTTACTCTTTTCAACCCTTTTTCTTATTTTTATGGATTTTTGATCATTTTTTTTTTTTGTTGTATTTTCAGATTTACACCCTTCAAGCCTAGGCATAAAACATTTTAAGATGCAGACTATTGGTAGGTTCCTACAAGGGTTCACCTTCCGGGGTTGATAATTGGTATGCTCCTGATCCATAGATTTATGTGACGACAAATGGACCTAACTAGTCAGGCTAAAACTTTCATTTATTCTCCTAATATAGAATTTTTTTCTAATTTTGCTTTAGAACAGGCCCCCCTACCTAGAAATACCGACTCTTGGTCTTCTAGTTATAGCTTCATTTTAATTAGTTTTGATATACTTTCAAGTGATTAAGGGAATCAAGATGACACTCATCCAAGAATTTTGGCTCATTTAGCTGAGATACTTTGTACTCTTCATTAGTGATTAGGTTTTGTAGTGAAACTCATAGTGAGGGAAGATCAACCTCAATAGACGAGATGACTTCTAATCTATAGACCAAGGAGAAATGGGTTGCACCTATAGGCATGTAGATACTGGTTCAATAGGCCTGAAAGGAAGGATTTAACTGCATATGCTAGTCACAACCAACTTCATTGACCATTTTCTTTAGGATTTTTAGAATGGTCTTGTTTGTAGCCTTAGATTGATCATTTCCCTGGGGGTAATATGGGGTAGAGAATCAATGTTGGATGTTAAATTGTTGGCGTAGCTCTTTCACATCCTAATTCTTGAAGTGTGTTTCGTTATTGGAAATAAGGACTTGGGGAACACCATAACGATAAATAAGGTAATTCAAGATAAATTTGGAAATTTGCTTCCCCATAATGTAGGTCATAGGAATAGCTTCCACCCATTCAGTAAAGTACTCAGTAGCTATTATGATGAACTTGCGGCCATTAGATGAGGTGCGAGTAATCTTTCCTATGAGGTCAAGCCCCCATTGCAAGAAAGGCCAAGGTGTGACCATTGGTTGTAACTCCTGAGTTGGTGCATGAATAAGATCTCCATGTTGTTAACACTAGACACACTTATGCATGTACTGATGGGCTTCTCTTTCCATGGTTGGCCAATAATACCCTATCCTCAATAATTTCTTAGCTAAAATCATACCACTAGAATGGGAACCACATATTCCATTGTGTACTTTTGTTAAGGTAGTCAAGGTTTCCTCTTGGTTGAGACATCGTAGTAATGTCCCCTCGATGCTTATTTGGTAAAGGGTGTCACCTAGGTATTGGATGTTGTGGTTGTGTTGTTGATATGTGGTTGTCATTGATGTCAACACTATTGGCATTAATGTCTTAGAAGTTGTATATGTCGAGGATATTGAGAAAATTGTAATGAAGTAAGTTGCAAGTTGTCATTGGTGAAGTGAAGTTTAGTCTATTGGTGAGCTTAGTACATTGATGATTAGAGGTTGTGGATTAAATGGTTTGTTTTTGAGTATATCTAGTTTATCCATGTTAAGTTTCAAAGATCTACGTGAAGATTTGATCGAGTTATGAGTAGTTGTATTATGACAGTCATTCTATTGCTTCAGTTGGTGTTCCTAAATGAAGATTATGTGATTCTAAGTAATTTCAGTTGTTGCGGATGCTTCTTTGGTGATTCATGAGGTTTTTGGATGTTTCTAGATTGTGATCTATCTGTGTTGCACATTCGCATTTATTTTTGTGCTCGCAATTAAAAATTTTCTCTTGTGTGTTAATGTTTTTCATGTTCTTGGTCGACAGGGTGATGTAGTGTGTTTTGGATCTTCGAGGAATAATTGTTTGAAGTATTTTTGTGTTTGAGTATTTTATTTTGGGTCTTCACTATGTTGTGGCCGACATTGGTCGATTCACACTGAAAATTATTTATTATTTTGGGCCGACAGTTTGCATATGTTTTATTATTTTGTTGAGGCTAACATGTAGCAATGTAATCTCTTGTTGTAGATATATATAAGCGATTTTTTATTCCATTTGAAGGTGTTCTTGTGTATGAGATGTGCGAATAATTTCCTAATCATTTGAAGGTAGAAGCAGAGTGTGAAGAAGTTTTCATGTGCTTAACTGGAATTGTAATTAGGCATTAGTAGATGCTATTTTCTCAATTCAAATATTCTATATGTAATCCAAATATTTTGTAAGACAATGAGTCTTTCTTTTGTAATTGAGTAGTGATCTCTAGGAAGTGCACCTGAATGCATGTGCATTCCCAATTCACACTTCTTTATACTTTTAATAGGGTATAATCTTGTGGACTAACCTCCACCGTCGTTTTTCCCCTAACAGGGTTTCCATGTAAAAAATCTTGGTGTTATGTGTGTTTTTGATGTGCTGTTGATTTATGCTTTCATGGTTATTGATTAGATTTAAGAATAAGGTTAATAAGTTTGATAAGTTTAATTTTCTGGGACAACTGATTCACCCCACTCTTAGTTGTCTGTCCTTGTGTTGCCAATAATTGGTATCAGAGCAGGTTCCTTGGAAGAAGTTTAATAGTTTGAGGTGATCCGGGATGGCGAAATACAAGAAGGATAGTCCAAGATTTGATGGAACAAATTATTCTTTGTGGAAGACTCAAATGGAGTGTCATCTAAGATGCATTGGTGAACCTTACTAGAAAATTATAGAGAATAGGTATATAATTCCACAAAATGGTCCTTCTACTACATATGAGATTAAGGAAGCCAAGTACAATATCAGGGCTAAGGAAGCATTTTTGAGTGCTTTGACTGATTCTAAGATGACAAATGTTATGGATCTGATGAATGCTTATGAGATCTAGAAAAAGTTGGAAAATTTGTATGAAGGTGATGCAAATGTAAATATTGCTAAGTTGCAAAGTCTGAAAGGGAAATATGAAATGTTGAGAATAAGTGATGATGGGAACATTACTTATTTCATGCAAAGAGTGAATGAACTTGTATGTAGTACCAGATGTGATGGTGGACGATTGGAAGAATTAGAGATTGTTGCTAAAGCGCTCAGATCCTTTCCTCCTGCATACAAAGTCAAAGCTATTGCTATTAAGGAGCTCTAGACTGTAACAAATGTAACCAGATACATGTTGATCGGTAAGCTTGAAACTTTTGAGTTGAGTGAGTTTGGTGATGCTCTTCCTAAGACAGAATCTGCATTCAAGGCTATTACCTATGGTACGGAAAAGATAAAAAGAGATACGATATGGGAGAAATTTCTTCTAGAAAGCTATTCAAATATGAGGAAATGAGAGAGATTGAAGAAGAGAAGAGAGAACTAGAGGAGCTTGAAGCACTTATTATCAAAAGGGAAGCCAAAGGAGAAGGTAAGTATAAAGGGAAATTACCTATTAAATGTTTTTCTTGCAATAAGATAGGTCATTTTGCATCAAGGTGTCCAGAAAGAGTTCCTAAGCCAAGACCTAACAAGCCTAGATATCAAAGAAAGTGCTATTATGCTACTAATGAAGGTGTGACAGATGATGAATCTGATCAAGGGAATGTAAGTGAGGACAAATGGGTATTTATTGCTATCAAGGAAAATGATCCTACCCCTACTAAATTTGCTAGTTGCTCAAATGTGGAGAAAGCCCTAGCCGCTCAAGTTGAAGAGAAAGATTAATGAGTGATTGAAAGTGGATGCTCTCATCACATAACAAGTGATAAAAGAAAATTTGTGAGCATGAAAAAGTATGATGGTGGTGTTGTAATATTTGGTGATGACAAAGCAGGTGTAATTCATGTCAGAGGATGTATTTCTCTTGATGGTAAGAATAATATTGATGATGACCTTTATGTGGAAGGTTTGAAGAATAATCTCTTAAGTGTTGGACATATGGTTGACAAGGGATACAATCTTCAATTCAAGGATGGAAAGTGTAGAATATTGGGAAGTTATGAAAATGTGATTGCTTCATGTATAAAAACAAAAGGTAATATATTTCACCTGAATACTATTGGTAAAAGTTGTATGATTGCTCAAGTTGATGAAAGTTGGTTGTGGCATAGGAGAATGTGTTATGTAAAATTTGACATTATTATCAAGATAAGTTCTACTGAGGTAGTGAGAGATCTTCCTAAGTTGGTAAAGCCTACTAATACTATATGCAAGGAATGTTAGTTAGGGAAGCAAACTAGAATCTCATTTCAGAGCAAACAACATTATTCAAATGGAGTGTTGGAGCTTGTTCATATTGATTTGTGTGGTCCTTCTAGAATCATAAGTTTACAAGGAGATAGTTACTTCATGATACTTATTATTGATTACTCTAGATTAATGTGGGTTACTTTCTTAAGGGAAAAATCTAAAGCTCTAGAGAAATTCAAGATTTTTAAGGCTATGGTTGAGACAGAGACAGGTCTGAAGATTAAATTTTTGAGATCATATAGAGGTGGTGAATTCACTTCCCACGAGTTTAATTATTTCTATGAAGTGCATGGGATAAAGATACAATTATCTACCCCTCAAACCCCTCAGTAAAATAGAGTTGTGGAAAGGAAGAATGAGATCATTCAAGATGTTGCTAGGACTATGATGCTAGAAGGAAATGTTCCTCATATCTATTGGAGAGAAGTTGTGAGTACTGTTGTTTACATCCTAAACCATGTACAAGTCAAAGGTGATACTGGTAAGAACCTCTTTGAGCTATGATTTGGTCACAAGACTACTGTTAGATATTTCAAAATATTTGGGAGTAAATGCTTTATTAGAAGAGATGAAGATATAGGAAATTTTGATGCTAGAAGTGATGAAGGAATCTTTCTTGGTTTTTCTATTAAGAGGAAGGCCTACTGGTGCTACAATAAGAGATTGAGGAAAGTAGTTGAAAGTGCAAATGTCAAGGTTGATGAAGAAATAGCTAGACCATCTAGAACTTGTGGATATGATTTAAATGATCAAAATAATAGTTTAGTCACAGGAAAGAAAGTTCAAACTCAAAATCAAGTTCAAATTATTTCGGTGAATCAAGAAAATGAAGAGGAAGGAACTAGTGAAAGTGCAAAAGAAATATCACAAGAGCCAAAATTTCAAGAACATCTTAAGACTCCAAGGTATGTAAGACTAAATCATTTACAAGATCAGATTATAGGTGATAAGAACAAAGGTGTACAGACTAGGAGAAAAATTGTAGAAGAATATTGTTTGATTTCAAAGACTAAGCCTAATAGTATCAATGAAGCATGCAAAGATGAACATTGGGTGGAAGCAATGAAAGAACTACAACAAATTGAGAAGAATAATACATGGATTCTTGTTCCTAGGCCTAAGAACAAAAATGTAATTGGAACTAAATGGGTCTTTAGAAACAAGCTGAATGAGCAAGGTGAAGTTGTTAGAAACAAAGCAAGACTAGTGTGTAAAGGATATTCTTAGATGGAAGGAATTGACTTTGAAGAAAAATTTCCCCCTATTGCCAGGATTGAAGTTATGAGACCATTTCTTGCTTATGTTGCTTACAAAAACTACAAGGTTTATCAGATGGATGTCAAGTTAGCATTTCTAAATGGTGAATTGGAAGAAGAAATGTATGTTGAGCAACCTAATGGATTTCAATTGACTGATTAGGGAGATATGGTTTGTCAGTTGAAGAAAGCATTGTATGGACTTAAGAAAGCCCCAAGAGCATGGTATGCCAGATTGGAAAAGTACTTATTGAAGTTGGATTCAATAAAGGTACTGTTGATAGTAATTTGTATTTCAAGATTGATCATGATAAAGATTTGATTGTTGAGGTCTTTGTTGATGATATCATTTTTGGAGGAGATGATAGTTTGTGCATGAAGTTTGCTAATGAGATGCAAAATGAGTTCGAGATGTCTATTATTGGTGAAATGAAATTATTTTTTGGGATTGTAAATTACTTAGTTAGATAAAGGGATCTTCATATCTTAGTCCAAGTATGTGAAAGAATTGCTAAAAAAATTTGGTATGGAAGATTCAAAGCTAGTTGGTACAAATATGGTGACTAGATGCAAGTTGACACAAGATGATGATTCTCCAAAAGAAAATCAAACTAGATACAGACTGATGATTGGTGGATTGCTTTATTTAACTCAAACTAGACCTGATATCATGAATGTTGTATGCATTGCTGCAAGATTTCAAGTTGATTCTAAGGAAACTTATGTAATTGTTGTGAAGAGGATTTTTAGATACTTGAAGGGGACAGTTGATTTTGGCCTATGGTATCCTAAGATGATGATCTTACTTTGAGTGATTTTACTGATGCTGATTGGGAAGGAGATGTGAATGATAAAAAGATTACTAGTGGTGGTGCATTTTTCTTGGGCAAGAAGCCGATTTCATGGTTAAGTAAGAAGAAGAATTCCATTTCTTTATCTACTGCAGAGGAAGAATACATTGTTGCTGCTAATAAATGTACTCAAGTATTGTGGATGAAGTAGATGTTGAAAGATATTAGAGTTGTGTATAATGAAACTATTGCTATATTATGTGATAATTCAAGTGCAATTAAAATTTCTAAGAATTTGGTGCTGCATTCAAATACCAAGTATATATCTATCAAGTTTCATTTTTTGAGAGAGAAGGTGAGTGAAAAGGAAGTCAAATTGGAGTATGTGCCTACTAAGGAATAAATTGCAGATATCTTTACCAAGCCTTTTCCTAAGGGTACTTTTGAGTATCTCAGAGGAAGCTAGGGTTTATTACCCCTCATAATCAGAATTAAGATGCATTGGCTTACATCAATCTATGCATTTCATAGTCATATCTTGATCTAGATTGATGTTGTCGTGGCTGCTACTCAGGGGAAGTAGTCAGATGTTTAGATATGTGGTTAAGAGCTTGTGTGGAGAAAAGAGATATTTTTTATTGATGTCAAAGGGGGAGAAGAGTCATGTGAAAAATTGTGAATTATCTAGGGGGAAGAATCATGTGGGGAGAATATTTGCATAAAAGAGTTGAGGAGAAAAGAGTCAGAACCTAAGGGGGGGTAAGTGCTAAAGATAGTTGCATTGATGGTGTTTTTCACATCATGTGTTGCCATCAATGCAAATGGGGGAGATTGTTGGATGTTGTGGTTTTTTTGTTGATATGTGGTTGTAATTGATGTCAACACTATTGGCATTAATGTCTTAGAAGTTGTATATGTCGAGGATATTGAGAAAATTGTAATGAAATAAGTTACAAGTTGTTAGTGGTGAAGTGAAGTTCAGTCTATTGGCGAGCTCAAAATGTTGATGATCAGAGGTTGTGGATTAAAGGGTTTCTTGTCGAGTATATATACTTTATCCACGTTAAGTTTCAAAGATCCATGTGAAGATTTGATCGAGTTATGACAAGGGGAAAACCAAGTCTAGGTGCAAGGGTGGGTGATGGGATAAAGGATAAAAGGTTCATGATAGATAAATGGATGCTTATGGATGTATGCATCATAAGAGAGCAAGGATGTGATCTCCAAAGACTATGTCACATAGGAATAGCATGCCCCATTCTAGGTACAATACTTAGGATTTTTTTCGACAAAATGTATGACAATAGGATAATGATATGATTGGTCTAGATAAGATGAGGTATGTCAAGAGATACCCAAAACATGTTTCAACATTTTTCCCCTATATCTTCATCAAGATCAAAAGGAGAAGGGTGGATAAGTGGACTCAATATGATAGGTATGTATGATGGCTAAGATGGTAGGTAAGATAGAAATGATATGACATGAAAATGATAGGTTGGATAGATAAGACATTATGCCCCCAAGTGTGACATAGAAGATCAACCTACACATGATGCCTGTTTGCCAGGTTTTCATCATAGTACTTATCCAGGGCGCCTATTTACCAGGTTTTCATCGTTGGATGAAGGGATTTCTCTTTATCTTTTTGACAAATGCATACATGCTAGTGACCAACCGTCAACAGAACCAAGTACAAAATTTAATGAATAATTTATCAAAGAAAAATTCCCCATGGAAGATCCTGAGGATAGAGAAGTTCTAAAGTGGCTCTATAAAGATGAAGATGAAATAGTTCTCAATGTTAAGTTACCAACCGACCAATATGGTAAAGGGTATTCAATCATGCAAAAGATGGGCTATGATGGCAATCGTCCTATCGGGAAAAGAAAAGAAGTAGTTGAGCCTATTCACCTTCCAATACTTACCGCCAAAGATAAAACAGGACTAGGCTATGATACTAACTCAATAGAAAGAGCATCCAAGAAATTGCATGATACTGTCCTCACATTGCAAGAAGGTTCTGATACAAGAGAAGCATGTTTGATAACAATTCAGAATTTCATGGATAATAATTCTGACACAGACTCTAGAGAATACGAATTGGACACCATCTACAATGAAGAGTTCTAGAGGGATAAAAAGGTTGATGTGGTACACAAGTACACCCCAACTCTAATGAAAGGTGAAGGGTCAGGGTCCCAACCACAAGGATCTGAACTACAAGGCAACTATGATTCTAGTGATACTGAGTTGGATTTAATCAAACAAGACTATCATGAGAACAATATCATAATTCATCTACCTCATACCTCAGATCCTACAAAAAACTTCTTTGTGACCATAACCATAGCTGAATTCATGCAGCCTAATGACCCGCTACTGCTAATACATCCTGATCTCATTGACTAGGCTCTATCTGAACCTATCAATATATCTATGTTTCCAAGTGATGAATCTATCGTGAACTTCCTTTCCGCAGATGACACAAATGATTGTTCCACTGGTGATTTTTGGCATAGAGTCTTTAATCAGGAGAGTCTCAAGTCTCTTAGCTGCAAAAATAAAAACAAAAAAGAAAGATCTATTGGTGAAAACTAGAATCTGGCAGTGTTAGATCAAACAAAAGATAAAACAAAGAGTGTATCAAATGGCGAAAACCTTTTTAAGGCACCAAATGATGGGATACTTGACACTCTCCCAGAGCACTATCATGAGCAATCTCCTATCTTGATTGAGCCTACAAAAGAAGTTAATCTTGAAACTATAGAAAAACCACAGATTCTACAGTTAGCTGCATCAATGGCATAAAGAAATACCCGAGTTCATGAAATTTCTCAGAGCAAATCAAGTCAAATTTTCTTGGTCTTATGTAGACATTCCAGGTCTTGATCCTGATCTTATAATGCATCACTTATCCATCAAACTAGGATTTAAACTTGTGAAACAAAAACTCAGAAAGATGCATCCTCATGTTGCACTACTGGTTAAAGAAGAACTCGGAAAACTCCTTGATGTGGGATTTATAAGATCAATCGACTATGAAAAATGGATCTCCAACATTGTTCCTATGTCTAAGCCTGACAAAAGTATCAGAGTGTGCATAGATTTTAGAGATCTTAATAAAGCATGTCCAAAGGATGACTTCCCACTTCTAAACATCAATACTATAGTTGATTTGACAGCTGGCCATGCCATGTAATCACTAATGGATGGTTTTTCTAGTTACAACCAAATCAAGATTGCACCTGAAGACCAGGACAAAACAAATTTCACATGTCCATGGGGGACTTATTGTTGGAATGTCATTCCTTTCAGTCTAAAAAATGTTGGGGCTACATATCAAAGTGCTATGACTACAATTTTTCATGACATGATGCATACATTCATGGAAGATTATGTAGACGATATATTGGAAAAGTCATACACAAGAGAGGGATCATTTCTTCCAAATATTTCTCATAAAATATTTAAGAATAATAATAATAATTTATTTACAAGCTATATTGAAAGAAGCATCAATAATCAAATAAAAAAATTAATATTTAACTATAACCCATTAAATAATTGTTAACGATTAACCATATTAACTTTTTACCAAAATAAAATAAAATAAAATATTGATTTAACAAAATCGTTAATTTTAATTTAACAAAACAACAATTAACATTCTAGTAAAATTGAATAATGAAATCTTTAGAATTTAATTTCCATTATTGTGGTTGCTATTTTATTTGTACCCTATTTGTCTAAAATCATTACTAAAGTCTAACATTATACCACTTTACTAATCTTATTATTATTACTATTTTTTTTAATTTATTTATTCTATTAATAAACTCATCAACTAATTTAGTGGGCTCACTTTAGTCATTTTAATATAGAAGTCTACATCACATGTTATTTCTTTTTTTTGTTTTATTGCTTTAGGTTGTAAATTCCCTTAGGAATGTTAGTAGACTATGATTTAAGAATTATTTCTCCTCCATAATTCCCTTGAATTCCTCTCTAAGTCTAGTTTCTTTTTTTTAATTGTATGAAATCAAACCAACCTAAGCTCCTCACGTGACTTGTATTTTTTTTTTTGAAAACGTGGAAGAAATGAAATGGAAATCTTGATGCTTGGAAGACTACATGAAATGTGTCTAAAAGTTTAAATTTGAATAATTATTACAAATTATTAATTTTATTAGTTAGGATGATGTCTAACAAAAGAGATAGTAAAATGAAATAACATAGGTTAGTGTATAATATACTTTCAAACTAAAAGATTATTATTTTCATTTGGTTGTCCGCTTAAAGGGGCATTGTAACAATGATTTTAGATACGTCAAACAAATTATCCTTAGAGGAAATTCTTAACTCAAGGCCTCATTTCATTATCCTCAAATAAATACCGCAATGATAAGTTGTATAGCAATGGTTGTCTAAGGGTCCTATTAATAAGTCAGTGTTATGTTAGGAAATCAAACCTAGAATAATAAATTATTTAGACTCACATGAAACATTTTATGTCCAGACCTCGTCTTGAGAACTCAAACTTTCCCACATGATGTAGATTTCCAAAGGAAACTCTATTACTACTATGAAGTAATTCCTTTAAGCATGAATTTGTTTACATTAACTCGACCCAAATTTTTAAAAAAAATTGAGTTTTGTGTTATGGCCTTAGTTTAAATATATAGGCATTACAGACATCTTGAAGTATTATCCAAAATCTTTGCAAGGTTAGAAGAGTTCAAAGTTCACCTCAACCCTAAGAAATGTGTTTTCAGAGTCACATCTAGAAAACTCTTAGGATACATAGTGTCTGAAAAGGGAATTGAAGTAGTTTCTGCCAAGGTACAAGCAATTATGGAAATTCCTCCACCAAGGAATATCAGTTAGTTAAGGTCATTATAGGGATGGCTTCAATCTATACGAAGGTTCATCACACAACTGGCAAATAAAAGTCTACCTTTCACACATCTATTGCATAAGAATGTTCCTTTCAAATGTGATGACAAGTGTGAAATGGGCTTTCAACAAATCAAGTAGTACCTAATGAATCCACTAGTTCTAGTACCACCAAATCTAGACAAACCTCTAATCTTATATATTTCCACAATAGAGACATCTTTGGGGGCATTATTAGCACAGGAGGATTCTATAAGAAAGGAGCTTGCAATTTATTACATCAACCAAACACTAACATGTCATGAACTCAAATACACTTTCATCGAGAAAGTTTGTCTAGCTATAGTCTTTTCCTCATAGAAGTTTTGACACTACATGTTAACTCCTATAATCAATCTTGTTGCAAAGATTGATCCACTCAAGTATTTTCTAAGCAAGGCTAGATTGACAAGAAGGCTAGCAAAATGGGTTATGATCCTGAGCAAGTTTGACATCCATTATATTGATCACAAAGCAATCAAAGGAAAAGTTATCACTGATCAACTAGCTAAAGCACCACTACATGCAGAGAATCCCATGCATATCGAATTTCTAAATGCGGATGTCTTCACTATAGAATCAAAACAGCCATGGTCTTTATATTTTGATGGTTCTTTCACTCAACATGGATGGAGGGCAGTAATACTCTTTGTCACCCCTCAAGGACAAACTATTCCTCGGTCATATAGGCTCATGTTTCCATGCACCAACAACATAGCTGAATATGAAGCTTTAATCACTAGACTCAAGATAGCTTTAGAATAGAGGATCATAGAACTACAAGTCTATGGTGACTCACAATTATTCATTAATTAGATCAATGATGATTATCAAACCAAAGATGAAAAGTTGTTGCCATATAAGAAGATGGTTGACGATTTCAAGAAGTACTTTGTAGATATCAAGTTCATACAAATTCCAAGACTTGATAACAAGCAAGCTGATGCCATGGCGATGATCGCATCATTGTTGCAACTCCCAAAAAATCAAGCTCACTATAAGTTTCTGGTTGAAAAATCATTTGCACCTGCCTATGACACACTTGAAAGCCAAATCATTTTCCACTTAGTAGGATCTGATTCACCTTAGTATGGCAATATTTATGCCTACCTAAAGGATGACATCTTACCACTTGACTTATCTTGTAACCAAAAGTGCAACTTTATCCGCCAATCCTCTCGCTATACTCTTATCGCTGACACCCTCTATCACCACGGTATTGATGGTACTTTACTTTGATGTCTTGAACATGAAGAATCCAACAAGGCTTTACAAGAAGTTCACGGTGGCATTTGTGGTACTCATTCAAGTGGATTGACCTTATCCAAGAAATTGATTAGAATGGGATACTACTGGCCTACAATGGAAAGAGAATCGTTCACTTTTGTGAAGAAGTGCTCAAAATGTCAGATTCATGGGAATCTCATTCATGCTCCTGCACAAGAACTACAATCATTCATGCCGACCTAACCATTCTCTCAATGGGGATTAGATCTAGTTGGCAAGATTCATCCTTCATCATCAAACAAACACAAGTTCATCATCATAGCGACAAAGTACTTTACCAAGTGGATTGAGGTAGTACCTATTACTAAGGTTACCGACAAACAAATCTCATCATTCATACTCAACTATATTATTTGTCGATATGGCATTCCCAACTCCATTATCACAGATAATGGACAATCGTTCAAGAACCAGGATGTTGATGAACTTTGTGAGAGATTCCATATTCAACACAGATATTCAACACCGTACTATCCACAAAGGAATGGCCAAGACGAGGCCTCAAATAAGGCTATATTGAAACTTTTGAAGAAGACTGTGAATGATGCAGGGAAAGATTGGCATGTTCAACTCAATCTCGCATTATGGACCTATAGAACTAGCATCATAACACCAACAGGAGCAACACCATATGCTCTTGTCTATGGAGCAAAAGCCATATTACCTCTAGAGGTTGAGATTCCATCACTCAAGGTATCATTGAAAGGTCTCACAACATATGATGAATATAAAGTTTCTTGATTACTAGAGTTGGAACTCCTCGATGAAAAGAGACAATGAGCAGCTGATCATTTGAAAGAATATCAATAGATGATGTCTCGTAGCTATAATCACAAAGTCAATCCAAGTACCTTTCAATTCAGTGATCTTGTTTTGAAGGAAAATAAATGAAATTAGCAAGATAGAGAGAAGAAAGCAAATTTTGAACCAAATTGGTTCGGTCCGTACGTGGTCATAGTGGTATATGGTTCGGGAGCATACAAATTGTCAATGTCATCAGGGGACCTATTTGAAAAACCCATCAACATTATGCACTTGAGGAAGTATTATGTCTGAAGCAATTATCATCATGCATAAAAAGTCCTAAAAAAATAACAAAAAAATAGCAGAAAAAATTTTGAAAAAAAAATCTATAAAAAGGAGAAAAAGTCCTAAAAAAAATCTATTAAAAATCAAAAAGTAATCGGAAATTATCACTCTATGATAAGGAAATTATTCTATTTAATTTATGGCACCCCCTGTGGGGCCTTGCCCCATTTTTAACATCTACTTGCAAGTTTTATAATGGTGGGCGCAAGACATTATTGCTCTAAATCACTAATGATGAGAAAAATTTAGACTATAAGAATAATTAAATAGAATTATCACTCTATGATGATTCCAGAATGCTAACAAAGGGCTCAACAAATGGTTGGTTTCATTTCCTTGTATTTCATTTAGATCATTGTACAATGCATACTGGATTTGCACTAGAGTTTTAAAAGGCTGAACAAAAACATCAACGACTGTCATGTCTCTTTGGACTATTTGTGGAGGAAATTCGGACATTTGTTTCATTATCATCTTCCATTCTCATCATCATTTCATTAATCATTATCATCTCATCTAGGTACTCTACATATCATATAGTTTATCCTTTGTCATTCATTTTCATATCATTTACATCCTTTTTCATTTATTTATTCATCATTATGCATTATCATTTCATTTATCATTTTTCATATCATATAATTTCATTGCATATCATGGGTCATTCTCATTTTATATCATCTTTGTTCTATTGCATATCATTTAGATCCTTTATCATTTCATATCATTCATTTATCCATTAGGTATTTCATATCATTTTTATTTTCATATTTTATCTTTATATCATCATTTCATAATCTATTTTATTTCACTTATCATTTTGATTTCATCATTATTTCATCATCATTACATTATCATTTACCATTATCATTTTATCATCCTATCATACATCTCATTATTATTAATCATGTTCATTTCACTTCATACCATTATTCATATCATTTGTCATTTGTCACATTACATTCATATCATATCTTTAATCATCTATCATTTTCATATCATTTATATATCATGTCATTTTTCCCATAGAATTTGACCCATATCACATATCATTTCATATCATTTCCTTAATCATATACATATTACAAATTCATAATGCATTTCATAAACATAAACATCCATTTTTCATCACATCATCATTATTTCTTGCATTTGACACATCCAAAACCAAACATTCCACACATACATTACATTTCCACATCATTTTTCATAAACATATCATATATCTCATTGCACACTCTCATAATCACATCCTAGGTCATCCACCTACATGACATCATTAGTACACATCACAAATTGCCATCATATCATGTTAGTCATCAAATCAATAAAATGCATATCAAAATCCATCTCATAACATATACAAACAAATACATATCCATATCATCATCACATCATCAATACTCATCGCTGCTGCATATCATCGCTCATCCAAAATACATACAAATTTCCAATGTCCAATGAAACTAAAAAGTATAGAGAGATACATGAGATATGATAATAAAAAAAATGTACATGCTCCAAAAATGATATACATCAATAATACTGCATCAATAAATCAAGGATGACTGGTAGAGCCCCCTGATGGAGCTGGTCTAGCGGATGGTGGCCTGCCACTACCCCCTATTTCAGGATCCTGTCGAGGCCCTATAACCCCTCTGCTATGTGTCATCATCCATGATCTGTTCCTCGTCATACTATGGGACTAAGGGTAAGGCTCTTTGCAGTCAGGAGGGCATAACTTCTTGTATTTGATCCAATAATGGTCAACCTCCTTGACAATCTTGAATCCCTCTGCAATGGCCTCTCACAAAGATTCACTTTGAACAGTGCCCATGAGTCTTTGAGTAACACCCTCTGCCTCTACTACCATCCTTATGAAGGAATCTCTCTATACTATCAATTGGGCCATTTGTGGGTCCGGGGTAGGAGGAGGCACCTATGCCTGTGCCTATGTCTGTGCAAGTTGTGCTTGTAATTGCACTACCAAACTCTGAGCTTGAGCCAACTAACTTTGCAACTGTGCCTGCTGCATTGTAGAGGAAACCTTGATCACTGTCAGCCATCCAGTACCAGACCTCGCCCTCTACATGATTTGAGCATTGCCCAAGATATATGTTTGTTGCCTCACTAGCCTCTGCTCCTCCCCTTCACCATCTCCGCCGTCATCCCCATCACCATCATATGAGCTCTCCTCATCTCTACTCTCTACCTCCTCTCCACTCTCCTCCTCATCCCATCTACCCACCGCCTACTCTCCCTCTGCCACATCCTCCTGTCTCCTACCCCATAGTTGTTGTGCCACCAAAATGGGCGTTGGCTCATTTGGACATGTCAAACGAGGGAATAAGTGTGTGAAAATAAGCAGCGTACTCATTTGACATCCCTGCATTCGTAATATCTAACCTATAAGCCCATGCCTCGGGCTGTAAACTGGTGTACTTGGTATATGCTACCTAATATGAAATGAATGGCCCCCATCCAAGATCATCCTTGCACTACCCATAGTGAGCAACACCGTGACGCATCCCCTATGTAGAACCATATTGTCTCTGTACTCACAAGGCCAAAAATATCTCTATAATAAATAGGGTTTATCCTATCAGATACTGAGGCATACATACAAATGGAATCTCCAAATGATCAGTATCCCACCCCTCACAATCTGTATATGGCCTCTATATCACTGCATCAACATCATCAAGTGTCTATCGCTAGTACTCCAACTTGCCCAGCTTGGGCTAGATAAGTGCAATAGAATATGCATACACATATGGCCTACCTGGTGGCCTCACTCTCTGACAAAGTGGCCTTATAATAGCAATATGTTCCCATGCCTAGATCTGGAGTAGGGTAACACCACAAGACAAACTAGATGATCCGTTGTATACTACCTGATGCAAATCATGGAATAAATGAGCTAACATGTAGCTCCCCCAGGCATATCTCCACTAATGACCTATCATCAGCTCAATAATCCTCCCCCACCCAATTGATAATCCCTTTGACCAGTGATCCAGACAAAGGAAGCCTCCAATGAATGCACCCAACACTGTAGGTAAGGTCAGATATCCCTTAAATCTGCCCATGGCACCCAGTACCCTGCTATCTGTGCATCCCCAAACACCCTCCTGAGTGCATCTGTCCCACCTAGCTCCTTGTGGTCATAAACCACCAGAGCACTTACCACTGGAATCCCAAAATCCTATATACATCCTCAGGGGTCACAGTCATCTCCCCCATCGGCAAATGAAAGGTGTTATGCTCAGAATGCCACCCCTCTACTAGTGCGGTCAACAGTCCCCTGTTGACCCGAATCGGTGGCATAGATAATAATAGTCCCAACCGACATCCCACTATCAACTATACATCTGCAGGTGTTAAAACTCGTATCCGATCCCACCCTACAGGGAAGCACTCTCTAATCTCGAGGTTTTTGAAACCCTCCTATTTTTGGTCATCATAAGGATAATCAATCAGACTCATATCATTGACCCATATCAATATGAACTATCTACTTCACATCATACAAATCAATCAGAATCATATCTATCTATCAGTGAATCATATCAAGTGTTCTATCTAAGTGATTCATATCATGGAATCAATACTATCTCAATATCAAATCAATTTACTCTATCATCATCTACTATTTTTTTTCTATCGCAAAATGCAAATTTATCAAAAGTCATATCAAGTATCTACTCTTTGTTTTCCAAAAGAAAAGTTATCAGACAATCCATCATTTATTCTACTCTTTGTTTTTCATTCAAAGAGAAACAAAGTTATTAGCTATCTACTCTTTGTTTTCTATTTTGGGAAACAAAGTTATCAATTCATCATCAAAATTTCTATCATTTCTATCCATATCAACATGATGATAAGACAATTTATCTATCTATTGACCAAAGAAGCAATCTACATCATCATTTTCATCAAACAACATTTCACCTAAATTTCCTAGATGTGCTAATCTATGGCCTCTATGCACTAAAACCCAAATGCATTGAAGTTCCCCCCATATGCGCTAAATCACCATATGCGCCATTTTGTATCCTATATGCGCTGACATTTTTTTCCTATGCACTATTTCTCTATATGCATTAAAACCCTATGCATATTTTCCATTTCATCCCCCCAGTGCGGTAAAACCTATATGCACTATTCTATTTCCTATATGGACTATAGTTCTAGTTTCCTATTGGCCTCCTCTATGTGCTATTTCATCTATCAAATGCGCTAAATTTTCAAAACCCTAAAAGCGCTAAATTATGCCCTATATGCGCTAATTTTTTTTTCAAAAGCGCTAAAATTGCTACTCTATGCTCTAAAACAGACTGTTAAATTCTAAAACCGTGCTAAAATGCATCAAAATTCAATTCAAAACACAAATTCTTAACACAAAGAAGGTTGAATCGACTCACCGGTGGCCCATACGTGACTAGTCTCTGGTATCGACAAGCCCACTAGAATCTATGCCTATGATAAGGAATCTTCATCTCGCCAAGTCACCATCAAAGCACATAATCACTAAATTCAAAAGGTGAAAATGACTTGCCCTTTTTACCCCTTTTACCTTTTAAAGGTCAACCGAAGTGGGTTTTTTATGGCATTTTATTTTTATTTTTATCTTTTTTTATCAAACTTTGACTTTATTTTTCAAATTGGGGCATCTTTTCATCAATTATTAGGAGCTAAATCACTGCATCCCTCTCCTTATTCAAATTTTATCATCAAATCAACATTTTTCTCATCATTAGTGATTTACCTCCCAAGGGGGCATCATTAATATCAACATCTTTCAATCAGAAACATATTAGAGTCAAATCAAAGGCATATCAATTAAAATTTTCTAATCAGGGGCAAAATCAAATACGGCAGATTTCAAAAGCAGGAATATTTTCTTTGAAGCAATGCGACATTTCACACATCACTTCAAAGAGGGGGAAAATGTATATGCATAAAAATGGTCATGTCTAATTAATCCTGACATTTTTAATTTCTTTCTTAATTCCTCTACATATAAATAAATTTAATTTATTTATTCATATCATTCACCTACTTTATTCTTCCACTTTAATTAAATAAATTCATTTTATTTAATTACCACTTTCTTAAGCCCGCTTAATTAATTAAATAAATATCATTGTTTATTTAAATTAATTATCACATTTAAGTTTGATTTAATTAAATTTAATTCCCTTTCTTCTAAATCAAATATTAATTAAATATGCTTATTTAATTAATTCCACATGTCATATTCCAAATCTTAATTAAATATTTTTATTTAATTAAGAATCTTCCATTTTCTCCAAATCTTAATTAATATCTTATTTAATTAAGAAAATCTTCCATGTCACCAATAAATGAATAATGAATTTAATAAATTCATTATTTATCTTCAAAATATTTTTTCAAATCTCACAAAAAGATGATTTTTACAATTCATCTTTATCATCTCTCATGAAAGAGGAAACAAATTTTGCATTCTGTTTTTCTTCTATTTTTCTCTCCAGTCTTCTCCATCTTCGACCGTTCGATCTGCTAGAATTATCACAGTTGTTGATCACATCAGCCAATCAAAAGCTTTTGAAAAATCTATAAATATCACTGCAAATCCAAGCATTGGTTACACACACATGCAGAGATAAATAAATACATGCATTAGAGATAGAAGATTAGCATTTTAGCATTATCAGCTTTAGCATTCATAATTTTACATTCTAGCAATCATGTTTAGCATTCATAGCATTTAAATCACATCTTAGCATAGCATGCATTCATCTTTAATCTCGTTCTCTAGGAAGACTATTTGTTGTGCCTTGCATACAATCTGAGAGCAAGTTGAAATCAACAAAAACACTGGAGATAGAGGATGATAGGACGACATCAAGGGAAAAATACTGAGTTTGCATTCCTTTTATTTGATTTTTTGTTTTGATATAATGTCTTATTGGTGTGTTTGATTTATTTATTTTTAATCTACATATTGTTATACTTAAAATCGATCACATTTATGGCGCTATTTATAATTAAAATCACTCTAAATCATTGATGATTTAGAATAATTAAATAGAGCTATTTATAATGGTGGGTGCCAAACATTATCACTCTAAATCACTGATGATGAGAAAAATGTTGATTTGATGATAAAATTTGGATGAGGAGAGGGATGCAGTCATTTAACTCCCGATAATTGATGAAAATATGCCCTAATTTGAAAAATAAAGTCAAAGTTTGATAAAAAAAATTATAAAAAAAAAAAATGCCATAAAAAACCCACCTTGGTTGACCTTTAAAAGGTAAAAGGGGTAAAAAGGGCATAGATGGAGATTCCTTATCATAGGCATAGATTCGAGTGGGCCCGCCGATACCAGATACCAGCCATGTATGGAACACCAGTGAGTCGATTCAACCCTCTTTTTGTTGAGAATTTGTATTTTGAATTGAATTTTGATGCATTTTAGTGCGATTTTAGAATTTAACAGTCCGTTTTAGCATGTAGAGTAGCAATTTTAGCACTCTCAAAATTTCTTTTAGCACATATAGGGCATAATTTAGCACTTTTAGGGTTACACTTAAAATTGATCACACATTTTTGGTGCTCACCGTGGGGCCTTGCCCCATTTTTAACATCCACTTGTAGGTTATTTGACAGGATTTTGCATTCTGGAGTTCGCCTTTCTGGAAAAATTCACATTTTAGCGCATCCAAGACTTTTTTTAGCACTTTTGCAAGTCTTTCCGCGCATCTGAGAACTATTTTGACACATCCAAGAATTGTTTCAATGCATTTAGGGAATAGAATGGTGCATGCATTTAGCTCATTTCATCAAAATTTTATTTAAAAAAAGATTACATTCTTAGATTAGCGCATTTAAGATTTCTTTTAGCACATTTAGAATTTTCTGCAGTGCTTATGAGGTATGTTTTAGCACATTAACTATTTGTTTTAGCACATATGTGTGATCTTTTGGCGCATGCAAGTTGTAACTAAAATAGGGTTCTGAGTCTGACGCCTTCCATAGACATGATTTTTTTTGGCTTAAAAGGAAGCAACCCTAGGGTAGACACAACAATTTAAAATGAACCAATCCTAGGATACGCATGGAATTTAAAATGAAGCAATCCTAGGGTAGTCACCACACATTGAATTTGTGATTAAAATGAATCCAATGCTTGTTGTGAATAAACATCTTCACATAGATTAAATCATTGTCATTTGGGCTCTAAAAATAACACTGTTTGCTTTGTCTGTGGCAATAGGTCTATGCTCTCCCCTTAACTGGATGATCACAATACCAAACTTGCCTTTTAAATTTTTTAAATCTTAAAAGCTTTATTACATCTTGTAGAGGGCCCGCTCTTGTGGGAAAAAGCACTCACCCAAGAGGAACAACCCAAGTGGGTTCAAACCAAAGCCAGGTTATTCCACTCCACTATAAAATTTAAAGCAAATATGGGGAAACCTACTTTTTCTGGTAGTGTGCAAGATAACCATCCCCAAAGCCTTTGTTCTAAAGGTTTGGAGGTCGTCTGAGAGAGTTTATTATTGCCACACCAAATGGAAACCCTTACTATGAACCTAGTGTAGTAGCCAACCGTGTCAGTTTCCAAACATCCTAATAATCACAGTGCAAGGGGAGGGAAGAATCTGCCCACAAGACACTCACCATATAACTGCCAAAGACTATTTGCTTAGGGGATCTGGTATCCACTTCCATCACTCTAAGTATGCACCTAGAAAAGACAAAAATATGGGTGCCCCTTCGGGGTGACATGGTTGTGTGATTCAACGAAGTTCTAAGATGTGGGTTGTGGTTATTATGATGACCTACTTGAGTACTAAGAGTGAGTCTACCTGAATTATCTTTTATGTGCAAAACCTGTGAAAACACTTTTTGAAAAAAAAATTGAACATACAATTGATGTTTAGTATAGGGCTTAAAAACAACTATTTTCATAGTGTTTGTTGTGTTTTCAATCACATTAATTCAGATAAAAGATTATCCAAAATGAACATACAAAATTTTAGCAGAAACTACTCAAAACTGTTCAAAAATCTACTTTGGAAAACTATTTTAGTGCATCTAGGGTATATCTTGGCACATATGAGGTCTATTCTAGTGCATTCACTGGTTAGTTTGGTGCATTTAGAGCCTATTTTCACACATTGAGTTTTTTAGCACATAGGATGAATATTCTATGAATAATTTTTGGTCACTGTCAAAACATTTTTTTTGTAGCGCATCTAAGGTCTGTTGTAGCGCATTTGACTATTTCTCTAGCGCATATGCCTGTTTCTACAGCACATATAGGGTACAAAGTAGCCCATCTGTCACTTTTTTCTAAAATTGTTCCTTTTGACAGATCTAAGTCTATAACATTCTTGGTCCAATATCATTTTGACATTTCTCTCATGCTTAGAGAGTGGAAATCAACCAAATTTGTTAGGAAATAAATTGCCAATAGGATCAAGAAACCCAAGAAACATTTAGGTTACAATAAAACCTTAGAACAAAGAAAGTTTTTGTATAAAATTTGAAATGTCTTGCTCCATTACTGTAAGTTTCTCCATAGGTATCAAGATTTTTCTAGGGGATTTACCGACAAGTATGTTGTAGAGCCTTTATATTCACGAGCCTATTTTTAAAGAAGAGCTCTATCACAATGACACAATCACAATCAACCTCTCAACTTGGATTATTTACCACAACCCTCTATTGAATATCCAACACATCCAAATCAAATCCTTCAGTGAGTTTAATTAGGCTATTGGATATACTTATCATTCTTCAAAAATAAGGATCAAATATTAAAAGTGCACCTTTTCAAACAAATCCTTGATTATTGATTCAACTTCCCCAACATGATTATGACATCCTTCATACTTGGAAGCTGCAATCAAAAATTCAGAACATCTTTAATCATATCATAAGATTTTCATCTTATCTAATCAAAACATCATCATTTTTGCACTTATCAAACTATGATCTAAGTCTAGAAGAACATTTCAAAATCATATGCCTATTTTTACAAGATCTTAATACAATAAGTTGAAAGAGGATATTCAACAAGAAGATCATACCCAAAGAACTCAAGAAGAAGGTGATAATAGTAATCCCCTTTATAGTGTGAGTCGTAATCCCCTTTTTAACGACAACATGGGTGAAAGAGAAAAAAAATTGTTCCCTTCCAATAGAGACATAAGCAGAACTCCTGTAGATAGTGATGATGAATGAGATGAAGAACATCACCTTAGAGAAGCTGAGCAAGATCCTAAATTTCACAAAGCCTTAGAAAATATCTTAGAGCACAACAAAGAGAAATATTTCTTATATTTGGCTAACAAAGGAGCTAAATTGCCTCATGATTTTGATACTGAGAACTTAAAAAGGAGTCTTGATGAAACACCCTTGTCTGATATTAGTGCCTTGTCTCAACAGGTTAAGGCACTTCAAGGAAAAATTAAAGACATGCAAGGGGGAACCACAATGAAGAAATATGATCTTGATGGCATCTTTCCTTATCCTTTTGACCGACACCTCAACATGATCCCATTTCCCAAACATTGTGAAATCCCAAAGTTTGATCATTACAATGGAAAATCGGATCCAATCGATCATATTAGGGACTTATAAAATATGACTTTAGAGTTTTCCCATGAGTTTTCCTATATGCTAAAACACTCAATGCATGAAAACATGCTCTAAATGCACTGAACTAACCAGTGAATGCCCTAGAACAAACCTCATATGTGCCAAGATATACCCTAGACGTGCTCAAACAGTTTTCCAAAGCAATTTTCTAAACAGTTTTGAGTAGTTTCTGCTAAAATTTTGCATGTTCATTTTGGATGATCTTTTATCTGAATTAATGTGATTGAAAACACAACAAACACTTTGAAAATAGTTGTTTTTAAGTCCTATACTAAACATCAATTGTATGTTCAATTTTTTTTTTTCAAAAAGTGTTTTCACAAGTTTTGCACATAAAAGAAAATTCAGGTAGACTCACTCTTAGTACTCAAGTAGGTCATCATAATAACCACAAACCACATCTTAGAACCGCGTTGACTCACACAGTCGTGTCACCCCTGAGGGGGAATTCATGTTTTTATCTTTTCTAGGAGTGTACTCTGAGTGATGGAAGTGGATACCAGATCCCCTAAGCAAAAGGTCCTTGGTAGTTATATGGTGATTGTCTTGGGAGCATATTCTTCCCTCCCCTTGCACTGTGATTATTAGGATGTTTGGAAACTGACATGGTTGGCTACTACATTGGGTTTGTAGTAAGGGTTTTTGTTCGGTTCGGCAATAATAAACTCCCTGAGGAGACCTCCCAACCTTTAGAACAAAGACTTTAGGGATGGTTATCTTGCACACTAACAATAAAAGTGTGTTTCCCTAGATTTGCTTTAAATTTTAGTGGGGTGGAATAACCTAGCTTTGGTTTGAACCCACTTGGGTCATTCCTCTTGGGTGAGTACTTTTTCCCATAAGAGCAGGCCCTCTACAGGATTTAATAAAGAATTTAAGATTGCAAAAATTGAAAAGGCAAGTCTAGTATTCTGATCACCCAATTAAGGGGAGAGCATAGACCTATTGCCACAGACAAAGCAGGCAGTGTTCTTTTTAGAGCCCAAATGACAATGATTTAATCTATGTGAATATGTTGGTTCACAACAAGCATTGGATTCATTTTAACCACAAAATAATGTGTGGTGACTACTCTAGGATTGCTTCATTTTAAATTCCATGCCTATCCTAGGATTGGTTCATTTTAATTTTTTGTGTCTACCCTAGGGTTGCTTCCTTTTAAGCCAAAAAAATCCTATCTGCGGAAGGCGTCAGACTTAAAACCCTGTTTTAGTTACAACCTACATGCGCCAAAAGATCACACATATGCGCTAAAAAAAATAGTTAATGTGCTAAAATAGACCCCATAAGCACTACAGAAAATTCCAAATGCGCTAAAAGAAATCCTAAATGTGCAAATCTAAGAATGCAATCTTTTCTTAAACAAAATTTTAATGAAATGAGCTAAATGCATGCACCATTCTATTCCCTAGATGCATCGTTTTGTTCCCTAGATGCACTAAAACAATTCTCAAATGCGCCAAAACAGTTCTCGGATGCACTAAAAGACTTGCAAAAGCACTAAAAAATGTCCTAGATGCATTAAAGAAACCCACGAATGAGCTAAAACGTGAATTTTTCTAGAAAGCCGAACTCCAGAATGCGAAATCTTGTCAAAAAACCTACAAGTAGATGTTAAAAATGAGGCAAGGCCCCATGGTGGGCACCAAAAATGTGTGATTGATTTTAAATGTAACCCTAAAAGCACTAAATTATGCCCTAAATGTGCTAAAAGAAATTTTCAAAGTGCTAAAATTGCTACTCTATGCGCTAAAACGGACTGTTACATTCTAAAACCGTGCTAAAATGCATCAAAATTCAATTCAAAATGTAAATTCTCAACACAAAGAGGGTTGAATCAACTCACCGATGGTCCATACCCAGTTGGTCTCTAGTATCGGCGGGTCTACTCGAATCTATGCCTGTGATAAGGAATCCCTATCTCGCCAAGTCACCATCAGAGCACAAAATCACTAAAGTCAAAAGGTGAAAATGACTTGCCATTTTTACCCTTTTACCTTTTAAAGGTCAACAACTTGATCTTACACCTCTAGTTATCTAGCCAAATTTCTAGATAATTGAAGGAGAGAAAGTAGACATCATCAACAACCTAAGGAGTTTCATCTTTGAGAAGAAGGAGACCCCTACTCAGTGGAGAAACATCGCTATTATTCTAGACAAAGAGGAAGAGAAAGCCAATATTGTAGCCGAAAGACTAGTATTGCCACCACCTGTGTGGGTCTAGACAATCTTGGCGTACATAGTCTATACAAGGAGGAGAAAAAGAACAAATCCACTCTTCCAAGAAGAAGTTGATCCTTTCCTTCCACAAACACATCCTACAGAAGTTGGAGAGTTGTCCAACACAGTTCTTGAATTCAACACAATTCTTGAGTTCCACACCATACATGTGTTCGAGGAAGAAGAACTTGAAGTAATGGGAGATAATAACAATAACAGTAGCAACCACAATCACAATCGGAGAAGAGGTCCCCCACGGCCTTGGGGTGATCATATCGGACCTTTGGCACTAGGAGAAAATCATGAATTACCTAAGGGGTCGAGATAGTACTTTCCATGGTTCCAAGTTGATGGAAGTCAACATCCTGATGATCATCTTTCTGCCTTTTCAAGGGCTTGCATTGTTCTACATGTAGCTCATGAAGATATTGTTGTACGTCTCTTTGTTGAGACTCTCATGGGAGCTGATGTTGAATGGTTCAATCACCTGGAGTCGGTTGCATAACCAACTAGGATACTATGACCGAGAAGTTTCTTGTAAGGCTCAAGCCAGCTGAAGATAGCCACTAGTTGTTCACCCAACTCTCAAATTCAAAGGAGGACAACAAACCAATGAGAGATTTTGTGGCAAGGTTTAACCGCCTGGTCACTCGTCTCTCATACACACTCAATCCATTGCTTGAGATCCCGTTGAGCAGTTTTGTCAACGCACTTCCATAAGAGAGCCTTTATCCTAAGATTTGCTAACGAGATAGAACTAGAAGATGCATAACAAGGTGCTATAGAAATTGAAGACAACATGATCACTTTAGGAAAGATCAAAGGAGATGCTATTAGGCCTTTGGTTCAAAGTTCTGCTGATCTATTACTTCAAAGGGTTGCCAATGAAGTAACTATTCTCAAAAGGAAATTTCCTATCCAGCCTATGCCTCTTGAGTTGGACCACCAGCTACCTTGCCTATGCCACAGCCGTATCAAGCACCACAATAGACTTATCAGCCTAAGCAGTTGTACCAGCTGAGGAGAAATAACTTTCAGCCTTACAACAATTACAAGCCACGAGGGCCAACTCCACCAATGAAAGCCACTAACAATACATAAAATGTTGTGTTTTTCTCTTTTCATGATTCCATTGAACATATCAGTGCCACTTGCCTCAAAAATTTTAGAATGAATGAGATAATGGGATATGTCAAAACTGCTCCTACACCAAGTTTTGTACCAACTCCAAGTTTGAATGTTGTCTTACCTCAATCAGACAACTTTGATGGCGACTCCGCAATGGGCTACTTTGAAAGTGAACCCAATTTTGAAGATCAAGAAGAATATTTCCATCAATACTCTCTGGCAGTAAATCTTGATAATCACACAACTCATGTGTTCACCAGAGCTCAACATCTAAAGGAATAGAAAGAAGAAGAAGAGAGACTGAAGTTATAGAAAGACAAAGAAAAATGAAAAGAAGTAGCTTCTACTTCTAATATGAAGTCTTCTCAAGAGAACATGAAAGTAGTTGCTGAAGAATCGTCCTTAACAAATTTTGATATTGTAGATTCCTTGATGAAAAGAAAAGTGCAGATTTCTCAACTAGAGTATCTCCAAGATCATCTAGAACAAGTGGACCAACTTCTCAAATTTGTGAAGAAAGGACCTGTCAAGCAACCCACATTGCTTGAATCATCCGTTCTGATAAAAGACAAGCCTAAGCCCTTCTAGATCTCATTGTATATAGGGGGCTACAAATTGAGCAATTGTATCATCGATTCTAGAGCTTCAAACAACGTCATGCCTCTACAAGTGATGAACGCCCTAGGAATTTTGTGCACCAAGACAAAGGACAAATGTTACTCACTGGAGTCCAAGTCAGTGTCATTGGTCAAGAAATTGAAAGATACTCAAGTGAGGTTGGCGACCTATCCTGAAAAGAAAATCATGATGACCATCCTAGTGGCGGACATTCCAGCTAGTTATGAGATGCTATTAAGAAAAATATTTTGCAAAGACCTCAATGGAGAGATTCAGATGGATTGGTCTTCTATGAATATTTTGTTAAAGAATGTTACTTTCAAGTTGGAACCAGAGCCCAAGTCTCAATTTTCGGTGGTAAAGTCTCAAGATCCTCAAGCTCAAGTTCTATATCAAGAAACGAGTCTTGTTACTTATGCCATGTCAGAAATACTTGAAGAAAGTCAAGATATCACAAGTACTGTCGAGAAATCAACAGATGATCCTAAATTGTGGACTATGTAGTTCGATGGTAGTTATTCGACTGCTGGTTCAGGAGTAGGAGTTGTGATAATTTCTCCCGAAGGACGGTTGTATCCATTTGCATACCACTTGCAATTTGAATGTACAAACCACATGGTAGAATATGAGGCACTTTTACTAGGTCTCAAAAATTCAAAGGATATGGGTATTAAAATCTCATAGTCGAAGGAGATGCGAAGCTCATTGTGAAGCAACTTAGAGATCAATTCAGAGTGAAAGCAGATCATCTCCAACACTATAGAAATAGGGTGTGGAATGTAATAGATTGGTTCAAATAATTTGATATCAAGTACATTCCACGTCTAGAAAATAGCAAAGGGGTTTCCCTCGCAGTGTCAGCTTCACTTTTCATACCACATTCTAACTTCCGTCAGAATGCATTTTCCATTGAGTTAATATACAGGCCAGCTATACCTGACAATTGTGATAATTGGCAAGTCTTTAACGATGATGACCACATCAAGGAGTTTCTTGTTATGGGAGATAATTTTAAAGAATTGTTCTTTGAGGGCAGTTCATTTACTAACAGAGAAGCAGTAACAGAAGTTTCTAATGTGTCAAAGATTGCTAAAGACAAAGAAAGTCCAGAAGAACCAGATACAAGCATAATCCAGTTGAAAGGAAATAAAATTCCCAAGGGCTTGGTTTCCTTGGAGAATATTTTTGACAGGAATGACAGATAGATACAAGATCAGAGAAACTCAAGCGAAAGAACCTCTACCGAATATCAAGAAATCAATATTGGAATAGTTAATCTAGGTACATGCTACACTCCAAAGGAAAGTGAGAGGTTCATCTCTTTGTGCAAGCAATATCGAGATGTCTTTGCCTAGTCATATGAAGATTTGAAAGTTTTTACACCAAGAGAATTGTCTCACACAATTCCTCTTCAACCTGAAGCGAAGCCCTTCAAGAAAAAGCAAAGACACTACAATCCGTGGATTCAAGATACCATCTGCACAAAAATCCAGAAGATGGTGAATATAAAGATCATCTTTTCGATCCATCATTCCACTTGGGTGTCGAATATAGTTCTAGTGCGCAAGAACATAGAAATTAGAATTTGTGTGTATTTTAGGAATTTAAATCAATCATCACTCAAGGATAATTATCCTTTTTCGATCATGGAGCACACCTTGCAGATAGTTAACGGTTCAAAGATGATGTCATTATTGGATGGTTTTTCTGGTTACAATCAAATTGCAATAGTTGAAGAAGATTAGTACAAGATGGCATTCACAACCCCATGGGGTACATTTTCCTATGAAATAATGCCCTTCGTCCTCATCAATGCCAGTGCTACGTTTCAGAGAGCCATGGATCTAGAATTTGGAGACTTAAGAAACAAAGTAATAGTTGTCTATCTAGACAACCTCACTATTTTATCGAAGACACAAGGAGATCATTTTTCACATCTAGGGAAGGTCCTCGAGAGAAGCAGATACCACAAAATATTGCTGAATCCCAAAAATCCTATCTTTGCAGTGACGGAAGGAAAGTTTCTTGGCCAGATCATCTCCAAGGAGGGAACTTGAATTGACCCAAGCCGGGTCAAAGCTATCAAAAGTTTGTCTCTCCCAACAAGCAAAACAAGGGTACATACTTTCTTTGGTAAGGTAAATTTCATACAAAGTTTTATATCATATTTTTCTAAGTTGATGAAAGATATATTTGCTATGATGAAGAAGAACATTGTTTTCAAGTGGACAAAAGAAGGAAAGAAGGTATTTGCAGCAATGAAAGAAGCTATCAGCTGAGCTCCAGTATTAGTCCATCTTGATTTTGAAAAGGACTTTATCCTTTATTGTTATGCATTAGAGAATACTCTATCTGCCATTCTGACATAAAATTTAAATGAAGAAACTGAATCTCCAATAGCTTTCATGAGCGCCAGTTTCAAGGACAATGAGTCACGATTCTCTCATATTGAAAAGAATGCCTATGTAGTGGTTTAAGTTGTAAAGAACTTCAGATTTTATATCTTGAATACTCACACTATTGTATATGTCACATATTCAGTACTGAAAAGTGTGCTAACTCAGCAGGAGATGGGTTCCAAGAGAGGAAACTGGGTCACAAAGGTGTAAGAGTATGACTTGGAGATCAAGCCAACCAAACTTTTCTACAAAAGAGGTCTTTGTTAGTTCATAGCAGAGGATGGTGATAAGAAGCTTCAATCCAAAGGTATACTTGATATTGAACACAAAGAAAAAGAGGATCTTCCAATGATCTTGCTAATTGAGTCTTCGAGAGAATGGTTTATTGAAATATGGTATTACCTGACTTATGGTGACTACCCAAGCCACTTGAACAAGCAACAAAAGACAATGCTAAAGCTAAAAGTGCAGAATTATGTGATCATCAACAACGTCATGTACAAGTGAGGGCTTGATAGAACATTTTTGTTGTGTGTCACCAAAGCTCAACATCGGTGCTTGTTGGAAGCCTTCCATAATTAAGCATGTGATGGCCACTTTTCTTCAAAGGTGACAACTTTCAAGATCTTGTGGGCACAATTTTTTTTTCTGACCATGTTCCATGATGCATATGAATGGGTGCACAAATTTTAGTTGTGTCAGTAGTTTGTTGGCAAAACAAAGTTGGCAGCTGCTCCTCTTAGGCCAATTGTTATAGATGCTCCATTTTAGCAATGGGGTTTAGATTTTATTTTTCCAATCAACCCATGATCTAGCAAGGGACATATTTATGTCCTCATAGCCACAAATTATTTCACTAAATGGGTTGAGGCCATTCCCACCAAGTGAGCTATGTCTGAGGTCGTGTGTGAGTTCTTGAAGGAAAACATTGTCACGTACTTTAGAGTCCCTCACAAAATTATGACAGATAATGCAACATGTTTCTCATTCGAGGAGCTACTGGAGTTATGTTTCGATCACAACATCAATCTATCTCATTCATTAGATTATTACCCCTAGGGTAATGGACAAGTTGAATCATCGAATAAGAACATTATCACAATCATCCACAAGTTGGTTGATTCCAGTCAACAAACTTGGCATAAGAAGCTCTATGATGCTCTCTGGGCCAACAAAATTACTCCAAAGAGAGCCATTGGTACCCCACCCTTTATCCTCCTGTATGGTATGAAAGCAATGATACCTATCACACTAGAGTTGTCCTCTTTGTAGCTAGAAACCATAGTAGAAGATGGAGAGTTCACAGATCCTATTCAGAAATGCATTTTGTACCTAACAAAGCTTCAAGAAGAAAGGGTGGAGGTGGTAGATAGAATCACTCAACACTAGGAGCAAGTGAAGAAATTTTTTGACAAGAAAGCTCGCCAACGAGATTTTGAGGTTGGAGATCAAGTCCTCCTATGGGATAAAAAACATGAGCCCAAGGGAATGCACATCAAATTTGATTCCTCGTGGTTGGGGCCATTCAAAATTCATGAGCTCGTAGGAGAGAACACCTATATTCTCTCATGCTTAGATGGAAGTCTCGTCCCTCTACCACATAGCGGGCAGTACCACAAGCACTTCGTCCCTTCAGGAGTGGAGTAAGTTTTCGCAAAATCAATCTTTGTAAATATTTTTCTTTATTTTTTGTGATGTGTTTCCCCGTTCCATGATGTTTTTGTTATGTTGTGTTTCCCCTTTCCATAATAGTCATGTCATGTTTTAGGTGATTAGGCATCTTGTTTTAGGTGATTTTTAGGGAAGTCCAACTATTAGGTGATTTCTAGGAAGTTCGGTTTTAGGTGACTTAGGGAAAGTCTTGCAAATAGGTGATTAGGAATGATGTTAACTCTGATACCCAATGGACAAGGCACTGGTCTAATCTCAAAACTCCAGAGATTCTATGGTTCTCCTATGCCATAAAAATCCACCATGGTCCCCAAATAGAGCCAATGTTGTACCCCAAATTTTTTTTTATTTTTTTTCACTTATACATTTTGAAGAAATGAGTAAAAGTCTTGTTAAATCTATCAAAAAGGTCAAAATTTGGGTGTGTGTGTCTTGAATGAGGGGTTAAAATGTACAATTTCCAAAATCTGATGATCTGGGTTTGCTCAGAGCGACCTAATCTACAAAACCCAAATCTTAGTTTTTCATCCCTACTTTTTAGGAAAACTGCTATTTTAGAAATTTCCTAAAAATAGTAAAATTTTCTAGGTTTTTCTGGGTTTCTTTTGAAACGGATACTAGCAAAACTTTCTAAAAATAGAAAATTGGTCTGTTAGGGTTCAAACTAATTTTGATTGGCTCAAAATACTTCAATATCAGGCTGGTGCAGTCAGAATCTCAAAAAGATCAATTTTTCCCTAGTGGGTCTATTCTACTTTTTCAGAAGCATATCAGGAGCTCTAAGGTCATCAATGGAGGTCAGTTAGTTCCCCAACATCGGATTCAACTCTCAAGCATTCAATAGGAGGTGAGTTGGTGATCAAGCACAGAGAAATGAGGAAGAAGGTGAAAACATTGAAATTTTGACTAAGTCTGCTTGACTTGGGTGCCCCAAGTGAAGAAGGGAACCCATCTTTTTAGGGCACCAGATGATGAAATTGGGGTTTGAGATTCTAAGAAAGGTTGCTTAGTTTCCTCTCAGCTCTGTAGAGAATTCGATAGTACAACCACTAGATTATCCAATCATCCAGAATTCAAGATCAAGCAGGGAGGATCCAAATAGAAGTCAGAATGAAAAAACATGAAAATCACCAAATTTGACTAAGTCAGGGAACTTTGGGCACCCCAGGTGCCCAGGGGTGCCCATATTTTTGAAAGGCCAAATCTAGTAGTTAGGGTTTGTGGATAAGATCAATCTCTTTAGATTTCAATCTACTTTGCAACGAATATCTTCGTCAGGGCATCCGACTAGACAATCTCTGACAAATCTAGATTAAAGTTGAAGGTATAGAATGAAGGTTTCAACTTTGAAAGATGAAAATCAAAAAATATTCTAAGTCTAGAGGGGTTGGGTGCCCTAGAAGGAGATAGGCGCCCTTGATTCTGAGGGCTTAAACCGGGAAATTTTCCAGTAGAACCTCCAACGTAATTTCTTCAAATTTGAATAGGCTTTCCAATGAGATCATCATCACATCAATCGAAGTTAGTAGTCGTTAGATGCAAAAGGCTAAATAGAGGGTTTGACAAGAGTGAAATTTCAAAATTCAAAAGCAAGTTTAAAATACAATAAATTGGCTAACTCTAGAGAAGTTGGGCGCCCCCAGCCAAGAAGGGTGCCCAAGATTTTGATGCCTCTAATGGACTTTTCTGCAGTCAGCACTCGCAGAAGACCCTTGACAAAATCTTCTCAGCTTCACAATGATTCCAACCATCAATCCATCTGATGCCCAGATCATCTGAAACTATAAAATCTTCTGAAGTAGAGGAGATAAACCAAAAACTTGAAAAATGTGAAAAAAATTCTAACACTAGTTAACATGGGCGCCCCTGGAGAGAACAGGCTCCCATGATTTTGAAGGCCTAAATGAAGTTTCTAGTTGAAAATTCCTCCAGAACAATCTTTCTAGATTCAATCGAGCTTCACAATGAATCATTTAGCTCATCCACCGGATCAATTGAACATCCAGAAATCAGGATCAAACCAGGGGTCAAAATGGAAAAAAAAGTTGAAAAACTCAGGAAAATGGTTAAGTCTAAATGAAGTAGGCGCCTCTAGCCAAGAAGGGCACCCAACTTTCAATGCCTTATTGTGAGATGAAGAGAATGTCCAAGTTCATTAAATAGGCCAATTTTAGGGTTTCTGAAGATTAAAGCAAAAGAAAATAGACCTATTTCAAACCCTAAGTCTATTTAATACACCTCTTCAATGCAATTTTCATCATTATTGTAGGTAGCATTCCAAGGAGAAAGTTGGAGCAGCAAGTTTGAAGAAATTTTTCATGATTCAAGAATTCAAGTTTGGTGATTCTTCATCAAATTTTTTAGACCAGCAGCATAAGGCCTTGCTTTTTCATGCTTTTTTCATCCAGAAGATAAAATTTTTCAAGAAGGCCAAGATATTCAATTTTCAGCCATCTAGGTCTTCTCATTTCATTTTTCTGAAGAAATTTTAAAGAAATTAATCAAGTTGCAGCAGCTACTTTTTTATTTGCATGATAGTGAAATCCTCAGTGTATTCGAATTTTGAACAAAACCCAGGTACCAACTTTTTTCATGAAAAATTGAAGAAATTAGGGTTTGCTTCTTTTTTAGTCTAAAATCTAAATTTTTGAAAATGAACAATCTGGGTTGTCTTGCAATGGAGTTCTGAGTAAAACCTATATCTAAAAAAAAAATTCAAAAAATTTGTCCGCTGGAGAAAGAAAAAATCAGCATTCTAAAAATAGTAAGTTGCTCAAAACTTGTCCAAACCTAAGTGAGTTTAGAGTCATTCTTCAAGTTTTTCAGAATGGAGTACACTCCTAATGATTTCAAGACCAAATCAGCTCTCTACCATGATTTCATCAAAATAGGTGAGATGGACTTGCATCACATCAAGCCGGTGTTTGATCTACATGATTTGGAGAGCATAAGAAAACCTGGGACACTCTGGACTCCTTGCAGCAACATCTATTCCTATCTCAGTTAAGAGCCTCGAGTTTGTAATCACTTGCATCAAGCATTACAATATGGCTACAAGGGAGATTCAATCAGTTGATGGAAGATTGATCTACAATTAGAAACCTGATATGATCGAGAAATGTTTCTCCATTCGCCCATGGCCTAAAAGTGTCACTATCTCAAAGGGAAAATGTGAGAGGATGTTGGAAATGCACAAGGAAAAATATAGCAAGAAGATTGCTCAAAGGTGGATGAAGGAAAAGCATAAGACTTTGCCTAAGAACATCAAGTGAGGAAAGTTCAAAGATGAGATTGCTATCATAATCACCTTGCTCAACAGGGTCACTGGACAAGAAGATGCTACCAAGTTTCAACCTTGGATGTTCTACACTATACCCCGTATCATGAAGAAGACCGAGTTCTATGATTGGCCCACCTTGATCAGTGATAGCCTTCATCAACAAATAATAAAATATTTCCATATTCATGAGTTCCATATGGTTTCTTACCTAGTCTACCTAGTGGCCTACCAAGTTCAATTCATAGGGTTGAACACTGATGGATCATTGAGTGTACAACATATCTACAACTATTACCCTTAGTTAGAAATCACGAAGTCACTACATCACTACAAGAGGGTGAATGAGGCTTTCCTAATGCACATAGTGTGAGACATGGACAATGAATTGCACGTCTGTATCTCTTCAAATTTCAGGACAACAATGGTAGTGGGCAGATTGGTTCATACAATTTCCTACTTTCACCTATCTCAAAGTCTATGGATGTTTCAATGCTCCACTCATGCTACCAAGGTACCCATCAGATGAAGTTTCCTTCATGGAGTTCTTAAGGCAGGCACATGATGTCCATGCATTCTTTAGGAATAGAAAGAAATCCACCCTCAATTTTCCATTGGGACTAGGAATCTATACATGTAGAACAATAGCAAATGCTAAAACCATGGGAGATGAGTTAGAAAAACTTGGTCTCAAGCCTTACATTGAGAGACAATCTTATGAGCCTCATGGCGTCTACATTGGCCAACTTGAGAGAAACTATGCTCACATATCCTCCCTTGAATATTTTTGGGCCAATTGTACAGATGAGTTCGAGGTGCAGAGGTGTAGTTATAGTAGGCTTACTCTTCACCTAATGAAAGACTGCCTATCAAAGGATATTGAAGGATTGTCAAATGATGATGAGGATGTGTTACTCCCAATGTATGCCCATAAGAGAATTGAAGATCAACCCCTTCCTCAAGTCAATTGGGCTAATAAGGAATCCCTCTCAGTCGAAGAAAGGATGAGGCAAGTCCTCAAACATAGCAAGGTCTTCCTAGTTCTCAAAACCTCAAACATAGCAAGGTCTTCCTAGTTCTCAAAACCTCAAACACCATCAGCAAGAGGGAGCTTCCCCTCCTAATTTGAAGAGTAGTTTTACTGTGCATAGCTATCCATTTCAAATTCACGTTCTAGAGGTGCAAATTTAAATTAGGAGGGCAAGCTCCCTCTTGCTAATGGTGTTGAAAGAAAGTAAACTAAAACTAAGTTGCCTATCTTTTTGATCAGCTAGAGCACAAGGTTTATAAAACACAAACGTCATAGCTAAGATTTTCTAATTAAGAACTTCAACTACGACTAACTTAAGTTAAAGACATTTCTAACTTCTCAAGTAATACACAAAGATAGATAAATTAGAAATGAACAAGGTTGATTCTCTGACAAAGGCTTAAGAAAACTCTTTCTCAACATACATCTACACACTTCAATGTAAGTTGAAATTAAGATTACAAAGCATAAAAAAAATAACGAAAATTTGAGACATTATACCAAGGAAAAGGAGGCTCATGATTTTATTTCTCAAACTTCTGGAACAAAAATTACTAAACACATGCCTGGAACAAGAGCTTGCAGCTAAAGATTCTTGGAAAACTTGTTCTTACACAATAGGAACAACAATTACAATAACTACTTTTTGGCTAAAAGAGACTCAACAATTCACTATCATAAAACAATTGAACAACATTGAATAACAAATAGAAGGCACTTAGGCTCAATATATTTTTATCACTAGCATGGTTAAAGAAAACTAATGAGAAAAGGCTCTTATTTATAGGAAAGAAGATGAGTAGAGAACCCTAAAATCTCCTTGCTTTTATAATCTAGGGCTTGCTTAGCAAGCAAGCTTTATTTCTAAATCTAGAAAGAAGATAACATCTAGCACCTAAGAAAGCGGGAAAAATGGGAAACACAAAATATTACATTTATCTTCTTTCTCTTCTTCAACGAATAGATAAGAATTGCTCCAAGAATAGAAAGAAAGTGGAAAGAAATCTTCTAGATGAAAGCCATTTCAAATCTCAATCACATCCGCTAAAAATCAGGAAACTGTTTCCCTGTTCAGTGCATCTATCCCATCAATAGAAAATTTACATTTTTCCAAGATATCTTCTCCATTTGCAATTGATCTCAGGAAAACTTCAACCTCATTGGTTGCTTTTTCAAATCTTGCTGACATCATGGCAATGTGATTCATTCTACTACCAACTGTATTGCTGCTATCACAGATATGCACAACACTCTAAAATTGAGCTTGCACTTCATCAAGCCCAACGTAAGAACCATCTTCAAGACTATACCGAGAAGGAATCTCTGTGACAAACTCATTGATGAAAAGCAGAGCTTCTATCAATCTTTTTTGTAGGAAATAAACTCCTCAGATATCCTCTCGTAAGTTTTAACCTTGAAGACATGACACTCTCTCCAAGCAAGGATCTACCTCTTGTGTTCTTTTGAAGCCGCTGAACCATAGACTGTATCTAAATTAGAAATGATGATTTCATACCTTGGTTTCACCTCAGCCATTGATTGTTCTAACCCTTGGATACCTTGATGTAGCTCATGAGCATTTTGTCTCAACTGAAACATTTGTACCAAGATCTCCTTTCCTTTGACAATGAAACTCTTGATCCACTCTTGAGTTTCCTTCCCACAAATAACAAGTTGTCTCAACTAATGATGATCAGTTGATGTCTTTAAAACATGGGGAAGCAGCTGGGTTGCTTGTGATGAGCCATGGACGAGGTTAGAAATATAAAGCCTGAGCTACTGTATTTCAGCCTTGAGGGATGCTTTGTCTTCTCCATCCTTGAGCACTCTTTCTTGAAGCCTTTTAGACACAACTATGAACAAAATAACATCAACATGTCTGGTATTTTTACCAAGGTTATCCTTAACCATCACAAATTCATCCATATCAACTTCATCTCTATTCTTGTCCTCTGGGGATATTGTATTCTCCATGACTATCTCAGCATTAGAATTCCTTTCAAAGTGAACTTGCTTCTTTGCTTTCTTCTTAGGAGGTTCCTGATAGATGTTATCAAGGTCATCAAAATTCACCTGATATGAAGGTCTTCTTCTTACCCTTCCCAAGGAGCTCTCAAGCCAAGACATGGTAGTATCTTTACTAACTTCTTTGGAAGGTAAAATTGCAACCTCTTCATCTTCTTCAATATCTAGGTCAATATGGATTGGTGAAGACCCTATCAGTGGTATAGAATCACGTGCTAAGGGCGCTTCTTTTGTCTCCTTCTAAGGTATAGGATCTTCTAGAGGAGCTTCTGCTTCAACCATTGTTGGCTCCTATATGACTATACCTAAGAAGTCTAGCCTCCTTCTTACAGTTTTGGTTGACCTGCCGCCCTTCACACCATCTTGAGACTGACTTACCCCTTTCCCTTTTGATTGTCCTATGGAAGAGGAGGGAAGTGATGATTATACCCTTGGTGGCTCTATTGTTGGTATAGACTTCTTCCTTTTGAGAACTAGGAAGACCTTGCTATGTTCGAGGACTTGCCTCATCCTTTCTTCGACTGAGAGGGATTTCTTATTAACCTAGTTGACTTGAGGAAGGGTCTGATCTTCAATTTTCTTATTCGCATACAACGGGAGAAGCACATCCTCATCATCATCTAATAACCCTTTGATATCCTCTAATAGGAATTCTTTCATCTAGTGAAGGGTGAGCCTAGTATAACTGTGTCACCACACCTCAAACTCATCTGTACAATTGGCCCAAAAATATTCAAGGGTAGATATGTGAGCATAGTTTTTCTCAAGTTAGCTAGTGTAGACACAATGAGGGTCATAAGATCGTCTCTCGCTGTGAGGCTTGAGACCAAGTTTTTCTAACTCATCTCCCATGGTTTTAGCATCTGTTGTTGTTTTGCATGTATAGATTCCCAATCCCAATGGAAAATTGAGGGCGGGTTTCTTTCTATTCCTCAAGAATGCATGGACATCATGTGCTTGCCTTAAGAACTCCATGAAGACAACTTTGTTTGATGGGTACCTTGGTAGCATGAGTGGAGCACTAGAATAGCCATAGACTCTAAGATAGGTGAAAGTAGGAAATTGTATGAACCAATTTTCCCACTCCGCCATCACTGTCTTGGCATTTGAAGAGATACAGACATGCAATTCATTGTCCAAGTCCTGCACTATATACATCAGGAAAGCTTCATTCACCCTCTTGTACTGATGTAGTGACTTTGTGAATTCCAACTGAGGGTAATAGTTGTAGATATGTTGTATGTTCAATGATCCCTTAGTGTTCAATCCTTTAAATTGACCTTGGTAGGCCACTAGGTAGACTAGGTAAGAAACCATATGGAACTCATGAATCAGGAAATATTCCGCTATCTACTAATGAAGGTTATCACTGATCAAGGTGGGCCAATCACATAACTCGGTCTTCATGATATGGGGTATAGCGTAGAACATCCAAGGCTGAAACTTGGTAGCATCTTCTTGTCTAGTGACCCTATTGAGCAAGGTGATTATGATAGCAATCTCATCTTTGAACTCGCCTCGCCCGATGTTCTTAGGCAAAGTCTTATGTTTTTCCTTCATCCACCTTTGAGAAATCTTCTTGCTATATTTTTCCTTGTGAATTTCCCACATCCTCTCACATTCGCCCTTTGAGATAGTGACACTTTCATGCCAAGCGAGAATTGAGAAACATTTCTTGATCATATCAAGTTTCAAATTGCAGATCAATCTGCCATCAACTGATTAAATCTCCCTTGTAGCTAAATTGTAATGCTTGATGCAAGTGATTATAAAATCGAGGCTCTGAACTGAGATAGGAATAGATGCTGCTGCAAGGAGTCCAGAGTGTCCCAAGTTTCAGATTGAAGTGTTTCCTGCGCTCTCCAAAGCATGTGGATCAAACACCGACTTGATGTGATGCAAGTCCGTCTCAGCTATTTTGATGAAATCATGGTAGAGAGCTAATTTTTTCTTGAAATCATTGGGAGTGTACTCCATTTTGAAAAACTTGAAGAATGACTGTAAACTCGCCTAGGTTCAAATAAGTTTTGAGCAACTTACTATTTTTAGAATGCTGATTTTTTCTTCCTCCAACGGACAAATTTTGATTTTTTTTTTGAGATATGGGTTTAGCTCAGAATTTCATTGCAAGACAACCGAGATCGTTCATTTTTAAAAATTTTGATTTTAAACTAAAAAAGCAGCAAACCCTAATTTCTTCAATTTTTCACGAAAAAAGCTAGAACCTGGGTTTTGTTCAAAATACAATTAGAAATGGACCTAGTTGATTGGATTTGAAAAATAGTGAGGGCTGATAAAAAAAAGCAGCCAACCCTAGAATTTGAAATTTGCTTGAAAAAACTTGTGATATGGGTTTTCTTCAGAAGACTGATTTGAGAGGACCCATATGATCAAAATTTGAATACACTGAGGATTTCACTGACATGCAAATAAAAAATAGCTGCTACAACTTGATGAACTTCTTGAAAATTTCTTCAGAAGAATGAGATGATAAGACCCAGATGGCTGAAAATTTGAAAATCTTGGCCTTCTTCAAAAATTTAATTTTTTGGATGAAAAGGCATGAAAAAGCAAGGCCTTATGCTAATGGTTTGAAAATTTTGATGAAGAATCAACAAACTTGAGTTCTTGAATCTTGAAAAAATTCTCCAAACTTGCTGCTCCAACTTTCTCCTTGGAATGCTACCTACAATAATGATGAAAATTGCATTGAAGAGGTATATTAAATAGAATTAGGGTTTGAAATAGGTCTGCTTTCTTTTTCTTTAATCTTCAAAAACCCTAAAATTGGCATGTTCAATGAACTCGGACATTCTCTTCATCTCACAATTTTGAAATTTTTGAAAATTTCACTAAGGCATTGAAAATTGGGCACCCTCCTTGGCTAGAGGCACCTACTTCATTCAGACCTAACCATTTTCTTGAGTTTTTCAACTTTTTTGTTTCATTTTGACCCCTGGTTTGATCTTGATTTCTGGATGTTCAGTTGATCTAGTGGATGAGTTGAATGATTCATTGCGAAGCTCGACTGAATCTGGAAAGATCATTCTAGAGGCATCTTCAACTAGAAACTCCATTTAGGCCTTCAAAATCATGGGAGCCTATCCTCTCCAGGGGCGCCCATGTTAACCAGTGTTAGAAATTTTTTCACATTTTTCAAGTTTCTAGTTTATCTCCCCTGCTTCAAAAGATTTTACAATTTTAGATGATTTGGGCAATGAACGGACTAATGGTTGGACTTGTTGCGGAGTTGAGAAGATTTTGTCAAGGGTCTTTTGGGAGTGCTAACTATAGAAAAGTCCATTAGAGGAATCAAAATATTGGGCCTTCTGCATCTGATGGCTGCCAACTTTGATTGGTATGTTGATGATATCATTGGAGATCCTATTCAAATCTGATGAAATTACGCTGGAGGTTCTACTAGAAAATTTAATTATTTAAGCCCTCAAAATCAAGGGTTCCTCTCTCCTACTAGGGCACCCAACCCCTCCAGACTTAGAATATTTTTTATTTTCATCTTTTAGAGTTGAAACCTTCATTCTATACCTTCAATTTTAATCTAGATTTGTCGGAGATTGTCCAATCAGATGCCTTGGCGAAGATATTTGTTGTGAAGCAGACTGAAATCTGAAGAGATTGATCTTCTCCACAAACCCTAACTGCTAGATTTGGCCTTTCAAAAATCTAGGCACCCCTAGGCACCTAGGGCGCCCAAAGTTCCCATAGTCAAATTTTGGTGATTTTCATGTTTTTTCATTCTAACTTCTATTTGGATCCTCCCTATTTGATCTTGAATTCTGGATGATTGGATAATCTGGTGATTAGACTACTGGATTCACTGCGAAGCTGAGAGGAAATTGAGCAACCTTTCTTAGAATCTCAAACCATAATTTCATCATCTGGTGCCCTAAAAAGATGGGTGCCATTCTTCACTTGGGGCGCCCAAGTCAAGCAGACAGTCAAAATTTTAATGTTTTCACCTTCTTTCTCGTTTCTTCATGCTTGCTCACTAGCTCACCTCTTATTGAATGCTTAAGTGTTGAATCTGACGTCTGGTAGTTGGCTAGCCTCTGTTGATGACCTCAGAGCTCCTGATATGCTTTTGAAAAAGAAAAATAGAACCACTAGGGAAAAATTGATCTTTTTGAGATTCTGACTGCACTAGCCTGATATGGAAGTATTTTGAGCCAATCAAAATTAGTTTGAACCCTAACTAACCAATTTTCTTTTTTTAGAAAGTTTTTCCAGTATCCGTTTCAAAAGAAACCCAAAAAAACCTAGAAAAAGTTTACTATTTTTAAAAAAAATCTAAAAATAGTAGTTTTCCTAAAAAGTAGGGATGAAAAACTAAGATTTGGGTTTTGTAGATTAGGTCACTTTGAGCAGACCCAGATCATCATATTTTGGAAATTTTACATTTTAACCCCTCATGCAAGATAGGCACACCCAAATTTTGTCCTTTTTGACAGATTTAACAAGACTTTTACTCATTTCTTCAAAATGTATAATTGTAACAAAAATTTTAATTTTGGGGTACAACATAGGCTCTATTTGGGGACCATGGCAGATACTTATGGCATAGGAGAACCATAGAATCTCTAGATTTTTTAGCTTAGATTAGTGCCTTGTCCATTGGGTATCAGAGTCAACATCATTTCCTAATCACCTATTTGCAAGACTTTCCCTAAGTCACCTAAAACCGGACTTCCTAGAAATCACCTAATAGTTGGACTTCCCTACAAATCACCTAAAACAAGGTACCTAATCACCTAAAACACGACAGGACTGTTACGGAAATGGGAAACACAACATAGCGAAAACATCACAGAATGGGGAAACACATCATGAAAAACAAAGAAAAATATTTACAAAGATTGATTTTGCGAAAACTTACTCCACCCTTGAAGGGATGAAGTGCTTCAAGTACTGCCTGCTGTGTGGTAGAGGAAGGATACTTCCATCCAAGTGTGAGAGAATATAGGTGTTATCTCCTATGAGCTCGTGAATCTTGAATGGCCCTAGCCACAAGGAATCAAGTTTTCCATGCATTCCCTTGGGCTCATGTATTTTATCCCATAGGAGGACTTGATCTCCAACCTCAAAATCTCGTTGGTGAGCTTTCTTGTCATAAATTTTCTTGACTCGCTCCTAGTGCTGAGTAATTTTGTCTACTACCTCCACCTTTTCTTCTTGAAGCTTTGTCAGGTGCAAAATGCATTTCTGAATAGGATCTATAAATTCTCCATCTTCTACTGCTAGTTCAAGAGCGGGAATTGTGATAAGTTCTCCTAAAGAACGGTTGTATCCATTTGTATACCGCTTGTAATTTGAATGTACTAACAACACGATGGAATATGAGGCACTTTTACTAGGTCTCATAAATTCAAAGGATATTGGTATTAAACATCTCATAGTTAAAGGTGGTGTAGAGATTGTTGTGAAGCAAGTCAGAGATCAATTCAGAGTGAAATCAGATCATCTCTGACACTATAGAAATAGGGTGTGGAATGCAATAGATTGGTTTGAAGCATTTGATATCAAGTACATTCCACATCTAGAAAATAGCAAATCGGATTCCCTCATGGTGTCAGCTTCACTTTTCATGCCACATTCTGACTTCCATCAGAATACATTTGCCATTGAGTTAATATACAAGCCAGTTGTACCTAACAACTGTGATAATTGGCAAGTCTTTAACGATGATGACCATAGCAAGGAGTTTCTTGTTATGGGAGATAATTTTAAAGAATTGTTCTTTGAGGGCAGTTCATTTACTCACACAGAAGCAGTAACAAAATTTTATGATGTGTCAAAGATTGCTGAAGACAAAGAAAGTCCAAAAGAACCAAATACAAGCATAATCCAATTGAAAGGAAATAAATTTCCCAAGGGATTGGTTTCCTTGGAGAATATTTTTGGCATGCACAAAAAATACATACAAGATCAGAGAAACTCAAGCGAAATAACCTCTTCCGAATATCAACAAATCAATAATGGAATAGTTGACAAGCCTAGACTTGTTAATCTGGGTACATTCTGCACTCTAGAGGAAAGTGAGAGGTTCATCTCTTTGTTCAAGCAATACCGAGATGTCTTCACTTGGTCATATGAAGATTTGAAAGCTTTTACACTAAGAGAATTGTCTCACACAATTCCTCTTCAACCTAAAGCGAAGCCCTTCAAGAAAAAGAAAAACACTACAATCCACGGATTCAAGATACCATCTACACAAAAATCTAGAAGATGGTGGATGCAAAGATCATCTTTCCAATCCATCATTCCACCTTTGTGTCGAATATAGTTCATGTGTGCAAGAAGAATGGAGAAATCAGAATTTGCATGGATTTCAAGAACTTAAATCAATCATCACTCAAGGATAATTATCCTTTGTTGATCATGGAACACACCTTGCAGATGGTTACCGGTTCAAAGATGTCCTTATTGGATGATTTTTTTGGTTATAATCAAATTGTAGTAGTTGAAGATCAGTTCAAGATGATATTCACCACCCCGTGGGGTACATTTGCATATGAAAGAATTCCCTTCGGCCTCATCAACGTCGATGCTACATTTCAGAGAGCCATGGATTTGGCATTTGGAGACTTGAGGAATAAAGTAATTGTTGTCTATTTAGACGACCTCACTATTTTCTCTAAGAAATGAGGAGATCATTTTTCACATCTAGGGAAGGTCTTCGAGAGATGCAGATACCACAAATATTGTTGAATCCCAAAAATTCCATCTTTGCGGTGATGGAAGACAAGTTGCTTGGCCACATCGTCTCTAAGGAGGGAACTCGAATTGACCTGAGTTAGGTTGAAGCTATCATAAGTTTATCTCTTCCAACAAGTAGAGTAGGGGTACATTATTTCTTTGGTAAGGTAAATTTCATACGAATATTTGTACCGAATTTTTCTGAGTTGACGAAAGATATATCTACTACGATGAAGAAGAAGACTATTTTCAAGTGGACGGAAGAATGAAAGAAAGCATTTGTAGCAATAAAAGAAGTTATCAGCCGAGCTCTAGTACTAGTCCATCCTAATTTTGAAAAGGAATTTATCCTTTATTGTTATGCATTAGAACATACTCTTTCTGGCATTTTGACACAGAAGTTAAATGAAGAAACTAAATCTCTAATAGCTTTCATGAGCGCCAGTTTCAAGGACAATGAGTCACGATACTCTTAGATTGAAAAGAATGCCTATGCAGTCGTTCGAGCTATAAAGAACTTTAGATTTTATATCTTGAATACTCACACCATTGTATATGTCACATATCTAGCAGTGAAAAGCATGATAACTCAACAGGAGATGGCTCGAAGAGAGGTAACTAGGTCGATGATATGAGTCTGATTGATTGTCCTTATGATGACCAAAAATAAGAAGGTTTCAAAAACCTCCAGATCAGAGAGCGCTTTCCTATAGGGTGGGATCAGATACAAGATCTAACACCTGCAGATGTACAGTTGATAGTGGGATGTGGGTTGGGACCATTATTATCTATGCCACTAATTGGATCAATAGGGGACTATTGACCGCACTAGCAAAGAGGTGGCATTCTGAGCATAACACCTTTCATTTGCCGACAGGGGAGATGACCATGACCCCTGAGGATGTATATAGGATTTTTGGGATTCCAGTGGTAGGTGCTCTGGTGGTTTATGACCACAAGGAGCTAGGTGGGACAGATGCACTCAGGAGGGTGTTTGGGGATGTACAAATAGCAGGGTACTGGGTGCCATGGGCAGATTTTATGAGATATTCGGCCGGCCTTGTAGTGTTGAGTGCATTCATTGGAGGCTTCCTTTTTCTGGAATGTCAATCAAAGGGATTATCGATTGGGTGGGGGAGGATTATGGAGCTAATGATAGGTTAGCAGTAGAGATATGCCTGGGGGATTTGCATGTTAGCTCATTTATACCATGATTTGCATCAGGTATTATACAGCAGATCATCTAGTTTTTCTTGTGGTGTTACCCTGCTCTAGATCTAGGCATGGGAACATATTGCTATTATGAGGCCACTTTGTCCAAGAGTGAGGCCACCAACCAGGCCATATGTGTATGCATATTCTATTGCACTTTTCCATCCCAAGCTTGGAAAGTTGGGGTAACTAGGGCAAAGCATGCCACTAGATGCCTAAATGATATAATGTTGTGACAAAGTTTTTTGAGAGGACATTTTTGGGTGTCTACAATTTTGTTGAGGCTGACATGTGGTGATGTAATCTCTTGTTGCAGATATATATAAGCAATTTTTTATTCCATTTGAAGGTGTTCTTGTGTATGAGATGTGTGAATAATGTCCTAATCATTCGAAGGTAGAAGTAGAGTGTGAAGAAGAGTGAGAAAAGTGTGAAGAAGTGTTCATGTTCTTAACCAGAGTTGTAATAATGCATTAGTAGATGCTATTTTCTCAGTTCAAATCTTCTGGATGTAATCCAAATATTTTGTATGATAGTGAGTCTTCCTTTTGTAATTGAGCAGTGAGCTCTAGGCAGTGTGCCTAAATGCATGTGCATTCCCCATTCACATTTCTTTATACTTTTAATAGGGTATAATCTTGTGGACTAACCTCCACTATGGTTTTTCCCCTAAGAGGGTTTCCATGTAAAAAATCTTGGTGTTATGTGTGTTTCTGATGTGTTGTTGATTTATGCTTTCATGCTTATTAATCATATTTGAGAATAAGGTTAATAAGTTTCATAAGTTTAAATTTTTGGGACAACTGATTCACCCCCCCTTAGTTGTTTTCCCTTATGTTTCCAACACTAGGATCATGAATCAGGATGCCTTTTTAACAAAGGTCTTCTTAATATTGGAGGTGATATCAGATGGGAGGGTTCCTCTACTAATGTAGGTGAATAGATCATGATACCATGGGGAACCAAGACCAATGATCACACACACAAATTTAGATTTTGGGATTTTGAAAGCTAGTACAAGAAGTTGTTCTACCAATAATTCATATTCAAGGATGTTGTGCGACATATCTAATTATGATCCAATTGTTTCCATAGCATCTATTGCCCAATTGTTCATGTGAGGAATCTGCTCAAAAGGTAAATCTATGAAAAAGTACTTAATAATTTCTACCATCTTCTTATAAGGAGTAAGCTTATGATCCTTGGTTTGGTAGTCATCATTGGCTTGGTTGATATCCATCTGTGAGTCTCCATAGACTCTTAACTCTTGCATCTGCCATTAACCTGCTATCCTTAGGCCCCTTATTAGAGATTCATACTCAACTATATTGTTAGTACATGGAAATGATAGCCTGTATGACTTTGGAATGCAATCAACTTGAGGGGTGATAAAATGAATACCTACTCTTGATCCATGTTGGGTAAATGATCCATCAAAATACATTTTCCACTAATTTGTTGTATTGATAAGGAATATTGATTCATCAAGAAATTTAGATATCAAGGGGTTCTTTGTGTAGATAGGTGCTTTTGCTAGTTGGTCCATGATCACTTGTCCTTTGATTTCCTTGCACTCTACGTACTCTATTCCAGATTCATTCAAGGCCATTGCCCATTTGGCCATTCACCCAGGGAGAGTTTCTTTGGATAACAAGTATTTTGATGGGCCAATCTTTGCAATAATCTTGATTTGATGCGACAACATGTAATGTATCAACTTTTTTGAATCAAAAACCACTACTAAGCATGCTTTCTCAATGGATGAGTAATTCATTTCATAGCCTATCAAGGTCCTGCTGATGTAATAGATAGCTCTTTCTTCCTTTTTTTCATCATATTGTGCTAGAAGAGCACCTAGTGTTGCTGATGTTGTTGAGATATACAAGATAAATGGTTTGTTTGGTATCAGTGGCATGAGTATTGGAGGTGTCAATAGGTAGTCCTTGATCTTGTGGAAAGCTTTATCGCACTTCCCATCCCACTTGTAAGTTATTCCTTTATGGAGAAGATATGAAAAAGGGTAGATCTTGTTTGATAATTGTGCTATGAATGTTCTGATGGACTATAACCTTCCTTGTAACCCTCTCATTTATTTTAGAGTTTGTGTTCGTTCCATGTCTAGGATGGCCTTCACTTTTGCTAGATCAATTTCTATCCCTCTTTGTAACATGATGCAGCCAAGAATCTTTCTTGATGTAACCCTAAAGACACACTTTTTTGGGTTCACTCATACCTTGTATTCTTCAAGTCTATCAAAGATGGGTCTTAATACTGTTATGTGCTCATTCCTTTTCTTTGATTTAGCCAAAATATCATCCACATAGTCTTAAAAAAAAAATTAGATCATGTCATGAAAGATGAGGGTCATTGCTCACTAATAAGTTGCTCTTGTATTCTTCAGCCAAATGACATCATGTTCCAACAGTATGTACCCCACAAACAAGTGAATGTAGTTTTTTGTTAATCCTCCTTGGTGATCATGATTTGATTATAGCCTGAAAAACCATCCATGAGTGGTATCATTTCATGTACAACTATTAAATCCCTGATGATGTCAATGTTAGGAAGAGGGAAATCATCCTTCGGGCATGCTTTGTTTAAATCTTTCAAATATGTGCATATTCTAATGCCCCTAGTGAATTTACAGACTGGTACTATGTTGGAAACCCATTCAGGATAGTCTATCAGTCAGATGAATCCAATGTCAAGAATCTTTTGTAACTCAAGTTTCACTAAGAGTGCTATCTCTCGGTGCATCTTTCTCAATTTCTACTTTACTGTTTTAGCTTCAAGATAGACTACTAAGTGATGCAAAACCACTTCTAGATCGATCCCTAGCATATATATGTATGACCATTCAAAGTTAGCTCTTCACTCTTTTAGGAATGTTGCTAGGATTTTTTGTTCTTCATCTAACAAGGATTCGACATAGAAGGTGATCTTGGGTGCTTCTTTTGTTCCCACATTGATTGGGGTGGCCTTTTCGGATGCATTGCACTAAGGGGGAGATTGAATCCCTCATCCTTGGGCACCTCAGAGAGGTTTTCACACTCGGATGCATCCCTTCTTTTTACTATTTTAGGATCAGAAAGTGCCACAACATGGTTTTCACTCAAATATTTGCATGTTATTTGCATGTTGTCCATTTTGTGACTAAAGGATTCAATCGTCTCCCCTAGTATGCCCCTATGCCTAGATCTATATCAAAATCATCTTTGTGATCTACCCATGGTAAGTTTTCATGGAGCCCCATGAATTTTGTGATTGCTTCATCATTTTCAAATAAATCAAGAATTGGTGGACCTCATTGGTCTCAGTCAATGAGTTGTGGGTATACTAGGCTTATTTTAGTGGTTTGGTCATTTGGGGTGAAAGATGTTGTGGATATCATCAAGAGAGAGTTATTCTCAAATAGGTCAACAACATCAAGAGGGAAGTCGTATAGGGTAGTATCATGCAATGTTGGTAACCAAGAGGAAGCCTCAACCCATTTAGTGGAAGTACCTTTTCCAATAAGGGTAGCCTTGCCAGTAGTACATCCTAGGCCAACATTCTTTGGACGTTTCTCATGAATGATGGGTTCTAGCAAACTATTATCATTTTGACCCAATTTCTCATTCTTGTTGTACCCTCAACCCTTTATTAGTTGCAAGCCTTTGTTGCCATCTTCCATGGGAAGAACAACTATGGGTCAGTCATCTTGATAGAGTAGTTTAGAGATATCCTCCTTATTGACATCTTCTTTATTTAAATCCCCCCTTTTGGTGAAGGTAGTAGCTGCCATCTTTAACATTTTGGACACTTTTTTGATAGGTGTGGGTTTCCCATGAGATTTGGGAGAAAAAGGTAGATATCCCAACACAAAAGTGTCCTTTGTTAGTCTATAACTTCCACAACCATCATCCTGAATTACTGCTTTGATGTCAGGAATGTTTTGCACAATGGGTGTTTTTTTTCTTCTGAGGTGGATGCAAGGGATGATGGATCAATAAATGAGGAGGATTATGTAGGCCCTTCATCACTTTTGTGGATTTGAGGTATTTTTTAAAACTTGGCCTCAAGGTTCTTGCAGTAGTAAAATGGGTCAAGATCTCTGTGGATGGTAACTTCTCTATCCTCAAAAGTAAAATTTACGCATTGACGATAGGTCAAAGCTACAACTTTTAGGTCATGGATCCATGGTCAACCAAGCAAGATATTGTATGGGAGATCAAGGTCTAACACTTGGCATGTAGTCTCTACAATGACGAGTCCTACTTAGATGGGTAGCGTGATGGTGCCTTGTGATACCTACTCTTGATCGTCATATGCTCTGATGGTTGTATTCTTTTCTTTCTCAATAGAATCTTCTGAATAACCCAAGTTCTTGATCAACTAAATGGTGTAAATGTTCAAACATGCACCTTCATCTACTAAAACTCTTATAACCTTGTTCTTATGGACAATGATCTCAAGATGCAAAGCATAGTTATGAGATGGATGTGATGGTAGGTCTTGTTCCGAGAAGGTGAGAAGATGAGGGATAGTGATATGCCCTACCATAGCTTGAAATTGTTTTGTATCCATATCCTTAGGGACAGATGATGGGGAAAAATATTTCTCTAAGATTTTCCTATGTATGATGGATAGCCTTAATAGTTCCAAGATTGATATTTGTGCGGGGGTCTTCTTAAGCTAATCTAGGAAACTGTTTGATGTTGGAAAAGTAGGTTGTGTCCTAGATTGAGATGGGACTCCTTGGATGGTGACTTTTTTCACATCGTGTGGTGACTCCACACTCTATTCTAGGGCCTTTGATGGTGATGATGGTTGTGACACTATCACAGGAAGTGACTACATTCGAAAAGACATGTTGCACATTTGTGTAATCCTTACCTTTTCCATTGTTGTGATATGGCATGGGTTTCTTGTATATCTTAAGGTCTTGGTTACTGGTTGGTACTTCAATAGATATGTCTCCATTCTTGATATGATCTTGGACAACATTTTTGAGCCACATATAGTCTAATGTTTTGTGTCCCTAAATTTTATGAAAGTCACAAAGATCTTTTCCATTGTACCATGGTGGTTTATCCTATGGTTCTTGGTAGTTTTCAAAATTGTGAAGTGTTATTAAGTTTGAATCTACCAATTTCTTCATGATGGTTTCAATAGGTTCTGATAATTGTGTGTATTTGTGTTTTGGATAGTTGTTCATGTTATGGGTTCATCATTGTTGCATCTTGGTGCTATTGAACTGGTTGTTTTGTGATGGTGTAGCTTTTTGTATGATTGGTTGAGTGTTAGCCATTTGATTGTCATTTGGCCTAGGAGCACTTAGGACCACCTTAGCATCTACCACATCATCATTTTTTATGTTCTTTTTCTTAGGCTAGATTCAAGGCTTGTTGTTTGAACTAGTTGATGGGTAGTTGTCTTTGTAGGCTTAGGTATTTCCTTGTGAGGTTAGAGCTCTCTCAAAGTTAAGGGCTCTAGGGAAAAGCTCATCATAAGAGGTAATTCACTCCATATTCAAGTCGAAGGATAGATCTAGATCAAAATTCTCTAGAATGGTTCTCACTTGTTGTTCATCAAGAATGGGCCACTTTCTCTTGCTAGCTCTTTGCCTCCATCGTTGTAAGAAATTGGTGAAAGATTCTCCTTTGTTTTGCTTGAGATTATACAATTCTTCTAAGCTCACATCCATCTAAAGATTAAAGGAGAAGTTTTCTATGAATTTCTTGGTGATTTCTTGAAAAAATTTGATACCTGGAGGCAATTGAGAAGACCAGTCAATGGAGGGGCCTGTCAAACTTTGTGGAAAGAGGCACATCAAATAGGAGTCATTGTAGGCGACCTCCATACACATGATGTTAAATTTTTTGACATGGTCCATAGGATTTCCTCTCCCTTTGTATATATCAAATTTGGGGACTTCAAAACGGGGAGGGAATGGTACCATTGCAATGTTTCGATTAAATGGATATGAGAATAGGTTTTTTTGTGTATGGGGCTTCTTTGATATGCCCATTCAAATATCTTGCATTTCTTGTGTTAACACTTTAAGTTACAATGCTACATCATCTTGTGGGTTTGGTGGAGGAACATATGTTACATGTGGTGGGATGGTAGATGGATTGTACGTGGGATTTTGATATGATGGGGTGTTGCATGGTGAGTATGGTGGTGTGGGATATTTCAAAAGTGATTGTGGTGGAGGCATATATGTTCCTAACATTTTTGTATTGGCTATGCTTTATTGAGGGTTATAGTATAAACACTTTTTTTATTGTTGTTGGGCACACTACTGGGCTAACAAGGGTTGTTGCTATTGTTGGGCCATGAGGGCCACTTGTTGGGCTTTCTATTATTGTTGTGTTTCTAAGGTTTATTGATGTTGCTCCTATGCCACTAGGGCTTGTTGTTGGGCTTGATGTTATTGTGTTGTAATTGTTGCTTGCTAGGCTTCTTCTTGTTGTTGTGGTTGTTTTGCTAAGGCTACTTGCTAGGCTTGTTGTGTTGCTAGGGTTTCTTTTTGTTGTTGTTGTGTTGCTAAGGTTGCTTGTTGGGCTTGATGTTGTTGTTGTGCTACTAGGGATACTTGTTGTTGCTATTGTTGTGCTATTAGGGATACTTGCTATTGTTGCTATTGTTGGATGGCTTGCTCATAAACCTATTGTACTTATTGCAAAGCTAAGGCATGTTCTTTCAATGTAGGATTAGTTGGTTATTGGGACATGTGCGATGGGTTTTGGGTGTACATATGGTTTTAATGGGTGGTGGCTTGTTGAGGAGATGTTGGGGGTTCCCTCAGTTTATCATTTCTTGTAGGATGGTGGATTTAGATGGAGGAATGAAAGATTGAGTTCCCATTATATTTTGCATGATGTGGGGGGCCAAGGGGAAATATGATGTTGGTTCCATTTAGTATTGCGATGGTAATGGCACATTCAAAACTTGTAATTGATTGAAAGGGTTACATTGTTGTATTTGAGGTGTGACCAAGGTATTACCTTGGTTGATAGGATTCATAACCAAGGTATTGTTTTGATCTGGGTTGATGATGGATGGGATGGATGTGTTTTTTGAAACTAATGGGGTAGTTGGATAAATATGTCCTTATTTATGTTAAGGTTTAATTTTGTGGCATACCCTTGTTGATCCATTTGAGACACTTGGGCCATAGTACCTCGCATGATGTTGGGCGCACTTATGATACTTGTTGGAATGGATGAAGATGGGTGTTTCGATATGTTGAGGTTGTCATGGATTCATGAAGTGCAAGTGGTTTATACAAGTATAGGGGGTGTTTGGGAATGGTAGGAGCACAAAATTTAGGTGTCCAAGTGGTGTTTTTGGGGGGATTGGTGTTGAGTGTGCCCACAAGTGTGTTGCTTTCCAAAGGAAGAGTATGACCAAAGTCCTTAGTAAGGATAGTTTCAAGACTAGGAGTTGGTGTTTGAATTAACCCTAGTGATGGAGTTGATGGAAGCGTGGATAAAGTCAAGCCTTGTGCTGAAAATGATTGGGAGATTGAAGTTATTTTCTTTTTGTCTTGATGTTCTTTCTTGTACTCAAGGATTTCTTCTTTGGTAAGCTCAAATGGATTGTTTGTAATGTCTTCTACCTCATATGGTCCTTCTTGATTTTTGGGTTGTTTTACGGGGGTAGAATGACTTCGTGGATCAAATTCTTGAGGGTTGGTATCATTAATGGTGGATGAGACTTTTGTTTTCTCCATGATTCTCTTGTGTTGTGATCTCGTTGTTACCATAAATTGTGGGTAACCTATGGGAGAGTTGTTTTTGGATTTTTAATGTTTAAACTCTCTAGTTGAATCAAATTTAGGTAAGAGGGACATTCTAAGTCATTTTGGAGCAATGATGTGAGTGGGAGATGTAAAGATGAAGGATATGGGGAGTAATTTTTGCAAATATTTTGGGACAACACTTTTGACTATAGGTTTTATGTTTGATGTTTGGATAAAGGATGTTAATGAACTTATGAATCTTTAGGCTAGACTTGTGACCTTCAAGATAAACTAGTCCAAAAATGATAACTAGCTTAATTAAATGCATGGAAAAGGATTCATTTCACATACAAGGTAGCTAAGTTAGGGTTTGGTTGATATATGTCTAAGTACAAATTTTTGGTTTGTTTTCAAAATTTTGCTAAGTTTGATGAAGTGAAGGATGAAATATGATGAAGGATGGATGAAATGTATGACCCAATGTTGACCTAGAGTGAACCTTTGTTTTGTAATACCAAGGTAGTGAGAAACATGCTATACCTCTAAAGTGATCAAACCCTAAGAACTCAATGATTTAGACAAGAAGTGCTTGTGAAATGTGTAGATCTGGTTCATCTATGAAAGCATGTAGAAAATGTCTCCATATTGATCTACCTCAGTTGTGGTGATTCCATAAGATATGTTTGAAAATATAATTTGCACTATGATGTCTAAGTTTGAAATAGTAGAATGTAGACCTTCTCTTGTGGATTTTAATTTTGTGAGAGATCATTTAGAGGAGCAAAAAATCATGGACAAGGAGATATTTATTGCCATACAAGAAGTGGTAATATGGGCCTTCCGACCATAATATCAGTGCTTTCCTCTTGTTCATCTAAGATGTTTATTACATTTCTCCACTGGCTTGGTGTTTCCTTTGTTTCAAAAGTGAAACTCCTCAAACTACTAATTATATATGTTTTCTCTCCTTCAGTTAGTTCAAATTTTGGTTCTATGAAAGTGGACGCAATGTTTGGTTGTTTAATCAGAGCAATTAGACACCAAATGGTCATGTGGGGTTTAATTTGTTAATTTATCTTGCTTAAATGAGTTTATTTTTACCACAAACACTTGTTTTTCTTAAGTTTCAAACTAAATTTCTATGTCAAAAACATCATTTATTTCACAAGGTCTATTATGTGAAAGTCATGAAGTTAAAGCCATAGTTGCCTAGGTTAACTTTGTGAAGTATGGATTGAGATGTAAAACAAAATATTTAGAAGTATCTAAGAATAAATCCTTAGGAAAATAATCAATATCTAGGCTTTTTCAAAGGGCATCCATGCTTAGACCAGAGGGTTTGAAATTTGGAGAAAGATCATTGATGTTTGTTTGCAAATGTTTTGGAACCAAGAAAGTATCAAAATGACACACAAGCATGAAAAATCCTAGTTCAAGTGTGTATTTCTTAGTAGACTTACCATCATCCCCTAAGAGATGATTAATTCAAGAAGATGGAATGGAAAAATAGGCTATGCCAAGTAAATGTAATGTCTTGACACACCAAGCAAAAGAGTCCCTTCCCTATTTGCTTTATTTCCTCAACCAAAAACCAAACATCATAAGTAAATTCTTGGGACAGTGTTATTCCAAAGCACTACTTAAAAATACACTTCATTGGAAATGGTGAGCCACTACTAACAAGGTCCTTAATCCAGACTTTCAAGATAAAATAGTGTTATACATGTAGTGATTCACTCAATTAAGAGGCGTCCCAACACTTTGAAATATCAAAGGGCTTTAATGCATCACAAGGATACTAAGGGAGACATTTTTTGGTATAGGATAGCAACACTAGCTAGTTAATGACTTTAATCACAACCAAATATTTATATAGCAGGCCGAAATGAAAGTACCACTTGGGTCATTCCCTCTCACAAGTTGGGAGGCAGGCCCTCTAAAGGTAACACATGTTTGAAGCGTAAAATTCTCACAACCAAATATTTATATAGCAGGCCGAAATGAAAGCACCACTTGGGTCATTCCCTCTCACAAGTTGGGAGGAAGGCCCTCTAAAGGTAACACATGTTTGAAGTGTAAAATGCTTTTTGTCACCCAAGATTTTCAAAAAGGAACAAGGGGAGAGGATAGATGCTTCCAAGAAGAAAAGTACACTTGTGTGTTTCTCTTCACCCAAGATTGCACAAAGTGTAAGGGGAGAGGATACACAGAACAAACACATGTTCATTTTAACTTTGAAAAGCATAATGAATTTGTTTTAAGCCCCAACTGAATTGTGTAGATTATTTTGTTCAATTTTAAACAAACATTACAAAATGAGGATGTGAGGGTTCAGTTTTAACCAATTTGAGCATTCATTTTAAACCCAAAGGAATTCTAGTTGGTCCTAAAATGTGAAATAAAGCATCATAAATGGGTTATAATTGCCCCATAAGTGTCAAAACACTTGTTTACAATTATATGATCAAATGATGATATGCTCCTTCACTTCTAATTTTATTGCCCAAACCTACAAAACTATTTAGCCTCAGAAACAAAAATGAGAAGTTAGTGGCATGTTAGTAATCAGATGAAATAAAAAAATTAAAAAACGTGTCAAAATTCAAGTTCAATAAATCGTTTACCAGTAAATAGCGACACTGAAATAAATTGTGTCGTATTTCCATCAAATGCATTACTATATCAAAAGAGCGTCACTATAATGAAAAATTGGATGTGTCGCTCTGCAGTAAACAACAACATCAATAGTGTTTCCAAATCAAAAGTATTGCTAAAATAAAATTCATTTCATGATAAAAAACAAGTCTAGAGTCACTATTTAAATGTGCAGTGACGAAATTTAATTATGAACCATTGAAATTTAACTAAACTGTGTTGCAGTATAGTGACATGCCCCAGATGTGTCAATGAATTTTCAATAGTGTCATTGAAGCTACAAACACAAGAAAAACAAAAACATAAAGAGAAATTTGTCAGATTAATTAGTTCAAGCCCTCCTAGCACCAAAATGTGACCGATGGCATAGTAAAGGTTAACTACACTTGATCCATGAGGATTCAAAGTGTATTTAAACCACTAAGCATCAATCCAATAAGATCATTCAATGTAAACAAAATGAAGAAGCCATTAAAAACTAACATATTAAAATATGAAAGCTTGATAAAAATCTACTCTAAGACATTGAAACTTATCCTATTGGGGGGGTGGTGTCACATTAATGTGGAATGGTGACCCTTTCCCAATCCCTTAGATAGTGAGCTTGTTTCAATTAGTTTTATTGAAGAAAATTGATGAAATCGATGAAAGATGTGTTGTAAAACATGATGAAAGCTATTTTAACATGATAAATGCTATGATGACCGATGTAAGTGTATGCAAATCTATTCTAAATGTATGCAAGATTTGAAATATTAAAACCCTAATTTCAAAATATACTAAATGGATGCAACTAGGTTACCATGGAAGCAATTAATGGATTCTCTAAGCTAGTAATGCAAAATTTAAACTAAAAAATAAGCTAAATATGTGCTAAATGTGGATGCAAGTGAGAGTGATTTTAACAACATAAATTTACTATTAAAAGATGTATCCATTTCTCTCCAAATGATGATGCATTTATAGGAAAGCAAATGAAAAATCAAGGGCTCATATTGATTTGATCTATCAATAGTCAAGATGAAAAGGAGGGTGAAAAATGCATCAAGGATTCTCATGAATGGATGAGAATCAAAGATCAAGGGATAAGAATGATTCAAACAAACACACTTTGTGACAACTTTGAAAGTTTGTTACAAAGTTTTTTTGAAAGAAATATTTCCAATTTTGGAGCCAAAATAGGAGAATATTCCCTATGCAAGTGGATGGAGGGAAATTAACAATTTAGTTAATTTAAAACTAAATTTGAATGTGCAAGTTAAAGAAATTTGAATGAGTGCACAAAGGGAATATTCCATGAGAATATTCCCTTTTGGAGGAATGTGCAATGGTTGAATATTCCCTTGCAAGTGGGAGGGTTAGAATTAATTAGTAATTTGATAATTAAAACAAAGTTTTAATTATGCAAATTAGAGGAGTTTAGGATATCCATTAAATAATTAACTTATTTAACAAAAAGGGGTCAAAACAAAATTTAATTAAATAATTAAGATTATTTCATTAAATGAGAGGACTTAGGATGTTAAAATTAAATATTTTGATTTATCCAATTTAAGAGGATAAAATATTAGCATGAAAGGGTAGGAACTAACCTAATTAGATTAATTAGATTAATAGATGAAAATGATGCATTTAATTAAATAACTAGGTTAACTGAATCAAATAGGTGAAAAGAGGATGGGATTTAGGATGAAATGAAGTTAGTATATCGAATTTAAGTGTTTAATGTCATTTAGGACATTTTTAAGTGTCGACAGTCATAGGCCTTCCCACTTTCTTTGTCATATGTCTATATAGAGAGTTCATTGCCAATATAAGGGGATACTTGCATTTTGATTAGACCCACATGCTATTTAGGATAGGTTATGGTACACATATAACAATAAAGAACATGCCCATTTCAAAATATCACATTGAAACATACACTCCTAGTCCAATCAACATGAATTGCACATTGCATGAACTAGAGGGGGATTATTCTATTATAATAGCCCTTTAAAATGAGTCCCTATAATTTTTCTTGATGAAAGGGGAAATTCCTTCCAATTTGATCCATATAATGAAGCAGAAGAAACTAGAATGGGTACCTACTGTATACATGAGAAGAATGTCTCTATCCCCAATCTCATAAAACCTTAAGAAGACATTAAAGGAATTTGGAAAATGGTTTTCGATGGCTCAAGAAATATAAATGGTATTGATGTTTTTGTAATGTCACTTTCTCTTGATAGTGAAAAGTATTCTTTTACTTCAAACTTCAATTCAACTATACTAACAATATAGCCAAGCATGAAGTTTTGATCCAAGGCCTCCAGTTTGTATAAAAAAGAGGAATAATTGTTGTGCAAGTTTTTGGTGATAGTAAGTTGGTGATTCATCAATTTAGAAAAAAACAAGGAAATTTTTTTCAAAAGCCTACAAACATAGGGTATTGGACCTAATTGAAGGGTTTGAAGTATTTTGCATCCAAATTATACCTAGAGAGCACACCAAACATGAACTAGTAGGCTTGCATTAGTGGGAACACAATTTGAAATACCAACACATGTTCCAAATGGGAAGCAATAACATACAAAACTTTTTTTAAGGCCTATCATCACAAATAACCAAGAAAATTGATAGGTATTTAAAAATGACTAATAAATTATCATTTTTTGCAAAATTAGGTAGAGTTTTTTGCTAAAAATCAGTCCAATATGTAAGAGCAATATGGAAAAAATTGCGTAGTTGAATACTAATAAATTTTAAAAAGCTGTCATCACTCTAGAAGGAATGTTTAGTTCTCATATTACCAATTTAAAATTAAACAAATGAACTTGGATGTTAAAAATGGTGACTACAAGTAGGTAGTTGTAGCAAAGGGCGAGTCCTTGAATTTATGGAAGCTATTCTCTAAATATGAGTAATATAATTTCATTAAGATTTATGATTATTATGATGATGTGATCACCTAAACTTATGAAGACCTCAAATGATTTCACCTTAGTTTATCCCATCATACCATTGAGTTAGACCCTGATGCAAAACCTTTAAGGAAAAATCAGCCAATAAACCCTAAGGTTGAACCCTTGGTGAGGAAATAATTTTCCAAGCTTATAGAAGCCAATAGTATCTTCCCCATCAAGCATTCCTCTTAGGTGGAAAACATGCTCCCTATAAGGAAGAAGAATGGGGAAATCAGATTATGTGTGGACTTTAGAGACCCCAATAGGGCCTCTCTCAAAGACTACTATCCTCCACCTTCTTTAAGAACAATATTGCAAAAGGTGAGTGGTTAAGAAATTTTTCTCTCTTGGATGGGTATTCAAGTTACAACCATATACCAGTCTAAGAATTAGACTAGCATAAGATTTCATCTACCACCAAGTGGGGTACTTTTGCATATAGTAAAATGCATTTTGGACTAATTAACACTGGTGAAAATTTACAAAGAGTGATGGACATTCCCTTCAAAATATTTCTAGGAAGCTTTGTGTTGGTTCACCTCGATGAAATCAGCATTTTTTCGAAACATGCAGCTGATCACTCTTACCATCCTGAATATTGTTTCAAGAAGTGCAAAGAATATGCATGTCCTTGAACCCAAAAAATTGTATGTTCACTTTTGATCAAGGTAAATTATTAGGAACCATATTTTCAAAAGAGGGTTTATCTATTGACCTAAAAAGAGTGGAGGTTATTATGTCTCACTCTTGTCGTAGCTATAAGAAGGATTTGTAAAGATTCCTAGAAAGAATTAATTTCATGCCAAAGAAACTAGACTGGGTACCTACTACATATATGAAGAAAACACCCTTGCTTCCAATCTCATGAAGTATTAGGAAGGCCCTAAAGGTGTGTGGATTTTTTCATAGCTCAATAAATAGAAATGGTGTTGGTGTCTATGTGTTGTCGATGTCTCTAAATAGTGAAAATTCCTATTTTTCCTATAGACTTCAATTCAACTATACTAACAATGTAGCTGAGTAAGAATCTTTGATCCAAGGCCTCTGACTTGCAAAAAAAGAGGAATCAAAGTTTTACAAGTTTTTAGTGAGAATGATTTGGTCATTCATGATGGATAGGGATTGTTTCTGTCACAATTCCCTAATCATTTAATATTTTAATTGTCAACCCAAGAGTGTCTAAAGTTGTCTATGCTAAGAGTTGGATTGGTTTTGGGGGGGTGTTTATTGTTGGTTTGCTTTGTTAGGGGTGGTTCAGTTTTGTTCCTTCTTAATCGGGAGTGTCTCTACGCTATTCTTCTAATTCTTCCTTAATCAATCTTATTCTAAATCTTCTAAATGAAACAAATCATTCTAGATAAAAAATGTGTAGAGATGAGTCATATTCCAGCCTGGATCATATTATTAGGAATGGATGATTAACTTAATCTATCTTGCATAAAAATGAGAATCTATCTTAACTTGAATTCAAAATCTAATTTATCAGTAGAATTGGAATCTAACTAATTCAAAAGAAACCATTCCATTCCTCATTCATCCAATTTGTGGAGCAATAATTCCTTCTTTGTGCATAATCCATTAAGAATATAACTACTTATCATCGATTAATTAACTATTCTATCTTCAAACTAATGAATTGGAATTTAAACTAAGTTAAAATGAGAAGAATTCTAATTAATTAACATAGTAGTGGAATGAAAATCGTAACAATGCAATTATGATTTTAAGATCTATTCTAACATTATACTCATAAAATTATTCTGAAAGAAAACAAGAGCGAAGATGAAATATTAACTAACAAGATCACCTTCCTTCAAAGGAACAGACCCTACTCTGCCTCTAGAGGGATCTAACACAGAATTGGATCAACTTCTCTTCTTTATTTCCATAAAATTTTCCCAAAGAGGGGCGAAGTACAAAATGTTTCAACTAGGAATTGAAAAGTGAAATCTACTTTGAAATAAGAAAACTAATACATTCACGTTCTAACTTGAGACTGGATACATATATCCTTCTCTTATTTGAAAAGTGGGAAAATTCAGGAAATCTAATCAACTCTAGATTATTAAATACATTTGGAGTGCTTGAAGAAGAATTATGAGGATCTTATGATCATCTTCAGTTGGTGTTGAACAAAACTGTATAGGTGGAATGTATACTAGGTGGAACTGTTGTTTGGTTGAAAAGTAAGTCTATTGAGGTTGTTGAGTCATGATAGGTTAGCCACCAGTTTCATTTGAATAGAAAAATAGTTAGCACTTCATCTGATCCATAAATACTCTTCCAGTCATGAGTTAAATATACATAATAATGGAACAATCACAACATTTAATTCCATTCAATCATGCATTCAAATAAAATAAGAATTTATATAAAAGCATTCATATTCTAAGTCTTCATGCATAATTAAGTCCATAAATGAAGTATATAAAAGATAATATCATAATTTTTTAAGCCAAATATAAAGTGTCAAGTGTTAAACTTAGAAAACCTATGAGGTCTCTGCAAGCCCTCATCGTCCTCCCCCTCATGTTTGCAACCATGTTCTCATGGTTGCAAATTGATTACAATAGGGATGTCATCATTCATAGTTTTGATCCACAAGCCATAGTCAAAGACACCTCCTCTGTATTGGTTTGTTGTCTTGTGTTTATTGGCGAAGCCATGGTTCTATTCCAATTTATCATACTAGGCTTTCAAGACTTTTGCCGGTATCTTCTCTAGTGCATTGATTTTTGGAGTAGGATTAATGATGGAGGGGATCTTGAACCTCATCCCAATCCAAAATTCCTTCTATTATTGTATCAAAATGATTACATGCATAACTCTTATGAAACACCATTTGATATTATTTGTACTGATAGGCTCTCTTCTTTTTAATTGATCAAGAATGGAGTTAAATATTTCAATGCATGCTTGATGAGCTAAGTTAATGTTCCATCATCATCCTAGAAACATGCAATACTCTTCAATAAGTTAGACACATAAATGGGAACAACATCATTGAGTTTGGAAATGGATCTGGATTTTGCAATGTATTCAGCTGCAACAGGTGTCTCTCCTCTCATTGGCATTCCACACTTTTTATGTTCTTCTCTGTATTCTCCAATTCTTTTCCTCCATTCAATTTGATTATGCAGAAAAGAGACAAATGATCTAATTTGGAGTTCCCCAACATAAATTTTAAGAAGAGAATCATCTATTATCTCCCATAAGGAAAGCATGCTGATAAAATTCACACATCTTATTTTGAATACTTGGATGAATTTTAAAATAAGATTGAAGAAAATCATTGTCGGTCCTAAAATCAATAGTCCTCTATAGCACAAGTTGATTTAATTTCCATTTGAAAAACAAATCTCTAAGAAATAAACCATACATCCTTGAAGGTTTCCTAGTGGCTAGTAGTGCAAAGGCTATGTCCACCACTTCAGTTTCCCTCTTTTTTGCTTCATCTTTTTCTTTGGTAACTTATTCTATCTTATTCTGAAGTTGTACATTGAGTTTTTTGTATTTCATGGTAGTAAGGGAAAGATACCTTGGGCCTATGGAATTTTCTTGTGGTTTTTCCTCTAGTGGGGGTAAACTAAGTAATCTAGAAGATGAGAATATTGTATGCTCTGGTTCTTTCCTCTCAGGAGCTATCTGCTGCCTTCTTTCTATTTCTTCCTTCAATCTTTGAATTTCATTATCTTTTTTCTCACATTGCTCAGTCACCTTTCCTAGGGTTTCCTTTACACTTTCTAGTTGTGTAAACAACTAGTTTGTATCTTGTTGTAGTAGTGACTTCAATTTTTCTTCCTCTATTTGAGATTTTGAAATTTCTTCACCTTTTTGTTTCAATTTCATTTCTAGTATCATATTCTAAATTTTGTATTCTTACATCTCCCTTTCCAACCTGGATAACCTAAGTGAAAATTGAAACTATTTTTTTTCTTCTTTCATATGATCTAAATATTTATCAATCTTCTCCTGCTATTCTAAGGGTTTCTTTCCCTCTCTATGGAAAAATATTTCTTCTACTTGTTCCCTTGGCTGATTTGGAGAACTAGGGGTAACATCATGGATCTGGGTTTTCTCAAATATTTGGAATTCTGATAGTTCAATGTTTTCTTCCAACACTAGAGATAAAGGCTAAAAAACTTCTTTTTCAATAGGGGATTCTAGGGTAGTAGTAGGGTTTGGCATAGAAGTTTAGTTCATAAGGGTTTCTATAGATTGAGAATATTTGTCTTCTTTTTTAGGTTCTTCAGTCTCTAATTCCTCAACTTGAATTATGGGAGGATGTTTTTGAGCTTTCTTCTTTCTTCCTCTTTTCAATTTCTTTTTCTCCTCAAGTTTTTCAAGTTTTTCATCTTGTTTTCTTTTCTTTAGTCTTTCTTTCTTCTCAACCCCTTTCTTATTTTTACTACTTACTTCTTTAGGATCATATTCTTCTAAGGTTTCCATTTCTTTTTCTTTTCTTTTTCTAGAAGGCTCAAGTTTCTCAGAGCCTTATTTCTGAGGCCTCCCTACAGGTTTAGCCCTAATTTTCTTTGAGCTTTTTTTCTTTTCTACTTTCAAAGTTTTGGTTATGGGGGTTTTATAGATTCCATAGCTTTCACCCTCAGTATTCATTAAGAATTTCCTTCATTTTTTCTCACCATCTAGTTTTTGCATAAAATGATGGTAGAGAATTAAATGCATTAACCTATGGTGGGTAATCCTACTTTCCTTTTTTTTACATTTCATGGCCATATCACTAATTTGAGAAAACAAAAATGTAGGAAAATTTACTCTTACCTCTGGCTTAGCTTCTTCGTGACGAATATGAATGAGTAGCCGAAGAGCTGGTCCCAAAACTATAGAAAATTATCCCTCATAGGTCAAATACTTCATTAAGCAATGGACAATTGATGACTAGGGCTATTGGAGACTTCCTCTGTCAATGCCCTTATTTTTCCCTTTGTGAATTTGGAAAATGGGTAGAGGTTCTATGTCAACATGGAACATTTCTACAAGTTACTTTAAATCATGTTGACCTTACTTCACAATTTCTCCCTCAGCTAGAATTCTAGAGAATGCACTAATTACAGTGGTGGATACCTCAATAGATTCCCCTCACTATTGTGAAGTTGATGTGGAATTTTTTTACAAATTCTTGAATTACATCCCATTCATACCCTTCATACTTGAGAATGAGGTCCAATCATCCCACTTGCTGCAACCATCTTTTGGTTTCACTATCTGTAATGGCCTCTTTTGGTTCAGCCATCCACTTATAACCTATTTTTACAGACTGAGAATTCAAATATTTTGAAACAATTTAGGAAATATATGAAAGTGGCGATATTGCAGAAATGACGAGTTTCCTTTTCTTGGTGAATGAATATGAAATGATTCATAACTGCTCCTATAATTGGGTGTTAAATGTCCTTTACTCGCCATTATGTTCAGTTCAACCGAAGTACACTTTGCATGACTAGAACTTCTTGCCAACCAAATTATTTTAAAACTTGTTGATGAAAGGTGTTGGAAGTACATTCACCAATTTCATTGTAAAGATTAATTTTTTCTTTACACATCACTTCATAAACATTACATGAAAACTAAACAAGTGATGTCACCTCATATTTAAACCACTTAATAAATTGCATTTGGAATTTAACATGATGATACGACTTCTACAACAACTTTATGACACATAAATTAATGCATTTAAAATTTTGAAAATAAATACATCATATAAATGCCTACCTCTCATGTGAAATGACATCAATGTTGACATACGATATATTTTGACAGTGGAGTTAGCTGGAATAATCTTCGCTATTTTAAAAAATGATCAGAATCTATTAGATTTCACCAGGTTTGTACAGTGTACTTGATCATAGTTGATAAATGTAGCACTTTTTTCACTCATACCCCTCTCAAAATAAGAAGGTAGCATGTTGGACTCAACCCTTGTGGGAGCCCACTTTTATCCACATGTTGTCATGTCAAACCATAAAAATCTAGAACATCAAATGAACCTACACCTACACAATGAACAATCAAGAGCCATCAGGATCTTTTTGGTTCTACAAGGAGCCATCAAAATCTATCTAGATCTATACCTACAAGAGACAAGAAGGGTAGGAAAATCTTTCTTTTTTTTTTTATTATTTTTCGGAAGGTAAACTGCCATTTCTGGTTTTCAATTTACTTTCTTTATTTAGAAGGTAACCCACCATTTCTAGTTTTCAATTCACCTTATTTATTCATGACAACTGAAAATTAATAAGGACAAAACACTTCACTTAAAAAATAAAAATATTCCTTGGTAAAATGTTCTATCCTCAACTGAAGTTCAATTGTAAATTCTTCTTTTGATGTTGGTTTATGATAAAGCCTAAGCCTGTGTCCATTTACCAACATTGTCTTATTTTCTCCATCAATAGATGCTAATTAAGAAGCTCCATTCTCAAAAACTTGTTTAATCTCATATGTTCCAAGCCATCTAGTATGCAACTTCCCTTTGAATTCCTAAAAGCATGAATCAAACAGTAATGCCCAATCTCCTACAACAAATTGTTTACTGTGAATATTCTTATCATGCCACTGTTCTTTTGATTATTAATGATCTTTGTTTGATGCAAAGCTTTCATCCTCATTTCATCTAACCTATTCAACTGCATCACTCTATTTTTTTGTGCTTCAGTCAGGTCTATACCCACTTTTAAAGTTCTAAGTGTTTCAATAGGCATCTTCCCATAAACTAACTCATGGAGAAAAACATGTAGTTTTTTTCCATGTTGTGTTATATTCCCATACAATTTTTGTCAATCTATCAGACCAATCACTCTTTTGATATGAAACTTTCTTTGTGAGTATATTCTCCCATTCTCTATTGTTCATCTCCACCTTCCCATTTGCTTGAGGATGATATCATGATGACTTCCTATGTTGAACTTGTTGAACAGTCTAAATAACTGAGAGGGGGGTGAATCAATTATCATAAAACAACTTTCTTTTATTTAATTAATCTAAAATAGACTTATATCAATCAAAAAATAATCAAATAGATATGAACATGAATGCACACAACAACATCAAGCACAATGAACACCAACATTTACACGGAAACCCAAGAAGGTAAAAACCACAAAGAATGATAATTCTCAGTTATAAAACACTGGTTAAGGTGATTTTTACAAAGGGCTCACTTCCAACTTTCTCACTAAAGGTAAGGCTCACTACCAATGGGCTCACTGCTTGGCTATTATAGCTAAAGATAAAAAGGCTCACCACCAAAAGAGAATGGCTCACGGCCTAATTATTACAAAAACAAAATAGTCTTATTGAAAAAAAGTGAACTAATGAATTTGCATCCACATATGCATGAATTAGTTCTAATTAAGAGCACAATAACTATCTCCAACAGATCTGGTCAAGAATCTTCTACACAACTTCCTCGCACAACCTCTGCAAAATAGATTGCTTCTTCCTTTACACCCTTTTATCTACTCACACACACCATACTCCACTCTTCTTTCTTCATCGAAAAAAAACTTTTACTTATACCATTTCATGATTTCATAATCTCCTAAGTCAGCCAACCATAATGTCCTCATAGTCTTCAAAGTTGACCAAATGCAATTTGAATTAGATCACCACAAAACATGTTGGCTTAAAGAACAACCTCAAAATATTCAATAAGACCTTGCACACTAGCATCAAACCCGAAAGATAGGTCCCATATAAAGATCTTCTTACCACATTACCAAGGGACCCATAAATAGGTCATACATAAGATAGGTTCATTACATCACATAACTATCAAAAGACAACAAACTTTGAATTACATGAAATATATTTTAGAGCCAATGGGAATACCACAACCAAGACCAAATCTTGATTATCATCAATTTTAGTATCAACTGGACAAACACAATTGGACATACCAAAACTTGTAACATGCTACATGAATGTTCGGATATAAAAGTTACCTGGAGCAAGCTTTGAGCACAATAGCCAACATCAACATATTAGAATTCATTATTCTGCATTAAATGTCTTCCATATATGCCCCAAAAAGAAGGATTTCCATATCCAGATCAAAGATAACATCCACACTACACAACATCAAAGCATACAATAGGATAGATCATTTTTGTATATTATCCAGAGCACAACCTTTCAGATCTAGGTTTTGACATCAATGAAAACAATGCTAAATCATCTCAACAATCTCCCCCTTTGGCATTGATGCAAAAACAACAAAAACTCAAAAACATAAAACTCCAAAACTCCAAGCACTCCCCCTTAGACAAGCAATTCAATACCTCTTCTTGTTTTTGTTTTCTCTTCATTTTTCTCCCCCTTTCTTCCATCAAAAGCAAAGGGCCAAATAAGAACATTTAGGAGATCAAGTTAAAATAACACTTTTCACATGAAAAATCTTATTGTACCTCTCTCACAGTTGGAGATAGGCATTGTCATTCACAATCCTTTGCATCAGAAAGTATCTTGGAGAGATGATCCAACCAGACCTCAACAATTTATTTGACCAACCAGAAAGTTTTAACCAAATCTTCCCTCTATCTTTGAATACACAATAACTCAGCTTGCAATTCTCCAACTTTTATTCTCTATTTTCCATGGGTATGTGCAGGATAATGATGGGCCAAAAAGTGGTGATATGATGGGTATGTGTAGGGTATGTGGCTGATGAATTTTTTTACCCAAAATTGATGAAACAAAAAAGGTTTTTAAAGAATATTCTCAGCTTTCCCCCAATATAAATTATGCTTTACTTTGAATTTAATAAATAATTATTATTCATTTTCTATTTGAATTACGACTAAAGTTCTGATTGATAGGCTGATTAAAAAAATCTATAGCTTTCAAACAATATCACATTTTTTGATTCTGAAACATGTGTCACATTCTATGCTTCTTATACTATAGGATTAAAAAAAAAATTGAACTTCATGAAGTTTTGACCAAGTTAAGGTGGTCAGACATGCGAGTTTTTATATTTTTTAAAAGTTGTAATAAAAAAATCATAATTAATTATTATTTGGAAAAAAATTACAAAAAAATATGCATCACATCGGGACATGAGTCCTCTACTTATATCTAAAATATTATAAAAAAATATTATCATTTTATTATGGTTAGGGTGGTCAAACATACACCTACTTCTTTTTTCCCTGTAATTTAAGTACTATTGCATTGAAATTTCAAATTTTCACCAAATAGATTTTTTTAAAAATAAACCTAGTAGTTTAGAAACTACATTCAATTTTTCTACAGATTCTATTTTTACATATTTTTGAAATAATATAGATAACTTATTCAATTTTTTTATGTCAAGTTGCCTAACTCTGATTTTTCTAATTTTTTCGTCACTTAAGGGCCTATTTTTTACATGATGATCTTGCACATACCCCCATATTTATCTTTGAAGTCAAAACACTTCCCGATATCATTCAATTCAGATTCAATAGCTTCAGTTCTGCTTCTAAAATTATCAACAACAACAGGGCACCGAAGACAATACCTGTAGATGTCAGACATCTCCTTAATGCATTCTCTTGTCTCACCAATGTCTTTGGATAACTTTTGTTTGGCTTTGACACACCTCTCAATCATAGCTTAGAACTTATGTCCTTCAAATCCTTCCCACATCAACCTTTCTTCAACAACTTCTACCAGATCATCTAGTAACAAGTCAGAAACATCTGAAACAGTAATACCCTTTTTGAGTAGATAATCAACTAAGGCATCATCAATTCTAAGCCTACTAATCGGAGAGCAGTCATACCAAATTTCACCAATCTTTTTTATATCACCTTCATCCAACAAAAAACACACTTCATCTAGATCGAAAGAGCCTGATCTAGGCAGAGAATTTTCTTCCTTCTCCTTCTCTTCTGAGATAGAAATGACATCCTTTGTGTTAATTTTTCTCCTTTTAGATTTCAGAGGGGAATCACCAATGACAACCTCTAACTCTTTAATTTATTACCGAAGGAGGAACCCTCCTCAAACTGACTAGATACTATCACACTGGAGCACAAATTCATCTGCAAGGATGAGAAATAAACTTTGCATGTGTTTGCTTTATCTTCCATACATTCCAAATAGTTGTAAACTTGCTTTCTGACAGGGATGCCAAACTTCCACTTAACATTCTCCTTTGACAATAGTGAACTCAAAAAATAAAATACTAAGCATGTGACCAAAGACCCAAACTAGAGAGGATAAATCTCAACCAAAGACATTTTGACATTCTCAATAAGGTTTTCCATTATGAGGCGACACAATTCAAACTACTTATTTTCCTTCAACACCTTATGTGCAAGATATACAACAATAGCCGAAATAGAACCTTCACAATTTCTGAAATAGATTTTGTAAGAGATAGCGTAAGCAACATACCTCACTATAGGATCAAAAATAGTGTTTATCAGCAGAGCTCGAGGGGTCTTTGTCGATACTAGTAATTTCCTCCACATCTATGGATTTCACTATTTTCTTCCTAGGGAGGTCACCAACACTACACAATCTAGTAATAGCTTCAATGGATTCCTTAGTGATTGAATAAGGTTTGTCAAAAACAATGTTGCCATCCTTGAATTGACTCAACAAGAACAAGATAGTCTCTTTGTTGACAAACTAGGGAAATTCTCCCCATAAATCCATACCCAGAGCACTTACATTATGCAATTCATCAGAATTCAACCCTAGTTCCATTTCCTTCATCTTTTGATGATCAAATTCTTCCAACTCTACTCCCTTCGGCCTTAGTGGAATACCACCACTCGATTCTTTATCAATAGATTCCATCGTTGTGCTTATCTTCTTCAATCTTTTATTGCTATGTGAAACTTCTTCTTCTTCTTTACAATCTATGAGAAAGGTTTTGAAAACTCCACCTTTTAACCTTAATTACTCATGATGAACTTTTTGCCAAAAACTTACATCAATGATGTCATCAAATGTACTTCACTTTTTAATCAACCGGATCAAACTTAGTCATGTCGAAAACACATCAATATTTCTTTGGAAAGGGGGAACTGATAGGATATGCATTGCAAAAAATCCCCCTGATCCAAGGTAGTTGGCTCAGATTCTGGAAGAGTTTGTACCAGGTTTCGATACCACAAAAGAGTTATCTACACCCATTTCCTTTTTCTTCCACACCATGATGGTCTTCTTCTTAGTTTATTCTGCAACCTTCTTCTTTTTTTTAGGATTTTTCAGAGCAACATATCTACATGTGTTAGTATATTGTCCATGTTGACTGCACTTGTAACATCTTTGTTTTGACTTAACTAAGTGAACTGTAGATCTGCATTGATTAGATTTATGACCATAACCATGGGATAAATAGAAATTACCATGAAAGAGATTATTTGTTTCATTCCTTCTAACTAGATTAGATAATTCACTTCTGTAAAGACTTGCTTTGTGTCCAAAATTGTGATAGTTAAAGCATTGAGTACTCGGTTCCTTCTTGCTTCTACACTCTACAACCTTATGTCCAAAGTTCTTGTGTAGAAAAAAATAGTCGTTAAATGATAAGTACCTTTGAGCATTCAGTTTCCTGACTGGAGGTCTTTTAGGTGTTCTAGAGATTTGGACCATGCTTGTTACACCAGATCTCGCTTCATCTTCAACTACTTTGTCTTCACCCTTAGTTGTCTAATTTGATCTTTCACTAGAGAATCCAAGTCCTCCCTTATCCTTGTGACATTTTTGTAGAGACAAGAGTTGATCTAGAATTATGCTACTTTCATATACTCTTGCTTCTGTTTTCAGCCTTCTTAACTCTTTATCCAACTTCTCATTTTATTTTGATTTCTATTTGATGGTATCCTTGATATTTTCTTTAGTCTTCTTCCATTCTTCCATTTTTTGTTTGATAGTATCTTTGATATTTTCTTTAGTCTTCTTGCATTCATCCAGTTGATTCTTTAAATCCACAATGCTTTCCTTTGACTCCTTTACTTCCTGGCAGACCTCTTTGTGTCTTGCTTTGAATTTCTATATTTTCTCCATTAGCTTTAAGATACAAGCATTTTCTTCCTTGAGGTTTTCTTTCAATTCTTCATTTTCAGATTCCATGCTTTCCATATCATCTAACACTATCTTTAGTTCTTCCTCAAAGTGATAAGCTCTTGCCATCTGTTCAAACTACCAAGATATCCCTTACGCGGTTAAGCTCTATCTCCAAAGGACCAAGCTCTGATACCAATTGTTGAATAGTCCAAATAACTGAGAGGGGGGTGAATTAGTTATCATAAAAAAAATTCCTCTTCTTTAATTACTCCAAAACAATCTTATATCAATTATAAAATAATCAAACAGATATGAACATGAATGCACAAATCAACATCAAGCACAATGAACACCAGAATTTACGTGGAAACCAAAGAAGGGAAAAGCCACAGAGAATGATAATTCTTAATTATAAAACATTGGTTAAGGTGACATCAGTTAAGGTTATTTTTACAAAGGTCTCACTACCAAATTGCTCATTGTAGGTAAGGCTCACTACTGATGGGCTCACTGCCTAACTATTACAACCAAAGATAAAAAAAGGCTAACCAAAAGAGAAATGCTCACTACCAGTAGGCTCACTACCCAATTATTACAAAAAAAAAATAGTATCACTAACAAAAAGTGAATTGATGAAGTTGCATCTACATATGCATGAATTCAGTTCCAATTAAGAGCACAATAACTATCTACAACAGATCCGGTCAAGAATATTCTGCACACCTTCCTCGCACAACCTTTGCAAAACATATTACTTCTTCCTTCCCACCCTTTTATTTGCTTGCACACACCATATTCCACTCTTCTTTCTTCATGAAAAAACAATTTTTACTTATACCATTCCATGATTTCATAATCTCCCAACCATAATGTCTTCATAGTCTTCAAAGTTGACCAAACATAATTTGAATTAGATCACCACAAAGCATGTCAGCTTGAAGAACAACCTTGAAATATTCAATAAGGTCTTGCACGCTAGCACATGACCCAATAGATAGGTAACACATAAATATATTCTTACCATGTTACCAAGGGACCCATAAATAGGTCATACATAATATAATTTCATTACATCACATAATTATCAAAAGATAGCAAACTTTGAATTACATGAAATATATTCCGGAGCTAATGGGAATGCCACAACCAAGACCAAATCTTGATTATCATCAATTTCAGTATCAACTAGAGAAACATAATTAGATATACCCAAACTTGTAACATGTTACATGAATGTCCAAATAGCAAGGTTACCTAGAGTAAGCTTTGAGCACAATAACCAACATCAAAAGATTAGGCTTCATTATTCTGCATTAACTATCTTCCATAGATGTCCCAAAAAGAAGTACTCCCATATCCGGATCAAAGATAACATCCACACTACACAACATCAAAGCATACGATAGGATAGATCATTTATATATATTATTTGGAGCACAACCTTCTAGATCCAAGTTTTGATACCAATGAAAAAAATTCTAAATCATCTCAACCACTTCTCAACATAATTTGATATCTCTGAAGAAATGCCTAAAGCATCAAAGACATAAATTGTGGTCCTTGATTTGATACAAGTGTTCTAGGTGCTCCATACCTCTATAGAATTTTTTTATATAATAAATATGCAACTCTTTCTTCTTTAGCAGCTGGTAGCACCTTGACCTCCACCCATTTGGTGACATAATCAGTACACACAAGGATGTAATGACTTCCTTTTAACGGTGGATCAATGGGACCAACAAAGTCGATTCCCTATTTCTCAAATGGTTCTAAGGAAACTTGTGTTTGAAGTAGCATTTTTGTAGAGCATGTGGGCCTCCCCATTCTCTAACATTGATCACAATGCCTGATGTAGTGATTTGCATCCTTAGTCATTGTTGGCAAAAAATAGACTGCTCCAAGATTCTTATGTACTGTTCTTACTGTGGAATAATGTCATACTATGGAATAATGTCCTACACCTGGTTCAGTATGGCATGCCTTCAAGATATCATAAAAATCTATTTCTGAAACAAATCTTCTCATGATAGGATCTAGACACATTTTAAATAGTAAACCATTAATCCATTCAAATTTAGAACTTTCTCTAATTAATCTATTTTACTGCTTAGATGAAAAATAAGGACATTTCCTAGTTACTAAATAATTAGCAATATTAGCAAACCAAGGCGATGGAATTGATATGGAAAATAGGTGTTCATCAGGAAATTCATCTTCCACTGGTTCATTATTTCCCTGTAAAACCACTCTAGAAAAAAATTCAGCCACCACATTATCTTTTCCTGGTTTATCAACTATTGTTATATCAAATTCTTGTAATAACAACCATCGAATGATGTGTCCTCCTACCACAACCTTATTCATCATGTATCGAATGACTGCATGGTTTGTATGAACAATTTTTTTATAACCAGTAATATAATTTCTAAATTTATTAATGGCACAGACAACTGCTAAAAAATCATTTTCAGTAGCGGTGTGGTGCAGGAGCACCTGGTGGATTTCATGCTTCCATGAGGCCATTTTGTAAAAATTGATTTAGTTTTATTTTTGAAGCATGTAATAAGGTCATTTACACCATATTGAATGTGTTTGAGTCAGTAAATAGGTTATTAGGTGGTTCATGAGTTCATTTTGCAAATGTTAAAAGTGTAAAATGTTGTCATGTTACAAAAATGCAAAATGGGAAGATGAAAGGTCAAGGTTAGTTAGTAGTTGAAAATTTGGTTTGTAACTATTGAAACAAGTTTTAAAAGGCATAAAAGACCTTGTATGGTCAAACCAAGGGTTAGAGGTTGTTTGGTGATAATTTGAAGCAATGAAGTTCACTAATTTTTCAAAATCTGAACATTAATTTGTTACTGCAGTGAATTGTATGGCTTGTACAACCTTCATGGCATGATTACAGTTATTTTATGTCATAGTATTGGTTTCTAGAGAATTTTTGTTTTTGTCTCACATGATTTCATGTAAAATTGAGCAAGTTATGGTGTTTTTAGTGAAAACTATTGAAAACCCCAACTAGGGCAAGCAGTGAGTTAAAAAAATGCATAACATTTCATCCCACTGATAGAAACTCTTCAAAATTGGTAAAAAAAAATATTTTTAGGTGTACTTTGATTCTACAAAGTGGCAGGAATAGAAGATAATTTTTGGTGTCGCTTGTGTGATGCCCTAGGCTAGAAAAGCATGATTTTTGAGCAAATATGAAGCATGGGTGTTAGAGTTTGATGAAAGACTTAGGGAACTATATTTTTGATGGTTTGGTGAGAATGTGTAGGTCATATTTTATATTTTTGAGGTGATATAGCAAGTGGGTAAAACTTGGAATTGATAGAACCAATAAGCACCTATGCCTACAAGCCTAATTGGGCCTTAAACAAGCGAGACAATCAAAGTTTGAGGTATTTTTTACAAAGTAACCTATACCCATTTCAAGATATGTTTTAAAGTGGCCAAAAGGGTACCTAAATATTTCATTATAGTCTTGGAAAGAGGTCTTCATCAAGATATATGAATGACTATTCATTTTGAAGGTTTACTAAAATATGAGGTTGTTTGAGAGGAAGGAACTCATAGAAAGAGTCAAGGACTTCTTGGGTGGATAAGTTGAGTTTATTAGGTCATGGATGTTGGTGTGAATAAGTCTTGTACCTAGTTTATTCCTTTACTAGGGACTTAGGGGACTTAATTCACATGTTAAGTTTACTTAGGATATTAGTTGTCATATCTAGATAAGTATTAGTTGTCTTATCTAGAATTTCCACTTTCCTAGGTAGTTATGAGTTAGTTGTCTCATGTGATAGGATTAAGACACTTGTCATGATCTTGTCTTATCCTATCTCTCATCCTTGCCTTTATAAGCAAGGCATCTCTAGCATATTTGTTAATAGATGGCATATAGCATTGTATAGTATTGCATTGATCATATTGTATCATATTGCAATCCTTGTTTGGTGGAATAGCATCTTCCATTGTTGCTTCTCTCTATCTCTTGTGGAGGTTCTTTGGCGTTGCAGATTGAAGATCTTGGGTTGTTAACTCCAACATGGTATCAGAGCTTTGAATCTGGCAAGCCCCTTCCATTTCTTTATTAGAGAGTTTCCATCAATTTCTATTGTCATTTTTTGAGTTCTTGTATCCTATATTGCATGCTTGCATTTTGGTGAGATCTGGTGATTGCAACATTTTTGGCTATAGTGGTAGTATTTTAGGCTGTCCCATTGCGTCCAAGAGGCTCGAAAAAGTCAGATCTGGCTTTTGTTTCACTTAATTTCATCACCATTTGCAGCTTTGGCAAAGAAGGGTTTCGAGCTCAGATCTGGTGAACAACTTTTTACAAGTGCACTTTGAGCCAAAAATAAGTCTTCCATTGCGTCCAGGTGGCCGTTTCCAATTTTTTTGATATATAATTTGCCTATATTCGGCAAAAGTTGTCTTCGGAGCAAAATTTTTTTAGCCGAGGAGTCGTACGGCCCCCCCTGCAGGTACGCATGTCGTCAGAAAATTTTTCAAAAAAAAATTTTAAATTTCTCTTTTTCTGTCGGCATTTTATTTTTTTTAAAAAAATTTCAAAAAAATATAAAAATTTTAAGCGCTTCAAAAATTTATATAAATTTTTTTAAGCCGAAACATTTAGTTTGTTTACAGTCGCGGGTTTACACCCACCAGCCCGTGACTTAAAAGCCACCAGCGGTCTTCCTTAATCCGCTCCGGTACTGCCACCTCGCCGCCAAACGGTCTGGTAACGCCAGCGGCGAGAACGACCGCCCGCAGAAGCCGCCCGGTGCTGCCAGCAGTTAAATCCACCGCCGGATTTTTTTGCGGGCCCACTGGTCACATTGCCGACCGCCGGTTAGCCCCAGGGCTTATTTTTTGCACCTGTTTAGCCTTCAGTGCCTAAAATAGGCATTTTTTTCATTTTGCATAACTTTTCGCCACGAAGTCGGATTTTTGCAAACGAGATATCGTCGGAAAGTGGTTCGACGAACTTCACAGTGGTGCAGGTGAATTTTCTAGATTTTCCATTTTTTGCCAGATTTTTCAGCTTGAAGGTACAAGCGCATTTATTGCTTGTTCTTGATGTAACTTTTGCCAACGAAGTCAAAATTTGGCAAACTTTTTTTTGAAATTGATCAGAAAATCGCAAGGAATCTGTTTGTAACCTCTGTTTTCAGCTTTGCAAGCTCCTTATTCTGAAAAATTGTAAAAATCACCGTGTGTTATAAACGGTTGATTTGAGCTTGTCACTTGTAAAATTGCAAGAAATTGTTCATTGTAATTTGCTGGGGGGGTTGCAAAATCAGTTTTTAATACATTCTGGGGGGGTGAAAGGCACAATTTAAGTGCCACATTGTCCTTTTCTTTTGGTGAATCATGGCAGATCTAAGGCAAATTGAACCACTCACTCCACACAATTATCATACATGGAAGCTAAAAATGACTCAATTGTTACAATCTAAGGGTCTATGGCCAATGTTAGATGCAGAACAACCTGAATTTACAAGGGATTATGAAAAGTTTGTCCATAGATGTAAAATGGATGAAGCAAAAGGGCTCATTGGCTTACATGTATCTGATAATCTATTGTTTCATATTTCGGAGTGCAAAACACCTAAGAATGTTTGGGACAAACTTGAAGAATTGTATGGTAAAGTAAATCATTTCAGAACCTTGCAACTTCAAGCAGAACTTCAATCCCTCTCTCCAGATGCGTTTCCTTCAATGCAGGATTTTCTTGCTCAATTCAAGATGATTTTGTCACAGTTGAAAGGATGTGGACATGATGTATCTAGTAATGAATATATCTTCTTGATTCTGTCTAAGTTAAAGGGCCCTTATCAAGTGTTTTCTTCTACTTTCTATTCAACTATGGATGCAATAGGGATAGATTACAAAATGCCTACATTTGAGTTGTTTTGTGAGCGTCTTACTAGGGAGGAGGCCAAGTTAATTCAATTGGATGCCTTACCTAATTCTAAGAATCATGCTCTAATGGCTCAATCATCCAAGGGTAAAGGAAAGAACAAGAAGAAGCCCAAATCAGAATCATCTTCTGGTAGTGAGAATCCCTCCAAACCGAAGCCGAAGAACAATCAGAAGTCCACTCAATCTCCTTCTTCTTCTACCTCTGGAGATTCTTCCTCCAAGTCCAAGAAAAAGAACGGAGATCCTTGTTCATTTTGTGGCAAAATTGGACATGATGCATCTCATTGCTTTAAGAGATTAGAGGCCTTAGAGGAAGCTATGAAGAAGCACAATATTTCAGTGGCTAAGCCTTCTTCAATGGGCAAAGGGCAAGCTCTTTCTGCACGAGCTATGCATTCACCTTCAGATAGTTGGATTCTTGATTCAGGTGCCTCACATCACATGACAAATTCACGTGATCTTCTTGATTCCATAGTTCATACTTCTACTTCTCAGATTGCAGTTGGGAACTCTTCACAGATTCCAGTTTTGGGGACAGGCTCCGTTCAAATGCTAGATGGGTGCATTGAGGATGTTTTACTTGTTCCTGATATTTCAGCGAATCTTCTTTCCGTATATCAGATTTGTCATTCTGGAGATGGGAAGTTAGTTGAGTTTTCTCCACAAAATGTGACTATTAGACAGTTGCAAGATCCTGAGAAGGTTGTCGCAACAGGAGTAGTTGATCATGAGAATCATTTGTATCGATTTGATGGATTTGAGTCTACATCAGGTTCATGTTTTGTTGCTCATGCTGATTCAATGAGCAAGCTTTGGCATGAGAGATTTGGACACTTGAATTATAGATATCTTCAGCAAATGAAAACACATAACTTAGTGGTTGGTCTTCCTAAGATCACCTGCAGTGATGGTGTTTATCAAGGATGTGTACTTGGCAAGCAACATCAAGATCCTTTTCCTAAGGGTCACGCTACACGTGCAACCACACCCCTTGAGTTGGTCCATAGTGATCTTATGTCATTCCCAACTCCTTCTTTTTCAGGGGCCAAGTATGTGCTAACATTCATTGATGATTTTTCTCGCAGGACATGGGTCTACTTTCTGAAGCTCAAGAGTGATGTCCTCACCAACTTCAAGACTTTCAAATTATTTGTGGAGAAGCAGTCAGGTTTTTCTCTTCGACAGATACGCACTGATAATGGGGGGGAGTATGTCAATCAGGCATTTCAGGATTTTTGTAGTGCGCATGGTATTCTTCATCAGCACATAGTTCCTCACACTCCTCAGCAGAATGGTGTCACAGAGAGAAAGAATAGGACTCTCAGGGAAATGGCCAATTGTATGATTCAGTCTAGGTCCATGGATCCCGCTTTTTGGGCCGAAGCTATCAATTGTGCCAACTATATTCAGAATCGTATGCCCCACAAGGCAGTGCGAAATATGACCCCTGAGGAGGCTTGGTCTCATCGCAAGCCAAATGTTTCCTTCTTTAGAGTATTCGGTAGTGAGGCTTGGGCATTCATTTCGAATGGTCAGCGTAAATCCATGGAGAAGAAGAGTCAACGTTACATCTTTGTTGGCTATTGTGAGGATGTGAAGGCATACAGATTGTTTGATCCTGACACACGAGAGGTTCATTTCCGATGCGATGTTCAGTTTTCTAAGACCTTCACCCAGCTAGATCCTCCTTCAACTTCTTCATCACAACCTACTCAGTCTTCTTCAGTTGATGATATTTTGCTACTTGAGGAAGATTTTGATGATGGTCTTGATGAACCTCCTCCTCACTCACCCACTAGGCCACGATGGGCTCGAGTTACTCTTGAGGAGGCTGGTCCTCTTGTTGGTGATCCCACAGACACTCGCCGCACTCGTTCTCAGACTTCTGGAATTAGTCTTTTGAGTCATGCAGTTTCAGATGATCCTCAGAAGTTTTCAGATGCTTCAGGTATTCCAGAGTGGGATAGTGCTATGGATGATGAGTATTCTTCTTTGATGAAGAATCATACTTGGGATCTTGTGCCTCTTCCTAAGGGAAGAAAGTTGGTTCGGTGCAAGTGGGTGTATTGTACCAAGTATGCAGCAGATGGTTCCATTGACAAGTACAAGGCTCGTCTTGTTGCAAAGGGGTTTTCTCAGGTTGAAGGGATTGACTATTCCGAGACCTTTGCTCCTGTTGCCAAGATGGATTCTATTCGCCTTGTCCTTGCTATAGCTACATCACAGGGATGGTCAGTATATCAGATGGATGTGAAGAGTGCTTTCTTGCATGGGGATCTTCATGAGGAGATCTATATGGAGCAGCCACCAGGTTTTGTGCAAGACTCTTCACTTGTTTGCAGGCTTCGACGTTCATTGTATGGTCTCAAACAAGCCCCTAGGGCTTGGTATGAGAAGATGGATAGTTTCTTGCTTGCTTCCGGCTACACTCGCTGCCATTGCCATTCCGATCCCACAGTTTATACACAGAGACATGGAGAGGATCTACTTATACTTGTGCTCTATGTGGATGATTTGATTCTCACAGGGAGTTCTACTTCCATGATTCAGAGTACACAGCGAGCATTGATGGAGCGATTTGATATGACTGACCTTGGTCTTTTGCATTACTTCCTTGGTCTTCAGATTCATCAGACTTCTGAGGGGATCTTCATTTTCCAGCAGAAGTATGCTCTTGATTTGCTTCAGAGATTTGGCATGGTTGATTGCAAGCCTGCCCCTACTCCATTCCAGTCAGGTGTTGTACTATCTTCAAATTGCACTACTCCTACAGTTGATCCTACCTTGTATCAGCAGTTAGTTGGCAGTCTTTTGTACTTGACACATAGTCATCCTGATATTTCCTTTGCGGTTGGACTTGGCTCTCGTTTCTCACAGGAGCCTCATGAGAGTCATTGGAAAGCCGCCAAGCGTATCTTGAGATACATTCAGGGCACTACTCATTTTGGCATTCACTACACTTCAGGTGCATCTTAGATTGTGGGCTTCACTGACTCTGATTGGGCTGGTGATGTCAATGATCGAAGTCTACTTCGGCTTTGTCTTTGCCTTGGTTCTGGTCTGATTGCATGGTCATGCAAGAAGCAGACTGCTATTGCATTATCATCAACAGAGGCTGAGTATCGAGGTGCTGTGTTGGCTAGTCAGGAGGTTTTGTGGCTTTGTCAGTTGATGACTGAGTTCAGATTCCCTTCCACTCAGCCCACTACTCTTTGGTGTGACAATCAGAGTGCCATTCATATTTCATGCAACCCAGTGGAGCATCAGCGGACTAAGCATATTGAGATCCACATGCACTTCATCAGGCAGCTCATCCAGGATGGTGTTCTCAGCTTGGAGTATTTGCCTGGATCAGCAGGTTGCAGACATCTTCACTAAACTTTGGCATCGCCTCGTTATCTTCAGTTGCGATTGATGCTTGGGGTGAAGGAAGTTGTCCTTGGGGGTCTTGAGGAGTCCTCCTTCCTTCATTAGTTTTCTTTGTTTCTTTTCTCTCTTTTGGAGAGGAGTTTTCTCCCACAGGGTTTTTCTCCTTTTCTCTGCTTGTGAGAGTTTTTTTGTTTTGTACATGGGTACCTCATCAAGCCTAGTTGCCGGGACCCATCTTTTGCATTATGCATTGGTTTGTACCTCCCTAAGTTGCACTTAAGGGGGGGTGTTGGTGTGAATAAGTCTTGTACCTAGTTTATTCCTTTACTAGGGACTTAGGGGACTTAATTCACATGTTAAAGTTTACTTAGGATATTAGTTGTCATATCTAGATAAGTATTAGTTGTCTTATCTAGAATTTCCACTTTCCTAGGTAGTTATGAGTTAGTTGTCTCATGTGATAGGATTAAGACACTTGTCATGATCTTGTCTTATCCTATCTCTCATCCTTGCCTTTATAAGCAAGGCATCTCTAGCATATTTGTTAATAGATGGCATATAGCATTGTATAGTATTGCATTGATCATATTGTATCATATTGCAATCCTTGTTTGGTGGAATAGCATCTTCCATTGTTGCTTCTCTCTATCTCTTGTGGAGGTTCTTTGGCATTGCAGATTGAAGATCTTGGGTTGTTAACTCCAACAATGGATACCCTGTGAATTGTTTCCAAATATTTGGTTGAGTATTTGAGTCATAGAAACCATTTTGGAGCTTGTAGTCTTGAGTGAACAAGAGGGGTAATTTGGGACAGTCAAAAGAAAATCTTATATTTTGTGAAATCTGAGTTCTTGCGAGTTATTGTTGGGTTTTTTATGTCATTCCCACATATTCTAAAGTGTTCCTAGAGTTTGGTGAATAATTCCAAGTGTTGGTGGCCCTTTGAGAGTTGTATCCTTATTTGAACCATGTTATGTTGAAAGAGAGTAGTGCCTTTATGATGAACCCATTGTTGTGAAATATGCCTCTATTAGATTGAGTTTGAACCCCTTCCTCTGCATCATGGTGTAATTATACTTAGTTGGGCTAATATTTTTACTTATATAATAAATGGAATGCATTGCTCCTGATTCATCCTTTTGTCCAAGGATTGCTCCAATCACAAAATTAGATGCATCTACATTTATCTGAAATGGTTCACCCTAGATTTGCCCAACTATGACAAGTGAGGTTGTTAGGGCTTGTTTATATCATCAAAGGATTGTTGACACATTATAGTCTAGAGAAATTTTGAATCCTTTTTTAATAAATTAAACATAGGACCTATAATTTTACTAAACCCTTCTATAAACCTTCTATAATAACCAGCATGTCCTAAAAATCTTCTCACCTCAGTCTGATTTCGAGGTTTGGCATCTGTAGAATAACTTCAATCTTCTTAGGATCTACCTTGATTCCTTTCGAAACACGATGTCCTAACACAATTCCTTTAATCATCATTAATAAAAAAAATTCATGGTTCAATGATAACCTATGCTTTTTGCACCTATTCAAATCTTTATTCATATTATTCAAAGATCCCTCATAAGTTTTACCATGGACTGTAAAATCATCCATATATACCTCCACACATGTTTCTATTAAATCTACAAAAATGGCAAGAACAACATTTTGAAATGTTGCAAGTGCATTACATAGTCCAAAAGGAAAGACTCTATAAGCATAGGTACCCCATGAGAAATTAATGTTTTTTTTATCCTGATCTTCCAAAGCTACATGAATCTAGTTATACCCACTAAAACCATTAAGAAAATAAAAGTAACTACTACCTAATAAGTTATCCAATAATTGATCTATAAAAGGCAGTGGAAAATAGTCTCTCTTAGTAGCCTTATTCAACTCCTTGTAATCCACACATACTCTCCATTTACCATTTTTCTTAGGCACTATTACTAGTGGAGAAACCCATTTACTGTTCGAAATAGGATAAATGAATCCCACCTAGAGAATTTTTTCTATTTTTAACTTCACAAATTATCTTAATGCAGGGTTAATCCTTCTCTAAGCTTGTCTTACAGGTTTAACATCCTCAGTGTAAATTTGGTGTGTACAAATATCATGATGAATCCCTCTCATGCACTTATAATCCCAAGCAAATGCTTCAGTATTCTTTTCTAAAATCTCTTTTAGATCATCTTCTTGCTTAGTTGATAAGGACCCATTAATGAGTAAAGTCTTATCTGTTTGCACTAAGATTTTCTTAGTCTTATTTGGAAGAGTGGAGGGGTATCCAATCGAAGTGTTTAAAGGACAGGGATGTGGAAAATTTTTATGGAGCAATTGGTTATGATTTGAATTAGAATTCATGATATTAGTTAGAGGGAAGTGATCTTGATCATTAATAATATCATAAACTTCAAGGTTTCCTTCTTCCTCATCCATACATTATTGATACTCTTCTACATGCTCTATCAATGTTACCATTGCAAGTTCATGAACCTCATCATCTTCTAAATTAAAACCATTAATGTAGCTTTGGTTTTTAGATGATAAAGATGGTTTTTCTGGTTGGTAAATGGATAATTATTTTTTTCTGATTCCATTAGAGATGGTCATACTTCTAGACCTACAATCAATAAGGGAAACAATTGTTTCCAACCAAGGCCTCCCCAAAATGATTAGATAGCCTTTCTTTCTTTGTTTACTTTTCAAGACAAGGAAATTAACAAGATATTCCCATGTATCAATGGTAACAATGATATCCTCAAGGATCCCTTCCAATTTTTCAATTGATTGATCTGGTAGTTTTAAAACTGTGGTTGTTGGTTGAATATTTGTGATTCCCAATAATTTGTCAGTTGTTTCAGTTGTAATAACATTAATGGAAACCCCTAGATCAATAAGGAAATTTGGGATTTCAATGCCATTAATGTTAAGGGTAATCACTAGACTTCCTGGGACACCATACTTCTAAGGGATCAACTTCCCTAACAAAATATCATATAGTTTTCCTCCAATTTGAATTGTGGGAGGTAACTTATTTTGCCTCCAAGGTGTTTTGACACACAAATACTTAACCACCTAGTTAATTTTTGGTATATCTCGGATAGCTCTCAAGAGTGGAATTTCAATGTTAATCTTCTTAAGTTCTTGGATAATTTGGGAATCTACCAAATCATCTTGTTTCTCCTCAATTTTTTCCTCAACCACTGATTCTTATTGAAGGAGTTTAATGAATGGTGCTTGTTTATCAAAAGAAATATCTTCATTCTTCTACAATGTCTCCTTTAACCAATCTTGTTGCTATTTATCTTTAGTCAAATTGGGTTTTGATGGTACTACTCGAGTCATCAACTGAATATCATTCAAATCAATATTTTTTAAGCCAATTGTATTAGGATCAACATTATAAGCTGATTGCTGAGGTTTAACATTTTTAGGATTGGGAACTGGTTGAGCTAGAATTTGAGGTTGTTTATTGCCTCAAAATTTGAAGATTGTGTCGGACTAGGAAAAAGAGTTTGATTTTGATTCCAAGGTCTTCTAGGTCCCTGATTTTTCCATCGATTACCTTGGATAGGCTGCCATTGAGATTGATTAGGCTACCATTAATATTGATTAGATTGCCACTATGGTTGGTTCCATTTAGGTTTTCCCTAAGGTGGTCCCCAAGATGTTGCCATAGAAGGAATTGGAATTGGAATTTGTTGAGGACTCCAATGATAATGTGAATTCCACTAACTAGAAGGATTCCATTGATTATTCCATTGATTCGAACCCTAATTGGAATTATTTATAGGAATAGACTATCCTCCAAAAGTAGGGTTAAACTGCCTTTGTCCTATGTAGTTGAGTTCTTCCTCCACAGGTGAATATTGAGAAGGTTTCTTCAAATGGTTTTTAATCTCTAGGAGGAGATTACATTTACCAGTAGAATGCTTCTTCTCACAAATATCACACAAATCTACCTGATTGAGAGGACATTCCCTTAATGGATGTTCGTCTCTACATTTAGGACAATATATATCCAATGGTTCTATTGTTCCTTTTTCAGGTTGAGAACTAAGCTGAAGAAGGATATTAGTTTTTAAATTTTCCATTTCTTCCATGACCTTAGAAACATCAGCAGAGGAACCCCTGTTCTTCTACCTAGAACTTGGTTTTGTTCTTGAATAGTTCTTGCAAATCTCAACTATTTCTTCAAAAGTGAGTTTATTGATGTCTCCTTTCCCTATCAAGTTCAAGGCATCTCTTGAATCATCATCAATGCCTTTTAGGAAAATGGATTTACTATTTTCTTCATCTGACCCATTCCCACATCTTTTCAAAACAAACTGGTATTTGTCCATGTAAGAATTGGCTATGAAGGTAGCCACCCAAGATCTAGAGGCCTAATAGAAAGCACAAATGAGAGAAAATAATATGACAAGAATAAACTGTATTCAATGTCAATAATATGATATGCTAGAATGGTCAATGCTCAATACAATGCATAGGAGACCCCTTGGATATATAGCCAAGGTGAGAACATAGGAGGGCATAAGATTATGACAAGTGTCGTAATCTTATGACATGTGACAACAATGAAGAGTTATCACTCCATCTAAAGTGGAAAAAGATAATGTGATAATCTCCACAAAAGGTGGATCTCCCACAAAAGGTGGAGAGATGATCACATGATGTGTCCACAAAAGGTGGAAGTGATGAGGAATGAGATGTCAACTCCACCAAAGGTGGAAAATCTCCAACAACCTCCTATATGGTCCCTAAGTAAACTTAACTAAGGTGTAATCATGACCTAGGACAAGGTACAAGACATTTAATTACACCAACACCCCCCCTTAAGTGCAACTTAGGGAGTAGTGCACAAATGCAAACAATGCAAGATGGGTCCCGGCTACTAGGCCATGTTAGGTACCCATGTACAAACAATGCAATCTCTCACAAGTGGAGTAAAGATAGAAAAACCCAGTGGGAAAAAAACTACCCCCCAAAAGAGAGATGAAATACAAAAATCTATGAACATAGCATGAGAAGGATAAAACCCCATGTGAGGAAAAAGTCCCCCCCATACAAGAGAAGAAGAGAGACAAGGTAGCCCCCCCTCAATGTACAATGATCACCAATGGAAGATGCTCGAGAAGGAATGAAGAAGCTGCTCCAAAACTGTCGAACAACGTTCCTCCCCTTGGGAAGAAACAATACCAAAGGTGTATGAATGAAGTCTCCCCAATCCACAAGTGAAGAAGGAAGAACCCTCAAAATGTAAGAAGTCTCTGAAATCTGTTCAAGTGTCCCTGTGTTGATGCCGAAAGATGCCTTTCCCAAACCATGTGAAGCTGCAATGTAGTCACCTCCTGGAATCTGTGAGAAACCCTTTGCAACAACACCCTGATCCGCTGAAAAAGACAACTCAAGATCTAGCAAGGATGTGGGTAGAAAATTCTCCAAAGACGATGTCTCCTCAAAAGAGAAAGTGGCCTCCTCCAACTGTTGTAAAGATGCATCCACAATCACATCAACCTCGAAAGACTGATCATGTAGAGGAGGGTCAGAGTGTTCCCTCGCAACAACTGAAGAAGAATCACCTTCATCAAAGAGAAGATGTAAGTAATCATATGTGTCTCCCAAATCTGCAATGTAGGACTCCACAAACAAACTGCCAATGTCTGTCAAGTAGTCATCCCATGAAGCTGCTGCTGGAAGACAATGTATATACTGGTGCACAGAATCACAAGGTACTGAAACTGTCGGAACATAAGTATCATCAGGTACATCAGTTGATGTGGGAGATGGAGTATCAGCAATAGGTTCAAGAACCTCAGGAGTAGAGAGCACTCCAAGATTCAAGTAACCATACTCAATCTCATCAAGTTTGTCCACACTAGGGTGAATTGAATCATCAATAGGAGCAAAATATGAGAAGGTGTAGAATCGAGAACGATCATCAACCTCCCCAACTGCAACAAGAGCCTTGCTATGCAAATCCCGAACAATGACAGAATCTGGTGTGAACTCTATAGTCTTTCCTGTACCACTATGTGTAATCTGATAGATGGAGAGGATATTCCTTGACAAAGTAGGCACACATAGAACATCATTGAATGTTCCACCTTCAACATCAATAGAACCCTTCCCACAAACTTCCAAAGAAGTGTTGTTTGCCATGAAAATGGGTGGTGAAGAACAAGAATCAAATGAAGAGTACATATCCTTGCACGAAGTCATATGATGCGAAGCTCCTGAATCAAGGATCCACTGATCTGTATTGGAATCTGCAAAAGCAAGAAATGCTTGCCCCTTATGTTTATCATGTTGAGATGATGTAGAAGAAGGAGATGAGCTAGATGTTGTTGCCATGAGAGTTGTTCCTTTTCCCTTAGAAGAAGTGGAAGGAGATGATTCCTTCTCTTGATATGCAGCTGGCAAGTTGATGTTGTTCTTCTTAAGGATGTGTTTCAACTCATCAATTTGCTTAACATGACAACGATGCTCATCATGACCAATCCTTTTGCAATATGCACATGTTGGTTGCTCCCTCTTGCTTGAATTGTTGTACTTCTTTGAAGAAGATGAAGATGAGCTTTGTTGTGGAGGAGTGGATTGTTTGTTCTCTCCTTGTGGCTTTGGTGAAGATTGCTTTTGGTCCTTTCCTTTGCTTTGCTTATTGTTTCCTTGATTGACCACCAATGCTTTTGAAGTTGAAGACTTAGAATACCCATTTTCATCAACTTATTTTGCTCAAGAATCAAAAGATCTGTGAGAGCCTCAAAAGATGGTGTTTTGAAGTTACTTATTGTCAATCTTTGAGTTTGAAAACTTGAAACAAAGGCTGCATACTCAACTGGAAGTTTATGTAACAAGTTGAAGACCAATTGATCATCCTCTTTTTCAATACCACAATCTTTTAGTTGTGCTCTTAATTCATTTGCCTTAGTGACATAATCTTGAATTGTATCAAAATCTTTGGGATCAAGGCTTAAGAGATCATGTTCAAGTTTGTATCCCTTAACCTTATCAACCTTACCATACAAAGCAGCAAGTTTATCCCAAGCTTCCTTAGCTGTAGTACATTTATCAACATGAAAAATGAGATCATCTGAAATGAACTTCCTTAATGTACCCAATGCCATAGAAGTTTTAGTGAGCCAATCCATATATGTTGTTGGATCTACCTTAGGATCTGAAGGTGCAGTTATGGTTCCATCAATGTAGTATATTAAACCTTTTTCCATTAGTTTACTCCATGCACGTACTTTCCAAGTACCATAATTATGTGCAGTTAAGAGTGGAACTTTAGATGAACCCATGATGGAATGAAAGAGCACAAGAGAGAAAATATGAACAATCACACAAGAGATACACCCCCCCAAATTCACTCAATCAAAGTACCCCCCCACAAATAGATGATTTTGGCACTTTATAATGTAGTGCGTGTACAATAGGCCACTTGCAACTTGGCTAAGTGGGCTTATGATTTCTGATTTACAACTTGAAAATAAAGAGGCTGATAATAGACTAGAACAAATAAGCAAAGACCTAAATCCAGATCTATGCAATACAAGTGCCAAATAGGCCAAAAAAGACCATATGCTGAAAGTACAAAATCCACTCAAGATCACTTCAAAATGATTGCAGATTCAAGAAGTAGACAAAAAATCATGCACTTTCAAAAAAAACGGCACCTGAAAAGGAGTTCATATGAGCCTGAACGAAGCCTCTGAAGTTGCAAAAATAGTGACAAGACAGGTACAGTCATGAGAAACTGAAAATTCTGGAAAATCTGTGCACCAAAATCAGAAACCGAGTACACCACTGTGAAGTACACGAAAAATTAGCCCATATCAAAAAAAATTGCTCGAAAAAATGAGCAAAAATGAGCAAGATATGAAGCTCTGAAGTCGGACTGCAAAATCAAAAACTTCATTGGTGAGGGGGGCCAAAAATTTGAAAAACTCTGCTGACGTCATCGATGACGCCTGCTCACGTCAGCTAAATAATATGTTAAATTTGACGTTCATCTGACCGTCAAAAAATTTCTTGAGCTTAAAATTGACGGTTAAATGGCCGTCATCGCCGCCGCGGAATCTCGCTGGAAATTCGACGGAATATGCCGAACGCTCGACGGAATATGCTCTGACGATGCCGGAATTTTTGTTATCGCCGCCTGAGTTTTTAAACGCCGGGAAATTTGAAGTTTTCGGCTGCCTGCCGGTGAAAGGAGAGTCGCCGGAGGTCGGGGGTGGGACCGCGGGGGCCAGTGGCCGCCTGCCACGTGGCCTCTGCGGCACGGCGCTGGTACCACGGCGGGTACAGGCGTACCCTGCTGCGCAGGTCTGCCTGCGCAGTACCTGCGTAGCAGGTACGCAGATAATTTTTTGTTATTTGTTTTATTTTTTGATTTTTGATTTTGATTTTTCAAAAATACAATACAAATACAATATTTTTTTTTTTGATTTTCTGATTTTTAAAAAAATCAGAAATACAATTTTTGATTGAAATACAAAATACCCCAAATTTTTTTTATTTTTATTTTTTGTTTTAATGGAATGTTTTCAAATTTTCTAAAAAAAATTTTCAAAATAGTTCTGATAAATTTTGTGAAAAATTTGAGAAAATAATATTTTTTCAGAACTATAGAGAAATTCAGAAAATTGAAAAAATACCCAAATTGGAGAATTTTCAGATCTGGAGCTCCCGATGTCCGATTTGGATGAAACGAAAGGCGATCTCAACTGGAAACAGCCTCCTGAACGCAATGGTGGACTCAGATTTGGCGTAGGATGCTCCAAAATGTTGCAGCAACATAGATCTGAAAATAGACCAATCTTGAAATGCACCAAGATCTCTCCAAAATGGCAATCCAAAGACGCTCCAATCGCTCTGATACCATGTAAGAATTGGCTATGAAGGTAGCCACCCAAGATCTAGAGGCCTAATAGAAAGCACAAATGAGAGAGAAAATAATATGACAAGAATAAACTGTATTCAATGTCAATAATATGATATGCTAGAATGGTTAATGCTCAATACAATGCATAGGAGACCCCTTGGATATATAGCCAAGGTGAGAACATAGGAGGGCATAAGATTGTGACAAGTGTCGTAATCTTATGACATGTGACAACAATGAAGAGTTATCACTCCATCTAAAGTGGAAAAAGATAATGTGATAATCTCCACAAAAGGTGGATCTCCCACAAAAGGTGGAGAGATGATCACATGATGTGTCCACAAAAGGTGGAAGTGATGAGGAATGAGATGTCAACTCCACCAAAGGTGGAAAATCTCCAACAACCTCCTATATGGTCCCTAAGTAAACTTAACTAAGGTGTAATCATGACCTAGGACAAGGTACAAGACATTTAATTACACCAACAGTCCACATAATCTTCTAAATTCTCTTCTTCTAACTATTTCATTTTAAACAGTTCCTCTTTCTTGTCCCTAACCTGACAATATTCTTGATATTTGTCCAAAAAAAATTGTTTCCATTTCTTCCCAAGTGATAATAGAATTAGCATTCAACCCCATGAACCAACACAAGGTTGATTTCTTTAGAGTGGATGGAAATAGTTTTAACTTTTGATTATCATATGTATAATCATAAGTTTGACACAATATTTTGAATTCAAACAAGAATTGATCAAGGTCTTCAAAAGTTTTCCCACAAAATGTAGGTAAAATAGAGGGTGAAATAATTTTCATAGGCAGTTCATTAGCCTGCCTAATAATGGAAATAGGGAAAGAAAATGTCTTGTTAGTAACCTCTTCTTCCTCTCCTCGATCCCCCATATTTTTTGAGTGGTTGGAGACTGTTCGAGTGGATGATGATGAACTCGTACTGTGATGTGGAGATCCTTCTAGAGAAGGTATTAGATCTCTTCTTATAAATCTTCCAAACTGGTCTCTTTGCCTATTCATCAGCTAACAAGGAGATTCTTACCAGAACTTAAGGATTTAATTTTCTTTTAAGGCCAGATTATTCCCCAATAACGACACCAAAAATGATGGATAGGGATTTTTGCTATCACAATTCCCTAATCATTTAATCTTTTAATTATCAACCCGAGAGTGTCTAAATCTATTTGCAGTAAGAGTTGGACTGGTTTTGGGGGGGTTTTTTGTTGGTCCACTTTGTTAGGAATGGTTTAGTTTTGTCCCTTCTTAATCGGAAGTGTCTCTATGATATTCTTCTACTTCTTCCTTACCTAGTCCTATTCTAAAGCTTATGAATGAAACAAATCATTCTAGACAGAAAATGTGCAGAGATGAGTCATATTCCAAGCTAGATCAGATTATTAGGAATGGTTGATTAACTTAATCTATCTTGTAGAAAAATGATAATCAATCTTAATTTGAATTCAAAATCTAATTTATCATTAAAATTGGAATATAACGAATTCAAAAACAACTATTCCATTCCTCATTCATTCAATCTATTGAGAAATAAGCCCTTCTCTATGCATAATACATTAAGAACATAACTACTTATCATCGATTAATTAACTATTCTATCTTCAATCTAATTAACTAGAATTTAAACTAAGTTAAAATGAGAAGAATTCTAATTAATTAACATAGTAGTGGAATGTAAATCACAACAATGCAATTTTTATTTTAAGATCTATTCTAACATTATAATCATAAAATAATTCTAATAGAAAACAAGATTGAAGATGAAAGATTAACAAGAGCACCTTCCTTCAGAAGAGTGGGCCCTGCTCTACCTCTAGAGAGATCTAACATAGAATTGGATCAACTTCTCTTCTTTATTTCCATAAAATTTTCCCAAAGAGGGGAAAAGTACAAAATATTTCAACTAGGAATTGAAAAGTGAAATCTACTTTGAAATAAAAAAACTAATACATTCACATTCTAACTAAGTTGAGATTGGATACATATATCCTTCCCTTATTTGAAAAGCAAAAAAATGTGGGAAATCTAATCAACTCTAGATTATCAAATACATTCTAGAGCACTTGAAGAACAATTATGAGGATCTTGTGATCATCTTTAGTTGGTGTCGAATAGAACTGTAGGGTGGAATGTATGTTGGGTTGAGCTGTTGTTTGGTTGACAAGTAAGTTGATCGAGGCTGCTGAGTCATGACTGGTTAGCTACCAGTTTCATTTGAATAGAAAAATGGTTAGCACTTCATCTGATCCATAAATTCTCTTTTAGACATGAGTTAAATATACATAATAATGGAACAATCAATACATTAAATTCCATTCAATCATTCATTCAATGAAAATAAGCATTTATATAAAAGCATTCAGATTCTAAGTCTTCATGCATAATTAAGTCCATAAATGAAGTATATAAAAGATAATATCATAATTTTTTAATCCAAATATAAAGTATCAAGTGTTAAACTTAGAAAACATATGAGGTCTCTGCAAGCCCTCATCAGTTCATAAGTTATACCTCAAAATGTAACAAGGATTTTTTTCTATGGCCTATAAACATAGTGTATGGAACCTAATTAAGGGTTTTGGAGCATTTTGCATCCAAACCATATCTATAGAGCACCAAAAATATGTTGATAGATTTGCAATGATGGAAGCATAATTGGACATTCCAAAAATGTTTCAAATGAGAAGATTATGCTAGAGAACCTTTACATAAAGAACATCATCTATCTTATGTTTTTCAGCAAAACTAATTGAATCTTTTCCACAAATATTAGCAGATGTACCACCACCAAACTTAACAAGACCACCATCATACATTTCAAGCTTAACAAACTTACTCTTATCGCCTGTCATACAATTTGAGCATCCACTATCAATTATCTAGTAGTTTCTCTCCTCTCTTGCATGAAAATAAGTCAACATAGTTCTTTCAATATTGTGACCTATTTCTGGAGCAATTTCCTTCATATATCTTTCAGAATCAATAGAATTAGTTCCACAATTTAAAGTTGTGAACAAGTATTCATCACTTCCATCATCTAGATAGTCTGATTCATCATCATCAGATGCACCATTATCTTCTTTAACATAAAAACTCTTCTTGATAGATTTACCTATATGTTCTTTATGTTTGTCATTTGAAACTTTGATTGGACATCTAGAAGAATAATGACCTATCTTTCCACAATTGAAACACTTAAATAGTAACTTATCTCTCTATTTGCTAGTTCCCTTTTTAAATCTCCTTACAAAATTTTCTTCCACCTTGTCAAGATCATTCAAATCATATTCATCATCTTTCTTGTCGAATTTAGAAGAAACTTCTTTCTTTGGAGCATCTCTGTCAAATTGTCTTAATTCAAAAGTAGTTAAAGCACCAAATATTTGATCTCTAGAATATTGATATGAATTCTGAGCTTCCTCAATAGTCGAAACTTTAGCACTATAATATTTAGGAAAAAATTCAACACCTTTTTCACAACTTCACTTTCCTCCAGTTTTCCATCAAAACCATTGACGACATTCACAATTCCATCCACCCTGAGCATGTAGCCAACAATATCTTCATCTTCTAACATCCTTAGGGTTTCAAATTTAGCTTTGAAATTCTACATCTTTATTTTCTTGACCTTATCATCTCCTTCATAAATGATTTGCAACTTTTTCCAGATCTGTTTAGCAGTTTTGAGGATTATCACCTTAACAAATTATGCATCAAAAAGACCACTCAAGATAACATTCCTTTCTTTGTCATTATTCTAATAATCCTTGATCTCATCATCACTTACTGAATGTGCAGCAAGTATATTACATCTATTTTCAATTCCAAACACTAAACCCTAATGAGACAAGAAATGCTTCCATCCTTGCTTTTCAAAAAGCATAGTTTGTTTCATCAAACATAGGGACCTTGACACCATTCTTGTGAAACATCTAGAGCTACCTCAAACAATTAAGATTCTTCCAAGCAACCACAACTTTTATGCCAATTGTTAGACACATATGACAACTGAGAGGTTGGGTGAATCATTTGTACATTAAAACATTCAAACCCTCATTAACCTTCAAACCATTAATATGCATCAACATGAATGTAAACTAATGAAAAATAAACACATTCACAACCATACACCATAGAATAATAGATTTACATGGAAAACCCTAATCAAGGAAAAACCACAGTGAGGATTAACTCACATATATATGAATAACAACACCAATTACAAAAAGGCTCGCTATTAGAAGTGATCATTGCAAAGGGCTCACTACCCAAAGGATTCACTTTATATAATAGAATAGAATTGAAGAAGACTATTACAAGGAGGTTCACTAACTACAACCACAACAAATCTACACAATCTGCAACCTTTGTCTCATTACCTCCAACAACTTCAAGTACACTAAAAATGTATACACCTTCTGCTCACTGCTTTTGGTAGCCTTAGGTGTTTAAGCTCACACTCATATCATAGTACTTGATACCATGCTCATAATTTCACACCACACAACACACGGCACACATCCAAAAATTAACCTTGCATATATATCAACTATGACCTCAAACAAATTCTCTAGGTCGACCTTAATGAAATGTATGCACCTCAAACATGCAACCACAAAATAGGTGTTGGAAGATTAAGGAGATTGTCATTGATGATGCTATGACAACACAAGCATAGTATTTTCATCATGTATGATCCAATGTTTTCATTAATTTCAACATTATTGTGGATCATCCTAGCATGTTTTAGAACCATTTTTGAATATTTTTGAACAAGTTGAGTTAGTCCAGGAAGTTCAGCTACACAAAAAATTTCCTAAGTGTCAAGCCTAGTAGTTCAGTGCATGATTTTTTGGGCCTGAATTTCTTCGCAAGAAGAGATATCACTTTGTTATTCTAACAATAGCTTGGTGAACATCAAATGCATCCAAATACAAGAGGTTTTATCATTTGGAAAATTTTCCTAGATGATATGAATGATAGAGTTTAGTTTTGTATATCATTGTCATTTCTTGAATAGAGTGTTGGCATGGGAGACTTTGCATTCCTTCACAGATGAACATTTTGAGTTGCACTACTAAAGAAATGCTTCTAGATGTTAGTTGATTAGGAATTTTAGATGGCATCACATTTTGAGTTTCATGTGTGGTGAATTGGATGAAAAGATGAAGGTTTTTGTGTTTAGGTCTTATTTTGGGCCGCCCTAACATGTTTGATATGTATGTGAAGGGTTAATATGTGTTATGATCCTTTATGAGATCTATTTTAGGTCCATCCTGACCTATCATAAGGTAATTTGAAATTTGAATTAATGCATGAGATGTGGATTACATTTTTTGAGGACAAGCTTCATTTTGTGTGTTACATCCAATTAGGTTGACCTAATTGATGTTAGACTTGATATGGATATATATAGTGGATTATTTTTGATATTTTTATGATGATGATTATGATGTGTGAATAACAAGTGATAAGTAATGTGAATCTTGAGATCAAAATTATGTGAATACAAAGTAGAGTAGAGCATCGATCCAAATCAATGCAAAGTTTTTTTTTGTACGTCATTGGAATTGCAATCCAACACATGGTACATGAAATTGTATCAGTTTGATAGGATATAAGGCACCCCTTCTATATTATTTCTTATTCTTTGTGGATAGTGAGTCCACCTGCAGTGAGAATTTCTATAATATACTATATTCGAGTGGCCAGCTCTTGGGTGCTTCTATGCCTAGCTCAGATCACCTACTCTAGTAACTCCAAATTACTTCATTCAAAGAACTCCATTCACATTATTCAGTAAGTCCAAAAGTGGCAAGAAAAACTCATTTTACTCATATGAAATTTGTAACTTAGAAAACATAGTGGCAGCATAACAATATTCTTCTGTATATCATTGTTTTCAACAGTTACATACTTATATGAGAGTAGCTAACAAAATCCTCCTTTTTAGTTGGTAAAGTCTTCAACTGATTGTAACCAACTAAGAGACTTTAAAGCCCATGAAATGAAAATATTAAAGAGGCTTGAAACAATCCATAAAGTCTTTAGAACTGAAAATAATAGAAATTATAAAAGCTCAATCCATCATGTATGCTCTTGAAGTTCTAGCACCCATTCACTTGTCTTCAATGGTGTTGAAATCTGCATTAAAAAGTATTTGATTGGAATGGAAACTGATGATGGAAGTTGACCTATGGAATACTCAAAAACTAAACCATTAAGTCAACACAAATTAGCTTATTTTGACTAATTTCAAGAAATAAAGATTGTACACTTATTCACAAAAAGAAAGAAATTACTTATCCTAAAGATAATTAATTGGCAAGGTAAAGTTGGCTGAAAGGTGTAAGGTTAAGTATTGAGTCCATTATATTGATGAGGTTATTTTCACCTCATCGTTTCCTTCCCTTCCTAAGCCTAAGCAAGTCTTCATGCTCTTTGGTGTGTTCCATGTCCTTCATTTCCCTTATTCATCTCCTCATACTTGGCAATGAGATCATACAAATCATTTGCCTCTATATCTAGTTCATTTGTCTCCTTCAGAAATCCCTAATGAAAAGTGACCTTTTGTACCCATCTTTTAGAACTGTCATCACTCTGGTTTGTATTGATATATGTTGCAGGGGGTGGTGAAAGAATTAGAGGAGGTCTATACCTCATGCCAATCCAATTAACCTTTAATTTCTCAAGGATTTTTGCCAAGGCTACTACCCTTTTGTAGGACCATTTAATATTAAGAGGTGAGATTACCTCTCTTTTCCTGAGATACATAGGAAGAGGGGTATACCATTCTTCACATACATGCCAAGCTTTCCCTATCAAATTGGTCCTTGATCTTGAAAGTGATCATAGCACAACCAGAGTTTATTATTATACTTGCTTTGTACCCCCTCTCTAAGTCAAACACCCAAAAACTATGCCTTTAAATAGAAGGGATTCCTATGGGGGTATCTCATTTGCAACCCAACAGTTTTCTATGCATGTGCATACTCCCTTGACCAATCTTGCTAGTGAAGTTGATTGTGTATTGTGGATAGGAATGATCTCAATTGGACTTCTCCCACAAAGAAATTAATAAATAAATTTGTATATTCTTCTAGGAGAAAATTATGAAAAAGGAATTCACATAATAAATCTTGTTGTTCAGGAGTTGACTCAACAAATATCTTCACAAATTCTTTATCATCAGGGTCATGTGGTTAATTATGGTGAATTCTTAGTAACTTCCATCTTGGGAGTTGTTCATTAAGGAACATAGAGTACAACCTAGATGGTCTTCTACAAGCTAATAATAATTCACTGATTTCACAAGCATCCTATTTACCTTTATATGCATTGTGAAATGATTCTTTTAACAATACTAACTCCTTTTTCAGCCTATTAGTTTCAAATTCTACATCCCTTAGAAAATATCATCACTCCATCCATTTCATTAAATAATAGAGGGATATGTACCTAAAACCATTCTAAAATAATTGGTTCAGTTTGTGTCCCCTTCGTTTCCATTATTGGCTTAGTGTCACTTTCTTGCAAATCTTGCTCTAACTCCACAATTCTACTCATAGAAGCATTAAGTTCAATTTCCTTCTTATTTATTTATTCTTAAAAAGCATTAAATAATTGCACAAAATTAGTTTTCAAACCTTGAATATGCTTATCTTTCTTAGACAGATCAACCATGTGGTGCTTGCTTTGCTAATTGCATTGTTGGATTTGGTACTGCAATTGTTCAATGAGTGTCTTTTTGCTCCACCTGCATTGTCAAATTTGCAATCTCTTGATCCCTTTTATTTACAATTGTAGCATGTGCCCCAATTTCTTCTTGATGTTGGGTGATCTGTTCTTCATTACTTTGTAACCTGGATTTTAATTCAACAATTTATGTTTTCAATTTCTCTAATTCCTCCTCTTTCTGACCCAATTTTTCATCCTCTGTGTCTGTAGAGAATGATGGATTGGGAATTTCCATGTCAGTATGAGGTGCATTTTCCTCAGTATCGGGTACATTTTTCAATTCTATCAAGAAAAGGAGAATGTCCCCCCATAGGTTCATCTCCAATCTCCATAAAATGTGGCGACTGTACCTTTTCCTCCTCCTGCTCCTTTGGAGATCGTGTTCTCTTTTCCTCATCCTTAGGGGATTGATCAACCTGCTTTTCTATTTCACTTATTTCCTCACTACTAGGCTAACTGTCAATTTCCACTACCCTTGTTTGAGTCCTGGCTTTTTTCTTTTTGGAATTACTTCCTATGTCATAGGGTCTAGTTTCACTACATCCTGCAAACAACCTCTTACTTATCCGTAGAGGAGGGGTTGTTTGAAAAGTGACTTTATTCCGCTTCTTCCTCTTGTGAGGAGGCTCTTCTTCTTCTCCAGAGTGCAAAATTTCCACATCCCCTGACTATCCTAGGGTTTCTAACACATCTGGAAAATTTTCTGGCGCATCGCCGCTAGGAGCTGTTGAGGTCTATTAGGATTCAGGATCACCTACAACCTCAGAGGAGGGTTCTTCTAAATATTGTTCTTTTTGTTTAGGGGACTCACCCTCCTCAAGTGGTCTTTTAGACTCCACTTTTTCAAATTTTTGCAAAAAATTTTGCCACTTCTTTTTTGGCTTTTTGCGAAAATTATACTTGCATATCAACTATATAAGGTCATGATGTTTGAGGGGCCCTGTCCCAACTTTTTATTTTTCCATCATGGAGATAACTAAATGACATAAAAAGGTTGGTAAATTAACCCTAATACAAGGGTCCTCAATGCCATGGTATAAATCAATTAGCAGACAAAAAGGGGGTCCCACTACCATAGTTATTTTTTCTTTATAGGTGAAATATTTGATTATCCAGGCTACAATAGTTCTCCAGGGTTCTGGAATAGACATTCTATGGAAACCTTTGTTTTGTCCCCTGGTACTTATGGTGATTATAGGTTGAATCTCCCACTCCCCAAGAAATAATCCTAATAGTCTTTGATAGGTAACATTGGTAGTTTCATTCAAATCAATTCCTCTATTTTCAAGACCAGAAAGACGAGCAATGATTTTTGGACTTGCCTGAAATTGCTTCACACACACCATGGTCTATCCTTCTACAAAATTCTTGAAAAATTATTTTCCCAGTTGCTATGTATATCCCTCAAACTTTTTCATGAATTCTAGCCACCCGACTTTTTGAAATAGACCCACAATATTGCTCGATGCCAACAATTGAGCTGTTGAGGTTAGTTTAGATTTTTTCTTGGCTCCTCCCATTTTTTCTTCCCTTGCCACTTTGCCAAAATATGCAAAGCTCTGTAATACTTTCCTTGTTGAATTGTAGATGAAAAAGGGACACAATTTTGATATAACCAATGGAAGAGGAATTAATCACCTTACTTGATTCCTTACTGAGTAATCATGATAATTTTTCATGGGGAATTATGCAATCATTTTTCGTACTTCTAGCAATTGTGCGATGGCACAAGTTTCAAAATTGTGAGAGGGAACAATTCATGCCAATTAATTAGTCTTTATTCAAAATAATTACTAACTTTAAATAAATAAATAAATAAATGTGCATCTTACATCTTGTCATTAAATAAAAAATCACTCACCTTTGCTGATGTAATCGGATAGTTACATGATTTGGCAAGGGTGGCGGTGGATAATAATGACATGGATGGGATAGTTTGAATGATGGAAAAAATTATTATGAAAAAAAGGGGTGTCATAATAATTTCATTTATTATGGGAAGATTTGATATGATATGGAAAAATGACTATTAGGGAGCAGATCTCAATGTAGAACTTAGGGAAAATACAAAAATTTGGGGCATTGCGGAAAAATGAATTCGGGGTGGAAGAAGAGAAATTTTTGGAGCATCATGGAGAGATGTCATCAGAACACAACAACAAGATTGAAGATTTTGGAGCATCATCGAAAGATGCGGCCAGAGTAGTGACCAAATTTTTTTCGAGCATCATCAAAAGATGCAGCCAGAGCAACAACCAAAAAATTTTGGAGCATCGTCGAAAGATGCAGTTGGAGTAGCAACCAAAAATTTCTGGAGCATCATCAAAAGATACAGTCAGAGCAGCAACCAAAAATTTCTAGAGTATCATTAAAAGATGTAGCTAGAGAAACAACCAAAAATTTCTGGAGCAACAAAACAAATTTCTAGAGTATCCGAACAAGTTCTAGAGCATCGTTGAAAGATGCCATGGGAAGGAAGATACAATTAAATTCTAGAGCATTGCTAAAAGATGCAGCTAGAAGAAGGAAGAAGTGTTGGATGTTGTGGTTGTGTTGCTGATATGTGGTTGTCATTGATGCCAACACTATTAGGATTAATTTCTTAGAGGTTGTATATCTTGAGGATTTTGAGAAAATTGTAATGAAATAAGTTGTAGGTTGTTAGTTCTAAAGTGAAGTTCAATATGTCAGTGAGTTCAGTACATTGATGATTAGAGGTTGTGGATTAAAGGGTTTCTTTTTGAGTATATCTAGTTTATCCAAATTAATTTTCAGAGATCCACGTGAAGATTTGTTCATGTTATATAGATTTGTATTTTGACAATTTTTTTGTTGCTTCAGTTAATGATGTTCCTAAATGAAGATGATGTGTTTTTAGTTAGTTCAATTGTTGCGGATGCTTCTCTAATGAATCAAGATAATTGTGGATGTCTCTAGATCATGCTCTACCTATGTTTCACGTCTGCATTAATCGTTGTGCTCATGATTCAAGATTTTCTCTTGTGTGTTCATGTTTGTCATGTTCTTGGCCAACAGGGTGTTGAAGCGTGTTGTGGATCTTCAAGGAATAATTTTTGAAGGTGGTTTATGTTTGAGAATTTTATTTTGGGTCTTCACTATGTTGTGGCTGACCTTGGTTGATTCGCATTAATAATCTTTAATGTTTTGGGCTGACAACTTGCATTAATTTTATTATTTTCTTGAGGCCAACATGTAGCGATGTAATTTATTGTTGTGGATATATAAGAGTGATTTTTTTATCATTTGAAGCCATGAGTATAAAAAGTGTGTGAGTCCTATGTGTGAATAATGTTTAGATCTTTTGAAGGTAGAAGCAGAGTGTGAAGAAGAGTGAGCAGAGTAGTGTGAAGAAGTGTTCATGTGCTTAACTGGAACTCTAATCAAGCATTAGCAGATGCTATTTTTCTTAGTTCAAATAATGTGGATGTAATTCAATATTTTTTAAGATAGTGTGTCTTCCTTTGGGTAGTAAGCCTTCTGTATTTGAGCAGTGAGCTCTAGGTAGTGCGCCTAAATGCATGTGTATTCCCCATTAATATTTATTTATACTTTTAACAGGGTATAATCTTGTGGAATAACCTCCACTATGGTTTTTCCCCTAACAGGGTTTCCACGTAAAACAATCTTGGTATTATGTGTGTTTATAATGTGTTGTTGATTTATGCTTTCATGGTTATTGATTAGATCTGAGAATAAGGTTAATAAGTTGAATAATTTTGAAATTCTGTGACAACTGATTCACCCCCCCTCTCAGTTTCCTACCCTTGTGTTGCCAACAATTGGTATCAGAGTAGGTTCCTTAGAATAATTTTAACTTGAGGTGATCTGGGATGGTGACATACAAGAAGGGTAGTTCGAGATTTGATGGAACAAATTATTCGCTGTGGAAGACTCGAATGGAGTGCCATCTAAGATGTATTGGTGAACCCTACTAGAGCATTACATGCAATAGATATGTTATTCCTTGTAATGGTCCTAATACTACTATTGATATTAGGGATGTTGAGTACACTATTAGGGCAAGGAAGCATTGTTAAGTGCTTTGATTGATTCTGAGATGACAAATGTTATAGATTTGAAGACTTCCTATGAGATATGGAAAAATTTGGAAACTTTGTATGAAGGTGATGCTAATGTTTAGATTGCTAAGTTACAAAGTTTGATAGGGAAATATGAAATGTTGAGAATGGGTGATGATGAGAACATTGCTACTTTCATGCAAAGAGTGCATTAACTTGTGTGTGGTAACAAATGTGTTGGCAGATAGTTGGAAGAATCAAATATTGTTCCTAAAGTGCTTAGATCCTTTCTTACTACATACAAAGTCAAAGCTACTGCTATTGAAGAGATCTGGACTATAACAAATGTAACCAAAGACATGTTGATTGGTAAGCTTACTACTTTTGAGTTGGGTGAATTTGGTGATGCTCTTCCTAAGATTGAATCTGCATTCAAGGCTACTACTTCCAAGAGAGATAAACAGAGATATGATTTGGGAGAAAGTTCATCTAGAAAGGTATTCAAGTATGAGGAAATGAGAGAGATTGAAGTAGAGGAGAGAAAGATAGAGGAGCTTGAAGTACTTATTGTCAAGAGAGAAGCTAGAGGAGAAGGTAAGTATAAAGGAAAATTTCCTATTAAATGTTTTTCTTGCAATAAGATAGGTCATTTTGCATCAAGGTGTCCAAAAAGAGTTCCTAACCCAAGACATAACAAGCCTAGATTTCAAAGAAAGTGTTATTTTGTTGTTGATGAAGGTGTGACAGATGATGAATCTAATAAAGGAAATGGAAGTGAAGACAAATGGGTATTTATTGTTATCAAGGAAAATGATCCAGCCCCTATTGAATCTGTTAGTTGCTCTAATGTGGAGAAAGCTCTAGCAGCTAGAGTTGAAGAGAAAGATGAATGGGTGATTGACAGTGGATGCTCTCATCACATGACATGTGATAAAATAAAATTTGTGAGCCTTGAAAATTATGATGGTGGTGTGGTAATAATTGGTGATGACAAAGCTGGTGTAATCCATGGCAGAGGATCCATTTCTCTTGATGGTAAGAATAATACTGATGATGTTCTTTATGTGGAATTTTTGAAGCATAATCTCTTGAGTGTCAGATAGATGGTTGACAAGGGATACAATCTTCAATTCAAGAATGGAAAGTGTAGAATATTGGGAAGTTTTGGAAATGTGATTGCTTCAGGTACAAAAACCAAAGGTAACATCTTTCACCTGAATATTGCTAGTAAAAGTTGTCTGATTTCTCAAGTTGATGAAAGTTGGTTGTGGCATAGGAGAATGTGTCATGTAAACTTTGACAATATTATCAATATAATTTCTACTCAGGCAGTGAGATATCTTCCTACATTGGTAAAGCCTACTAATACTATATGCAAGGAATGTCAGCTAGGGAAGAAAATTGGAATTTCATTTCGAAGAAAACAACATTGTTCAAAAGAAGTGTTGGAGTTTGTTCATACTAATTTTTGTGGTCCTTCAAGAGTCATAAGCTTCCAAGGAGATAGGTACTTCATGTTACTTATTGATGATTACTCTATATTGATTTGGGTTACTTTGTTAAGGGAGAAATATGAAGCTTTGGAGAAATTGAATATTTTTAAGGCTATGGTTGAGACAGAGATAGGATTGAAGATTAAATGTTTGAGATTAGATAGAGGTGGGGAATTCACTTCCCATGAGTTTAATTCTTTTTGTGAAGTACATGGGATAAAGAGACAATTATCTACCCTACGGACCCCTTAGAAAAATGGAGTTGTGGAAAGGAAGAACGAGACAGTTCAAGATGTTGCTAGAACTATGATGCTGGAAGGAAATGTTCCTCATATCTATTGGAGAGAAGTTGTGAGTACTGGTGTTTACATCCTCAACCGGGTACAAGTCAAAGATGATATTGGTAAGACTCCTTTTGAGCTATGGACTGGTCATAAGCCTATTGTTAGATATTTCAAAATCTTTGGGAGTAAATGCTATATCAGAAGAGATGAAGAGATAGGAAAGTTTGATGCTAGGAGTGATGAAGGAATATTTCTTAGTTATTCTACTAAGAGCAAGGTGTATCGGTGCTACAACAAGAGATTGAGGAAAATAGTTGAAAGTGCGAATGTCAAGGTTGATGAAGACATAGCTAGACCATCCAGAATCTGTAGATATGTTTTATATGATCAGAATAATAGTTCAATCACAGGAAAGAAATTTTAGACTCAAAATAGAGTTCAAATCATTCTAGTGAATCAAGAAAATCAAGAGGAAGGAATTGGTGAAAGTGCAGAAGAGAGATCACAAGAGCCAGAAGTTCAAGAACATCTTAAGACTCCAAGGTATGTAAGAATAAATCATTCAGAAGATCAGATTATAGGTGACAAGAACAAAGGTGTTTAAACTAGGAGAAAGATTGCAAAAGAATACCATTTGATTTCAAAGACCAAGCCTAATAATGTGAACGAAGCATGCAAAGATGAAAATTTGGTGGAAGCAATGAAAGAAGAACTATGACAATTTGAGAAGAATAATACATGGATTCTCATTCCTAGACCTAAGGACAAAAATATAATTAGAACTAAATGGGTCTTTAGAAACAAGCTGAATGAGCAAGGTGAAGTTGTTAGAAACAAAGAAAGATTGGTGTGTAAAGGATATTCTCAAATGGAAGGAATTTACTTTGAAGAAACTTTTTCCCCTATTGCTAGGATTGAAGCTATCAGACTATTTCTTGCTTATGTTGCTTACAAAAATTACAAGGTTTATCAGATGGATATCAAGTTAGCATTTCTAAAGGGAAAAATGGAAGAAGAGGTGTATGTAGAGAAAATTGAGGGATTTCAATTGATTGATCAAGGAGATATGGTTTTTTAGTTGAAGAAAGCATTGTATGGAATTAAGCAAGCCCCAAGAGCATGGTATGGCAGATTGGAAAAGTATTTGTTGAAGCTTGGATTTAAGGATAATTTTGAGTATCTCAGAGGGAAGCTAGGGGTGATTAACCCTCCTAATTATAGCTAAGATGCATTAACTTGCATCAATCCATGCATTTCATGGTCATATTTTGATTTGGATTGATGTTGTGGTGGCTGCTACTTAGGGGGAGTAGTCAGATGTTTAGATATGTTCAGATTTTGTGTGAAGAAAAAAGATATTTGTCATTGATATCAAAGTGGGAGAAGAGTCATGTGAAAAATTGTGAATTATCTAAGGAAGAAGAGTCATGTGGGAGAAGATTTGTTGAGGAGAAAAGAGTTAGAACCTAAGGGGGAGTAAGTGTTGAAGATAGTTGCGTTGATGGTGTTTTTTACATCATGTGTTGCCATCAATTCCAAAGGGGGAGATTGTTGGATGTTTTGTTTGCGTTCCTGATATGTGGTTGTCATTGATGTCAACACTATTAGAATTAATGTCTTAGAGGTTGTATATGTCGAGGATATTGAGAAAATTGTAATGAAATAAGTTGCAGGTTGTCAGTTGTGAAGTGAATTCCAATCTGTTAGTGAGTTCAGTACGTTGATGATCAGAGGTTATGGATTAAAGGGTTTCTTTTCAAGTATATCTAGTTTATCCATGTTAAGTTTCAAAGATCCGGATGAAGATTTGTTCATGTTATGAATATTTTTATTCTAAGAATTTTTTTGTTGCTTTAGTTGATGTTCCTAAATGAAGATGATGCAGTTTTAGTTAGCTCAGTTGTTGCAGATGATTCTCTGATGAATCATGATGTTTGTGGATTTTTCTAGATTATACTCTATCTGTGTTGCACGTCCACATTGGTTGTTGTGCTTGTGATTCGATATTTTCTCTTGCGTGTTCATGTTTCTCATGTTCTTTGCCGATAGGGTGTTGAAGAATGTTGTGGATCTTCAAGGAATAATTTTTGAAGGTGGTTTGTGTTTGAGAATTTTATTTTGGGTCTTCATTTTGTTTTTTCCAACCTTGATTGATTCACATTAATGATCTTTAATGTTTTGGGCTGACAATTTGCATTCATTTTATTATTTTCTTGTGGTCAACATGTAGTGATGTAATTTCTTGTTGTGGATATATAAGAGTGATTGTTTTATCATTTGAAGGAATGAGTATGAAAAGTGTGTGAGTCCTATGTGAGAATAATGTTCATATTGTTCAAAGGTAGAAGTAGAGTGTGAAGAAGAGTGATTAGAGTGTGAAGAAGTGTTCATGTGCTTAACTAGAACTATAATCAGGCATTAACAAATGCTATTTTTCTCAGTTCAAATCATGTTGGTGTAATTCAATCTTTTGTAAGACAGTGTGTCTTGTTGGAAAAATAAGGATAGACAACTGAGAGGGGGGGTGAATTAGTTGTCACATAATAATAAACTTTTCAAACTTTACTTAACTTAATCTTAGATCTGATGAATAAGAAATTAACCATAAGCAATTAACACATCAGAGAGAGAGAACACAAAGAATTTTTTTTGTGGAAACCCTGTTAGGGGAAAAACCACGGTGGATGTTAGTCCACAAGATTATACCCTGTTAAAAGTATAAAGAGAAATAATAAGGGGAATGCAAATGCATTCAGGCACACTTCCTAGAGCTCACTGCTCAAATACAAAAGGGGCTCACTGCCCAACAATACAAAATAGGATTAAAATCTAGAGGGTATTAACTGAAAGAATAGCTTCTCCACAAGCCTAATTACAGTTCCAATTAAGCATAGGAAACTCCTTTATAGAATACTTTATACTTCTCTCGACCTTATTCACACTTTGCTCTATAATCAAATGTAATTCGCACATACACACATAGCACACTCAGTAGCTTTCCAACACACTACACCGATGAAAAAATCGCTCTTATATATCCGCTACATGTGATTTCATCAATAACTTAGTCGACTAAGAAAATAAAACATATTTTAAGTTTCAACCCAAGTTTACAAATAATTTTTTAAAATGTGAATCCACCAAGGTTAGCCACAACATGGTGGAGACCCACATTTAAAAATCCAACACAAAAATACTTCAATTAATTTCACCTCGATGATCCACAACATGCTACCATCATCATGTCGGCCAAGAACATGAAAAATAAACATACACAGGAAAAATTTCTAACCATGAGCACATTGATCAATGTGGATGTACCACAAATAGAATGATCTAGAAACATCCAAGAACACCAAGGAACAACAGAGAAACATCTATAGCAACTGATATTTCTAGAATCACACAAACTTCATTCAGGAACACTGACAGAGACCACAAAAATACTGTTAGACCACAACTTGATCAAATATATATGCGGACCGCTGAAAATTTTGGTAGATGATCTAGATACACTCATTAGAAAACCCTTTAGTCCATAGCAGTTGAACTTCAACGTAAAGAACAAGATTCCTTTAAGACCCGCATAGTTCCATAGGGAACTTGGAACACTTTCTTTTACAATTTTCTCAATATCCTTGACATATACAGCCTCTAGTACACCAAATTCTAATAGTGTTGACATCAATGACAATCACATATCAGCAAAACATCCACAACATCCAACATTCTCCCCCTTTAGATCAACCCAATACATTGACTCTTCTTCTCAACAACACTTCTCCCCACCAAGCTCTATTCCTTTGAAATTATTTTCACATTGCACTTCTCCCCCTTTGACATCAATGGAAAAGGTAACCATGACTTTTCCATATACATTCTCTTAACCACATATCTACACATCTGACTATGCCCCCTGAGTAGCAGCCACAGAAACATCAATCCAGATTAGAATATAGCAATGTAGCTCATGGATTGATGCAAGTAAATGCATCTTCTATTTCTTATTAGGAGGGGTAATCACCCCTAGCATTCCTTTGAGATACTCAAAAGTATCCTTCGGCAACAGTTTAGTAAAGATGTCTGCAATTTTTTCTTTGGTAGGTACATACTCCAATATAACTTCTTTCTCATTCACTTTCCCTCTCAAGAAATGAAACTTGATTGATATATGCTTAGTCTTAGAGTGTAGTACCAGATTATTTGAAATATTTATTGCACTTGAATTGTCATAGTATATGGCAGTAGGCTCTTCATATATCACCCTAATATCCTTCAACATTTGTTTCATCCATATTACTTAGGTACAATTATTTGCAGCAACAATATACTCTGCTTTAGCAGTAGATAGAGAAATGGAATTCTACTTTTTGCTCAACCAAGACACCAGCTTCTTCCCTAGGAAGAAGCTGGTGTCCTGGTTGAGAAAAAAGTAGAATTCCATCACCAGCCCAATCTGCATTAGTATATGCACTCAGAGTGAGATCATCATCCTTTGGATACCAAAGTCCAAGGTCAACTGTTCCTCTTAGATATCTAAAGATCCTCTTAACAGTAGTTACATGTGATTCTTTTGGATCAGCCTAAAACTTAGCAACCATACATACAACATTCATAATATATGGTCTAGTCTGAGTTAAATAAAGTAATCCATCAATTATTGACCTGTATCTAGTTTTGTTTTCTTTAGGAGAATCATCATTTTGTGTTAGCTTGCATCTAGTCACCATGGGAGTACCTACAAGCTTTGAATCTTCCATCCCAAATTTCTTTAGTAGCTCTCTCACATGTTTAGACTGAGATGTGAATATCCCTTTGTCTAACTGGGTCACTTGTAATCCTAGAAAGAACTTCATCTCTCCAATCATACTCATCTCAAATTTGAATCCTTCATCTCATTAGTAAACTTCATGCACAAACCATCATCTCCTCCAAAAATGATGTCATCAACAAATAATTCTATAATTAATTCTTTATCATGATTCAATTTGAAATATAAATTGCTATCAGCAATACCTTTAGTGAATCCAAGCTTCAATAAGTATTTTCCCAATCTAGCATACCATGCTCTGGGGGCTTGCTTGAGTCCATATAGAGATTTCTTCAAGTGGAATACCATATCTTCCTTGTCAGTTCGCTGAAATCCATCTGGCTGTTCAACGTATACTTCTTCTTGTAGTTCTCCATTCAGAAATGCTGACTTCACATCCATCTGATAGACTTTGTAGTCCTTGTATGCAGCATAAGCAAGAAATAATCTAACCGCTTTGATTCTAGCAATAGGGGCAAAAATTTCTTCAAAATCAACACCTTCCATATGAGAATACCCTTTACATACCAGTCTTGCTTTGTTCCGGACCACTTCACCTTGTTCATTCAGCTTGTTCTGAAACACCGATTTAGTACCAATCACATTTTTTTCTTTAGGTTTGGGAAACAATATCCATGTGTCATTCTTTTCAATTTGTGTCAGCTCTTCCTTCATAGCTTCCATCCAATGTTCATCTTGATAGGCTTCAGTGACATTTTTAGGTTCAATCTTGGAAATCAAGAAGTATTCTTCTTCAATCTTCCTTCTAGTTTGTACTCCTTTATTCTTATCTCCTATAATTTGGCTTTCAGAGTGGTTTAACTTTACATACCTTGGAGATTTGGATTTTTCTTGAACTTCTAATTCTTTTGATCTTCCTTTAGTACTTGCACTTTTCTCTGCTTCCTAACTACCTTGAATTGCCGGAATGAATTGAGGTTGCTTTACTAGAACAACTAGAACATATGGAACATATGGCACAATTTGAAGTTGATTCTGTGTCTCAACATTCTTCCTTTTGTTTGTATTGTCTTCATCAGAATCATATCCACAATATCTTGATGTTTTTATAGAATCCTCCTCAACTTTGACATTTGCACTCTCAACCATCTTTCTCAGTCTTCTATTATAGCATCGGTAGGCCTTGATCTTAGTAGAATAACCTAAAAAGATTCCTTCATCGCTTCGTGCATCAAACTTGCCTATATCATCATCTCTCTTGATATAACATTTTCTTCCAGAGATCTTGAAATACTTAACAGTAGGCTTGTAACCAAACCATACCTCAAAAGGGGTCTTACCATAATTTCCATTAACATTTACCTAGTTTAAAGTATACATAACAGTGCTTACAGCTTCACTCCAGTAGCTCTAGGGCACATTTCCTTCTAACATCATTGTTCTAGCAGCATCCAAAATTGTTTTATTCTTTCTTTCTGCAACTCCATTCTATTGAGGGGTTTGGGGAGTAGATAATTGTCTTCTAATTCCATGTTCTTCACAAAAAGAGTTGAACTCCCGAGAGGTGAACTCACCACCTATGTCAGATCTCAAACACTTGATTTTTAGACCTTTCTCATTCTCTACCATAGCCTTGAAACTTTTGAACTTTTCTAGTGCTTCACATTTTTCTCTTAAAAAGGAAACCCATATCATTCTAGAATAATCATCAATAATCAACATAAAGTACCTTTCTCCATGAATACTTCTGACTCTGGAGGGACCATAGAGGTTAGTATGTATCATCTCCAACAAATCATTTGAATGAAACTATTTTCTCTAGAAAGAGACTCTAGTATGTTTACCCATCTGACATTCCTTACAAATTCTATTAGCAAGCTTCACTAACTTAGGTAGATCTCTTACTACTTGAGTGGAACTTACCTTGACAATGTTATCAAAATTTACATGACACAACCTTCTATGCCACAACCGACTTTCATTTACTTAAGCAATTAAACAACTCCCATTACCAGTATTCAGGTGAAAAATATTACCTTTTGTCTATTTACCAGTAGCAATCATATTGCTAGAACTTCCACATATCTTTCATCTTCCATTTTTGAATTGTAGATCATAGCCTTTTCCCACCATCTATCCAACACTCAAAATTTTGTGCTTCAAGCCTTCAACATAAAGAACATCATTAGTGTTATCCTTACCACCAAGACAAATAGGGGCTCTGCCACGAATCACACCAGCATTGTTGTCTCCAAATCTTACAACACCACCATCATATTTCTCTAGACTTACAATTTTTTTTTTTATCACTAGTGATATGATGTGAGCATCCACTACCAATAACCCACTAATCCTTTTCTTCAACTTGGGTTGCAAGAGCTTTCTCATCTTCAGTAGCCACAAGACTATTTTCAATAGTAGCAATGAAAACCCATTCATCTTCATTTCCATTATCTTTATTAGACTCATCATCAGTCACTCCTTCAACAAAGTAACATTTCTTTTGGAATCTAGACTTGTTAGGCTTAGTTCTAGGGACCCTATCAGGACATCTTGATACAAAATGACCTATTTTAATGCATGAAAAACATTTAATAGGTAACACTCCTTCATACGTACCTTTCCCTTTGACTTCTTTCTTTGCAATCAGTGCTCCCAATTCTTCTACCTCTCTTTCTTGGTCTTCAAGCTGCTTTAGTTCTTAATCATACTTGGATATCTTTTTGGAACTCTCTCCTAGACTATATATTTTCTTGTTAGATATAGTAGCCTTGAATGCATATTTAGTTTTTGGAACAGATTCACCAAATTCACTTAATTCAAAAGCAACAAGCTTACCAACCAACGTATCTCTTGATATCTTTGTTACTAATCTAAGCTCTTAAATAGCATGAGCCTTCACTTTGTAGGAGGGAGGAAAGGATCTTATTATCTTAGCCACAATTTCATCCTTATCTAGAGAACCACCAACACATGTAATACCCATCACTATTTCATTTACTCTTTGCATAAAAAAGGTGATATTTTCATCTTCGCTTATCTTCAAATTTTCATATTTGCCTTTTAGACTTTGTATCTTAGCCATCTTCACCTGTGCATCTTCTTCATACAAAGTTTCCTACTTCATCCAAATCTCATGAGCTATTTGCAGTCCTACCACATTAGCCATCTTCAAATTTTTTAGAGCACTCAGCAAAGCTTCTATAGCCCTAATATTATTTTTAGCATCTTTGATCTCATCAGCAGTGGAGGGACCATTCATAGGTTTAGCATATGGATCTTTTGTATTCTTCTAGTAAGCTTCACCAATACACCTTAGGTGACATCGCATCCTAACTTTCCATAGTGAGTAGTTAGTTCCATTGAATCTTGGACTGTCCTTCTTGAATGTTGCTATCCTGAATCACCTCAAGCTTTCAAACTTTGTTAGAAGAACTTGCTCTAATACTAATTGTTGAAAAAATAAGGACAGACAACTGAGAGGGGGGGAGTGAATCAATTGTCATAGAATAATAAAATTTTCAAACTTTACTTAACTTAATATTAGATATGATGAATAAGAAATTAAAACATCAGAGAGATAAATAACACCAAGATTTTTTATGTGGAAACCCTGTTAGGGGAAAAACCACGGTGGATGTTAGTCCACAAGATTATACCCTATTAAAAGTATAAAGAGAAATAATAAAGGGAATGCACATGCATTCAAGCACACTGCCTAGAGCTCACTGCTCAAATACAAAAGGGGCTCACTTCCCAACAATACAGAATAGGGTTAAAATCCAGAGGGTATGAACTGAAAGAATATCTTTTCCAAAAGCCTAATTACAGTTCTAATTAAGCACAGAAAACTCCTTCATGGACTACTTTATACTTCACTTGACCTTCTTCACACTCTGCTCTATAATCGAATGATATTAACACATACACACATAAGAGCACACTCAACACATTTCCAACACACTACACTGATGAAACAATCACTCTTATATATCCACTACATAAGATTTCATCAATAACTTAGTTGGCCAAGAAAATAAAACATATTTTCAATGTCGGCCCAAATTTACAAATAATTTTTTTAAATGTGAATCCACCAAGGTCGGCCACAACATAGTGGAGACCCAAATTTAAAACTCCAACACAAAAATACTTCAATTAATTTCACCTCGATAATCTACAACACACTACCATCATCATGTCGGCCAAGAACATGAAAAACAAACATATGTAGGAAAAATTTGCAACCACGAGCAAACCGATCAATGCGGATGTACCATAAAGATAGAGCATGATCTAGAAACATCCAAGAACACCAAGAAACAATAGAGAAACATCCACAACAACTGATATTTCCAAAATCACACAAAATTCATTCAGGAACACTAATAGAGACCACAAAAACACTGTCAGACCACAACATGATCAAATATATACGTGAACCTCTGAAACTTCTTGTAGATGATCTAGATACACTCATCAAAAAACCCTTTAGTCCATAGTAGTTGAACTTCAACGTAAAGAACAAGACACCTTCAAGACCTATATAGTTCCATAGGAACCTGGAACACTTTCTTTTACATTTTCTCAATATCCTTGACATATACAGCCTCTAGTACACCAAATGCGAATAGTGTTGACATCAATGACAACCACATATCAACAACGCATCCACAACATCCAACATGTCTTCCTTTGGGAAGTAAGCCTCCGTTATTTGAGCAGCGAGTTCTAGGAACTGCGCCTAAATGCATGTGCATTCCCCATTCATATTTCTTTATACTTTTAATAGGGTATAATCTTGTGGACTAACCTCCATCATGATTTTTCCCCTAGCAGGGTTTCCACATAAAAAAATATTGGTGTTATGTGTGTTTTTGATGTGTTGTTGATTTATGCTTTCATGGTTATTGATCATATCTAAGAATAAGGTTAATAAGTTGAATAAGTTTTAAATTATGTGACAATTGATTCAAGCCCCCTCTCACTTGTCTTCCCTTGTGTTTCCAACAAGAAGAATGTGAAATTTTGTCCTTTGGCTTCCCGAAGCATCATTGAGTGATGCATCAAAATGTAGGATCAGAGCAAGGAGTGGGGCAAGTCAGTTGTACATGTTCCAGAGCATCACAACAACCGAGCCAACAAGTTTTGGAGCATCACAACAAGGTGCACTGGAATTTTTGTTTACCAAAGGGATGAAGTCCTACAAAATATAGAAAAAATTTGGCCAAATCCAAATGATGAAGTTGATGAAGAAATTGAAAGAATCATTCTGAAATGAAGTAAATTTACACACCCTTTTTTTTACATTTATTATGGGAAAAACTATATTGACTCTACCATAGCAGAGTCAATGCACTGAATTTCTCCCTACATTTCTACCATTTTTTGTAAATTCTTCTTTATTAACATGGTTATGGTAGATGCGTAATTGGTGTCCATTAACTAGGAGAGTTTAGGTATCATCATCAATGGATTTTAGCTGGACCAAACTATCGAAAAATACCTCAAAATTTTCATATGGTCTAAGCCAATGTTTTCTGAGTTTTCCCTAATGATCCTTGTATCTAGAATCAAACAATAATTCCCAATCCCCATTGTGGAATTCTTTCTCCTTGATATTTTTATCATGCTAGACCTTGCGTTGTTGTTGGACCAGTTCAATTTGATGGACGACATCCAAACAAAGTTTATCCAATTCACTAAGCTGTAAAACTCTCTCGATTTGGGCTTGTTTAAGATCTACACCCAACTCTCCCATAAACTAACTCATATGGACTATAGCCAGTAGTTGATTTATAGGTGGTGTTGTAAGCCCAAACAACTTCAGGTAGTTTTCGAGCCCAATCTTTTTCCTGATGAAACCGTTTTTTGTTAAAATGTTTTCCAATTCCTTGTTAGTGAATTGAACCTATTTGTTCACCTAATGGTGGTAGGGTGAGGACTTCTTGTGACTCACCTAGAAATGATCTATGAAGGCTAACAAAATTTTAGACATAAATTGGGGGCCTTGATCTATGACAAGTGTCCTAGGAGCTTCGAATCTAAGGAAAATTTTGTTGTAAAGGAAATCAGCTATTTGTTCCTCCCTAGCAACACGTAGGGCTTGCACTTCTTCCCACTTAGTCATGTAGTCGGTACAGACCAAAATGTACTCTTTTCCTTGTGAAGGAGGGTCTATAGGGATGAAAAAATCTTATCCCCATTTTTCAAATGGTTCAAGGACTACCTCAGGCTGTAGGGGCATTTCATTAGATGCAATTCATCTTCCTACCCTTTGACATTGATTACATTTGTGAAAATATTTCTTGATATCTTTATGCATAGAAGGCCAGTAGTATCCTGCTACCAAAATCTTGTGAGTTATCCTTTTAGCTGAATAATTCCCTCTAGAAGGATCATCATGATAGGCTCTAAATATACTATAGGTCTCGTCTACCTTAACACAATGTTGTAGAACCATATCAGGTCCAAATCAAAATAGGATCCCATCAATCCATTTGAAAGAGGCACTTTCTCTAACAAGGTGTTTCTTCTATTTTGATGAAAAATGAGGTGGTACTTTCTACAGTGGCCAAGTAGTTTGCAATATCAACAAACCAAGGGGTTTTAGTAGAGATGGCAAACAAATTTTTATCTAGGAACTCATCCTATACTTGAGCACAATCACCATCATGTTTAATTGGGGATAAGAAATCCACAACTACATTGGACTTCCCTAGTTTGTCAATAATTGTTATGTTGAATTCCTGGAGAAGAAGCAACCACCTAATTATCCTTGCATTTACTATAGGTTTATTCATGAGGTACTTGATGGTTGAGTGACCTATGTACACTGTGATTTTGTATCCTATGATATAATGTTGAAATTTCTTGATTGCATGAACTACATCCGAGAATTCTTTCTCTATTGTGGTATAATTCCTTTCTGTTGGAGTCAAATTCTTACTAATGAAATATATGGCATATTTTCCCCCATTCTCATTTTCTTGTCCTAGAATCACTCCAATGGCATCATCAGATGCATCAACATAGACATGGAATGGAAGGTTCCAATTAGGTCCATGGAAGATAGGAGTAGAGATGAGCTTCTCCTTGATGATTTCAAATGATGATTGACACTCAAATGTCCAGATGAACTCTACATTCTTCTGAAGAAGGGAAAAAATAGGGGCTGCGATTTTGCTGAAATTTTCTATGAATCTTCGATAGTATCCAAAATGCCCTACGAAACTTTTGAAATCAGTCAAGGTTTTTTGGATTTTGATTTGTTGTATTACTTTGATTTTCTTATGATCAACCTTAATAACTTCAACTAGAATATGATGCCCCAGCACTATTCCTTGCTTCACCATTATCAAAAATTTCTCATGGATTAGGGACAAAAGATCATCCTCACATCACTTCAACACCTTATCTATATTTTTGAGGGCCTCATCAAAGGCTGAACCATATATAGTGAAGTTTTCCATATAAACTTCCACACACTCATTCACCAACTCAACAAATATAGCCAAGATAACTCTCTGGAATGTTGCAGGAGCATTACATAGCCAAAAAGGAAGAACCCGATATGCAAATGTCCCCCAAGGGAAGGTAAAGGTCATCTTATTATGGTCTTCTACTACTACATGTATCTAGTTGTAACCACTAAATCTGTTCAAAAATGAAAAACATTTTCTCCCTTCCAAATTATCCAGCACTTGGTCTACAAATGGTAGAGGAAAATAATCATTTTGTGTTGCTTTGTTAAGTTACCTATAGTCTACACACACTCTCCACTTTCCATTCTTCTTCAGAACCAAAAACAAAGGTGACACCCATTTGCTGTCATAAATCGAGTAGGAAAACCCTACTTGTAGGAGTTTCTCAATTTTAATGTTCATGATGTCTTTCAGGGTAGGATTGAGTCTACATTGTGGTTGGCAAATAGGTTGAACATCCTTAGTATAGATATGATGATTACACATGTTGGGTGTATTCCTATCATATCTGTATAGTCCCAAGAAAAATCTTTAGATCTATTCACCAGGGTGTCAAACAATTTGTGTTCTTCTAGCTTAGTTAACCAATTGTTAATGTTCAAAGTTTTTCCTAGCAGCAACATAATGGATTTAACTCCCGGATGGTTGGATGTGATAGTATACATGGGCCTTTTCAAGGTGTTAAGAGGATAGCTATGAGGTATGGTTATATGAAGCCTGGCAACATCTACAAAGAAATGGTGCATTTTTGGAAATAAAATTGTCAAAGGACAAGGCAATCCCATGAAACTGGCATTATCAAATTTTGCATGATCTATGTTGATTGGGTGTCCTAGGATCTATTTTATATCTATCATCTCCTCACCACTCCAATCCATAATAAGAATTTCCACCTTTTTCAATTCATCCTCTAATTCTTCACCATGTTGTTTGATGACAACCATGGCTACTGAAGCCAAATTTTCCTATCTATTGGGACTTTTTGGTTCATCAACCCATACTTTATTGTGTTTGGTAGGATTGGCAGGAGGATACAAAAACAAATGTTTGCTATTAGGTCCATGTGAAATGGTCATTCCTCCCTCTCTACAGTCAATTTTGGCTACAACATTAGCCAACCATGGTCGTCTGAGAATTATTGGGTAACTATCTTTAGGTGTAAGGGACTAAATTATTTGAAAATATACTAGATATTCCCATCCATCCACCTCAACAAGAACATTTTCAATGACGCCCTTGGGAATAACTATAGATTGATTTTCCATCTACAAGATTTTAGTTGTGGGACATAAATCAGTAAGTGTCAACTTTTCCATCACATCAACAGTCATTATGTTAATGGTTGCTCCAAGGTCCACCAAAGCATTAGGTATTGCTACCTCATTAACTATTACTATTATAAGTGGACTATCTAGATCGTCATATTTTGAAGCAGTGGTTGTCCCAACCAACAAGTCAGCTAGATAACCGTTTATGTGCATAGTATTTATTGATTTTTGTTTCCTCCTTGGAGTTTTGATACACAATTGTTTGATCAACTGGTTTAACTTAGGAATCTCCTTAATCGCTTGTAGCAAAGGGACTTCAATAGATGTGGTCATTTCTTGAGTATCTTTCACATCAATTAGTTTCAAATGCTCTAGAAAAGGTGCTTTAATTTTATCCTTAGGAGTGGAATCCTTCAAAATTTTAGTTGGAGACTGGCCCACCTCCTCCTGAGGTAGGTCGAAAGCTCTAGATGAAGATGGTGGGTCAATATTTTTTTGAGTAGCTTTTGGGGCTTGTTCTATAGATGTGGGAATTGTTGTGGTTTTCTTAGTAGACTTCTCAATAGGTTCATCTAGAATTTCTTCAATAGTCAGTTGCAAAAGTTTTTTTTCATACCTCAATTGCAAGTTTCCATAGTGTATTATGTTAAGTCCAGTGATATTGTCTTGTTCACTGGAATACACTAGAGTATTTGGGAAATTTTTCTTTGGCTTTGGGACAGGTTGCGTTGGAAGTGGTGGTTGGTTAACTTGTTCATTTTGTTGAGTATTCTGGGCAGGTGGTAAAAGATTTTGTTGTTGAGTAGGCATCCTTCTGGGACCAGTATAAAACTGATGTTGAGGTTGATTCCATTGAGGAATGGGATTCTGAGGGTACTACTACTATTGAGACTGGTTAGGCAACTAAGGATTGCCCCAAGATTGATTTTCCCATTCAAGTTGTCCCCAAGGATAAGTTCCCCAATTATGTGGTGCCTGAGGCCAGGGTGCTACCCATTGATTATTGTTCCAATTGGGTTAAGGTCTCTAGTTAGGGTTTGAATTTTGGACATAATAAAAATTTCCTCCAATTCTTTGACTTACAACGTTGACTTCTTCCTCAATCCATGGTGTTCTTTTCTTGGAATTCTTGATGGAATTCAGAAGCTCGCATTGATCGGTGGGGTGATTTTTGTCACATACTTGACAAACGTCAAATTTTTTCAACTTTTTCCAAAGGGTATTCCCTTAGTAAATGTTTGTTTTGGCACCCAGGGTAGTAAATGGACAAAATCTCAGGATTTTAGGTTTTAGCTTATATGTCATCTAACATGGTGTTTAGCTGAATAAGAATGTCAGTCTTGAAGTTTGATAGCTCTTCACATAGTTTTCCTATTTCATTGGAACCTTTAAAGAGGGTGGACTTCTAGATACCTCCTCGAGTACAAGAGAAATTCTGACACAATTTAGTAATATCATTCAGCCCCAGTTAGGACACGTCTCCTTTTCCCATCAAATCCAAGCTCCTTTGAGCTTTGTCATTGAGACCTTTAAGGAATAGGGTCTTCAAGATATAAAGACTTATGACTTCTCCACCACATCATTTACATAAGAAGATAAACCTATCTAGATAATCCTCTAGACTTTCATCCTCATTTTTCCTTATTTTGAATAGTTCTTCTTTCCTATCGCTAACCTTATAGTAACTTTGGTATTTATCCAAAAAGGCAGACTCCATTTCATCCCAGGAGGTTATTGACTGAGAAGCTAATCCCATAAACCAGTGCATGGCTAAGTCTTTCAGAGTGGAAGGGAAAAGCTTTAGTTTATAATTATCACTCTTGTAGTCATATGTCTGACACAATACTTTAAACTCAAATAGAAATTTGTTAGGGTCCTTAGTAGAAAAACCTCAAAAGGTTGGCAAGAAGGTCGGTGAGATATTTTTCATTGTCAAATCATCATCTGCATCAATAATAATAGGATAAGTGAATGTGCATGGTGGTGGAGGGTTATTGTTGTTGGTGGCATTTCTATGGTCATCCATGATGTGGAAGGGAATGCGATCCTCTTCAAAAATTTGCTCAGTTGGGTGAGTTTCTAGAGTTTGTAAAGGAATACACTTATCTACAACTATGTGTTCTCTTTTTGGGGTATGTGGGAAGGTCTCAGGTTGACCATGCCTGGTCAATTCCTTAGTAAGTTCTTGATATGAGTTTCCTTCCTCCCTACTTATTGTTGGTACATCGATTGGGGGGGTGGGGATTTGGTATGAATCTTCCATGGGGGCCTCATTTCTTGACCATGCAAAAAAGAAGCCAAAGGACTATTTTTGTTCCTAAAAGAGGTATTCAAGGTATCTCCTACTAACACTAGAAAAAAAGGGTCCCTGACAACAACACCAAAAATTGATAGGTTTTCATCAGGTCTTAACACTTTAGTTGATAAACACATTAATATATCGACCGAGTAATGTCCAAAGGCTATATGCAATAGAAGACATCTTGACTATCTCTCTCGAGTTTCCTAAATACTAAATAGCTGAAATAAAACTCTAAACTAAGAAGCCACTAAACTTAGAAAGCATGAAATCATCTATCTAGAAAGATTGAAATAACTAAACTAGAAAGTAGAAAACCATGAATCTAAAAAGCATAACCACTAAACTAGAAAGCATGGAAATGATTAAACTAAGAAATGTATAAATTGCTGAAGAAGTAAAGCTGGTAAAGAAACTAGGAAATATTGATCCAATCAAAAGATAGCAATCTAAAACAACTAGCAGAAAATGATTTAACAATTTGAAACAAATGGAAGAAGGTGCTCTCGAACTTCAGACACTAAATTCAAAGACTACAGACTTAGCTACAACCTGTAGGATTGATCTTGAAAGAATTACACATATGAAAATAAATTCCAATTCCAATTATTATATACTAAAGGAAAGTACAGAATTAGAAGTAAAATACTTATCTATCTAATCTACAACCCCTTGAGTGGCCAGATGATCTCGGGTGCTTCCCCGCCTAGCTCGGATCACCTACTCTGGTAACTCCAAATTACTTCATTCAAAGAACTCCATTCACATTACTCAGTAACTCCAAAAGTGGCAAGAAAAACTCATTTTACTCATACAAAAGGTGTAACTTAGAAAACATAGTGGCAACATAACGATATTCTTCTGTATATCATTGTTTTCAACAATTACATACTTATATGAGAGCAACTAACAAAATCCCACTTTTCAATTGGTAAAGTCTTCAACTGATTGTCAAAAACTAACATAATTTAAAGGCCATGACATGAAAATATTAAAGAGGCTCGACACGAGCCATAAAGTCTTTAGAACTAAAAATAATAGAAACTATAAAAAAATTGGTCCATCATGTATTCTCTTGAAGTTCTGGTGCCCATTCACTTGTCTTCAATGGTGTTGAAATCTACGTCAAAACTCCTTGATTGGAATGGTAATCAATGGTGGAAGTTGACTCGTGGAATACTCAAAAACTAAACCATTAAGTCAGCACAAATTAGCTTATTTCAAATAATTTCAACAAATAAAGATTGTACGCTTAGTCACAAAAAGAAAGCAATTACTTATCCTAAAGATAATTAATTGGCAGGGTAAAGTTGGCTGAAAGGTGTAAGGTTAAGTATTGATTCCATTCTATTGATGAGGTTATTTTTACCTCATCAATTTCATTGATCACTTCTACCATATTCAATTAGTTTTTAAGAAGTGTAAATAGTATTGCTTGTTCCTAAACCAAAAAAAGTGTGTTCAATATTAATTAAGGTAAATTATTAGGACAAATATTTTCAAAAGAAGGTTTAGCCATTGACCTAGAAAGAGTGGAGGCTATTATGTCTCTTCCTCTCCCCAACCATAATAAGCTCCTACAAAGCTTCCTTAGAATGATTAATTCCATAAGGAGGCTCATCCCTAGCCTTGTTACATTGTTCAAACACCTCAACTACATGTTAAAGAAAAATATCGCTTTTGGTTGGAGAAAGGAAGTGAAGCCAAGTTTTGAATCTGTCAAGCAATCCATCAATCACACCTTGGTACTTTCCAAATTTAACTATAATAAGGAATTTATTTTGTATATCTTTTGATGGAAGTCAAGCATATCAATTTCCTTGATATATTTGAATAGTGACAATTTGGGGCAACTGATCACTTTTTCAGTGAAGGGTTCAAGGATTATGCGCTAAACTATAGTTGCATAGAGAAACAAGTCCTTTTTTTTTTCAATATAGCACTAAAAAATTTAGACACATTTTTTGCAAAAATAGGTTCTAGATGATGGTTTCTTACACAATTGTGAAGGATTTTCTCTCAAGTAGAGCCACTAGTGAGAAGAGGGTGAGTTGGATCACCAAGGACATGGAGTATGATGTGAACATAATGATCTCCAAACTTGTAAGGGGCAAGGGGATATGTGAGTGTCTCACAACAACCTTTGAGGCTTAAGAAGAGGCTATCCTTTTGTTACAAGAATACCAACTATCTAATCTTGATGTTTAGAGTAGTTGGGTGCATAATATGACTACCTTTTTACAAGAAGGTAGATACCCTCTAGGTTTGGATAGGGAAAAGAGGATATATTTCAAATTTTAGTCCATCCCCTTTGTCTTGTTATACGGTATATTTCTTAGAAAATACCTTAATGGATTTTTCTAAGGTCTATTGAAAAAAATAAAATTAACTAAATATTAAAATAATTCCACAGTGGCTCATCGGGTTGTCATTTCTCTCCAAGGACCACTACTACTAAAATAATGAGAGCTAGCTATTATTGTCTGACTTTGTTCAATGACACTAATAGATAGGTGAGGAATTGCAAAAAATGTGCTCTCTTTTTTGGAAAATAAAGGTCATTTTCCCTCCATCTTCATCCTATTCAAATAGATTAAGCCTTTTCTCAATAGAATTTAGATTTCATTGGCATAATCAATCCACCTTATATTGTTGGATACAAATTAGAGCTAACAACTACAAACTACTAAGAAGCGTTGTTGTTGTTGGACTTGTTGTTGCATCAAAAGATCGACCTGTCAATGCTCGATACAAGATTTGGTTAAGAACCACAGGCGGTGGTTAGACCATGTCACAAACCCAAGCATTAGTGCTGCAAGGAAGACCAAGGGTCACACCTTGCTACAATCCCCCCAACACAAGCACAAGGTTTGAACTTGTGACCAGCTCTGATACCAATTGTTGGACTTGTTGTTGCATCAAAAGATTGACTTGTCAATGCCTGATACAAGCTTCGGTTAAGAACCATAGGAGGCGGTTAGACCATGTCACAAACCCAAGTGTTAGTGTTGCAAGGAAGAACAAGGGCCGCACCTTGCAACAGTTGCATACTCAACATTCTCATTAAGAGAATGTATTATTTTAGTTGTACATTTTCTTCAAAGCATTGTCTAAACACATTTTCTATATTGTTGATTTTGATGCATCCTTTTAATTTCTTGTAAGGCCCCTATTACTATGAGCCTAATGGAATAATAAGGCCACTAGATCATAATTTTTAGTAAGTAAACATCCTGAGAGGTCACCAAAACTATTATCATTTGTATTCCCCCTTTGCTTTCCATTAATGATAACTAATATAATAAATCCTAAGTGGGTCATCTTGAATGAATTTGTGCCTCTAGTTGTTGCATTAATTCCCCCTTTCATGTTGTTGTCAATTTCCCAAGTTAAAAAACAAAAAATAAGTTGTGTGAAAGTTGTCAAAGTTTAGAGTTTTCGGAGTATCCATCCATGTATTACTTTCATATCACTCCTAAAACCCCACCCAAAATCCTTGTAAATTACCTAAGTCCTTTATTTTTATCCTTCCACACTATCGAGGTTCCCCTTTCTCTCATACAATTCATTTGTCTCTTTGATCATTGAAGTTTAAAACCTAAAAGTGGCTAAGTCTTGTTCTATCAAACGATCAAAGTTTCCTTTCCACTCATACCCTTCTTTTGCATCCTCAATCCATAAAGTCCTAAATCAAAGAACTTTCCTAAGTGTTGAACTAATTATCTTTTTAGATGGTCAGGGTCTCTCTTGCTTTCATTCCATTCATTCACATTCATGATCCTTGAATTTCAACTTTAAAAAGAGCCTAACTATCATTTTGCTGAGCTTTCATAGATTCACATATCCTCATACCATTTCCTTAATCTTTCCAACCTCTTAGGTCCAAAAGTTAATTGTGCCTTATGTGTTATATTTATCAAAGCTTTGGAATTTCAGAGTTTCCCTTATACTGATATCATTCCTTAGCATCCTTGATATTTCAAAACTCTATTGATTCCTTTGTAATGTTTATCGGAGTTAGATTTTTGGATTTTATCATCCCCTTCCCATGGAAGGTAGTTCAACAGTGGCTTGGTAGCCAGTTTCCTAATGGGTAGTGTTATTGATATACTAAAGGTGGAAATGCCTATGTCTTGTTGTGCATTTCACACACACGCCTTGGTAAGGGTAGGGACCCCCCCTTCACTTTTTTTCTTTTTGCATTTATGAATTTCTCTCTTTAATATTTTCTAGCTCTACTCTTCTTTGGGAAAAATTAAGTTAAGGCTTGGTTTGAATAGGACAAGATTTTAAAGCATCTTGTGCCAACCTGGATGTTTAGTGTCCAAATATTGAATGAATCTTTACTTTAATGGATGTTATTACCAGGATGTTCTAACTCACTCATGCAACATTTAACCTTACAATTTCCTCTAAGTTGTAACCATATGCAAAGGCTCCAAATTCGTGAGGAATAAAATTGGAAATAAGAAAGAAATTAATGAGCATTTGCAAAATCTTGAGGTTCACAGAGTTCATTAATTCATGAAATAAAATAGAGGCAGTAAAATTGCAAAGTCTGGGGATTTCTTCACTTCCAAAAATTTGTGATGGCATGAAGTGTTGGGGATTCCAAGCACAGAGGAAATCCACGATAGGATAAGGAGGCTCGGGGATTCCATCCCTCATTGGAATCCATGTGATCAAGAAATCCACGAAGATGAATGTTTTTTCAAAAAAATTGAATGAACATAAAAACACAAAGTTGTTGCTCTATTTCCCCAAAACACAATAGGGGAATACACAAAATATGAAATAACCAAATAACAGGAGACAAATTTGGGCATGCAATATTTTCCTTTTTTTTGTATTAACAAAGCTGGAAATGACAATATAAGAAAGACTGAAAATAAACTTCAGAAAAAATAAACTCTAATCTATGAAATACAAAATGTTGGGAGCAATCAACTGCTCACTCAAACTGACAAACTTTAGGAACTGGCCAGAGCTACGCAGATCTCTTCAAGAGCAATCACTGGTTAATCACAAACGCATAGTTGCTACTATTCAGGAGCTTCTAGGAGCTCACACAAAAAATATTCTCTTTCAGACTATTGTTGCTCAGAGAAACTTTTTCAATTCTTCCAACTTACAGAATAATCTTCCTTCAATTCTTTTTTTCTTCAAAAGCATTCCCTCTCAAATTTTGAATCTACCTACCAATATTAATTCTTCTACAAACTTTAGCTGCACATTAGGAGAAAATAGGGAAAGCAATCCCCAAAAGCCAGACTTCTGGTTGTAGGCAAAAAATGCCCCTAACAAGTAGGTGGCAATGGGAAGAGGCTTAGAGGCAATAAATTTTCCAACACTCCCCCTTTGTCTTGAGCTGACGAAACATGATCAATCCTGATCCAAATCAACAATGCCCAATCTACTCCATAGGCACTCGAAACTATCCCTACTCAAAGGGTTGGTGAATATGTCTACTAGTTGCTGCTCAGACCTATAAAATGCCATTCTAATTTCATCATTCCCAACCAATTCTCTGATAAAATGATACTTGATTTCAATGTTCTTTCTTGTTCCGTGAAACAAAAGATTTTTCATCAAAGCTATCAATGAAACATTGTCACAAAAGATTGTTGTTCCATCCTCTTGTTCTTCCTTCAAATCTGCCAAGATTCTTCTTAGCCAAATAGCTTGACATGCTATTGCATTTTCTACTATATAATCAGCCTCTGTTGTTGATAGGGAGACTATGGGTTGTTTCTTGGAAGCCCATAAAATGACTTTCAAACCCAAATGAAACACATAGCTTGATGTGCTCTTCCTATCATCCAAACTTCCTGCCCAATCACTGTCTATGTAACCAACTAGCCCAAACTCATTTGTTGTTGTGTACAAAATGCCATATCCATTGGTTCCATTCACATACCTCAGGATTATTTTACCCTCTTGCCAATGGGTATCCCTTGGAGTCTCCAAAAATATGGAAATAAGACTCACTTGTACATTATATTAGGCTCAGTAGCAGTCAAATACATTAAACTTCCAACCAAACTCTTAAACATGGTAGGATCCACATTGCTGCTACAATCTTCCTTGCTCAACCTTAGACCTATGGCTATTGGTGTGGGGTTAGGCTTTCTTTCAAGCATCCTAAATCTCTTCAAGATCTCATTTGCATATTTTTCTTGAGAGATAAATATACCATCATGCATTTGTTTTACTTCTATGCCTAGAAAATATCTCAAGAGACCTAAATCTATCATTTCAAACTCACTTTTCATGGCCTCTTTAAAATCAACAATGAGGAAATCATCATCCCTAGTGAAAAGTAAATCATCAACATACAAGACAACAATCAAAATATTACCATTTGTTTCCTTGATGTAAAGAGTGGGATCACCATCACTTTTTCTAAAGTCATTTCTCATTAAATATGAGTCAATCTTGTTGTACCATGCCCGTGGAGCTTGCTTCAGCCCATAAAGAGCTTTCTTTAGCCTACACACCTTTTTTCTTGACCCAAAACTTCATATTTGAATGGTTGCTCCACATAATCTTCGTCTTTTAACACTCCATTTAGGAAGGCGGACTTCATGTCCATTTGAAATATCTTCCACTTGTGTTGGGCTGCAATTTCTATGACTTCCCACACAATTTCCATCCTTGCAATGGGGGAAAATGTCTCATTATAATCTCTCCAAAATTGCTATTTGTACCCCTTAACAAATAATCTTGCCTTATGCCCCTCTATCCTTCTTTCGGCATTGCACTTGGTCTTGTAGACCCATTTTACCCCAATAACTTGCTTGTTTGGAGGAAAATCAATTAACTCCCATGTGTTGTTCCTCTCTATTGCATCTATCTCCTCATCCATGGCCTCACACCATTTCTCCTCTTTCACAACATCCTCAAAATAAATTGGATCACTATGAGAAAACAATGCAAAATTCACACTCTCATCAAATTATTCATCATACCTTTCATTTTGGTAGATCTCCCTTAGTATCTTGGACTTCTTTGGCATTAGGGAGGCGAGAGTGGGGTCTAAAATTTCACTGCTAAACAGGAAAGTTTAGGAGCTCTTGGGAGCTCTCGGGAGCTCTTTCAGAGCTTTCAGGAGCCAATCTTCTAACTGTCTCTAGCTACTTGCCTTTTTGTTTGCTCACTTTAGGAGCTTTTAGGAGTTGTCGAGAGCTTTCAAAAGCTCAACCAGTGCTTTAGGAGTTGATCTTCTAGCTTTCTGTGTCTATCTTCCTAACTTCCTACCACCTTCAGGAGCCGTTGGGAGCTTTCAAGAGCTCAACCAATGCTTTCAAAAGCATCTACATGCTCTTCTTGCTAAACTTCTTGTTCTATTTCTACTTCTTTAGGAGTTGTCCAGAGTGGTCGGGAGTTGTCAAGAGCTATCAGATCATCCCATGATTCTTCTTCTAAGAACTCCACATCTCTGTTGATGACAATTTTCTTGGTGACCGGATTGTATAGCCTATAGGCTTTGGAATCCTCACTATAGCCTATGAAAATACACTTTTCACCCTTTTCATCCAATTTCTACCTCTTTTCTTTAGGCACATGGGCATATACCACACACTCGAACACTCTCAAGTTCTCAACCATCCACTTGCATTTTGTCCATGCCTCTTGAGGGATCTTGTCACGAACTGCCTTTTTTGGACTTCTATTTATCAGATAAACAACTATTCCTACAACCTCTCCCCAATATTCAGTTGGGAGTCCCTTTGCTTTCATCATGCTCCTTTCCATCTCCATGATGGTCCTATTGTTTCTCTCAGCCACTCCATTTTGCTATGGATTATAATTGTTTGTTAGCTCTTTCTTGATGCCATTTTGCTTGCAAAAATTTACAAACTGATTAGAGGTATACTCTTGCCCTCGATTTGACCTTAGGACCTTGATCATGTTTCCACTCTCTTTTTCAGCTTGGGCCTTAAACAACAAAAACTTATCAAAAGCTTTAGATTTATGTTGCAAAAAATAGACCCATGTCTTACGACTATAATCATCAATGAAAGTCATAAAAAATATACTTTTACCAATAGAAATGATTTGCATAGGGTCTACCAAATCCATCTGCACCAGCTCCAATGGTGTACTTTCCCTTGTAGAGTTGCCCAATTGAAAGGGCTACCTATGTTGCTTTCCCAAAATGCAAGCCTCACATCTAACATTAGGCACTATTATTCTTGGACAAAAGACTTAAACCAGCATAGCCTAAATGTCCATACCTAAGATGCCATAGCTTGGAGGGGTCTTAAATGGTGCTCTTGAGGGCTACTTGATGTATTGATGTACATTTTCTATTCATGAGAGATGCAACAATGGACTGAGATGAGAAACATGTCTCAATATTCAAAGGAAACATCTGGTTCTTTGTCATTTGAACTACAACAAACACCTTCATCCTCTCATTCTTGTCATAAATAATGCATTGACCCTTCTCCATCAACACTTAGTATCCATTTTGGATTATTTGTCCAACATTCATGAGGTTATGCTTTAACCCAAGAGCAAGAAATACATTTTGTATCTCCTTCTTCTCACCTTGCTTGGTGCAGATCATAATAGGTCCTCTTCCAACAACAAGAACTAATCCATTGTTCCCATTTTGATTTTAGACTTTACATTTTTATTAATGAAAGAAAATAGACTTTCATTAGCACTCATGTAGTTGATGTAACCTCTTTCCAAATACCAGACTTCGTGGTTGCCTTCTTCACCCACATTCGAATCAGCCACATTTGCATTTTGTTTTGAATGATCATGCTACTTTTTCCAACATTCACTTGAATAATGACCAAATTTATGATAGTAGTAGCATTCGACATTTCTTTTGACATTCTTCTGATTCAAACTATTGTTCTTTCCTCTTTGGGAGCTCGTCTAAGAGCTGCTTACTCCCTCTTGGCTACTTTCTCCTCCAGCATTTCCTTGTCTAGTTTCCATGACCTCTACCTCTTGAGTTCTTTCCACCATTGTTTCTTCTCCCCCTTCCTCTTGCATTTGACTGAGCTTTAAAAGCTTGCTCTTGGGAAGAAGTAACAGACCTATTTAGGCGATGCTCATGGGTTTGCAGAGAACCCATCAGCTCATCAACGAACAACATTGTGAGATCCTTTTCCTCTTCGATGGCAATCACCACTGCATCAAATTTTGTGGGTAAGCTCCTGAGTATTTTCTCCACAACCCTTTGATCATCTATGACCTCAACTAGTTTATCAAACCTGAGAGTCTTGTGTGAAAAAGAAAAATGGACTCATCTTCTTTCATTTCAAGAGTCTCAAACTCTCCTCGAAGCATCTAGAGCTTCACCAATTTGACCTTGTCAATCCCTTTGTAGTTAGTCTAGAGGATTTTCCAAGCTTCCTTTGCATAGTTAGTTGCTGCTATTCTGGAAAAAATGGCCTTTGTCAAGGTTGCTTCTATCAAACTCAATGTCTTAGCATCTTTCCTCCTCAACTCCTTCAACTGGGTCTTTTGGTTGTTTGTGAGCACAACATATGCTACTGGTTCAGTCACATCATTGAACCCATTTACCACAAACTCCCACAAATCATTGGCGACCATTATGGTCTTCATCTTCTTTTCCCAAACATCATAGTTCTATCTATTAAAGGATGGTGGTTGCTGCCAACTCTTTCCTTCATCTCCAGCCATGTCTCCTGCACAAGAAACTTAATACCCAAAAAACAAAATTCCCCAACTCACAAGGAAATGGGGCCTATGGCTCTGATACCATGTCAAAAATTTTGAATGAACAAAAAAACACAGAGTTGTTGCTCTGTTTCCCCAAAAAACAACAAGGGAATACACAAAATGCTAATAACCAAATAATAGGAGAAAATCTGGGCATGCAACATTTGCCTTTTTTTGTATTAACAAAGCTGGAAATGACAATACAGGAAAGACTGAAAATAAAATTTAGAAAAACTAAACTCTAATCTATGAATTACAAAATGTTGGGAGCAATCAGCTGCTCACTCAGACTGACAAACTTCAGGAGCTTCTAGGAGCTCATTGGTAGGAGCTACACAGAGCTCTTCAGGAGCAATCACTACTCAATCACAAACACACATCTACTGTTGTTCAGGAGCTTCTAGGAGCTCACACAGAAAACATTGTCTTTTAGATGCAGCTAATCAAGAGAAAAAATTTTCAATTCTTCCAACTTACAAAATAATATTCCTTCAATTCTTTTTGTCTTCAAAAAAATTCCCTCTCAAATTTTGAATTTACCTACCAATATTAATTATTTTGCATACTTCAACTGCATGTTAGGAGCAAGTAGAGAAAGCAATCCCCAAAAAGTAGACTTCTAGCTGTAGGAAGCAAATTCCCTTGATAGGTAGGTGGCAATGGGAAGAGGCTTAGGGGCAATAAATTTTCCAACATGTTTTACCAAATTTAATAAATGATGAAGTTTCTCGTGGTCTATCCAATTCATGAATGTGAGAGAATCCGATGCTTTTGGTGTTTGTGTGGGAATGAAAAGTGCTTGTTGTGTTCAAAAAATCATTGATCATCAATATTATGAGAATAAAGGATCATCAATTTTCTATTTAAATTCTGCAAGTGACCACAACAATCATGAAGGTGAAAGCTTAGGAACATCTGGCACGTGTGGATTTGAACGATGCTTGAATTGTCTCCATGAGTTCTTTAATTCTAAAAACTTCTCCCAATCCATGAATATGATGATTCACGATAAATATGAGAGTTGGAAGAAATTGTTACCGATGATTATTTGCAAGGGCTCATATGGGTCTACAAATACTTTACGATAATATCTATTGATGTGCCACCATAGTCACAATAAAATGAGACTCAAATAATAAGCATCATATGTATATATGTAGGATTATTACTAGCACGCCATTAATTTTTTCTTATGTTAATATTGTTGTTAATTGAAAGAGTGTTCACAAAAACTTCCAGGGCATATATGGATATCCTTTTAATGTTCTCCATGGTGTTTAAAATGTAGTGGTTTGAGAAATCTTCTCCATGACCAGATATATGTGAGTCACTAAATTTATGGAGCTCGAATTGATTTATTGGGGGATCTATCTATCTAAAGCATTAACCATTATTGTGATTGATCTTAAGTGTTAGATTAGGATCGCTCTCTCTAAACCCTTGAATCTTTTTCCATTGCTTTTAAAATGCGAGTTAGTTTTAGAATAAGAAAGCATCACCACATTGCCACATTTGATGATAAGTCATTTTCAGATCTCTAATATGGAAATTACAGTTGAGGTCTACACACATTTTCAAATTTCATGAAAATATCATTTGAGTTCACCGCTTCCAACCTTGTTGAATTGTAAGACCCCTTGTGATTACCAAAAAATCACATCATCAATGAGTTGTTTGTGAATTTTCAAGACTTGGCCTTAGAGACCTTGGGGTTATTTTTTGAATTTTTTCTAAGGAAATTACCTTTCAAGAGAGATACAACACGTGTTTTATCTGTGTTGTGTAGTGCAAAAACACTCATCAACACGTCCTAGGTCCAATAGATATGGAATTCAATGGAAGCCTAACACCCTAATGGTTTTACAAGGTGTGTATCATGATTTTGTTGGAATGTTGAGGGATTTAATTCTCTTTTCCCAAGTTTGATAGATATTCCATCAATAGAAACAAATTCGCTCTTGAGGTCTACACATTTTCTTCTATCTACCACTCTAAAATGCCATTAATTCCCTTCAACCACCAAATTTTGTTTTGAGGGATATCAAGACACAATTCATATACATTTTTGTGTGGATCCAAATGGGAAGGATGACACCCATACCTCAATTATTACTTACAACCCTCATTTTTTCAAACGCCATCTTTAGATCATGTTTTGTAATCATTTTTGTGGGATTTTTCTCTAGTTCTTATACTCAAAACCATGAATCATTAATTATAAATCATGGTAGGGGTATGGACAATATTCTTTCACACCTCTTAACCTTACAAATTATATTTAAAATGATATTCCTTGTATCATTGAAAATAGGTCTTAGTTAGGGTTTCCTTCTATACCATGACATTCTGACAACTTGCACATCTTCTTTAAAGAGGATATAAGTTTTGTTGAGCATTTTTTTCAATAGTTCCTTCTTAGTCACTTCTTAGTTTCATGACTAGAGACTTGTAATCTTGATAATTTCTATAAATTTAATTGGCTCAATGCCTTTGAATCAATAAAGAGTTACTACTTTTACCTCCTCTCATTTTTGATGTGTTGTGTGGTCTCTTCTTACCTTCATATTTTAATATTTTATTTCTTTTCTAGATATGTATGTTGAGTATAATTCTTTTCTTTCCTAAATATCCATTTGTAAGAGTTGATGAATAGAGACCTATGTGAGTTTTAAAAAATTTCATTGATTATTTGTGATATTTTGAGTGGGAGGGAAACTCATTTAATCTTGTGCACCAAATTTAATTTTCTTTCAATTTTTCTTCTCTCTTTTCTCTCTATAATCAGTAAGATATGATTAGGATTTTAGTTTTATCTATGATGAGTTGGATCAACATCCTACATATAGGTTTTAGAAACTAGCCAACCTTCTCTAGAGGTTTGATCTCATTTGCAAGGGTACCACACCTTGATATAATTCCCATTGCATCATTGGAATGTTGAATTATTTTCAACAAAGGGTAAATTTCATGTGACAACATGCACCACCATGAGTTGCATTATAAAATAGTCAAAATAAAAAATAGACTAAAAAAGAAGATTACATGCTCAAGATAGAGCACTTAAAGCATAAGTGCAAGGTGTTGAAGTTCAATAACATAGCCTCCTCTAAAAGATAAGTTTTAAAAAATTTCAAGTTTAGATGAAATTCACCAACTTTAGAGAATATGGCCAAATTTAGAAGCCTAGGTGCTTGTAGTGTAATAAAGTAATTATCAAAATAAAAAATAAAATAATTCACTAACAAGTCTCAATAATGTATAAGGTGATACAACCACTCAAGAGCTTACCATGTTTACATACATCCCAATGTATTTAGTACTTAAAATAAAAAATAGACTATATAATATATATTCATCTACTCTAATATCCTTCCTAATCCAAAATTTAGATGGATAAGAGCAATGTGGCATTTAATTTACATTACTTGCCCAAAATATACCACTTGAAAGAAGAATTTTGGAAGGTGGATGGTGCAAGAGCACCTAATGGACTATATGCCTCCATGAGGCCAATATGTAAATAAGAAATTAAGAATGCTTAGGGGTCATTTAATAAGGTCTTCCAAAACCATTACAAGGTGTTTGGGTCATTTGATGAATGTTTAGATAGGTTGTAAGGTCATTGTACCCAATGTGCAAAAATTGAAAAGAATGTTGTCAAAATAGGTCTACAATAGGATTTTCATTTAGTATTTTTGATTTCTTGTTACAATAAGGCCCAAGAGGCCACACTAGGCATGTTATAGGTCTTAGATAGTTGATTTGAGTCCATTTCTCAAATATTGCAAAAATGTGAAAAGTTGTCAAAAAATTGTAATGCAAACTTGCAAAAATGTAAATATGGGAATACTAAGGGTCAAGTCATGTAAAAGGTCATTGTAGGTGATTGAAACTGATTGAAATCCATTTTTAACATCTATTTATACCATCCATCTATCATTTGAAGGATGATGGTTAAGAATTGAATGTAAAATCAAAGTTTCACCATGATTTTTTGTTATTTCTGAAATGTTTTATGTTGTTTCTTTGCCTTGTACGGGATTGTACTTGCATATTATGATACAAAAGTAGTTTGAGGTTAAATACCTATGAGTATTTTTTCAAATTCCACCAATTTTGTTGAATTTCATGAAGATATGAAGAAGTTATGACAATTTTACTCCCTGAGGCAGGTAGATTTAGATTTGCATAGGGCAGCAAGCAATAAAAATTTCATATCTTTCATTTCAACCATTAGAAATTGGTAAAAACTTACATGAAGGTCTGTTTTAAGGTTATGAATTATTTCCCATTATTTTCATTTATTTTGGAGAAGATTTAGATGATTTTTGAAGAAGTCCTAGGCTATCAATGAATTTTATTGGTTTTTTGGTTCAAAATTGTTGGCTACAAGTAGGGTTTTGATAAAGCTAAGGTATTTGAGGTTGGAAATAAGTTTGGATATCATTTTCAGACATATACCAAGGGGTGTGAATCACTTTCAAGGTGACTTGAGGTTTGGAAGGACTGGCTTCAATAAACTCTTGCTTGCTTGAAGCAAATTTGTGCTTGAATGAGGGTTTTAATATCTGATGCAATATTGTGACTTTTAATCTACAAAAGTGATTGAATATAAGGTTTTGTAATTTAAATCTATGTTTACCAAGGTTATTTGGGTGATTGGAGGTGTTTTGAAGGGTCAAGAAGTGGTTTGTGCTTTGTTTTTTGTTTTGGTGTGTTGAAGCAAGGGTTTGTGAAGAGAAAAGTGAACTTGAAATGAGAGAACAAACAAAGAATTTTTTGAGTTTTGTTAGATGAGATTGAGATAAGTTTTTTTCTTCCTCTAGCATTGTATCAAAGTGGTATCGAAGCTAGAAAGCTCTAGAAAATGAGATTTTGTGTTTTGCGGTTTTTGTAAGTTAAGAAGAACCTGGTTGCTGCCAAGAGAAGGAAGAGAAAGTTGAGAGAAGTTGAAGCAAGAAGAAGCTTGCTTGAAAGTAGAGAACAAGATGGAAGTGTTAATAAGTTATTTATAGGCAGAGGAAGAAAGGAAGAGACAAGAAATGATTGACAAAGAGATAGCTGAGTTAAAGCAAGATTTGAGGATAAGGGAAGTAGAGTTTAGTGATTTTTATGCAGAGTTCATGATGAAGATGGAATCGTGGATCAAAAAAATAACAAGTTGGCACTTGACCATGAAAAATAAAGTTGAATGGCCCATAAAAAATATTATTCAAAGAAGGAAAAGACAAGCAAGGACAACAACAAATGAGGCAGAGGTAGAGTTTTTTGAGCAAAGTAAGCTACAAATTGAGATGCATGATATTCCAATTATGTTTGAAGATGGAAAAATCTCTTTGTTTGTTGAAAATATTGATGTTGAGATTAATGATATGGTTTTTGGTAATCAAGTAGTTGATGAATTTTTTGTTGATGAGCAAGTAGAGAAGGTTGATGATGTTGCCGATAAAGTTGGTATTGATTTTCAAGATGTTGTTGATAATAAGGTTGCTAATAGAGATGTTGCAGATTTTTTTACTAATGAGGTGTATGCAAATTTGCAAGAATATGATGCAGGTTATGGTTATGGTGAAAATGTTGTCATATGGTACTCCAATGATGAGAATGTAGATATAAATGATGTTGTTGAGGTATATGCACTGTAAGAAATGGACTTTTGGAGCATGAAGACTGAAGGTTGTTAGAAAAGAGATGGTATAAGAAGAAGATGAAGAAGGACCCAAGGATACTTTCTAAGATGAATGAAAAATTACAAAAGAAATGGAAGACCAGGAAGAAGGAGCATACCAGCTTTCAAGAGGACTTGAATTTTCTTTTCTCTGGGAGAATGGTGTAGGAGCACCTGATGGACTATATGCCTCCATGAGGCCAATATGTAAATAAGAGTTTAATAATTCTTAGGGGTCATTTAATCAGGTCTTCCAAGACCATTACAAGGTGTTTCGGTCATTTGGTGAATGTTTAGATAGGTTGTAAGGTCATTGTACCCAATTTGCAAAAAAAGAAAAAATGTTGTTAAAAGAGGTCTACAATAGGATTTTGATTTAGTATTGTTAATTTATTGTTGTAATAAGGACCAAGGAGCCAAATTAGGCATGTTATAATTCTTAGATAGTTTATTTGAGTCCATTTCTCAAATATTGCAAAAATGTGAAAAGTTGTCAAAAAATTGTAATGCAAGCTTGCAAAAATGCAAATATCGGAATACTTAGGGTAAAGTCATGTAAATGGTCATTGTAGGTGATTGAAACTGATTGAAATAAATTTTTAACATCTATTTATACCATCCATCCATCATTTCAAGGGTGGTGGTTAAGAATTGAATGTAAAATCAAAGTTTCACCATAATTTTTTGTTATTTCTGAAACATTTTCTGCTATTTCTTTGCCTTGTACAGAATTGTATGTGCATATTATGATACAAAAGTGATTGGAGGTTAAATACCTATGAGTATTCTTTCAAATTCTACTGATTTTGTTGAATTTCATGAAGATATGAAGAAATTATGGCAATTTTACTCCAAGCAGGTAGATTCACATTTGCACAGGGCAACAAACAATAAAAATTGCATATCTTTCATTTTAATCATTAGAAATTGGTAAAAACTTGTGTGAAGGTGTTTTTTAAGGTCATTAATTATTTCCTATTGGTTTCATTGATTTTGGAGAAGATTTAGATTAGTTTTGAAGAAGCTTGAGGCTATCCTCAGTGAATTTTATTGGTTTTTTGGTTCAAAATTGTTGGCTACAAGTAAGGTTTTGATAAAGCTAGGGTATTTGTGGTTGGAAATTAATTTGGATATCATTTGCAGGAATATCCCAAGGTGTGTGAAGCACTTTCAAGGTGACTTGAGGTTTGGAAGGACTGGCTTCAAAAAACCCTTGCTTGATGCAAATTTGTGCTTGAATGAGGGTTTTAATATATGATGCAATATTGTGACTTTTAACTTGTAAAAGTGATTGAATCTAAGGTTTTGCAATTTAACTCTATGTTGCCCAGGGTTATTTGGGTGATTGGAGGTATTTCGAAGGGTCAAGAAATGGTTTTTGTTTTGTTTTCTAGTTTGGTACGTTTAAGCAAGGGTTTATGAAGAGAAAAGTGAACTTGAAATGAGAGAACAAACAAAGAATGTTATGAATTTTGTTAGATGAGATTGAGATAAGTTGTTTTATTCCTCTAGCATTGCATCAAAGTGGTATCAGAGCTAGAAGGCTCTGGGAAAAGAGAGTTTGTGTTGTGTGGTTGTGTGTTGTGGTTTGTGTAGGTTAAGAAGAACCTGGTTGTTGCCAAGAGAAGGTAGAGAAAGTTGAGAGAATTTGAAGCAAGAAGAAGCTTGCTTGAGAGTAGAGAACAATATGGGAGTGTTAAGAAGGTATTTATAGGCAGAGGAAGAAAGGAAGAAACAAGAGATGATTGACAAAGAGATAGTTGAGTTAAAACAAGAGATGAGGAGAAGAGAAGCAGAGTTCAATAATTTTTATGCAGAGTCCATGATGAAGATAGAAAACTAGATCAGACAAACAACAAGTTGGCACTTGACCATGAAAAAAAAAGTTGAATGGCCCATACAAAAGATTATTCAAAGAAGGAAAAGACAAGCAAGGACATCAACAAAGGAGGCAAAGGTAGAGTTTGTTGAGAAAAGTAAGCTACAAGTTAAGATGCATGGTATTCCAATTATGTTTGAAGATGGAAAAATCTCTTTGTTTTTTGATGAAAATATTGATGTTGAGATTAATGATATGGTTGTAGGTAATCAAGTAGTTGATGAATTTTTTGTTGATGAGCAAGTAGAGAAGGTTGATGATGTTGCTAATAAAGTTGGTATTGATACTCACGATGTTGTAGATTCTTTTGCTAATAAGGTGTATGCAGATTTGCAAGAATATGATGTAGGTTGTGGTTATCATGAAAATGTTGTCATAGGGTACTCCAATTATGAGAATGCAGATATAGATGATGTTGCTAAGGTATATGCATAAGAAATGGACTTTTGGAGCATGAAGATTAAGAGGTTGTTAGAAAAGAGATGGTATAAGAAGAAGAGGAAGAAGGAACCAGGGATACTTTCCAAGATGAAGGACAAATTACAAAAGAACTGGAAGTCCGGGAAGGAGCAGACCAACTTTCAAGAGAACTTGAATTTTCTTTTCTCCGGGAGAATGGTGCAGGAGCACCTGATGGACTATATGCCTCCATGAGGCCAATATGTAAGTGAGAGTTTAATAATTCTTAGGGGTCATTTAATAAGGTCTTCCAAGACCATTACAAGGTGTTTGGGTCATTTTATGAATGTTTAGATAGGTTGTAAGGTCATTGTACCCAATTTGCAAAAAATGAAAAAATGTTGTCAAAAGAGGTCTACAATAGGATTTTGATTTATTATTGTTAATTTATTGTTTTAATAAGACCCAATATGCCACATTAGGCATGTTATATGTCTTATATATTTTATTTGAGTCCATTTCTCAAATATTACAAAAATGTGAAAAGTTATCAAAAAATTGTAATGCAAACTTGCAAAAATGCAAAAATGGGAATACTAAGGGTCAAGTAATTTAAAAGGTAATTGTAGGTGATTGAGACTGATTGAAATAAATTTTTAACATCTATTTATACCATCCATCCATCGTTTGAAGGGTGGTGGTTAAGAATTGAATGTAAAATGAGAGTTTCACCATGATTTTCTGTTATTTCTAAAACGTTTTCTACTATTTCTTTGCCTTGTATAGAATTGTACGTGTATATTATGATACAAAAGCTATTTGAGGTTAAATACCTATGAGTCTTCTTTCAAATTCCACTGATTTGAAGATATGAAGAAGTTATCACAATTTTACTCTAGGTAGGTAGATTCAGATTTCATAGGGCAGCAAGCAATAAAAATTGCATATCTTTCATTTTAACCATTAGAAATTTGGTAAAAAACTTGCATGAAGGTATTTTTTAAGGTTATGAATGATTTACCATTGGTTTCATTTATTTTTAAGAATATTTAGATGAGTTTTGAAGAAGCCCTAGGTTGTCCTTAGTGAATTTTATTGGTTTTTTGGTTCAAAATTGTTGGCTACAAGTAGGGTTTTGATAAAGCTAAGGTATTTGAGGTTGGAAAATAGTTTGGATATCATTTTCAGACATATCCCAAGGTTTTTGAAGAACTTTCAAGGTGACTTGAGGTTTGGAAGGACTGGCTTCAATAAACCCTTGCTTGCTTGATGCAAATTTGTGCTTGAATGAGGGTTTTAATATCTGATGCAATATTATGACTTTTAATCTGTAAAAGTGATTGAATCTAAGGTTTTTTAATTTAACTCTATGCTTCCCAATGTTATTTGGGTGATTGGAGGTGTTTTGAAGGGTCAAGAAGTGGTTTGTGCTTTGTTTTTTGTTTTGGTGTGTTGAAGCAAGGGTTTGTGAAGAGAAAAGTGAACTTGAAATGAGAGAACAAACAAAGAATGTTCTGAGTTTTGTTACATGATATTGAGATAAGTTGTTTTCTTCCTCTAGAATTTCCTCAGTGGAATTTTATTATTTCATGTATATTCATAAAATAATGTCATCAATTAGTAGATAAAAATAGATTAAACTAGTACCCTTTTCAATTATAGAATTACCAATCCTAAATATAATGATGAGATAAAAAAATTAAGCTATGATTCAAAAATGTTTCACTAAAAAACTTACAAATGTAATATGTGCTCAAACTAATCCAACAATGGAATTGTATCAATATAATTCTTGAAATTCCCATACAAACTAGTCTCTGAAAAATGATGACGATAATTACAATCCAAATACACATGAAACAATTATGATGAAGAAGTAAATGAAAAAATAGAGAAATAGAACAAAACAAAGGAACAAATTCATAGAGGCAAAAGAAAACAAATTTAATGGGGTTCACCCTTTGGGCTACATCCACAAATAACAATAGTCCAATTTTATTAAAATTTTAGCAAATTACAAATACATTTAATCTACAACAATCTATATCATACGCCAAACAATCTACACTCTATCTATACACCTTACATTTTTGTGAGCTCAATATAAGGTTTTTGGATACACTCCCATGTGTTATGTTGTGTGTTCATTACTCTTAAACCATGAATCATCAAATTCCCTCACACATTATTTATTACTTAATCCACAAGTTTCCTTTGCTACGAGTAACACATTCTCACATGCCTATTCCATTTCCAACTACAAGTTATTTTCTATGTAAGAAATCTTAGAATATTTGATCATTATATCTAAATCAATCTCCAAAAAAATCATGAGCTAACACATTAAACATGTCTATGATTAGAATATATTCATATATTCAATAAAAATATGTGTTGTATATGTTGTCATTGATGTCAACTGAGTAGTGATGTCAAAGGAGAAGATCAAAAGATTTATGATGAGTTGTGCTAATAATTTATGACAAGTGTATGTTGTCAATATCCTTGATGAGTTGTGCTAATAATTAATTTCATGGAAATTATGGCTCGTCATGTGGCTTGGTGTTGGATAAAGAAAGTTGCAATTTTTTTGAAGAAATTTGGTTAAGTACAAGTCAGGAAAGGTGTCATAGGCTTAGGAGAATGTACTACATTTTATTGCATTTGAAGCTATGAGCCTACGAATAGTCAAAATAGCTTGTAACTACTCTTACATATGTATGGTTCAAATTTGAGATCATGAAAATTACTGCAAAGTGTCCTAGATTCAACAAAGTGAAGATAGTAATGAAAAATGGTAGTTGTATTTATAAAGAGATAGTATAATTCTCTACACTTCTCCGCTATTGAAGATATGGTCCTATAGTTTGGAGGATTGCTAGATACAGGTAAGACACACATATGATTCAAGTTTCAACTGATGTAATAGTTTATAAATTCATCTAAATGAAGACAAGTCTTTTTGCAGTTTAAGGTAAGTAAAGGAAGATAATAGATACCACTACTTTTCACTGCATCTTGAGATTTGGCTTTTTTATTGAAAGATAAGCTCATATGGTCAATTGGTATTCTCAATTCATGTTTAAAATGTCTTTTTCTACCACAAGTATGATTTCAATGTTTTACATCAATTCTATGTAACTAGAGTGTATTGTGTGTACCAACATCAATGATCAAGTATTTGTATTAGCATGAAATGGTCTAAAATAGTAAAAGGAGAGTATAGGAATGTTTGGAAAGGCATGCAATGTTCATGAAATAATTTGCATGATGTTATTTTGTGTAGACACCTAGAAATTATCACTAAGCCTATGAATTTATTAAAACCCCCTTTTCACCTTTGATAATTAAATAATCTTAATTATTTAATTATTACCTAATGTCATTAATTCTTCCATTAATTAAATAATCTAAATTATTTAATTAATTCACTTTCAGCTTTTCTAACAAAAAAAATTTAAATTCTATGTAACTAAATAACTCATTTTCCTCTCACTTCTTGAATTAAATTTTTATTTAATCAAAAAGTGAACTCGCTTTTTTCCTCTTATAATGAGATAATGTTTCCATTATTTCAAAATTCACTTTCATCTTTGAACTAACTGATTTTGTCAAAAAATCATTTAATTTCCTCTCCCTCTTTCACTTCCGATCTTATTATGTCCCATCTTGATTAATTACAACCATTTATCAAAATAAAAATCTTCTATCTTCTAATCCCGACCGTCTATTTTCCATCAGTCTCTCTATAAATACCATCATCATTTATCATTTTATTATCTTAGAACATATTAGAAAATATGATAAAATCTAGAATTTGCATACAGTCCTGCTAGTGAGATTGAAACTTTGATATTTTTCTTTATCTTTGTCATAGGCTATTTAAGTGCATACTCAAGAAAAATTTGAGGGAAATTTTCATACTCAAGCAAAATGGAGAAGTGCAATGAAGGTGAATCAATGGTGGTGTGAAGAATTTTGTTAATATTGTTCCATATTTTTGTCTTTATGCTTATTTGTGCTTCATTGTTTATTGGGGTTTGATTTATATGTTTTATTGCCTAACCTTGGTAATTTTAGCCTTGATACATTTTGTTCCTTCCGTATCACCTTTCATCTAGAGCCAATATAAATAAGGTTAAGTGTTTGATGGGCCAACTTAGTATGTTGAGATCATTGTGTCAAGTGTTTGAAAGTGTGTGCCATTATGGATATGTGTGCTAAGGTAAAATAGGTCCCAATTACCTCTTGGTTTTAATTGCATTTGATTTCTACTTACCGCAAATGTCTTGGGAGCCAAAAATAATGGTCATTGCACGTTTCATGTTATAGGTGTTGAAAGAACACGACAACTGAGATAGAGGGATGAATTGGTTCTATCTAATAAAAACATCAAAACCCTCAACAGTAATCAGATCCACATGCATTCATCAAACCCTTATTCTATTCTAATGTTTAAGTATGAAAATAAGAAAAAAAAACTAAAATAACAACACCATACATAAGAGAGAACCAGATTCACGTGGAAAACCATGGTGGGGATTAGCTCACACTATAAGTAATAGAAAAACTCATACAAAAGGGCTCACTACTAGAATATGACACATTGTCCAAAAGGCTCATAATCAAGGCTCACTACCACAAAAAGAACAAGAAGATAGAAGAGAAAAGTTACATGAAGAAGACTTTCTCAATGTAGGAAGGAATCCACCACAAATGCTCCAAGACTTTTGCAACCTTGTTTGAAAGATTGCAGACACCTTCAACTCACTACATTCAAAATTCCAACACCTTGAAGTTCACACCACTCTGCTTAAATTCACATCACTCACATTGATCTCACATATATCTTACTTCTCTCTTGATTCTTCACAACAACTCCACTCTTAGTTATACCATCCTTAACTTCAAAAACCTTCTCCAAGGTCAACAACTATTCATTACACTTTACAAATTCAAATTAGGTCAGCACCTAAACATTCCCATGGTGGATAGGAATGGAAGGGGACCAAAACAATACTTAATTGAAACCCAAAATTAAATCTCACAAGCCATGCTATGCTTTCATTAATACTTGAACATCTTTGAATGTAGTGTAGACACCACATCGGTTGTTACTTGTGAAAACACATTAAATATTAAGTACAAACTGTGTGTATGAAAATTAGATGCGTAAATGAATTGAAACAAGTATTCAAACACACCAATAGGACATTATATCAAAACAAAATATAAAAGAGTATAGAAGTGCAAACTCAGTATTCTGCTTCCATTGTCGTCCTATCGCCCTCTATCTTTAGTGTTTTTGTAGATTCCAACCTTGTGTTCTCAGATTGTAGGCTAGGCTCAACAAACTGTCTTCCTAAAGAATGAGATTTTGCTATGATGTAGATGCAAGATTAAGCTATGATGTTGATTTGAAATAATAAACTTGAAGTAAACATGATGCTATGAGATTAAAATGCTAAATGAACTAAATGCATGAACTCTAATTAATTGCCTATTATCAATGCTTGGGTTCACACAGGTATTTATAGAGTTTTTCGAATGATTTTGATTGGCTGTCTTGATTGACGGTTGTGATAATTCTTGGCAGATCGAACGGCTGAAGAAAGATGAAACTGAAGGAGAAAATAGAAGAAACCTAAAAACAAGATTTTTCTATTTTTATGAAAGAGGAAAATATAAGAAGATAAGAATAAAAGAAAGATTTAAAGCTGATAAATAATTAATTAAAAAAATCAATTATTTATTTGTGGAGGATATTCATCTTTTCTTAATTAAATAAAATATTTAATTAAGCTTTTAAAAGCAGAAGAAAGTTGGTGGTGAGAAAAGAGCTTTAATTAGGTTTTATTGAAAAAAGCAAAAGATCTCATAATTAAATAAAATATTTAATTATGATATGAGAAGATTCCACAATCAAATAAAATACCTAATTGTGATTTAGAAAGAAAGTATAAGATATTTTTAATTAAATAAGATTTATTTAATTAAATCACTTTTATGAAATTAATTAAATGAAACATTTAATTAGTTAGAAGAAGAGAATTAAAATAGAGAAGAAAGAGAAATGTTTAAACAGCTAAATCAAAAGGTTACAGTTTTAAATTGAGAAACGATTGATAATTAATTTAAATAAAATAGAATGTATTTATTTAAATAGTGGAAATGGACATATGAAAATAATTAAATAAAATAAATTTATTTTAATTAAGGAAGAAAAGAATAAAAGATGAATGAACAATATAATTAAATTAATTAAAATTTAATCATATGTGAGACTTTAGAAAAATTAATTAAATAATAAATATTTAATTAATTGCCAGGATTATAGACATGACCATTTTTATGCGTATACATTTTGCCCCTCTTTGAAGTGATGTGTGAAACACATTGCTTCAAAGAAAATAAAAAAAATTTGCCCCTGATATGTTTTTGATTTTTGATGTTGATGATGGCCCCTCGGGAGGTAAATCATGGAAGAAGAAATTGATAGTGATAGGGGAATAGTGATTTAGCACCCGATAGATGATGTGGTCAATGCCCTAGTGAAAAAGAGGATGAAAAATGGAAAATGCCATTAATTCCCACCCTAAAAAGACCCTTATAAGGTAAAAGGGGTAAAATGAAGTGTCATTTTCACCCTGCTGCTACAGTAAAAATTGAGCTCTGAGAGTGACTTGGCGAGATGGTGATCCCCGTACACAGGCATAGGTTCGAGCGGGCGCAACGATATCAGAGACCAGCTGCATATGGACCACCGGTGAGTGATTTGAACCGTCTATGTTGTCAAATTTTACGTTTTAGATCAGATTTGAATTGTTTTGAAATTAGTTTGTAATTTTTTTTGCACGTTTTAGTGCATCTAGGGATAGTTTTAGCGCATTCGACAAATATTTTAGCGCATTTAGGAAATTCCGTAGCGCATCTAAGAATAGATTAAAAATTGATCCTTTAGCGCATCTGATAGATAGAGTTGTGCATCTAGGGCGAAATCTGCTAGGTAGGTGTTTTAGCGCATCTAGGGCACAGAACTGTGCATTTAGGGTTTGGTGCAAAAATGCTAGAGTTGCGCATCGGGTAGTTAGAGTAGCGCATCCGAGAGACAGAGTAGTGCATACAGAGTTTTAGCGCATCTAGGAAATAGTTTAGCGCAAATGAGAAAAGTTTTAGCGCATATGGGGTTTTTGCGCATATGGGCGACAGAATTGCGCTTTTAGAAAAAAAAATTCAAAAGGCTTGTGTGATGAAAAATGATGATTAAAATTGCTTCTTTAGTCAATAGATAGATGAATAGTAGGACCATCATGCTGATAGGATAGAAAATCTGATAGAGAACTGATAACTTTGCTTTTCGCGATTGAAAAACAAAGAGTAGATAGCTGATATCATTGTGATGAACAATAAAGAGTAAAATGATTGATTGAGTGTTTTGAATTTGATAACTTTGCTTCTCACGATTGAAAAACAAAGAGTAGATGTTTGATAAATTTGCTTTCTGCGATAGAAAACAAATAGTAAAAATGGAGGTAAAAATTTGCATTCATGATTGAAATACAAATAGAAAATGATATGTGTGTTGATAAATTTGCTTTCCTGAAAAGAAAAACAAATAGTAAATGATGATAGAGTAGATTGATTTGACATGCTAATAGATTGATGTAGCACTGGATATGGTTCATTGATATGTTATGTTGGCTAGATAGATCATATGATATGAGGCTGATTTGATTTATTTTTTGTGATGGTCGAACAAAATAGGAGGCTTTCAAAAGCCTCCAGATCAGAGAGCGGTTCCCACTATGTTGGGAGCGGATAGGAGAGCTGACTCCTGCAGAGTTACAGGTGATAGCAGACTATGGATTGGGACCGTTGTTGGCCATGCCACGAGGCATTTGGGCCAACAGGGGACTGTTGACTGCCTTGGCTGAGAGATGGCATTCAGAGCATAACACCTTCCACCTGCCGATAGGTGAGATGAGTGTGACACTTGAGGACATGTATCGGATTCTGGGGATCCCGGTTGTTGGTGCCTTTGTGGTTTATGACCACAAGGAGATTGGTGGGACCGTGGCATTGCAGCAGATATGCGGCGATCCCAGTATATATGGTTACTGGATAGACTGGGATGATTTCAGTAGGTATCCTACTCTGGTAGCAGTGTTGGTTGCATTTGTCAGAGGCTTCCTTAGACCGGACCATCAGTCGAAGGGATTCGCAGTGGGTTGGGGGAGGATGCTGGAGTGGATGATTACGCAACCACAGAGATTTGCCTGGGGTAGCTATGTCTTGGCAGACATGTACCACGATCTCCATCGGATTGTCTACAGAGGATCGATGAGCCTAGCGAGTGGAGTTACCTTGCAACAGATCTGGGCGTGGGAGCACATAGCAGTCACGAGACCACTATGCACAAGAGCTAGACCTGTAGGGCGGCCTTATGTATATGCATATTCCGAGGCAGTTGTCCAGCAGAGGCTGGGAAAGGTAGAGTATTGGCGGTGGGTGTTGGATGACATCGATGCAGTGACATGGAGACCTTACACAGATTGTGAGGCCTGGGTGATAGATCATTTAGAGATGCCTTTTGTGTGCCGACCACGGTATTTGATAGGGCAGACGCCCTTTATTATTGAGAGGTTTCCGGCACTACGTGTTCTGAGGCAGTTTGGATTCACTTAGGGGATGCCCCAGGGCGTTGCTCATTATGGGCGGCGCAATGGGGATGTAGGATGGGGACTATGCATTCCATACCAGGCAGCGTATACAGAGTACTCTACTTTATAGCCCGAGGTATGGGCAGACAGGCCAAAGGTACAGGATGCAGGGATGACAGATGATTATGCATAGTATTTTCATATACATCCATTTCCACGGTTCACAGTGCCAGATGAGGCACGGGCGATCAGAGTAGCACCACAGCCAGGAGCAGGGATACAGGGAGGTGTGGCCGGTGGGGAGCAGGCTATGGGTGGAGGGGAGCAGGCTATGGGTGGAGGAGAGGAGGAGGAGGGAGAGGAGAGTGAGGAGAGTGGAGATGGGGAGGAGGAGGATAGCGCAGACGATGGAGATGATGGAGATGATGAGGATGAGGAGAGGCAGTAGAGACTAGACAGCCTAGGCAGAGTACCGATTCCTCGGCAGACCAGATCCGGGGGTAGGCCTCAGATAGTGATTAGGGTGACATCCTCATCTCAGTAGGCACAGATAGATGCTTTGCAGGGTCAGGTGCAGACCTTTTAGGGGCAGCAGGCACAGCTACAGAGTTAGTTAGCGCAGGCTCAGAGCATGATAGTGCAGTTACAGACACAGCTTACATAGGCCTAGACACAGGCACAGGCACAGGAACAGGCACAGGTATAGGCATAGGCACAGCTTGCACAGGCCCAGACACAGGCACAGGCACAGGCACAGGCACAGGCACAGGCACAGGCACAGGCACCGGTACCTGCCCCGGATTCCTAGGTGGTACAGTTGGTAGCGGAGAGGGATGCCCTTAGACGACGAGCACTGGAGGCCGAGGGTGTGGCACAAAGGTTGATGGGCACCGTAGAGAGTACCTCCTTATGAGAGGCCATTGCAGAGGGGTTTGAGGCTGCCAGGGAGGCCAAGTACTATAGAGTTCGTTACGAGGAGCTATGCCCTCCCGAGTGGCGAGAGCCTTATCCCAGATCTCACAGCAGGACCAGGACCCGATCATGGACATCGACACATGGCAGAGAGGTTACAGGGCCTCGACGGGATCTTGATGCAGGTACGAGTGGCAGGCCACCTCCTTCCGGACTAGCTCCTTTAGGGGCATCCACCAGTTAGCCATTTTGGGGCTGATTTGTTATGTATATTGAGTTTTGATCATGTCTTATGTATTATGTTCTGACCTTTTGTTAGCTTCATTGGACATTTGGACATTTGTATTATTTTGATGAGCGATGATGTGCAGCGACGATGTTTCTGATGATGTTTATGTTCATGTGTTTGTGATATGAGACGGATATTACTTGTATGCATGTATGATATGAGATGGATTTTGATATGCTTTTTGCTATGTTTGCGGACTAATCATTATGATGCAGGATGGTGTAGTAATTATGATGTGAATGCAATGATTTTGTGATGATGTATGTATATATGTGAGATGTTAATTTAGTTTTGAATTTTGCAATGTATGCAATGCATCGTGACATGATAGATAATGAATGTGGTATGAATAATGATGAAAAGATAAATGATATGTAAAATGGTAATATGATGATAATGAAATGATGATAAAATGATAAATGCGAATGGTAATGAAATGATATGAGATGATAAAATGATAAATGAATGATAAAATGATAAATGATAATGGTAGTGAAATGATATGAGATGATAAAATGATTGAGATGATAAATGGTAAAATGATAAATGATAATGGTAATGAAATGATATGAGATGATAAAATGATTAAATGATGAAATGATAAATGGTAAAATGATAAAGGATAATGGTAAATGAAATGGTATGCGATGATAAAATG